>JBCNJP010000008.1:14985327-15131402 GCA_039602395.1 Deinandra increscens subsp. villosa
CCTTTAATTGTGAGCCCGTTTGGGTCACAACGAATTTACTTAATGGAAAACAACACTGACATTTTGAGGTATTGCCAAATGGGATATCTGTTATGGAAGTTGGAGCGTTTTATGGGAAGCACTTGCAACTGTCCATCCTTGGGGTTTCAAATGAAATCCGCAACCAACTATTTAATACTTAAACTCTTTTTAGGATTTCAAATGAAATCCAGAATAAACGGTTTTAATATGACTAGTGTAGGTTAAAGTCTAAATCAAATGATATCACATGGTTTCTAAGGATGCCTTAAAACTTAAAAGTCCTCAACAATTTAGTACCATTAATTTGCGAAGCGAGGGGATGTTGGGTAGATCTACTGAGGGTTTGACAAACCCTGCTCCGCGGTACACAAATGTGTAGCCAACCGGTTGGAGGCCGAACGGAGTTCAATATCAGCCTATTTTAGTTGTGGGTCCCATGAGGAACACAACTGGAGGCACAAAACCATCGGCAAATGCCAAACTCTGTTACGTCAGCTTTGGTACGAACTTCCTTAGTGCATGGAAACCGGATTAGCTACCCGCGATATCGGTTGACCGCTTTAATCTTTACTTAACTAGTGCATATTCGATAATTCAGCACTTGGCATTGTTTTGCAAAACTATTACCTATTTATACGTTGATACATACGCTTATGAGACCGGGCCGCTGCATGACATGCCCACTGTGAACTCACCAACCGTTAGGTTGACACTTGTGTGGTTTTCACTTTTGCAGATCGCTGAGGAGTATCCACCGGAGGTTGGCATGGAACCCGAAGTTACTTATTTCATTTTGAACTTAAATTTAGGAATTGAACAACAAATTTATGTTTTGTAATTTAAGCACGTGGCTAGTGCTAAGATACTCATGTTTTTCTTTCCGCTGCAAACTCTTAAACTGTTTTATGATGAATGTTTGGACTTTACTCTGATTCGTTTAGTATTTGTAACTAATGGTTGTGGTCCTGGTTTGCTCGCACCCCTTAACGGTATAAACTCCGTTAGTGGTTAATTTGGGGGTGTGACAAGAAGGAACTGAATATGAGGGAACGTCGATGGGTTGAACTACTAAATGATTACGAATGAGAGATTCATTATCACCTAGGTAAGGCTAAAGTTGTAGTTGATGCCTTAATCAGAAAAGGGCGTGTCAAACCACTTCGAGTTCGAGCATTGAGCATGACCATACGCTCGAATCTCACATCACATGGAAGCTCTTAAGCCAGAGAACCTAAAGGAAGAATGCATGCGGGGCATGGAAAAACAACTGACAGAGAAGCCTGATGGAACCAGAAACTTCATGGATAGGCTATGGGTACCTAGCTTTGGAGGCCTAAGAAAGCTAGTGTTTGATAAAGCCCACAAGTCAAGATATTTCATTCACCCAGGCTCAGATAAGATGTATCATAGTCTAAAGGAACAATTCTGGTGGCCTAACATGAAGGCTGAGGTAGCTACCTATGTAGGCAAATGACAAACATGCCAAGGTCAAAGCCGAGTACCAGAAACCCTCCGGACTGTTGACCCAACCAAAGATTGCCCAGTGAAAATGGAAAGAAATATCTATGGACTCTATCACTAAGTTGCCAAAAGCAAGATCATGTTGTGATGCTATTTGGGTAATAGTGGATCGATTGATGAAATCCGCTCACTTTCTGCCAATCAAGGAATCATACAGCATGGAGAAACGAACAAAGATTTACATGAAGGAAGTCGTATCATGCCAAGGCATACCTGTATATATCATATCTGACCGCGATAGCCATTTCACTGCTAATTTTTGGAAATCTCTCCAGAAATCTTTGGGTACTCGCCTCGACATGAGTACTGCCTACCATCCACAGATAGATGGCCAAAGTGAGAGAGCGATTCAGATGCTTGAAGATATGCTAAGAGCGTGTGTGATTGATTTTGGACCCAACTGGTGTCACACCTCAACCGACGGCGGAAACGTCGGGGCATGATTAGATTGCCCATAAGCTCATGACAACTAATTTAGTGACAATAGTTAGATAACGAATTTCATTGATAACATTGAAAGATAAAACAATACACCACATATTGATAAAAATACAATTTCTTTATTAAACTAGGTCCAAAAGCCCTATGTGATAGCATCTTGAAACATGAACATCATAGCCTGCAACACGTATAAAATAAAGGAGGTCAACTATAAATAGTTGGTGAGTAACCACAAGTTTGATACATGACATATATTTGAAAAACATGCGTTACGTGTCATATGATAGAACAAGTGAAATTCAACATGCTAGAAGATATTGACAACATGAAAGACTAGGCATAACCAAAATTGCTGGTATGAAATGACAACATGAAATACTAGGCATAAACAAACCTCAATGACATATGAAAGATTCCCTAACCCGCAGGTCAGACTATATGAAATAATGAAATAGGCTTCAAACACCCAACACCGAAATGGTTAAGTTGAGTGGGTTGTCAACCGATAGATCTACCTTTGTTACCCCAGGCCTTACGTTAATGTTTATGCCAAATGAAAGACATGACAACCATGACATACTTGACATCCAATGATAAACACGAAAACATTTGATAAACATGAAAGCCTTTGAAAATCACATATTGACAAATCATGCTAGAAGTCATATAACACATAATTCACACATAGATCACATACGCATGGTAAATGGTAAACTTGAAAGACAACACTTTGAAATAGGATACATGTTGCAACCCCAAAATGAGAGAATGAGAAAAGGGGCAAGGATTACTAACATGGATTAGAAGTTAAGTCCACGAAGCAAAAAGTGAAAGTGAAAGGATTAGTCCCGAAGTTTCATCCTAAAAGAATAGATAGGGACGACATGAATATTGGAATATGGGATTAAAATCTCTTATGCATTTGGGGGATGGGTTTTAATGTTATAAATTAAAGTTTGAAAAAAAAATGTTAACTTTTAAGAGTGACAATACCTTAAACGTTACTAGACATGCTTTGGCCTAATAGGTTATGACACTCTCATCGGGGGGAACCCAGGTAAGCGTCCAGGTCCGACTATGGGATTTATGCGAACTCTTATCCTTTGAAAGAGACCACAACTATCAGTGTGTTCACCCTTCCAGTTACTACATGTCATTCGCGTCTCAAGTACCATCACTAAATATGTTGTTAAACAGAGATCGATTTCTAAGCTATTTGAATTCTTAAAAATGAGTTTATGTTCAAAACCTGAATTACATATTAGAATGATTAAGAATTAGTTTAATTGTTGATTTGTGAAGAACAAGCCTTAATCCCCAATTTGTTCATGCATAAAAACGTTGACTTTTGGATTAGAAGAATATAGATGAAATTGGACATGATAGTTTAGACTCGTTGGGCCTAACGAGCCTCTACAAGGGCTACAGTAACCCTAAATCGGCCTAAGCAAGGCAACACGTCCTAATGACGTGCCTTTGCAAAGCTAGGTTGTCCAAAGAACAAGCCTTAACAATGCTAGGCGTTCTAAGAACGAGTCTTAGCAAGGCTACCTAAACGAGCCTAAAGCACCTAACTAAGAACCTAAACTAAACTAATTAAACTAATAAAGAGATAAATAAGCGAATAACGAAAGGAAAGAAAGAAAGGAAACAAAGAAAGAAAAGGAAGAAGAATTACCTCAAAGAAGCTTTTCAAAGGATACGAGGTTGAAGGGCAGCACCTCCTGGCCAAGAGCATAGAAAACTACTAAGCACGACACCCGAAGGGGTATTCTACTTGTGGAACCACCAAAATTTGGTTATTCCACTTGTTTATACTCAAACTAGGAGTTGGAAGCTATAAGGGACCTAGAAGAGGTATTTATAGGTGTATAAGGAATGCAAATTTCGCTGGTGGGGCAATGTGGGACGAAAGTCGCGACTAGTAACACAACAACAAACATCAAACTTGTTTTCGCGATTCCAGCTTCGTTATAACTCGGTTTCGCACGCGGTTTTCGCCCACGTTCATCATTTTTAGAGTATTATCATATAGAATAGAGTAATCCAACATTCATGGTGTTGATAATTGGGCTTAAAACTTGGATCTTGACGCGGGTCGAGTTTCTGAGTTTTTGAAATATACGGATGTTACAACTGGGATGAACATCTCCCAGTCGCCGAATTCTCCTACAATAATAGCTATCACACCAGCATTCAGGCTACACCCTTCGAAGCACTTTAAGGAAGAAAGTGCAGATCCCCACTATGTTGGACAGAAATTGGTGACAGTCATTTGACTGGTCCCGAGCTGGTCTTTGAGACGACTGAAAAGATATTTCAAGTCAAAAATCGTTTGAAAGCTGTTAGAGATAGGCAAAAGAACTACGCCGACAATCGTCGTAAACCATTGGCATTCAAGAAAGGTGACCGCATCATGTTAAAAGTGTCACCTTGGAAAGGTGTCATTAGATTCGGCAAAAGAGGAAAGCCCAACCGTCATTACAACCGCAATCACTGAGACGATTGGTCCGGTAGCTTACAGACTCTGTCTACCTGCCGAACTAAGTAGCGTTCACGATGTCTTTCACATTAGTAACCTAAAGAAGTGTTTATCCGATGAAACACTTGTTGTCCCACTTGATGAAATTCAAGTCGATGAGACACTTCAGTTTGTTGAAGAACCTGTCGAGATACTTGACCGAGAAATCAAGAAACTAAAGCAGAGTCGCATTCCCATTGTCAAAGTGCCATGGAACTCACGACGAGGTCTAGAGTACAATTAGGAACGCGAGGATCAGATGCGTAAGAGGTATCCTCGTCATTTTGGAAACGTTGCATCCACCAGTAATCATAACTAAATTTCGAGATGAAATTCTTCTAACTGGGGGAGAATGTGGCACCTCATCCAAAAATCCAGGTCAAACCCGTTACTTTAACTTTTAGTTAAGTTAATTTCATGCATTATCTGATTAGTATATCTGTTAATTACTAATTTAGACTCATAAACCCGATGTAAATAATTCCCGCGTTTGTACTGAAAACATATACCCGGAACATACATGAGTTTTCATAGAATAAACATGTAACATTAATAATAAGAAAATAAATATAAGAATATACTTTTTATATATTCTTAAAACTGGTGTCACGGATTAATTCCAACGACACATCGAACTTTAAGTGATTATATAATTAAAACAACTTGGTTTAAAATATTCTTGATAATCGAGCTTAAAAATAACGTGAATAAACGAAACTATTTTCTTATCACTCGCGTATTAAAAATCCTATTTACATAACACTTTATGTAAATAAATAAATGACACAATGCGTTATTGTTTCAAACTCAAATATATTAAAAAGCATAACGATCATCAATACTCGTTCGAATATACCCATTTCACTTAGAAAACCACCCGTTTGATCCTAACCGACCCCAAAAATCCTGTTGGGCCCAATTTGGCCCAATAACCCATAAACACATCACACGAGCCTGCGTAACCCGGTGACCCAACCCATTACCCCAAAGACCCGGCCTAACCGCCCCTTTCCCTTCGGCCCAAATCCATTTACTTATTTTGTTGATTTCAGCCCAACATTTCAAACAAACACTTTTTTTTATTTTTATAAAAACAACCCATCAACTTTTATAAACTTCTACCACGTTTGTATTTTTTATACAATCCCACCATACTTCCTTTTTTATAAAAGTTATGACATTAATCCATCATCACCTTATATATTTTATAAAAGTCGCCAAACAACACAACACATTTTGTAAAACTAACAACCTACAACAATTTTAGTCTTTAACTTTAATTAATTACAAGCCTATTAGCACCTAGATACCATTTCCATCGAATGCAAGTTGTCAAAGTACGTGCTAACCCAAGGTCCAAGGTTTAATCTAGAGGTTATTAACCAAATTCTGCTTCATAAGAGCAAGACCATCACTACCCCTTTCAAACACACCTTCACATTCTCCCCTCTCTTTTTCTTGTGATTCGGCCGAGAACCACAACACACAGCCCCTACCGCCGCTATTAACCACCTCTGGCCACCATCCTGCCACCGCTGGAACCGTCGAAAACCACCACATCCGCTGCCCCTTCTCCCCTTTCTTGGCATTCCTAAACAACCCATTGTGAGCATTCTAAAACCGTCTTTTCTCTTATGTTCTATACACATTCCTAGCACCTAATGATCCACACCAAGTCCTGATGAAAACCCTCTCATTTTGTACGTTTCTAACACCTAAAATGAAAGAACTTATGTACTTGTCATTCATTTTTGTTTAACTTTGATCTAAACACATTTTGTTGCCTTTAAGGCTTAAAGCTAACCAAAATCTGGGTAAGAAACATCAAGAAACCATATGGAAGTAATGTGTGTAAACTTTGATCTTTTATTTCTTTTATTAGTTAGTTGTTGGATCAAGAACAAAACCCCAAGACTTTGTCTAAAGTTAACTCATACTTGAGTCATGTTCTTGTTTCCTTTTTGATAGAAATTTCTAACCTAACAAAGTCCTAACACATTTTTGTTAGTGGATTGTAAACAGGATCTAAATATATGCATATGATGATTGGTAAAGATGACATAAACAAATCATTGGGTGTTAACTTACATTACCTACTTAGATGATGTTTAATTTTGGTCCTAACACATTTGTGTTAGTGAATTTTATCATAGAATTTGAAATGTCACTAGTAATTATATATTTGGACATTTTTAAGATTATATATGTTGTTGCCAGTAACATGTTATTTATGAAACTTATTGGAAATATAACATGTTTATATGATTTAATTATGAAATTAAACAAAGGAAACTAACTAGTATGTTTTATTTATAGATTTTGACTTGGATTAATTCATAAAAGTCTTTGAATTATTATTTATTAGTCATAAATAAATGAATACAAGATTATTATATTGTTATGTATATTTAATCATCAAAACCTAGCACATGAAAGTGTTAGTGGAATTTAATTAATTAAAGGCTTGAAAATGGATTATATAATTTTGGCCAAAACTAGTAAAACTGACATTTATGTCAGATATTCTTTATGACACAAATACTTGGACTTAAATATAGTTCTTGCCTATAAAAGGGCAAGTTCATAAACCTTGGAATTTTCTATAAAAGCCTAGACCCAAGGATATGGTTTTACAAGTTAAATTCATCATAAATCTTATAAAAATATAAACAACGTCAAATTTGATTTTGGACAAATTTCTATAAAGATATTTATTACTTTTGATCAACCAAAGTAATCAAAATGAAAGAACGTTGCTTAGTAAGAAAAAAAAAGGACCAATACGGCGATATACGCAACGCGAAAACGCAACATTTGCAAGATAGTGTCAAAATGACCAAACGTTATACTTTGATCTTGCAAACTGATTTGAAAGTCTATTTTAAACATATATTTAAAAACCTATTAAGTCCAAGTGTCATAAAGATCATTTTAAAACAAAAATGGTGACTACGATTTCTAAAAATAGAAATAAATATTTTAGTTTATAAAATATTGAAGCAATTTCAATTATCTTTATAATACTAAAGATCTTGACTAGAAACAAATCGTTTCTTATATTTATCAAAAGCATTCTCGTCTTCGAATGGTTTAATGATAAACGTAATGTTTTACGATGCTACAAACTTTAAATAATTATTTTTGTCATATAACTATTTGTATAGTTTTAAAACTTATTTTTACTAAAACTCACTATAATTAGTTAATTATAATTATTGGCACAATAATTATAAACTTTAACTAAAATTATATAGATATTTACATAAGTATAAATAATAAGACATTGTTATTATTTTACCAACTTATGTTATTCTAAACCCTTGTAACTTGAATAATTCGATAAAAGTTATTCTTGCAAGTTAATATAATTATTTTAACAATAATTATAACCTGAATTTCTAATAAACAATAGTTATTTTATAACTTGACGAAAATTAGAAATTCTGACAAGAAACTTATATAAATAATCAATCGAACAATAAAAATAATAATAGGCATTATTATTTAATTTAATGTTCCAGACTTGATTTATTTATTTATTAAATGAAGTGTTTTCATTTTATGACGTTTCCTTATATTTATTTGAACATAAATATAAATCTTGAACATACTTATTTATTTGCACAATAATACCAACGAATCGGGTTATCCAAACGAATACAAACGGGATTATACGTCAAGAATTGACCAGTATTACTTGGGTGACAATGGTTAATTAAATGATTAAAGACCCTTATGCAATTGTCTTATTTATATATATTTAGGATGATACTTGCTAGCATCATATCCGGTTTAGTTCATTCATTCACTACTTCCTGATTAAGTGAATTTTACGGCCCCTTTTCTTTATAAACAGTTCTATATCTTGGGGGAGAAATCATGAACAACTAACTCTTTTACTTGATATTATGACTTATCTGTTAGACGTGTGACTACATGCTTTGTTACTGCCCAAACTATGGTACAACTCAGTATAAACGTTTGTACAACTAAACACCACTATTAATTGATTTCGATTAGTTCTGGTACGAAACGAAAGCTAGTGAATAAATCTATTTGGGTTAACAGTCCTACCCTAATTGGTCGCTCCAATTTTGACTCAACATTATTTGTCTTGGGTTACATGTCAGTTACTCTGCTCCGTGTTAGTATTTGATATCAAGGTTCATGTGAGATTATATAACCACAACGGTAAACCAACGTAATATTCAAGTATGCCATAAACTGTTTTACAGTTTACTTGTAGAGTCGTAAACATGTGAACCTCACAAACTTTATGTTGACCTTTTAAACTCATGATTTCTCAGGTAATTAAGCTTATGATGAAGACATGCAAATGGGACTTATTGTTACTTATCGGATCTGCAATCCGGAGTCATAGTCCCGACCTATCCCTAAATAAGTATCTTGCATTTCCAATTATAGATTAAGACTTTATATTCAAAATGTAAGACTTTATCATGTCACCACACTTTTTTCACTGCAATTGATGATATGTCATTTCTTTACAATGTTTTGAATAATTTAGAAGTCGTTCTTTGTTTCCACGACTATGATTCAATCTCGCTCACACCTCTCCGTTGTTCGGGGTGTGACATCATGGACTACTCTTGAGCACTCATGCGTTTACCATCCCTAGTTAAGCTTCTCACATCTCCAACTTCTAAATCTGATAAGTTCCTAAGAGCTTCATCACTGTTGAATCTTAGAATTTCGTTGGTGCTTGTGGTGAACAAGTAGATGTCCGAATCTTCATCTAACCTCCAAGATAGAATTCTTCTTCTTTCGGCATGTAGATCTTCAAGTTCCTTCTCATTAGAAGATGATTCAGAACTAGAGAGAATAACTAGAGATCCTTTTTCTTTTTGCCATTGTTTTTCTTCTTCTTGAGGTACCTGTTGGTGCTTTTGGTGGATTCACAGGGTTTGTAGGTTCAGTAGGTGTTGAAGATTGTGGTGGAGAAAGTGGTTGTGTGGTAGGATGAGTTGATTTTGGTATTGAGAGGGTTGAGAGGATTTAGTTGTGGGTTTTGGTGTGGGTTTGGTAAGAGGTTCAATAGAGGTGAAGTTATCAGCCCTGAATTTTGGTGGAATTGGTTAGGAAAGTTTAGGCCCTATAGAGGGTGGCTGTTTGGTTTGTGGTCTGTTGGCTCTGGGTGGGTTTCTCTTAGGAGTAATGGTGGAGGTTTGTGTGGTAAAAGGTAGAGAAAATGATGAATTTCCAAGATGAGAGTTAATAAGACTCGTAGGTTTAGGAGGAAGAAATTGGGTACCTGAGAAAGCACCGGGAGGTCGAGGAACTCCAGTTCTTGCAGAGATCCTTGATTGTTCTTGTCTACTCTCAATGTACTTCTTTCTTAGTGTAGTCAAATAACAAGGGTTTACCATGTTCTTGTCTTCTCCGAACATCTCTATGAAGTATCTTTTAAGAGCCCTGGTTTCCTCTGGTCTTGTAATAGGAGCTTGAATTATCTTGTGTGTCTCTTCCGCCTTCATCTTCTCATGGTCAATATTATCATCTTCAAGTCTTTGTGTTAACTTGAGATTACCATCTTCTTATACTACCAATAACATCAAACCATGAAAATGCGTGAGCATCGGATCGTCTACTCGATCTAGCTAATCGGACATCGAAACGTAATTAACCGATTGATTTATTGATCACCGAAGAACAATTACAATCAGTAAACACTCAGAAACAAACTCAGAGAATACACACTCAGAAACACACACTTAACAATACTCTCGCACGCTCAGAACTAAGAATTACAAAGACCAAACATCTATATATACCCGCTGGTCCGAGCCTCGTCCGAACCTTAGGTTCGGCCAGTCCAAACTCCAGGTTTGGACCACGTTCGGCTAGACCTAATTTGACTTGATCTTGTACTTTGCTTGATACTTCACACGATGCACATATCAGGTATCAACAAACTCCCCCTCGTCGTGTGTAGTATCTCTTCAACATCATCAATTCTGTATTTTCAATCAAGCTCCCCTCAAGTATAGAATCCGTTTGTTCAATGAAATGAATCTTCAAACAAACTCCTCCTCAACTCAATCGTAACTTGATCTTGAATGCTTGATGACATTATAGTGTATCTCTGATCTCTTATCAACAGCTTCAGAAGACTTGAAGTCGTTATATCTTGCACATAGCAACCTGCTCAAACATTTAAATAATCTTGGCACAAAAAGTCTCTTTGAGATTCCAAGAAATGATTTTGAAAATGATTTATATCACGTGTTGATCAGATCGAAAATAAGGCAGAAACAAAATCTTTTGATTTTTCAAAGATTATGCTAAAACACACCGAAAATCTTTTTGTTCTTTTCTGAAAAGTAATGAAATTGTAATACAGAAACAAACACTATTTTTGGTATAAGAAAGATCACTTTATGGGATCATATTGATCATAACGCACTGAACTGCACTTCGATTTTAATTAATCGAAATACATAGGTCATGTTGATTGCTGGTATAATTTGTCCAACTTAAACTCAGGCGGAATCATACTCATAACATTTGGATATGTTAAGGTATTGATTAGATTTGCTGTGACCAGTGTATCCCACACTATCAAACATAATCAGACATTTTCAGTTTTTCTTTCTTTTTCCTTTTGTGTGACAGCACTTGTGATTTTTCACAATGCATAATATTTCCATGATATCGTCAACTGTGTTCCATGCAAAAAGAAATAAGAACGTTAAATCGTCAACCTTAAGGTCGATCTTTCGATACGCAGATAAGGCCTCGGATTTAACAAAATAAGAAAATAAAACAAGTTGAAATTGTATAACCCAACAACAATCAGGTCGGTACTTCCGTACGCGCAGAGAAAGTCCGATGAGTTATACGAAACACCAAAGAAAATAAAGCAGAACGTCAAACGAACAATAATCAGGTCGATCTTTCGATACGCAGAGAAAGTCCGATCGTTTAACAAAATAAAGAAAATCTAACAAGTTTAAATCTTTGCAAAATGAACACATGTATACACAGTGACTTCTCATTTTGAATTTCACACTTATTTTTTCTTTTTGTGTCATGAAATATGCATCAAGATGTTATCCACATGGTCAAGCATTAGTATTTAGTGTATATCACATCTGAATACTTTCTGATTTGCCGAGCCTACCAAGCATATCACACAATGATCTTATGGCCCTTTCATCTACTCTATCCATGAGTCAGATACGTAAGCCAATGTACCATCATTTCCCAATGATCCATTTCTCATATTTTTATATTTTGCATGTATTCACCTTCCTTCATTATATATTTTGGCATGTATTCACCTTCTCACCATAACATGCATTAATTACTCCCCCTTACTTACAATTCTCCTCCTTAAAATGAAAACTCTATTTTTGGATTTTCATTTTACACAAAACGAGACTCTATTTTTGGGTTTTTTGAGAAAAACTTGTGAGCAAAGAAAATTGATCAATTAACACGGATATTTTGCAGATTTTAGAATTTCAGAAAATTTGCAGGTTAGAAAGATTTATCATGAAATTTAAGTTAAGCAGAAACTCCTCCATCAACAATTTTGCAATCGTCAATAGGTCTTCTAGAAGTACCTGCACACTGGTCAAACTAATTAGTCCAAAAATGACCCGAAGCGAATCGCTTTTGGTCGACCAGTGTCCTTGATTTGCTTAGAAACCACCTTAGGTTTCCATAGTTGTTGTTTTGGGAAATCAGGTTTTTATTAAACAGTCACAGGTGACTGTGATGATGAACCAACATTTTGAACCTTTGTAAATTGTGGAACAAAACGATGTTGTTTTAGAAAGAATGTAGGTTCAACGTCATCAAAAACTCTGCCTCGTTCATCGAAGAACTTTATTGGGGCAGGTTTACCAAAAACTGGTTTCTTGTCAAACCATTGGTTCGATTCTGTAGGAAATGGACACTCTTTTGCCATATGTCCTATTTGGCGGCAACTATAACAGAGTCTTTTCTTTTTGTCCCATCTTTGATGTACCTGCGAAGAACACACATGTATATCTCGAACATGATCAGAGAAAGAATCATATACCTGTCGTCGATGATCATGAACCCATTTGGAAGTTGGGCTTCGAGAATGAGAACTATCAGAAGAATATCTGGTAGGTTGATTCTTCAAAGTTCTTGATAAATCCTTCTTTTCAAATACTTTTGAGATCTTTTGAGCATCAACACAATGAAGAGGAAACTCTTTGTCAGAGAAAATCTGATCGGAACCTTTAAGTTTGTAAAACCGTTCAGATTGAACTTTTTTAGCTTTAAAAACATCCTTCTTCACTTGCTTCATCTTTAATTTTTTCAAATCAGAAGATGGTGATGCTGGAATCTCCTTATCTTTCACATTCTGTGCCATATAACCCAAACCAACATGTTTTCCAGAAATCTTTTCTTCAGATGTAGAATGTCCATTCTTTGCTAAACGAGAAAATCCAGCTGTCACTCCAGTTACATTCTTTTGATCATAAAAGATCCTTTCATCAAACTCAGGTTGAGACTGAATCTTGTCACTAGAATTGGCCGACTTCTCATTATCAACAGAAGATGAACCAGATACAAACTTTGGAGCAAGAGAAACTGCAGATTTCTTTTCCTTCTTTTTCTTATTCTTCCTGTTCTTCTTCTTCGGCACAACTTTCTCATCCTCAACAGTAGATGCTGAAACTTTTGAATAGTCGAAATCATCAGCTTGTTCTTTCTCGTCTTTGAAGGCTTCCTTGATCTGAGCAGGAGGTGAAGCTGTTTTATCAAACATCTTTTCAAAATTCTCATCCTTTGTAAGAAAGCTTGTAAACACTTGACAATTAGAAACATTGTTCAGCAAGCAATTTGCATCGATGACTTGAATTTTGAGATCAGAAATCTTCTATTGAGCAACAACTAACTCCTTCTCAGTAGCTATTAAACGCTTTGCAACTTTATGAGTTTCAAATTTTTGCAAGCGAAGATTATCAAGTCCTTCATTAATTCGTTCTTCAATTTATCCTCATTGCGTTTTTGTATTTCTAGATTTGCTTTTTGAACTTTACTGACACTAACCAACTCCCGCTTCTCATCCAACAACTTTTCCATGTCAACTTGATAAGCTTCAATCTTAGCAGCAGATTCTTCAGCATTCTTTGTAAGCAAATCAAGTTTAATTTTGGATTTATCAAACAAATTCTAAAAATCATTAGCCATATCTTCTGCTTTATCTTTCCATTTCTTGACTTCTTTCACCAACTCATCTCTTTCTTCACTGATCGTAGCTTTTACAGCTTCAACATCCCTTTTATCTTGTTTAGAAATTTCTAACACTTCATTCAGCAATTTGATCTCTTTAAGCAAACATTCATTCTTCAAACCAATTCCTTCTCATTTTCCTTAGAAATTCCCAACTCCGAATTAATCATTTTGAAATCAGCAGTAACTCTCTTGACTTCTTCAATCAAAAATTCTTTTTCTTTCATCAAATCTTCAATCTTAGATTCAAACTTCTCAGTCTCAGCAGCATCATATGAACTTGAATCAGAATAATAATCATCTTGGTCATGTGTGACAATTAATGCTGATGTATCACATCCAAAATGTTGACCCCAATCATAAACACCATCATTTTGAGTCATCAAAGCTGTTGTCTTGCTTGTGTTACTAGTAGATGGTTGAGTAAAACTAGGATTTGGTGATTGAGTAAAACCAGGCTTGCTTGCATGTGTCTGTTGATAATCTTTGGCAAAATATCCAAGCTGTGAACATTTATAACATTTCAACTTAGATTTGTCAAAACCCAATTTATCACCAGAAATATTTCTTCCATGTTTCTTGAAGAACCTCTTCGATCTTTGACATAACATAGCGTATTGCCAAGATATATCCAATTCAGTTAGTTGATCATCATCAAGAGCATCAAGATCATCACTAGTTAACTTTGCATCAGCAACATTCTTAATAATAGAACCAAACGATGATGAAATCAAGGCAGAAATCATTTTAGCACAATCATCTGTTGATTCAGCAGAAAAAGCATTCTGACTTGAAAATTTTGGAATTGTAAAACTACAACCCCGTGAAGACTTGTTATCAGAATTATCAGGAATTCCAGTCAAGAAAGCTGTACTTGGTGCAGAACTCAGACTTTGTTTAGTTTTAGCATTCATGCTTGCAGTATTCTCACCATGGTACAACTCAGGATTTTGTAATGTAGCAGTACCCTTGTTTGAAGTCATCATCTCCATCTCTCTAGCCTGAAGCTTCCCAGTTAAATCATGAAATGATAATGCAGGATAATCTTTGTCATGAATAAGCAACAAAACATAATTTTCCCACTTTTCTGGTAATGCTTCCATTAATTTCTCTTTCAATTCATCCTCGGTCTTTTCAATGTTCACCACCTTCATTTCACTAATCAAATGTGAAAATCTGGATACAAGTGCCGGAATAGTTTCTTTATCATAATATTGAAAATTCTCAAATTCTTTGTTCAGCACTTTTGTTCTACTCTTCTTGTATTGATCATTTCCTTCGCATCTAGCAGACAATGCATCCCACAATTGTTTTGACTTTTTGGAAGTACTAAACTGATGCAACAACTCAGTGGGCAAAGCCATTGTTAGATAACCATAGGCTTTTTCTTCAAGCTCATAGAATTTTCTTTCATCACCATCAAAATCTTGAATTCTTTTAAAATCTCCATCTGCTTGTGGATGCATGTAAATTTTGCGAATCGGAATCCATAAATCCACATTATTTATGCTGATGTAAGCTGAAAAACGTTGTTTCCAATTGTGATAATCTTCCAACTTCAACAATTTAGGAACTTTCTGACTTGTTCCGATTTCGTTGTCAAAATTTAGCATAGTTTGCATCGCACTCTGCATCGCGGCAAAAGCTTGAAATTCCGACATCGTTTGAAAAGATTGAAATCTGGTGGCCGAACTCTCTCCGAACTTTATCTGAGCTCCGAACTTCGTCCAAACTTAAAACCAAAGTCCGAACTCTGTCCGAACTTGATCCGAATCAAAATCAACAGTCCGAACCTCTAAGCAACTCCGATCTAGCTCCGAACCTTAAATCACCGAACCTTGACCGAGACAACTCCGAACTCTCACCGAACTCGAAGTTCGGAGCAGTTACTCCGAACCTGACCAGGTACCTCCGAACCTCGACTTCATTTTTCAAAAACGCTCGAAAAAGAACTGATTTTGACGAAACTCGTTACTGTGGATCAGAAAAACCGATAGAAAATGGTTTAGGAGCAGATTTGACACCAAACACTCGATAGAATTGATGAAAAACACGATAACAAACTCGAGAATCATGAAAAACGCTTCAAAAATCGGAAACTAGCAACCACAGATCAGTAGAGTGAACCAGAAAGCTCTGATACCACTTGAAAATGCGTGAGCATCGGATCGTCTACTCGATCTAGCTAATCGTACATCCAAACGTAATTAACCGATTGATTTATTGATCACCGAAGAACAATTACAATAAGTAAACACTCAGAAACAAACTCAGAGAATACACACTCAGAAACACACACTTAACAATAATCTCGCACGCTCAGAACTAAGAATTACAAAGACCAAACATCTATATATACCCGCTGGTCCGAGCCTCGTCCGAACCTTACGTTCGGCTAGTCCGAACTCTAGGTTCGGACCACGTTCGGCCAGACCTAATTTGACTTGATCTTGTACTTTGCTTGATACTTCACACAACGCACATATCAGGTATCAACAAACCACATAAATTATTTTCAGAGGTTAGGCTTATGGCTTCACTAGTGACCCATCCTTTTGCTAAGATTATGTCTGTCTATCTCTTAAGAAGTTCCCAATTGGCATCATTTGCAGCAAGCGTCATCTTTTCCTTTTCCTTGTTTACTACAATATCAGCTTCCCTTACAAATATTTGTTGCCTCTTATCCTTAGCATGATCTAATTTCTTCATTCGTTGATCTATAGACCTTATCTTTTCTTCTCTGATGATATTAAGAACAACTTCATTGCCTTGATATATTTGCATATCATTTTGAAGCTTAAATGCTCCAACCATCTCTTTGTCAATCCTTTCTTGTTCCATTCTTTCAAGCATATATGTTGCCAATGCTGAGGTAATCATGTCAACATCATCAGGAGGAAAAGTGGTTTCTTGCCCATCCAGAAGCTTTACAGGTTCTGTGGCTTTCATTTTCTCAGCTGCAAACTCTTTTGCATGTATTTTTTACTTATCCTCTGCTTCTTCTCTTCATCTCATTAATGTCTTTTAACTAAGCAACATGGCTCATCATTTTGTCATTGAACTCTCTATCCAATGCTTGTTTACAAGGTCTCCTCCCATCAAGGTCTTCTTCATACCTGTCAAGAATAGGAATAAAAACAGTTTTGGAGCAATCTACCTTGTTTACAGGAGTCTCCACCTTCTTGTACTCAACTTTGAACCTTTTCTCATATTCTTCGTGCAGAACTTCATCATCAATCATTTTCTTCTTCCCTTTCCCAATATTGGGATCATCAGAAGGGTAGGTAATCACTTTGTCACTTATGGCAGCTCTCTTGACATACTCTGGTAGTGATTCAATTTTCACCTCACCTGATCCTGGTTTATATTTCGCCCAGTAGTTGGCCAATATTTCATTCACAATGCCTTCCACAGGAATAGTAGGAACCACAAGAATAATTTCTGAGTGATCCCTGGCATATGGGTAGTAAGGTCCAAACACAATCAAATACCCTCTTTCATCTCTAATTCCTCCTAAATCGACAAGAGGGACTTCAATTTGAAGAAAAGGTTCTGGTTCAACAGGTGGGAATGGGGTAGATGTCAACCAGGAGAAGTTTTTGCCTGATGAATCTTTCTAGCTAATAGCATGGCTAATGTTTCAGCTTCTTCCCATATATAAGCATGTGTAAACTCATATCTGATTTGTTCACTTTCATGTGCATCTGCTGAGAAGTTCATGGCCAAGTTAAGTTCATCCTCCAGAGTAACTATCAGCTCCAAGGTAACTTGGTCATTAACAACAACTAAAGCATGATCCGAGGTAATTGGTTTATGTGGGATAACATTAGCTTTCGGGGTAATTTGTTTGCCCGGAGTAATATTTTTTCCCGAGATATCATCTTCAGCTTCTGGCGTAACTATGGTTTCACTTACCTTGGGTGCAATTAATTTTCTGTAATCCTTTAGAAGATCCTCTATCTGGTCATCATCAATGTCCGTATCTACTTTATATACATTTTCACAGGAAGTAGGATGATCTTTGACATTCTGATCATTATCAGTAGTGCCTTCTTTCAGAACACTCTCAACCTCTTCATTATCTTTCTTTTCATCATCCTCTTCTTCTTCTAAAATTTCAGTTTCAGCCTATAAGTTAACTCCTTCTTCTTCAGCTATTGCCCTCATCTTAGGAGTGATGAAGTCTCTTTCTTTTATCCTTTGAATTTCTCTAACAGAAGCAGGAAGAGCCCCTGCAACTATCATATTGAAGAGAAAGAGCTCCTTCAGGTTGTCTTCTCTGGAGCTACTGTAAGAATGTCAATCATCGAGAGTTGTTTCCATGGACGATAAGTCTCGGCGGAAATCAAATTCTGTGAAAAATATAAAAAATAGAATAAGCCAGATTACCAGTATTTTTGATTGTGTGGGCTATCACATTATCAATGCATGCTAAAACATATCTTAACATATCAGAAAGCCATAAAAATTGATCTGCCCAAACTGAAATAATCTGAAAAGTTGTATTTGCTGCCAACTTGACTTGCTTGCTAATTAAAAATGAAATTGAAGTGTGTCTGATACACATTAGCTGATATGATCTCGTGTCTGGATCTTTCTCGCAAAAACATTTAAGTTATATTAGTCCTTAATTCGGTTATTTCATTTGTGTTTGGTTTGTTGTTTGAATATCTGAAAATCACAAAAATCAAAAAGATTTTGATTATGCTTTATTTTCGATCAACCGTTAGCGAATTATTTCAAAATTATGCCGGAAACAACCAAACGGATTTGATTTCAGAAAATTCATCATTGAATTGAACGAAGTTTGAGGCAAATTCTTAAATTTTACAACTTTTGGGGTTCAATTTGAAGATTCATCAAAATAAGGGGTTTAATTTGAAAATTTTTGAAAAGTCCAAACCTGAAGTTCGGACGTCCGAACCTGGAGTTAGGCTCCGAAGGTCACATTCGGACAAGGTTTAGAGGCACCGAAGATGAGGTTCGGACAACGTTCGGTGGGACTGTTGGTCCGAAAGAGGAGTTCGGAGGTCCGAACTTCCGAGGGTATAAATAGTCCAAACTTGAGGTTCGGACGACATAATAATCTCCTGTTTACTCCGATTTTGCACCGAATGGCTGCCCAATTTTTGAACTTTCAATTTACGACTTGTTTGGATATTTAGAGACTTGTTCAAGGTAGGTTTAATGATTCCGAGTACGCTGGTGTGGTTAGATTTTGTTTTTAATCACTGGTTGTGGGTTTCTTGTTTGAAAAATCGTACGAACTGTGTTATGTTCCTAGATCTGAAAATAGACTACTTAAAACTTGTTTTTAAAAGATAAAATTGGTTCCTCTGTGTTTGTAATAAAAAACCGACCAAGGGTGTCAATTTTTGTTGTTTGATTTGGCCGATTTCACTGATTTTGGAATTCAAACTCTTCGGAATTCGTCAAGCTCCGAACTTGGAGTTCGGATAAGGCTCGGATGGAGTTCGGCGGGTTAACACTTTTGATCAAAAAGTTGTTCGTTTACACAAACGAAAACGAACTAACGAAGTCGGTGATTATTTATATTAATAACATGGACTTTAATGAATGTTTTATCTTATGTGTGTTCAGATATGGAAAACGAACTGAAGATCAATGACAAACACAATATTTGTGCGCATATTGGTGTTGCAAGAGGCAAGCTTGATAAATTTGTAGGATCCGGGATTATTGAATTTTTGAGACGATCAAGGATTCACTATGCAATCACTCAACCTTGTGATGTATATCGTGATATCATTCTGGAGTTCTGGAGTTCTGCGCGGACGATTACTCATGCTCCAATCAGAAAGTTGCAACCGTTCAAGGTCGACCAGTTGAAGTCACTGAAGCGGATATACGCAGGGTTTTGAAGTTGGAAACTGATACAACAAGGTCACCACTAGAATTTTCTCATGAAGATAACGTGGCGTTTCCAAAGCGAATTTGGTACATCGATGATCCAAGTAAAGAGTGGGTCTACAAATCTTCACTGAGTGTTCCGTACAAATACTGGGCGCACGTGTTGTTGGTATGTCTGGGGCACAGAATATCCGGGCACGATGAATTTCAACAAATAATGTTGTCTTTAATGAATGCGTTGGTGATGAACCGACCGTATAATGTTGCTAGGTTGATCTTTCATTACATGAGAGATAACCTAACTCAAAGGCAGAAGAAAGCAGCTATCTATCCAAGATTTCTTCAGATGATCCTTAATGACCGGTATCCTGATTTGGTGAAGCTTGAAGCACGGAAGATGGAACTGAAACACATGACGGAGGCAAGTGTGGGTGCTCTGGCGTCTTATCAAAAAAAGGCACCAGAATTTCAGCGGAAATTGAAGCGCCTGATTGGTCATTTAGTGAATGCTAATTACGTGGCACCAGCACAGGGTGCACCTTGTCATGAAGAAGGTAGTGATTCAGAGGAACTTGATTACAGCTGGATTGAGGAATAGAATAAAATTCCACAACAAGGTAGAGTGAAAAGACCTAAAAGACAAATCCCAGTGGTACAGGAACCAGTAAATCCAGAGCCTGAACCTGTTGTCTCTCAACCGCCGGTTTTTGAACCGTTGGTCTCAGCACAGGAAATTCCTGTATCTGTCAATGTGACTGAGACACCTGCGGTGAATACCCTGGATGATGAATCTGATGATGATGAGGAGTTTTTTAATGTTGGGGTTGACTCCGAAGACTTGTCTGACACAAACAATCCGTTTGTGCGAGTCTTGATCAACTATAAGTATGTGAAGCTCAGAAAAGGTAGCGATGAACATTTCGCGTACCGACTCAGCCAAAACAAGAGCAACGATCGCTACAAGGATCGTGTGTATGACACTGTAGCCTCGTTAGAGTCTGATGCAGACTATCATCCTAAAGCCGATGTGATTCATGGTAAAGGAAAACAACATGCTTCTGGTTCTTCTGTTATTCCACTAAAGAGGAAGAAGTCGGTTGCTGGAGGAAGAGGTAAAAAGAAGAGAGGGTTACAGTTTATTCTACAGCCTCGTTCTGGTATATCTTCATCAACTAGTCCTGCCATTTCTCTGCCAGAAGTGTCTACAACTGTTCAGAATTCGTTGTCTGTTGTTCAGTCTGACTTTCTGCAAAATCTCATGAATGCCAACAGATCAACAACTGTTAGCACAGCACATTCAGCAAGTGCTGGTGCGCAGTTTGTGAATCAGCCAATGGGTTCAACACCCACAACTCCAGTGTTTTCTACAGCAACAGCCACAACTTTAACACATTCAACACCAGAAGTTAATTTCAACTTTGAACAAGGTTTAGTGTTGTTCTAACAAGCCAGTATTCTTCAGAGTGGGTTAACCGATCAACAGTCACGAATAGATGCACTGAAAGCTAAGACTGAAGAACAATCAAAGATGATTACTGAGCTACGTACAAGTAATGATGAATTGAGAGCTCAAAATCAATCTCAAAGTCAACGGATCACTGCTTTGCAAAGT
Organism: Deinandra increscens subsp. villosa; assembly: GCA_039602395.1. Classification (NCBI taxonomy): domain Eukaryota; kingdom Viridiplantae; phylum Streptophyta; class Magnoliopsida; order Asterales; family Asteraceae; genus Deinandra; species Deinandra increscens. The sequence continues at coordinate 15,006,549 of JBCNJP010000008.1, forward strand.
CGGGACATGGCCAAAGATCAAGAGATTACATGTTTGAACAGATCTAGTCAGACTCAGAGCAAATTGCTTCTCGAAATGGATGAGCAAATAAAGTTCTTGATGAAGAAATTTAAAGCTCAGGGGGAGATTAGGGATAGTTCGGGTTGTAATGAAGATCCGATGAGATATCTGAATTATGATCCCGATCAAGAGGATCCTCAAGGGAATGTTGGTGGAGGATCAGGCCCGACAAGAACCACAGGTTCGGGTGAATTTGAATAGATCACTTTAATCCCATCGAATCAAGCGGCAACGAGTCTGGGTGAATTTGAATAGATGTTGCAGACGCTCGAAGAGGGTGATTTTGTTGGTGATATGACGGCTGAACAGTTGCAAGCTGTATTTGATCTGAATGATGAAGAATTGAGAAAGGATTCTGAATCAGCACCAAGGAAATATGAATCGTCTGATCCAGAGTCTGATGAAAATGAAGAAGGTATTTTTGATGAAGAGGTTGAGGTAGAGGATATCACTGAAGAAGAATATCCAGATCTATACTCTAACTTCAACAACAACCAGTCTGGTGATGATTTCGATGTGTTGTCTAAGAAGAAAGGTGTTGAGACTGAAGAAAGAATAAAGAAGAAAGAAGCAGAAAACCCTATAGACCCAGTGGTTAAGGAGGCTAGGGAACAGAAACAGGGTTAGGCATTTGATGAATACATGAAAACTTTTCATGCCAACTATGTTCCTCCTCCGAAGCCAATCAAACAGAGATCGTATGTCAAATTTAAGGGTCAAGCCTCAGGTGATGTCATCAGCTGGATGTATGCTTCAAGTTTAAAGTGCTATGGGATTAAACGTCAACCCGGAATTCAGTACTTTAAATGTGCCAGTGATTTCAGTAGTCTACCAGTTTGGGATATTCAAGAGCTGACTCGAAAGCCTTTTTGCAATTATGGCACTGATTGGAAGGGTTACTTCTTCAAGAGACTATTGAGAGTGAATGCCGAGAAGGATTTCAATTCTTGGATCCTCAGAAACCCAAAAGGCGTCGATCTCGAACAAGGATTCATGAAAGAACTGGAAAGAAGCTGATAATCTTGATTTTCAAGAAGAAGCCAGATGTGATGAAGAAGATTCCTCTGATGAAGATGAAATTAGATTTCATCAAGGATTTGAGATTGTGGTATTATAACGAGAAAACCGGTGAAGCTGTGATTGTGCTGAAGGAAGAAAACAGAGTTGTGAAGATCTACGATCCAATGTGGCTGATCAATCTGTCTAGGGCTGATATAGATGTGCTTTATCACAATCTGATTCTGTATCATCCTGATTACAAGGAGTAGGCGTTGCAGCTTTAGAGGGTGATAAGGATTTGTTTTGCTTTCAACATCTATGCTGGGAATAATCATGAGTTGGTTTGGAAGGGAGATGAGGTTGCTGCTGATGCTCAAGGCTGATAAAGAACGGTCCAGCTGTTGCCAAGGGGGAGTTTGTTGATACACTATGTGGCAACGAGCTGGAATAGACAAAGCATTTGAAGACATGAAGATTACAACTATGTTTCTGGTGGCCGAACCCCGGCCGAACCCTAGCCGAACCTTGGCCGAACCTGAGGTTCAGACAAGCCTAGGAGTTCGGCCGACCGATGTCTATATATAGGTTGTAGCTTTGTCTTTGTAACTAGTTGTTTTTTAGCGAACTTTTGAGAGTGTGTGTGTATTTGTGTTCTGAGTCTCTCTGTAATCTAGTTTGTTATTAATGAGAGATTGAACATTGTTATAATTTGTTCACTTTCATATTATGCAATTGATGTCGAACTAAGCCGATCCATACGCTCACTAGGAAGCTCCAAAATCTGTCCGAACTCCCTCCGAACTTGGAGTTCGTCCAAGGTTCGGACAATTCCGAACCTGGAGTTCGGTTGGTTTCGGACCCCAGTTCATGTTTCTGACAAATCAGTCTGTTTGACAATTCGAACAGTAACGGCCACACAAGGTTCACGCATCAACACATTCATAACTATAGGTTCATCTCCTTTGGGTGAATCACCTTTTGTGTGCCTAAGGACTTTATCCTTGACAGTGTAAGAAGCTTAGGTGGTCGTGGGTTGCATAGATGGAGTAGACCTTCCCCTTTTGACAGGTTTTTCTTGAACATATTGAGTTGGGATGAAATGGATGAAAGGTTGATGAATTTAACTGTCTCTTCCTCCTTTTAGGTTGTAGCTTCTTGGAAGAGGAAGGTTTATCAATTGTGGGTTCAACCTTTGTTGGTAACACATGGTTGTCAACTGGAGCAGGAAGCTCAGGTTTTGCCTTTGGTTGCACCAATAGTGCACCCATTGGAGGTCTTGGCACAGGTATGGGATGGTCAGTATCCATGCCTGCATAGTCCTTGTTTTTTCATTACTAGAAAGATATGAAAACAAATTTTCATTTGACACCCATTAGTTGATACAGTTTATCATAAACTTTTAAATTTGGAATTAATCCCCTTAGAATTTGCTAGAAAAATCTTGGATACATGTGGAAAAGTTTATGTTATTTGGTTTTAAATTGTACACCATACCATCTAGCATCATTCTAGAAAAATTAAAATTTTGACCTTGTACCAAGCCATGAAATGGTGAGGCTTGTACAGCAGAAAGTTCATCAACTCTCTTCTTTGATGAGAGATTGGCAAGAATGACATGAGCTGAAATCTCCATTTGAACGGTAGTTGTGACTTCTTCAATTTCTTTTCATTTCCTCCATAACCAACTGCCCTTAAGGTGGCAAGATATACATAAAAGGCACCTCTCTGAATCCACATAGGTCATTGAATTTTAGGTGTGTTCTTATGACATATTCAATAATGATTACCTCGTGCTCTTGAACAGTTGAGTGTACATCATATACTCCATCAGCATTCTTTATTCTTGATGCATTTTTCCAAAATTCAGTTATCACATCTTCGCATAGCATAGCGAATGTGTGATGCAGTAAGAAAATCAATCATCTCATGGAATATTGTATTCTTCTCTGTTTTAGACAGGAGTGCCACCGTATTGTAGTCGACGTGAAAGAGTGCATTTGCATCTAATAATGATTCATCTTTCTTAGCTTTTGGAGCCATTGAAGTTGATTTGGGTCTGGAATGAACAGAATCGGAGAAATAGGAGTAGGAATTTAGAGAAAGTGAGAGTTTGGCAATTTGTGAGAGATTCTTATAGTAAATGGGAGTAAATGGTTTGTAGAATCGTGGAATCGTGGAATCGTGGGTTTAGGTTAAAATTCTCTCGCATTAAACGAGGGATTTGGAAGAGACGACTACTATAAAAAGTGCAAGTGGGTTTAGTAAAAAAAAAGGTATAGTGACGTGGCATTTTCTCCTCGGACCAACCGTTGTCACATCGACAACTTGCATTGATATTTTCTTAAAAAGAAAACTCCTGATTAAATTTTCAGTAAAAAATTATCTTGGAAGATATATTTACTGACAGTCTAGGTAACTTTTTATCTCATGTGAGATTACCTCAGAAGAGGTCTTCACAAGAGATTCCCCTTAAATTTATTAACTCGGGTGAGGTTATCTCGGGCGAAATACCTTCATCTGGCATAAATAAGGTTATTCCGGGAGAAGTTATCTCGGGTGAGATTTCTTCTCCCTGAGTAAGAGAATTTACTCCGGGTGAGATTACCTCGGAAACACTTTTGACAACAAATGTTGTGGCTTAAGGACTTTTCAAAGGTTTCTCCCGGAGATAGCTTATCTTGGGTGATTTTTCAATTGGTTCTTCCGAAGGAACTTACCTCGAAAGAAGAAAAGAAATTTTCTTTTCCTTTTTGTATCAAGAGACGGATCCAAAATCATTTTAATCAGTTTTGATAATATACTATTAAATCAAAATTCATCATACCAATGGCTGTGATGAGGTAGAAAAATCTTGCCACATCAAATGCTTTTGTAAATAAGTCAGCCAATTGATGTTCTGTTGGGACATGATGAAGTTTGATTAACTTCTTTTTAACACAATCTCGAATAAATTGATACCTGGTCTCATTGTGCTTTGTTTTTGAATGTTTGACTGGATTGTTGGTGATGCCGATGGCACTTGTGTTGTCAGCATACATAGGAGTCTCCATGAACTTGATGCCATAAACCATCATCTGATTCTAAATCAGCAGGACTTGACCACAGTATGTTGAAGCTGCAATATACTCTACTTCTGCTATAGAAGTTGAGACACATGTTTGCTTCTTACATTTCCATGAGACAAGTCTGTTACCAAGAAATTGGCAACCACTAGATGTTGACTTTTTGTCAAGATTGCATCCTCCATAATTACTATCTGTGAAAGCCTTCAAGTTGAAGTCTTTGTTTTTAGAATACCCAACCCAAGTTTTGGTTGTCCTTTTAGGTACCTAAAAATTCTTTTCACAGCATTTAAATGTGATCCTTTGGTCCATCTTGATATCTAGCACACAAGCAAACACTAAACATGATGCCATGTTTGCTGGCTATTAGACACATAAGAGACCCAATCATGGCTCTGTATGTGTGCTCATCAACAGGTTCACCAGTTACATCAGATGTTAACTTGTGTGATGTTGATATAGGAGTTTTAGCAGTAGAGGATGACAACATGTCAAACCTCTTTAGCACATCATGAATGTACTTTGACTGATTCAGAAAATGCATTCTTTTTATTGCTTTACTTAAAGTCCTAAAAAGGATGTGAGTTCACCCACTAAGCTCATTTCAAATTTAGCTTGCATCAGGGCTTCAAACTCCTTACAATGAGCATCATTAGTTGAACTAAAGATTATATCATCAACATAAATTTGTACCATAAGGAGATCCTTACCAATTGTTTTGATGAAGAGAGTTTTGTCAATAGCTCTTCTTTTGTTTCCATGTTTAATTCGATAAGAAGAGAGTGTCGCATACCAGGTCCTTCATGCCTGTTTAAGACCATATAGAGCTTTTATTAGTTTACACACCTTGTTTGGATGATGTGGATCTTCAAACCCAGGTGGCTGACACACATAAACATCTTCATTCAATAATCCATATAGAAACGCACTTTCGACATCCATTTGGTAGACATGAAAGTTCTTGTAAGCAGCATAGGCCCAAAATATCCTAATTGCTTCCAGTCTTACTACTTGTGCAAAAACTTCATCATAGTATATTCCTTCTTCTTGAGCAAATACTTGTACTATTAACCTTGCCTTATTTTTTACCATAATGCCTCTTTCATCCTTCTTGTTTCTAAAAACACATTTTGTTCCAATAGGTGGTGGTGCATTTTCTGGTAAATCTACCAGTTTCCATACTTTTTTCTTGTTGATTTGAAGCAGCTCTTCTAGTATGGCTTCACTCCAACTGTTTTCTCTCAGTGCTTCAGCCACTTTCTTTGGTTGTACCTGAGACAAGAAACATGCATGCACACAAAAGTTTGCATTTGCATATTTTCTTCTTATAAGCACAGGTGCTTCAACTTCTCCAATTACATTCTCTAGAGGATGACTTTTCATCACCCTGTAGTTGTAAGAGGGTGGGAATTCATGACTGAAATTAGGCTTAGGCAAGTTTAAAGGAGTAAACTTAATCATAAGCACGAATGTTGTTATTTCTGTTGAAGAAGGGTATTCTTGGGATAGTGATGCAACATGCTCAATGATTGTCTCAAATGATTCAGTTTCATCAACAGGAGTAGGTGATCTCAGCTTCTCAGGTGAAAGAGAGTTTGAATCATCACTACCCGTTAGAGTTGAGACTAAATCCTGTGATTGATTATATTGATTTCCTTGATCACTTTCATTGCTTAAGTTTCCAAGACCATTACCTACTTCTTTATACATTATAAAATTTTCTTCAGCTGATCCATCTGACTCGCTTACAACTTGAGGAACAGCTATTCCATCAGATTTGTATTGAATAACAACTCCTGGATTCAAGTCGAATCTGGTTGTTTGGATGAAAGACTTTGTGCTTACTGATGAAAAGAATGGAGATTAACACCTTTGAACCTACCAAAATTAGTAACTTGAGGTATTTGTACCTGCACATTTTCACTAGAAGGCTTCTGAATAGTTATATTGAAAGCAGTGGTTAGTGAGTCAATATCAAATAACCATGAGGGCACAGTTCTAAATTCGTTCTTTGATTTCTCATTGAAGACAACATTTATAGTTTCTTCAACAGTTTTAGAACTGGTGTGGTATACTCTGTATGCGTTAGAGACACCAGAGTATCCATCAAAGTAGCCATCATCAGATTTCTCAGCAAATTTTGATAACTGCTCATTGGTTATTAATATTGTAACAAGACAGCCAAATGATTTAAGAAAATAGATACTTGGTTTTCTTTTTCTCCAAATTTCATAGGGTGTCTTGTTTTGTCCTTTCACAATAAAAATCTTGTTTTGTGCATAGCATATAGTATTTACTCCTTCTGACAAAAAAGTTACAGGTAATATTGACTCTGAAAATACGTGAGAATTGGGTTGTCTACTCAATCTAGCTATTCGGATATCGAAACGTAATTAACCGATTGTTTTATTGATCACAAACGAACAATTACAATCAGTAAAACACTTAGAAACAGACACAGAGAAACACTCTCATAAACACACACGTTAAGAATATCTCACACACTCAGCACTATTGAATACAAGAACAAACTCGCTATTTATAGCTGTTGGCCGAACTCAGTCCGAACTCTAGGTTCGGCCAGTCCGAACTCCTGGTTCGGACCAGGTTCGGCCAGTTAGCATTTGGCTTGAACTTGTCCTTTACTTGATACTTCACACGACACACAACGCAGGTATCAACAAACTCCCCCTCGTCGCGTGCAGTATCTCTTCAACATCATCAAACCTGTATCTTCAAATAAGCTTCCCCTCAAGTGTTGAATCCGTTCGTCCAATAAGATGAATCTTCGAACAAACTCTCTCTCAACTTGATCGTAACTTGATTTTGAATACTTGACGATGTTTAGTGTGTCTCTGATCTTTTATCAACAGCTTCAGAAGACTTGAAGTTGTGATCTCTTGCACTTTTAGCAACCTGCTCAAACATTTAAATAATCTTGGCGCAAAACGTCTCTTCGAGACTCCAAGATATGATTCTCAAATTTGAATTTGAATCACGTGTTGATGATCGAAAATAAATAAGATTTAAAATCTTTTTGTCTTTTAGAAAGTTTATATCAAAACAAACCTAAAATCTTTTTGATTTGTCAAACTTAAGCTAAAACACACCAAAAATCTTTTTGTGCTTTTCTTGAAAAGAAATGAAATGCAATACAGAAACAAACTCTATTTTTGATATGAGAAAGATCACTATAAGGGATCATATTGAACAAAACGCACTGAACTACACTTCAATTTCAACTAATTGAAACACATAAGTCATGCTGATTGCTGTTATAAGTTGTCCATCTTAAACTCAGGCAGAATCATACTCATAACATCTGGATATGTTAAGATATTGATTAGATTTGCATTGACCTGAGTACCCCATACTATCGGACATAATCATACATTTTCTGTTTTTCTTTCTTTTTCCTTTTGTGTGATAGCACTTGTGATTTCTCACAACGCATAATGTTTTTCATGATATTGTCAACTGTGTTCCATGCAAAAAGAAATAAGAACGTTAAATCGTCTACCTTAAGGTCAATCTTTCGATACGCAGATAAGGCCTCGGATTTAACCAAATTAAGAAAATAAAACAAGTTAAAATTGTATAACCCAATAACAATCAGGTCGGTACTCCCGTACACGCAGAGAAAGTCCGATGAGTTATACGAAACACCAAGAAAATAAAGCAGAACGTCAAACGAACAACGATCAGGTCGGTCTTGTGGACACGCAGAGAAAGTCCGATCGTTTGACAAAATAAAGAAAATCAAACAAGTTTAAATCTTTGCAAAATGAACACATGTATACATAGTGACTTCTCATTACTATTTCACACTTATTTTTGTTTTTGTGTCATGAAATATGCATCATGATGTTGTCCACATGGTCAAGCATTAGTATTTAGTGTATATCACATCTGAATACTTTCTGATTTGCTGAGCCTACCAAACATATCAAACAATGATCTTATGGCCCTTTCATCTACTCTATCCATGAGTCAGATACGTAAGCCAATGTACCATCATTTCCCAATGATCAATTTCTCAAAATTTTATATATTGTGCATGTATTCACCTTCTTCCCATAACATGTTTTTTCTCAATTAATCCCCCTTAAAATGAAAACTCTATTTTTGGATTTTCATTTTACACAAACACAAGACTCTATGTTTGGGTTTTTGAGAAAATATAATAAGCAAAGAAAATTGATCAATCAACACGGATAGTTTGCAGTGTAAACTTGTAGAAAATTTTGTAGGTGAAAAAGATTTATCATGAAATTTAAGTTAAGCAGAATATTCCTCCATCAACAATTTCGCAATCGTCGATAGGTCTTCTAGAAGTACATGCACACTGGTCAAACTGATTAGTTCATCAATGACCCGAAGCGGATCGCTTCTGGTCGACCAGTGTCCATGCTCTGCTTCAAAACCGCCTTTGGTTTCCATAGTTGTTGTTTTGATAATTCAGCTTTTGATGAAGCAGTCACAGATGACTGTGATGATGAACCTACATTTTGAGACTTTTGAAAGATTGGAACAAACTGTTTTTGTTTTAAGAAAAATGTAGGCTCAACTTCATCAAAAACTCTGCCTTATTCATTAACGAACATTTGTTTGGCAGATTTACCAAAGACTGGTTTCTTGTGAAACCGTTGAGATAATGCAGCAGGCAGTGGACAATGTTTTGCCATATGCCCTGTTCGGTGGCAAATATAACATATTCGTTTTGTTTTGTCCCATGTTTGATGTACCTGCGAAGAGTTACACACATGAATATCTCGAACATGATCAGAGAAAGAATCATATACCTGTCTGCGGTGATCATGAACCCATTTAGAAGTTGGGCTTCGAGAATGTGAGCTCACAGAAGAAACTTTAGCTCTTAAATTCTTCATGCTTGACGAAGCAGCATTGTTGACAAAAACTTCAGCAATCTTCCTTGCATCAACACAGTGTAGAGGAAATTCGTTATCAGAGAAAATCTGTTCCGAACCTTTGAGTTTGTAGAACCTCTCGGGTTGAACTTTTTCAGCTTTGAAAATTTCTTTCTTCACTTGCTTCATCTTAATCTTCTTCAGACCCTGTGATGTTGGAACCTCCTCAGCTTGATCTTTCATCCCATGAAAACTCAAACCAACTTTCTTTCCAGAAACCTTCTCCACAAACGTAGAATATCCATTCTTTGCTAAGCGAGAAAATTCAGTTTTCACTTTGGTCACATTCTTCTGATCATAGAAGATTTTCTCATCAAATTCAGGTTGAGACCTAATCTTGTCACTTGAAGTAGTTGTCTTCTCATTATCAGCAGAAGATGAACCAGATACAAATTGTGAAGCAGGAGGAATCTCAGATTTCTTGTCTTTCTTCTTCTTCTTCTTGTTTTTATTCTTCTCAACAACCTGTTCTTCTTCTTGAACCGATGAAGAAAACTTTGAATAATCACAATCGTCCACATGTTCCTTAACCTCTTTGAATGTTTCTTTGATTTGAGCAGGAGGCGAAGCTATTTTGTCAAACATCTTTTCAAAATTCTCATCCTTAGCCAGAAAACTTGTGAATACTTGAGAATTTGAGACATTGTTCAGCAAGCGATTGGCATCGATAACTTGAATTTTCAGATCAGAATTTTGTTGTTGTGCTTTAGCTAACTCCTTCTCAGTAGCAATCAACCTTTTGGCAACTTTGTGCGTTTCAAATTTTTGCATTCGAAGATTTTCCATTCCTTCAAACAATTCTTTCTTTAGTTTATCTTCATTTCGCTTTTGGATCTCAAAATTTGTTGTTTGAACTTTATTAACACTTAGTAACTCCCATTTTTCATCCAAATACTTTTCCATAACTGCTTGATAACTTGCAATTTTAGCAGCAGATTCTTCAGTATCTTTTGTAAGCAAATCAAGCTTGATTTTAGATTTGTCAAACAAGTTCTGAAAATCATTAGCAGTATCATCTGCTTCATCCTTCCGTTTCTTTACTTCAATCACCAACTCATCCCTTTCTTCAGTAATCTTAGCTTTTGCAACTTCAACATTCCTTTTATCTTTTTTAGAAATCTCTAATGTTTCATTCAACAATTTGACCTCGGTAATCAGACATTTGTTCTTCAAAACCAATTCCTTTTCGTTTTCCTTAGAAATATTCAAATCAGAATTAATCAAATTGAATTCCTCAGACAGCTTTTGAAATTTATTCATCAATGATGCATTTTCTTTCAATAAACTCTCCAAATTTTCAGCAGACTCATAAGAACTTGGTGTTGAACTTGTATCGGAACTTATTTCGAAACTATAATCTTCTTGATGATCATGGGTGACAAATAAAGCAGAAGAATCAAAATGCATTCCCCAATCATAAACACCATCATTTTGAACTGTTAGTGCTGACTTGGTTGTATTACTTGAAGATGGTTGAGAAATACCAGGCTTGCTAGAATATGTTTGTTGACATTCTTTAGCAAAATCTCCAAGCTTTGAACATTAGTAACATTTTAACTTTGACTTGTCAAAACCTAATTTCTTATTAAAATCAGAAGTAGTTTTTCCATGCTTCTTGAAGAATCTCTTTGATCTTTGACTCAGCATAGCATATTGCCAAGCAATATCCAATTCAATCAATTGATGATCATCAAGAGCATCAAGATCATCCCTTGTTAATTTTGCATCAGCAACATTTTTTATAGAGTAAACTTCGCTTTTAGTCCCCAACGTTTGCATATTTTAACAATTTTAGTCCCAACTTTTTGAAAATTCCAATTTGGTGTCTCACATTTCATTTTCTTTTCAATTTTGGTTACAACGTTAACAAACGTTTAAAGAGCCGTTAGACTGCCCTCACATGGTCCCCACGTGAGAGGTATTTTTGTTATTTCCGTTTGTTTTAAAGTATGAGTTAAAACAAACGGAATTGACAAAAGTACACCTCATATGGGGACCACATGAGGTGAGTCTAACGTCTCTTTAAACCACTGTTAACGTTGAGATCAAAATTGAAGAAAAAAATGAAATGTGAGACACTAAATTGAGATTTTTAAAAAGTTGGGACTAAAATTGTTAAAATATGCAAACGTTGGGGACTAAAACCGAAGTTTACTCTTTTTTATAACTAACCCAAAAGATGATGAAATCAAAGCAGCAATCATTTTGGCATAAGCATCCATTGATTCAGCAGAAAAAGCATTCTGAGTAGATGAATTTGGAATTGTAAAGCTACGACCCTGTGATGAATTGTTATCAGAATTTCCAGAACCTCCAGCCATGAAAGCAATACTTGGTGCAGAACTCACATTTGGTTTTGCTTTAGCTTTCATGCTTGCAAACTTTTCACCATGATACAATTCAGGATTTTGCATAGTAGCAGTTGACTTCTTTGAATTTAACATTTTCATTTCCCGAGCATGAAGTTTTCTAGTAAGCTCGTGAAACGTCAATGTAGAGTATTCCTTATCATGACTGAGTAGCAAAACATAGTTTTCCCATTTTCCAGGTAAATCTACCATAATCTTCTCCTTTAAATCAGCATCAGTTTTCTCAATCCCGACAACCTTCAATTCACTTATTAAATGTGAAAACCTTGAAACAAGAGCAGTAATGTTCTCATTGTCATAGTATTGAAAATTATCAAATTCTTTATTCAACACTTTCTTTCGACTCTTCTTGTAATCATCATTTCCTTCACATCTTGCTGATAGAGCATCCCACAATTGCTTAGACTTCTTGCAAGTACTAAATTGATAGAGCAACTCAGTGGGTAATGCCATTGTAAGATAACCAGAAGCTTTTTGTTCAAGCTCGTACGATTTCCTTTCAGCAATATCAAACGTATGAACTTCCTTTAAATCTCCCGCATCAGTCGGGTGTTGATAAAGTTTCTTGATTGGAATCAACAAATCGATGTCATTCGTGCTTATATAAGCCGAAAATCGTTGTTTCCAATTCTGATAATCTTCAAGTTTCAACAATTTGGGAACTTTCTGACTTGTTCCAATTTCATTATCAAATTTCAACATGGTTTGCATTGCGTTTTGCATAGCGGAAAAAGCTTGAAATTCCATCATCTTTGAAAAAATTGAATTCTGTTGACCGAACTCTATCCAAACTTAACCCTGTGCTCTGAACTCCCTCCGAACCTAGATCAAAAGTCCGAACTCTGTCCGAACTATAGAACACCGAACTCTGTCCGGAAAGACCTCCGAACCTCCACCGAACAGAACCGAACTAGAACAAGCTCCGAACTCTCACCGAACACTCTCCGAACTTTGACCGAACTCCGTCCGAATTCTAGCTTCGGAGCGGTTAGTCCGAACTTGACCAGGTAAGTCCGAACTTCGACATAATTTTTCAAAAACACTCGATTTTTGATGAATTTTGACGAAATTTGCAGCAAAAGGACAGAGAAACTGATAATGAATGATTTAGGAGCAGATTTGACACAAAAACCTTGATAGAATTGAATGGAAACTTGTAAACAAGCTCGAGAAAACACCAAAAACGTTCAAAAATTCAAAAATAGCAACCACAGATCAGTAGAGTGAACCAGAAAGCTCTGATACCACATGAAAAAGCATATACGGATCGATTCTATGGTAGATAACAATGAGACGGAAGTTTTGTCATATATCGTGTTGAAAGATTACATACACCGAAGGAGTATACAAACGTTTAAGCTCCGGGGGAGGTTGGACAGAACCTCCCCTCTCAACACATTGATCTGGAAAAACACTAGACAGAAACTTACAAAGAAATACAAAGACGAAACTATTTATACTTCTTCATTTTGTCCGAAGAACTCCCTCCGAACTTGGAGTTCGTCCAAGTTTCGGACAACTCCGAACCTGGAGTTCAGCTGGGTTTCGAACCCCAGTTCATGTCTCCGACAAATCAGTCTGTTTGACAATTCGAACAGTAACGGCCACACAAGGTTCATGCATCAACATATATAAATGAAAAGTTTTTAATTTCCGCTGCTTGGTTATCTCTGTTGTACCATGTGTTCAGGAGTAAACCCGATTAGTGAGCCCTCCTGGTGCCATGTCTGGGAGTGGGCATCACAAAACACCAAAGAAAATAAAGCAGAACCTCAAACGAACAACAATCAGGTCATCCGATCGTTTGAGAAAATAAAGAAAATCAAACAAGTTTAAATCTTTGCAAAATGAACAAATGTATACACAGTGACTTCTCATTTTTTTCACATATCTTTTCAATATCTTAAGATATGCATCAAGATGTTGTCCACTCCACTTGGTCAAGCATTAGTATTTGATGTACATCACATCTGAATACTTTCTGATTTAATGTCGAGCCTACCAAGCACATCGAACAATGATCTTATGGCTTTTTCATCTATTTTATCCATCGGTCAGACACGTAAGCCAATGTACTATCACATTCCAATTATGTCAGATACAATTTCTTATTTTTCAATATTTTTGTATTTCTTCTATTTTCAATGTTTTTGTTTTTTCTGTTTTTCATCCCCTTAAAATAAAAACTCTATTTTTGGATTTTTCATTTTAACAAAAACACAGACACTATTTTTGGTATTTTCAATTTTCTCCCCCTAAACTATAAACAAAATGCATTAAAGAAAGAAAATTGACATTTCGACATGGATACCTTTCAATTTTAGCTTTCAGAAAAATTTCATTTTTTTTTTTAAAATTTGATATCATTTGTAATCTAAATTAAATCAGCAGAATAGTCCTCCATCAGCAACTTTTCAATCACCGATAGGCCTTCTAGAAAAACATGCACACTAGTCAAATACGTCAGTTTATAAATGACTCGAAGCGGATCGCTTTTGGTCGACCAGTGTCCTGATTTCCTTTCGAAACCACTTTAGGTTTCCAGATTTGTTGTGTTGGTAATTCAGTATTTGATGAACCAGTCATAGTTGATTGTGACGAACAACCGACAGATGAATCATTTTGAAATTTAGGTATTTGATGAACCAGTCATAGCTGATTCTTGAAATCATCCATTTTAGCAACCTTGTGCTTGAAACCCAAATCTGAATGTTTTCCCGAATTCTTTTCTTCGGAACCAGAAGATTTATGCCCATTCTTCGCAAGACGAGAAAACTCAGCTTTGACTTTGTTGATATCATTTGGAGCATCGAAGATTGTTTCATTAATGTCAGTATTTGAATGAAGTTTCTCAGTTGAACTAGCTATTTTTACTTTTTCAGTGGACGAAGAACCTCAGAATTATGTTCAGCTTTCTTTTCATTCTTTTGATTCTTTGTTTTCTTCCTTTCCTCAGATTTAGAATCAGAAAACTTTGAGTAATCACATTCTTCAACTGTTTCTTTGACAATGTTGATAGCTTCTTTGATATTTGCAGGATGGGAAACTGTCTTATCAAATACTTTCTCAAAATTTTCATCATTTGCTAGAAAGCTTGTGAAAGATCACGAATTGGTGACATTGTTCAACAGACGATTTGCATCAATTACTTGAATCTTCAAATCTGAAATCTTTTGTTGAGTTTCAGCCAATTCCTTTTCTATTGCAATCAATCTCTTAGCAACCTTGTGTGTTTCATATTTTTGCAATCTCAAATTATCAAGCTCAGCAAATAACTCTTTCTTCAACTTATCTTCATTTCTTTTCTGAATATCAAGACTTGCGTTTCGCAATTTATTCACTCTTACTAACTCTCTCTTTTCATTAAGCAACTTTTCGATATCAATCTGATAGGACTCAACTTTGGCAGCTTGTTCATTAGAACACTTGTTGAGCATATCAAGCTTAACCTTGGATTTTTCAAACAAATTATTGAAATCATTTGCACCATCCTCAGCTTCAGCCTTCCATTTTTCAACTTCTTTACGTAACTCATCCTTTTTCAGACAACTTTGTAAGATTTTGCTCAAGATCTTTTTCAACACATTGAAACATTTCTTTTTGAGATGATAATTCTTGAATTACATCATCCAACTTTTTATGTTCACCTGTCAACTCTTCTATCTTCTTGTTATTTTCAGCAACCAACAATTCATTCTCTTTTATCAATCCTTGAATCTTCTTATCTTTTTTAGAACAAAACTCACAAATAGATTCATAACCACTTGATTTAGAACCACTTGATTCAGAACCACTTGATTTAGAACCACTTGATTCAGAACCACTTGATTCAGAACCACTTGTTTCAGAAGCAGAATCACTTTGATCAATTTGAACCATAAATGCATATTGCATTTCAGCGAACTCAAAATCAAATGAACCTGCAGGATTACTATAAATTGCAGTCAAAGCAATAGGACTTTCAAAATGTTCAATATCTTCTGACCAGTCATATCCTTGACTAAATTGTGAAACTAATGCCTTTGACTTGGAATTACTTGTTGGAGACTTTAATGTAGAAGCATTTGACTTTGAACATTCACGAGCAAAATGTCCAAAATTGAAACATTTGAAACATTTTACCTTTGATTTGTCTAATCCAACTTTACCATCTGGATTTAAACTTTTGAATCATGTTTTCTTCCTTAACCGTTAGCTCTTTGGGCTAGCATAATAAGTTGCCAGTTAATATCCATATGTTCAAGATTATCTGGATCTATCTGATCAAAATCTTCTTCAAACAAATTAGCCGTTGGCAAACCACCATTCAACAACCCATAGTATGAAGATAATAAAGCTAAAATTAATGCCAAATGTTCATCAGGTGTTTTTGCAGAAAATGAAGTCTGGCTTGAATGATTTGGAATAGTGAAATTACACCCTCTTAATGAATTTTTAGAATTTCCCGATCCATGGCTAGCAACAAATGTTGTTGGAGCTGAATTTGATGAATCAAAACCAAATGATTCAAATTTTGCATTGATACTTGTAGAATTTTGACCATGATACAACTCAAGATTTTGTAGTTGAGCAATTGATTTATGTGAAGTCATCATTTCCATTTCTCTAGCATGAAGCTTCCCTGTTAAATCATGAAATGATAAGGTTGAATACTCTTTGTCATGAGTCAGCAACAACACATAATTCTCCCACTTTTCTGGTAATGCTTCCATCTGTTTGTCTTTCAATTCTTCCTCAGTCTTCTCAATGTTAACCACTTTCATTTCACTAATCAGATGTGAAAATCTGGATACAAGAGCAGTGATGTTTTCTTTATCATATTATTGAAAGTTTTCAAATTCTTTATTCAACACTTTTCTTCTACTCTTTTTTTATATTGATCATTGCCTTCACATCTCGCAGACAATGCATCCCATAATTGTTTACTTTTCTTACAAGTACTAAATTGACGTAGTAATTCAGTAGGTAAAGCCATCGTAAGATACCCATACACTTTTTGTTCAAGCTCATAACTTTTTCTTTCAGCAGCATCGAAGTTGTGAATTTCTTTATAATCTCCTTGATCAGTTGGATGCATGTAGAGCTTTCGAATTAGAATCCATAAATCGATATCATTTGTGCTAATGTATGGAGAAAATCTTTGTTTCTAATTCTGATAATCTTCCAATTTCAACAACTTGGGAACTTTCTGGCGTGTTCCAATTTCTTTATCAAAGTTAATCATAGCTTGCATCGTGTTTTGCATAACCGCAAATGCTTGAAAATCAGACATCTTGTGATAAACTTTCGGTATCGAAAACTTCGGATGCAAAAACGGAGGTCTTAAAGATGGATTTTGGGGGTTAAACCAGAGGGTATTGGCCGTTAGGCAGTAAAAGTGTACATCTGTTAGAACACAATGTAATTGTAACACAAAACAGTCAAATATTAGAAGAAAAGATAAGACACATCCTTAGAATAGAAAGGATACAAAAGTCTGTATGAATTACGGATTTCTGCATGATTTTTGTATTCATACAGAACTATTCCGGAAATTCCGAAGTAGTTCTGTACAGACTAAAATCTACAGAAATCCTCATTTCTGTAGAAACCTTCTAATAGGAAGCATCAACAATCTTCAAAGAAGAGTCCAGAAGGAGTTCTGGATTATCAGAAGATAAATATTATGACAAGAACAATTTCTATCTTTGTGTGAAGAACAAGCAAAATGAATGTCAACTTGACATTAATCAAGAAGGCAGTTGAAGATAGTCGAAAAATATATAAATTGAATATGATCAATTTATCTCTATATACTCTGACACAATCAACATCAACCGTCCTTAACCACCTTATCGAAATACAACTTTCTATATCTGCCTATAAATAGCAAGCTGACTTCACCAAACAAAGCAAGACATCAAGCATACAATTCAATATCTTCTCAAAGAAATTGCAACATCACTCACATAGAAAAGTTATTTCTGTTGATACATAGTTATACTATAAACTCGTGTAAACCATTATTTACATTTGAGATATACAGAATAACCCTTTTATGAATTGTTGTCTTCCAATTTGATTTACTTTCCGCAACTTATTTATTTTGTTTAAATAAAATTGTGCCAACATTGTTAAAAAGCCCTTCAAGGGACCCAACAAGATCTCTTCGAGATGGTCGTTTTGGCTGGTGCTAGCTCCCGTAACTCTTAACGAAACTCAAGTTATGTCAGTTTTAGTGAAAACCACTTTTTCTGCCAACGGACCAAGAAAACTAGCGTACCAATCAAATTCAGCGGACCAAATTGTTGACCAATGTACCAAAGCTTTGACCGTATCAAAAACTCAGCGTACCACAATTCTCAGCATACCAAACCAGTGGCGTACCAGTGAACTCAGCGTACCACAGTGAATAGTAACGTACCAACTTGGTACGGCGTAACTGCTCCGGACCAACGATGAAGATTGCCTTGCACACCAATCAGCGGACCAAATGGTACGGCGTAACTACTCCGCACCAGTGTTGAAGATTGCCTAGCGTACCAACAGCATACCAGTCAGCATACCAGCAGTTCATCCAGCATACCACAACATTCAACCAACGTACCAACACCGTTTCAATTGATTTTTTAGAATTTGGACGTTTTGGACTGTAATTTGCAGCAGTAGGCAATGAAAACACACTAGGAATGTTTTGAAATCAAGTTTGACATCAAAAACACTCGGAAATGAAGAAAATTGATGAAAAACCAATGAAACCCAAACTTTCTCTCACTAGAAATCCGAAAATTGATCAAAACACAGAAGTAGAGCATCCTGGATTGCTCTGATACCACTTGTAAGGACACGGAATGATCTTACTACTGCATGATTCGAGTAATCTAGTGAAAAAGAGAATGTAAATAAGATTGATTCTTATTGATCACTTGAAGATTACAAGAACAAAGCTCTCTCTTTAGAACACACACAAAAACATAAACTTAGTGAAGACTCGGAATGACCAGCTACAATCTATCAAATAGTCAACCTATTTATAGGTAACACACACTAAGTAGCGTACCATCCAACGTACCATTGGTATGTTGGTCAGCGTACCATTGGTAAGGAGCTTGGTACGCTGCCCCTAAGACTCACACAAATGTTCTGAACTAGATACAACACACAAGACGCATCATAGCATATGAATATGCTCTAACAGAACTAAACCGATTTGCGGGAGATATTTGTCCTAAAAATATGTATAATTTGATGTATATCAGAATTATTAAATATGTGCTAGTTGAGATTGAGAAACTCAAATTCCCAATCGACTTCATTGTCCTCGACGTCCCATTCAACAATAATCATCCTTTGATTCTAGGACGCCCATTTCTGGAAGCTACTAGGGCGCTAATCGATTTGGACATGAGTCAGCTCACCCTTAGGAGTGGTGATGAGGAATTTACAATCGCGCCAACCGAGATAAATCTAAAGGCATCAATTTTTCAAGTCAAGAAGGAACATGTATGCTCTATGCAATCTGAAGTCCCAAAAGACTCAGTTCCTGTTGGGAATCGAGATACCGAGCCAACAAGATTTGGATAGATGTGATAATACTCAACGGCCACTTAACGTCTACCGTCCCGACAACACGGTGAAGAACATGACAACTCAAGACACAAGACTCAACTAAAGAAGATGGCTCTAGTGAATATTATTTATTGTTTAAATATTGTCACTAGTTGGTAGTTTTACTATTATGCCCTTAGTGAGTTTGTAGTATATATAGTAAGTCTTTCTCATATGAAAGACTTGATGATGATGTATGTCTAGTGAGAGAGAGAATTAGTCATGGTTCCTTGAAGCTTGTCAAGGGTTCTTGAACTTACCTAGTAAGCTCAAGAAACCCGGGAATGCGTGGGGTAGGTAATGTAATCATTCGGTTATTGTTAATCATTTGATTATCTTTTGTTATCTATCTTTCATGTTGTTTATCGTTGATCTATCTTGCTATTCATATCCATGTTTCTACTAACTTTGTTCTTCATCATCATCACATCTCAAACACCATAAACTCTATATCTCGGTGTTCATTTGTTTCTACAAAAACGAGTTACACAAAGACTCGATTCGCTTCCGCAACCAAGGTAAAGGTAGCATTATTTATATATTTGCCCACCACCTCGGTTTTTCAATTGGCATTAGAGCCATGGTCGAGATAATGCAACCTCACGGTTGATATCTCAACTTTGTGTTCATATGCTTGTTTTTGTAAACAAATGGAGATGTAAACTTTTTAGAAAGATTTTGAACTCCCCTCCATGTCTTTCAAAGTTTTTGAAAAAGATCCTTGAATTTTTCTTTTATAGAATAGTCAAGATCTATTTATTCATGTATTATTCTTAAGTAGTCAAAAGTAAATTTCCTTGAGTGTTTGTGTTTAAATCTTGCTACATAATTAGATTTATATGATATTCCCAGTTTATCAAAATCTAGCTCAAAACATGAAGGTTGATGCATGTTCTACGTATGATTACTCTTTTTATTCAAATTCATGGTCTATTTACTTTTAAATGTTGTTCTCAAGAAAATCTTGAAAGGTGTGATTATTCTTATCACATCACACTTTGTCTGTTTGTGTGTAGAATTCAAATTGCTTTTTAGCTTTTTGAGTTTACTTTATCTAGAGTTCCACAAAACAAGTGTACCTTTTACCAAATTTATTTCTTTTGAGTGTAAATCTCAAACTGCTTTTTCCTTTAAGCAAATTAACTTTATTGAGTCCCACATTTCTTTTCACTTTTCCTGCACTTTCTTTCTCCACCCACATCTATACTTTCTTCAAGATTCCACGGCACTACTTTCTCTCTCTAAAATCATGAGAGCTATACAAAATATTTAGAGTGTTTACAGGTTATTCTTGAATACGTTCGTGTGAAAGAACTCGGAAATGAAGTAAACGAGACTGCAGTTCGTACTTCACAACATTTTTCTGTCCGTTCTCGATCGAAAGATAGTGTTGCAGGTCAAAGAAAGTAGAACTCGATTATGGGTCGTCAATGGTTCAAGGGTTAAAGATCAATGATTTCCAGCGGGTTCACGCTCAGGGTTTAATTCAAAGAAGATCATGATGGTTGATATTCGAGCTTCCTTAGCGGGTGAAAATGAGGACACCCGAACTTAGCGACTATAGTAACGGCGAAAGTTGATGACTTTGGACGATTGTAGATTGGTTCTTAGATTTCGTGATGAAAACAAAAGTACTTGCAGAAACTCATTCACTTTTACGCTTACTAAAAGGTTAAGAATAAAGACGAAGCATGCAGGTCTACGTAGAGTTTACCACCTTCGTCCATTTCAACCTCTTTCAAACGGAATAAATGTTGTTCCGGTCGAACACTGTGCAAGAACCTCAGTTCCAGTCAAACTTCAGCCGGAAAGCTCATTCAACTAGACGTTACGATCGTCAACCAGAATTAAAAATTTTCCGGCTCAACTCATGTTCAAGCGGAAATTTCTACCATCAACCGGAAGTTCCACTTGAAAACTTCAAACGGAACTATAAACTTCAACCGGAAAAATGAACCAGTTCCGGCCCAACTAACTTCAACCGGAACAGTGAAGTTGAAGCGGAAAACTATTTCAACCGGAAAACCCACTTCCGTTTGAACATCAAGCGGAAAACCCTAGTTCGACCGGAAATCTCCTTTCAACCGGAAGACCAGATTTGCTTAACTCCATTCCGTTCGATCATCACACAGAACGTTCAACCGGAGTTCACTAGTCACCGGAGAAGCAACTGAAAGTAGCTCAACACCCCGGAGCTTGCTTCTTTGCGTTCCTCAGGTCGCCGGAGACGCTCAGATCCCCGGATACTACCTTTGTCACGCCTTCAGTCCACCGGTAAAGCTACTATTTGCTTCTGTTCACCACAGGCTCACCAGAATTTGCCATAACGTCACCAGAGAACTTGTTTTTCTGACCGAAAAACAACATCAGGCCGCCGATATTTGCCTTTGCTCACTGTTCAGACGACTGGTAATGCTCCCGACCGCCGGAAAAACGAGAATACCATCAGAAACTGTTCAGGTCATATTCATCTCAAGTGTTGAACCCTTGTATTGTTGTAATTCGGTTCAAAACGGTGAAGCAAGGTTATGATCAACAATGTATTGGTTCGAGATTTCGATAAAGGGTTTGGATCCTGATTACGTATTGCTTCTATCCGAGATTTTAATGTTGGTTTTTGATCTTGGTTTTTGATATTGGTGAAGCCCTAATCTCATTTTTTTTTTGGATTATGCTTCTACTCGAGATTACGGTCTCGGTCCGGTTATTTACTTACTACTGTTATCAACCTACAACCACAACAAACCTCAATGAAGCCATGATTATCCAATGCAACCTTGATGAATCGTACAAAAAGGTACATCGTAGATACCAAGCTATTCTTATTTTTTATTTTTACTTCGTTATAAGCAGATGTGTTTAGAAGCAATATTGAAGACTAAGGATGTGCACAAGTTTGGGTTTTCTACATGAAAAATGAAGATGGGTTAGCTACTGTTGGATTTTGGCTTATTGAATTCCAAGGGTATTTTGTTGAAAAGGTTGTTTCCGGGTTTTGATTACAACAGAAACATGCTTACCATCTTTGCTACGGGTTGCAAAAGTCTAGGGGGAGAAGATGTGATGAATATTATGAGACTTTTCGCAATGATTTGAGCAAAAGAAAGCAACATGATTTTTAATCTTCGAAGCGTCCTCAAGCCATAACAGTTGCGACATTGCCATTATGGTAAAAATCGAGGCAAGGTTAATAGCACAAAAGAAGTGGTTTATCTTCGTGAAAAGCATTGGTTTGGTATTCGGCCAAGTATTTCAAGACGATTGAATTGTGGATTTAATTCTCGAGTTTTTCATAGATCCTTTATCTTGTTTACTTTCAACAATTTTGGCAACTTGAGTTATGACTTAGTCCTCAAGTATATTGCCATTGTGTTGAAATTTGTAAACACCCTATGCATTACAAGCCCATGGTCAGGGGGTTGAAGAATGTTTATTGTAGGGGGAGCTTCACAAAGGAGAATTGAAGAACAAAAGATTTGAAACTACATGAAGATTTTCATGAACTTAAGTTGCAAGAATACAAAGAATCAATGTCACAAGTGTTGAGTATACCATCTACCAAATAGGGGGAGATTGTTGGGAATCGAGATACCGAGCCAACAAGATTTGGATAGATGTGATAATACTCAACGGCCACTTAACGTCTACCGTCCCGACAACACGGTGAAGAACATGACAACTCAAGACACAAGACTCAACTAAAGAAGATGGCTCTAGTGAATATTATTTATTGTTTAAATATTGTCACTAGTTGGTAGTTTACTATCATGCCCTTAGTGAGTTTGTAGTATATATAGTAAGTCTTTCTCATATGAAAGACTTGATGATGATGTATGTCTAGTGAGAGAGAGTTAGTCATGGTTCCTTGAAGCTTGTCAAGGGTTCTTGAACTTACCTAGTAAGCTCAAGAAACCCGGGAATGCGTGGGGTAGGTAATGTAATCATTCGGTTATTGTTAATCATTTGATTATCTTTTGTTATCTATCTTTCATGTTGTTTATCGTTGATCTATCTTGCTATTCATATCCATGTTTCTACTAACTTTGTTCTTCATCATCATCACATCTCAAACACCATAAACTCTATATCTCGGTGTTCATTTGTTTCTACAAAAACGAGTTACACAAAGACTCGATCCGCTTCCGCAACTAAGGTAAAGGTAGCATTATTTATATATTTGCCCACCACCTTGGTTTTTCAGTTCCTTCTCTAAACCTAACTGTATTAACTCAAGGTATCATTTCTGAGAAAGTAATGCAAACTCCTGTCTCGCTCAACCCTGAATTGATTAATCCTTTCCTAGATATCAAAAATTTAGGTAGAGGTGGGTTTGGCTGAAGACCCTGCCAAAAACTTAGTGCTTCTTGGGAGGCAACCCAATGTTTTCGATTTCATTTTCATTTTCATTTTTCATGTGTTGAAATTTGTTAAGGTTCCACCCGAATTCCATCATTTCACTTGACTCTATCAACTAAAATTTCCCTTTCTTTTCACCTCTGTAACATGGATGGTTAATCTTGCTTAAAATTGCACGAATGCAGCCTCTGTTAAGAATCAAGTTTCAAGTTACGAAACGTCCCGTTATGTTGTTATGGTAAAACGACTCGTTATCCCATAATGGCACATTACCGACCTATTTATTCTTTATAAATAGAAACCTTTCAGACGGCTACTTACAAACCCTAAATCGAATTTCCGATTGCTGGGGCAATTTTGATCGTTCTAAGGAGCAAAATTCAACGTTCTTTCATTGTTCATCATCAATTCCAAGAAAGGTACGATTCGGTTGTTACTTTAATAAGTTTTTCTTTTTATTCTTGAGGGATGAATGTTTCTTTACCCCATTCACGCTCTCCTGTCCATCAATAAACCGATCAACCCGTTTAATCTTTCGATTTTATTTGATCATTGTAAAGGATTAAGTGTGGGGATGGCAACAAGTTCCCATTCCCATTTCGCGCTTTAATCAGCGAATTTCATGACCATTCAAGTCACTGGTCAGTTTCTAAAATCTAAATTTTTTTTGCGAAATTAGTCGTAACGGCTCGTTACCTCTTAACGGACCATTACGAATCCTTTACATAAAGTCGCAAGAAGCTTCGTTAGCCAGTAACAATTCGTTACACACTCAATCTTCAATCTATCATATTTTTATCTGTTCATTGTTTTCTGGTAGATGTCTGGCAAACGTCCAGTAACTAAAGTCACGCATGTGAAGAGCTTTGACCATGAGGCTGGTCCTTCAAAGAGAAGAAGAGAAATATCGCGTAAAGCGGAGAAATTAGAAAAGAAAGATAAAATCTTTGATGTTCACCTGCGTTCGTCAACCTATTTACTCACTTGGACAAAATGGAGAAGGATATATTTGTTAATTACAAAAAGTTAACCAACACTGTCTTGGAGGTCCAAGAAAAGCTTGATGTTGTGGCCTTACACTTGAGGAGCCTCATGCATCAGAACGACGGTCTGATGGTCTCCACGCCCAATGCACCTGTGACTCAGCCTTCACCTGTTTATCAGAATATCCCGTTCAATGAAGCCATGGAAAATCTCTGTCACCCAGACTCGTCTGAATCTGAAAGTGAACCAGAAGAAGATCCACCATCCAGTGATACGGGAAGTCTATCTGCTTATTTATATTATTATTATTATTATTATGTATTTGATTGTTTAGACTTCTAGTGTGATTTATTCTGGACCTCTTTTTGTTGAATATCTATTGAATGTGACATCATATTAATATGGATTGAATAAATGGACTGTTTTATTTAGTTTTGGGTAATAATTTTTCTTTTATTGTTTTGTGTGATGTTTTTCTTTTAAGTCTTGTAAATAGCAGAAGTTCAAAGTAGAAGAACCGGCATGCTTATGAATGGAGGAAGTCAACATTTATATTCCGCTAGCAGTCAAGCTCATCTTTTCTCTTCCTTATATCTTATGTTTTGCAGTGTTCTCAAGTACATTGAGGACAATGTATGATTTTAAGAAGGGGGATGGGAGACTCGCCTGTAGTTTCATGTTTTATTGGTTAATTAGTCAAAATTTGTCAAAAAAATTTTGATTTTTTGCATGCTAAACTTTTTGTCGCTGCTAAAACTTAAGCTATCAACTAACTTCACAAATTCTGAGTAACTTCTTAACTCTGTATGTTGGACCGAAGCAAAGCTTTTCCACCTTCCATTCACTACTAATGCAACTCTAGGCATATATTTTAGACCCTTATGCATGGCCAAGTCCTAATTTGGTAATTAGAATAGACTACACTCTTAAAAACTTAGGCAACAATTCCAGTGTGTGTGTACGAGGGTGGAAGCCTAGATAATCAACCAAACTTAAGCCTTATTCCATTCCATTTCCATAGTGAGATTTTTTAAGCCTTAATAAGCTTTCCACTCACTGGGAACTTAGGTTTTATTTCTTGAATAACATTAGAGTGTGCCACATGTGACCTACTTCTAGAACTTGACACTTATATACATTATGAGACTACACCTTGTGAAACAAGCAAAGATGATAGAGACAAAACCCTAGGATAACCTTTTTCTTTTTTAAACTTCAAGTTATTCGCATCTTGATTGTTTACCCTATTACCCAAATTACCCTTAGTTTACCCATGTTGAGCCTTATGTCCTTTTCATTTGATTACCCCATTTTACCCTCAGACTTAAGCTATTTTTCATTTTATACCCTTTGTTTTTTGGGAAAACTACCTGGTTTAGTATTCTAGTTGAATAACCCCGGTGGAAATTAGCAAGAATGTCTAAAAGACATAATTCACCGATAAAAAAAAAGTTTATATATTATGTTCTTATGTTCAAATAAGAAGAGAATTTATGAGTTTAAAGATTCTTCTTTAGTAGAATAAGTAGTTTACTTAGAGATGTATTTATAGATACCAGATCTTTTGTACCAAGTTTTACACCCTTTCTTCTATCCAATTTCATTCCCTTAACCAACCACAACCTTAGCCAAACTCCTCTTGATTTGTGAGTTAGTATCGTATGTTAGTTAAATTTTGATCTTATGTCAAGCCTATAAATGACCATGGTTTGCAAATCAAGAGCACTATAACTGCAAGTACATCATTTACTAGTTATCCATATGTAAGGCCTGAGTGGAGTGTATATTGTGAGATAGTCTGGTTGATTGTTAAGGAATAGTCCTAAGAAAAGAAGTCCAGTGTTTATTGTCCATGCTTTTCAACTTTAAAACTGTTTTGTTTGGTCTATAATCTGAGAAAGCAAACACATGTGACTAGTTATGCCTTTATGTCTCTAATCGCATAGAGTTGTAACCATCAACCACTACTTCATTCAAAGTTTTGATAGGAAAGGTAATGTTATAGTTAGAGGTTTGCTTAGGGACGAGTAAAACATTGGCATAAAGTAAAAAATAAACGGTTCAACCGGCCGATGGAACCGGTCCTGAAAGGTTTTCCGGTTGAACCAAAAAACCGGTTTTTAAAACATTGGCATAAAGTAAAAAAATAAACGGATTCAAAACTCAAAACTATAGTAAAAAAAGTCAAAAATCTAGAATCACTCATATTTCTTTCCCTTTTAGTTTTATCTTCAGTTTTTTCATCCTCCACCCATTTACGAAACCTATCAATTTCACAAGTCTCATTTCACCATTTTTGCAACATCTCTAAAACACAGAATTTATGAGATAATCAAATTCAATAACATGGAACTATTTAAAAAGGCTAAAACGATCCGCTTTCGAAGCGTAAAAGACAAATATATGGTGGCAGATGACGACGAGCAATCGGTTTCTCAAGATCGCGATGGGTCAACCGAAAAAGCCGAATGGGAGGTCTTTCCAACCGGGGAAAAATACCTACGCTTCAAAAGTTGCTATGGAAAATACCTAATGGCGTCAAACAACCCGTTTCTTCAAGGGGTGAAGGGAAAAAAGGTCATTCAAACCGAACTGAAACCGGATTTGGATGGAAGTGTTAATTGGGAGCCATTGCGGGATGGTTTTCAGGTTCGGCTCAAAACACACACGGGTAGCTTTTTACGCCCGATTGGGGGTTTGCCTCCTTTGAGGAATAACATCACGCATGACAACCCGCATAGACCAAAAGCGAAAGAAAAGATTTTATGGGATATTGAAATTGTAGAACATCTTCCGTCTTATCGAAAAACAAACTCGGATTCAAAACTTTATTGTGTGCTTGATTCCAAGTGATCATAGGGTTTTTGTTTTTGTGAATTCTTCATCATTTGCGTTTTGAGGAGAATGATATTTATTGTTGATTCCAATCGTTAATTTGATCGGTTGAAGGTTTACAAATCAAATCAGCTGCACATATTGATTAATTAATCAATATTGACAAGTTTATGAAAATATAAGATTCAATATGAAAATATTTTCCAAATAAAATATTTGCTAAAAGAACGAAGAACTTTCATTAGAAAAAAACCAAGCAGGGAGCTGGAACAGAAAGGGACATATGTCCTAGACTAAAACTTAATTGCAGGTTAGATGTCACATAACTTTAAAATTCACATTTTAAATTTATTCGTGATTGATGAAATGCTTTTTTTATCTATCTTTTTTTCTTTAAAAAAAACAGAATTATATTGCCTTTTTAAACTTCTTATATTTATAATAGTTCTTATTTAAACCTAATTCTCGGAATATATTATCCAAACATGTCACAAAGATTATAGAAGTTATTAAAAATTACAATTTGTAATCTTAAATTCCGTAATCAATACTTTCAGATTAAATTTCTTAAATTCTGTAATCTTGAATTTTGTAGTAAATACTTTTCAAAACTAATAAAAAACGTAACTAAAACTGTGAAGTTAAAATATAAAAGATTGGTCGGGTTATAATTACTAGGGCTAGAGGGTAACTTTTGGTTACTACAGGGACTGAAGTTAGCAAGTTGGCTATTTCCTTAACAGTTCATTAAAGGTTGTTAGTGAGGGGTTATAAAAGATTAGTGAGCTAGTGTAATAGGTTAAATCTTTTTCATTGTAATCATTCTGAATTCTTGTTTAGTTTGTAATCTTATTATTTCTATCCGATAATAAACAATCATTTGAGTGAAATGTTCATTTTCTGGTTTATCAGTTTCTTCATAATTGGTATTGGGGATCGAGGTTTGAGATCTTTGAAATTGAACAGTAAATGATGGTGTCTACGAAATTTGACATCGAGAAGTTCACCGGGAATAATGATTTTGGTCTATGGCGTATCAAGATGTGAGCATTCCTTGTTTATCAATGGATTTCAGATGCGTTGCTCGGAGAACCAGGAAGACCAGAAGGAATGGAAGACGATGACTGGTAGGAGATAATTGACAAAGCACATGCAGTTATTGTTCTCAATTTAGGGGGCAAGGTGTTGCAGGAAGTCAGTAGAGAACTTACAGCTGCAGCAGTTTGGTTGAAATTGGAATCGCTTTATATGACGAAGTCCCTCGCAAATCGTCTCTACCTGAAGAAGAGGTTGTATACTTACAGTATGCCACTAGGTAGGCCGTTTGAAGATCATACGGATGAATTCAATAAGATGATTATTGATCTTGAGAATATAGAGGTCAAAATTGAGGATGAAGATCAGGCTATTCTCTTCCTGTCATCGGTGCCAAGCTCATATGAGCATTTTGTTTAGACATTGATGTATGGCAGGGATGAGTTGTCAATGGAGGAAGTTCTTGCTGCTGTTAATTCCAAAGAATTAAAGAAGAAGAATGACGAGAGGGAAGATAGCAGTGAAGGGCTATTTGTCAAAGGGAAACCTGATTATAAGAGTCAAAAGAAAAAGTCTAACCAATTTAAATCAAAGCCAAGGTGTTTCATCTGTCATTCAGACAAACACCTTAAGAGGGATTGTCCTGAATACAAGAACAAAAAAAATGATCAAGGGAACAGTTTTAAGAATTCAAACTATGATACAGGAGATGGCTATGAATCTTTTGATGTACTTATGGTAGATTAGAAGCAAGGTGGAAAGGATTGGATCATGGATTCGGGGTGTTCCTTCCACATGGCACCACATAAAGAGTACTTCAAGAAATTAAAGTATCAAGAGATGGGCACAGTCAAATTGGGTGACAACAGGGAATGCAAAATTCAAGGTATTGGTGATCTGAACTTGAAGCTTGGAAGTGGATCAACCCTTGAGTTGCATAATGTTAGGTATGTCCCTCTCTTAACTAGGAATTTGATTTTCTTAGGAACTTTAGAGGATGAAGTCTGTAGTGTTAGTTTGAAACAAGGAAAGGCTAAGGTTATTAGAGGTTCTATGGTCTTGTTATCTGGTACTAGGGGTAAGAACAACATATATCTGTTAGATGGAGAGGTTAGCTGTCTAGTGAATTCTGTTACACAAGGTAAGGATTTAATTGACAAGTCTATGCTAAAGAAAACATCACTACTCTTGTATGATAAAGAAAATATCACTACTCTTGTACCTAGGTTTTCTTTATCGATGATAAAGAAAACATCACTACTGTTGTATCTAGGTTCTCACATCACTTGTATCTAGGTTCTCACATCTTATCGGGGAATTAAAAATTGTATCTAGTAACTTAATAATAATTCAAATTATCTACATCGATAACCTGGCCAAGATATATATTATACTTTGTAGGAAAATAAGTTGGATATATATAAATATAAATATAAATATAAAGATAAAGAAAAAGATAAAGGTGGGGCTATAGTGTATTCAATTAAAGATAGCATTACTTGGGGGACTTATCAATAGCGAGGTTAATAATCTATTTGTTTATATATTTTCGTTAAGATTATTATTTTCCAGATGAGGAGGACCGCTTTTCAGCCTGGAATCTTGTCTCGCGTTCCTCTCCTCCCCCCCGTAAGGATCATGAAAGAAGTGCTCTGGAAATAATAAATATAGTAAGAGTAAGTGCAATATATTTGTAGGCCTCGATGGGTCGTCGGTGCCGTTACACTCGAATACGTTGTAATGAATCAACAGGGAACAACCCACACATCAGATTAAGTTATTTATGAAAAACATCATTATAAAGGACTAAGGTCCGTTTCCTCCATGCACCGCTTTCACACTTACATGGGAAATCGTAACAAAAGCTAAGTTCATAAACATGTATCTCACTGACTTCCATGAAGTGGCAAAATATTACTAACCCTTAACTTAACCAATACTTTCAGGCCGTAGTTAGCGTGAAAGTCGTGTTTGCTTACAAAGACATAAAACTCACGAACGTATTATTTTGCATGGAATGCGAGTCACCATTAGGATCATGAATCGTTTCCTAGTCGGGTGTCACAAGTCCGATTGATGAGCTTTGGACTCCTCAAATGAGTTAGAAAATACACTTTTAATAGAAATATTTTTCATAAAATGAAATACACTTACCTTAAGGTAAGTTTATAAAGACATCTTTACCAATCCACCAAAGACTTGTGTTTCTCCAAGTAAGTGTAATAATTTAGCCAAGCGTAAGCATGACTTTAATAATTTGCTTAAAAGAAGATGAGAGATTTATAGAGAAATACAAAATCTAATTCTATTAAGATAAAGTTCTTACAATCTTGACGAATAGCTACAACACCAAAAAAAAGCTCAAAAGATGGTATAAGAAGAAGAAAAACGAGGGTGAAGCTTGAGCTAAAGCTTGACAATTATGAGGAGGATTGGATGCCTTTTATAGGCAGAAAATGGAATCTAGCATAGGCCATGCCTGGAAGGACACTAGTCGTGCCTGTCAGTCGATCAGTAGGAGAATCTCTTGGGTCCATGAGCATAGGTCGTGTGTGGCAGAGGTCAGGAGCACGGGCCATGGAGACTCAGGAGCATGGGTCATGTGAAGTCAAAGGCAGAACTCAACTCTTCTAGGCTTCGCTGGAGGCAGGCACGGGCCGTGTCCGTCTAGGCACGGGTCATGCCTCAGGCCAAAAATCCGGAACTTTGCTTGTTTCTTCGTGTTTTCTTCATTTTTTTTTGTTTCTTTTGCGATTTCGGACCTGGACAACACTAAAAACTAAAAAGGAAACATTATCTTCATTGTTTCAATGACAGTAAATTAGTTTTTATCCATTTTGCAAAGAATATTTGTGTATAAATATGTATACTTGGTCGTATATTAAACATCCCCACACTTAGATCTTTGATTGTCCTCAAGCAAAACCTAAATGGTCAAGATTTTAGCAAATCCTACGATAAATATAAGCCTTCAATTGCAATATTGTGTCAAGAAACTTGTTCTCTGCCTACTTCGACGACTATTCTCTTTTTTCCATGCTTATTCTATTTTTATTGAAATATTAAAAGCTACGGACAAAGTTACTGGAAAGTTTGGGTTTATTCAACCAAGTACACCTCATAAGGGGTCACTCGACTCTCGGGGTTTAGCATATATATGAACTTTCGAGTGGTCACTCATATCGAAATAGGATCAAGCAAGGGTCATAGGCTTCGTGTAAGATCAAACCTCCACAGATCTCGACGGATTCCACATAAACATCATGAGGGCTTATACGTTTAAAAGGGTAGGTTGTGGCTAAGGGTTTGGAAGTGTTTGGTTAAAAGGGATAAAGTTGCAAACTATGATTTTTTCAAAAGCATTGTGTGACTCTAGGATTTTCATGAGTTTTTTCTTGAGTTTCCCCGAATATATATATATATATATATATATATATATATATATATATTATATATATATTAAGCTATAAAACATAGGAGACTGAGAATGGGCATTTGATGTTTGTACCGTACCTGCAAATGAAGCATTAAGGGAGTTTACGATTGCCGGTATATAGTTTGCTTGGTGAGCAAGCTTTATAATACATATTTGGATTTTGAGTGGATTCCAGGTGTCGACTTGCAGATGCGGTTGAGACGATGCATCATTCTCCAGAGGGAATATTAATTCTATGGATCTCTTTCTTTTTCAATTTTCCCACCAAAGAGGCCATTGCTTGGGTAGTGCGGTACGTAACTGCGTCAGGTCTGCTTCTGATTTGATGACTATGGAACAGAATTGAGTTCAAATTTGCACTATGGCAGTTTTTTACAATTTCCCTCTTCTTTTATTTTGCAGGATTCAATCGAATTGGCAATATGGCAGTTTTTGACGACTTCCTTCTTCTTTTATGTTACAGGATTCAAACCCTATGAGTTGAGGCTTTAATGAACATAAAGGTCTAACCACTTCTAGGAATTTTTATCTTTAATTTCGTTAATAAGGTCTAACCACTTCTAGGGGTTTTTATCTTTAATTTCGATAATTCATACATGTATTGAAATTTTTTAGAGGTTGGTTAATGATTTGAAGGTCGAATGTATCTTAACTTGGTACATTTGCTCAATCGTACCCTTCTGCTATCCTATTTATTAAATTGATCGTCAATTTCGGTGATTAAGATATGCCCACCACGTGTTTGTGAAAATGTCTTCTTTGGTTTTCTTATATTTGATATGATTTATGTCGATTTGTGGGTGTACTCTTACTCAATATGGCTATAAATGGATCTCTCTCAGCCGATTTCAACAATATTTTTACACATAAAGATGGTTCCGATCTACGCGATTCTCAGGTAATCTCTTCTTCGACTTCTCTTCTTGCTACTTATTTCCATATGAAATTCGTCCGTGTCCTATGTTTTTTGTGATGTTTTATCATACGATTGTTGCCATTGTTCTTAAATTTGGAGTTTGAATCGCTTTCTTACAGGTGTTGTGGTACGATTTCCTCTTACAGGTGGTGTTGTACGATTGTTACGATTCGCTACAGGTAACGTTAATTTCATCATGTTTAATCATCTTGATTTGAACCTTTTGCTTTTAGAATTTTCAATTTCATCTCATTTCTTAGTTCTTGAAGGTTTCGTGTACTACATGTCCATTTGTCTACCGTTGAATTGCATATTAATTAAACTTACCCAATCTGTGTACAAGAATCTGATTTTTGGAATGAAACTTACCCAATTTTTTATTTTTAATCTTTACATGAAGCGAAGATATAGCATACTTAATTTAGAAGTAGTTATCTTATAAAATCTCTATCTTATTACAATTCTTATTATCTAAGAAAAGACAAAGAGATTTCTCCCAATTCAGTAAGACATTGTAGATCAGTAGATGCTCCACGAATACACAAGACATTGCATATTGGTAGATGTTTCAAGTCTAACTAAAAAGCCAATTCATTACATACAGAAGGGTGAAATAAGGAGGAGCACTTAAAAGTGAGAGGAATTGTGTCTTGATGAATTTACATATCACTCTCTGGTGTGTTTTATAAAACTCTTCTTTTATATGGTTTTTTTTTTAATTTTTTATTGTAAGACTTGCTAACTAATTACACTATATGTTGTGATTTATTATCACTATATTTTCTTTAACATGCTACTACGTTACCATACTTACATCATTGATTTCATTTGCTTCTTCACAAACACTCAAGGATGATACATACCCATACTTTTTATTCTTTTATGTTTTTTACATATTCACAGCTGCGATTGGTGTGAGCAATTGGAAAAACCAAATTCAACTGTTGTAATCCTTCCTTCTCTTGAAAGATTTCAGTCCTTTCTACTTCACGTACCTTAACCGTTAACTATAGTATACATACTTATTTATATTATAAATGCAATTGTACTTTTTAAGTGTTACAACTATCTTCCACACGTTAAGACTTTCTAAATAAAACCTTATGTTTTGTCCTAACGAAAATGACCTGCACTTACCCTGACAAGTGAATCAGAATCCAACAAGGAATCAACCATTCGCACAGCGTATCAGTGAAAAGGGAACTACTGCTGAAAGTGTTAGAACATGTTATTATGTCTAATGCTAGGTCTAGGCGTTTTGTCATTGTATTTTTCGTTTTGTAAGTTCTGGTCCCAGCGTACCAGTGGACGGACCAGATGGTACGCAGCCACGGACCATCTGGTACGTAGGTTAATTGATACGCCGGGCAGAACCATAGAAATAGTTTTAGCTCTTGTGTTTCAGAGTAGTTGTGAGAGTTGAGTTCTTAACTGTGTGAGATTGTAGGTGTTTTACTCTCTGTTCTATCTCTATAATCCTTGAGCTTGGTATCAATCAACGACACGTTATTTACCTCGTGTATTACCGAATCGATCGTGATGATGCATTAGTAAGATCTGTCTCTGTGTTTTACAAGTGGTATCAGAGCTTTGTTGCTCTTTTGCTGTGATCTCTTGTCGATTTTTAGTTTCTAGAGAAAGAAACAACACTTTTGGTTCAAATTTCATCATTTCTTCTTGTTTTTACGTTCATTCTATACGAAATTTGTGTCCAAAATGATCCGTGAGTGTTTTAGTTGAGTGCTGTATCAAATTCTCGTCTTGAAAAACCAAAAACTTCGAAATTTGTTCGATTCTCAGTTGGTACGTCACTGGTCCGGGTCAAGAACGCGTGGTACGTTGCTGGTACGCACAGCAATCTTCATCGTGGTTCTGGTACGTTACATTTGGTCCGGAAGACAATCTCCTTCGGTGGTCCGTGACAGTTACTGACTGGTACGTTGGCAGTTAACCGTACTAGTCTGATCCATTTCAATTGTGGTACGTGAGTAAGGTGATCCGTCGGTGGTACGTCTGAGGAATTCTGGTCCGAGTGTGGTACGGGGTATAAAGTGGTACACTGAGTTTGTTTCTGGTACGGGGATCGACAATTTGGTACGCCTGATCAGTTTTTGAAATAATCATCATGGATCCGTTCCAAGCCTTTACTGCAATGTCTACAACCGTTCAAGCTCTACTGAACTACGATAACGATATAGGAACCATGAACAAGGTCCCTAAGTTGATGAAATTTATAGATTTTCACAATTGGAATACTCGTTATGAATCATATATCGGTGTAACCGATGTTACAGTTTGGAATCCAATGCTAGATGGTTATGAAGTTCCAAAGTTCACAAGTAGTGTTAATGCTGGTGAAGTAAAGCCTTACAAAAAAATGAATGATGCTGAGAAAGAAGTGTTCAAACAGGAGAAAAAGGCTTATTCTAACTTGTCAATGGCTTTACCAACGGATATCTTGCATCAATTCAAAATGCATACAACATCTAAAGCATTGTGGGATGCGTTGTGTAATAGATGTGAAGGCAACGCTCAATATAAGAAAAGCAAAAAGAAGGTATTGTTGAGAGAATATGATAATTTCTGTCACGTCCAAATGAAACAATTAATGATCTCATTTCAGGGTTGTCACACTTGGTAAGTGAGCTTGAAATCGTTGGAGTGAAGAATGAGGCAGGTGAATTGAAAGAAAAACTATTAGATGCCTTACCAGCAAAATGGGAAGGCTATATCTTACTTTTAACTCATGATAAAAGTTTTGATGAGGTTTCTTATGATGATCTAACAAGGCACTTGTTGGCTCAAGAACTGGATATGATGAGAGTGAAGACTCTTCCAGCACAAGTTCAGAAAATTAGATGTGTATTTTGGAGAAAATGCATCAACAATGCATGCTAAAGCTAAATCTAGCACAAACCCACCAACTACTGCTTTTTATGTTGAAAATTCATCGGGTGGTTATGCTAGTGGATCTCGGGGTTCTTCTGGTGAGAGTTATAATCAAAAGGCTGCAGTGACATATCCAGTTTACTCAAATCAGTCTGCTTCTGTACCAAACCAGACTGCTTTTTCTGCCAAAACTACAAATGATTTTATGGCGTTGTTTTCAGCAATGGTTTCTTCATACGATGGAGTAGTGGGAGGAAAGTTGACTAGTGCTGAGTTAACAGATGAAGACTATGAACAAATTAATGCTGATGATCTAGAACTTGTGGATATCAATTGGTCTATCGCAATGCTTGTCCGGAGGGGTAAAAAATATATGCAAAGAACGGGACGCAAAGATCTAAACCCTGAAGGAAAACTTGGGTTTGACAAATCCAAAGTTCGTTGCTATAACTGTCAGAATTATGGTCATTTTGCCAAGGAGTGCAATAATGCAAAGAAGCAAGAAACTTCAAAATTGTTTCACAAGTATGCAGCTCAAAGTACTAAAGAATTAGGAAGCAACTCTAATACATCCAGTTCAAATGCAAATGCTAGTGCGTCGAATCCAGATTCTAAAGCATTGGTTTCACAAACTGGTGAAGATGATCCTGATCTTCCAGGGGAAGACTTCTTTGGAGAAGGCTAACAAGCCTTAATGGCTAATATTCAGGTTGACTCTAAACCTTGTGAACATTGCATGACTTCTGCTAACAAACTGAAGGAACTTTCTGATGAGAAAGTTATATATTATGACAAATACATGTTGGCAGAAGAGAACACAAAAATATACAAACAAAGGTGGGAGGCCGTTAAGGCTGAACTGAAAAGTGAACATGCTTCGACTTTGAGCACAAATATTGAATTAAATAACAAAACTGATGAAAATGCGTGAACGGTAGATCGTCTACTTAGTCCTATCGAAATCAATGTAAAACGAGTAATCACACGAGAGTAAACACAAAGAGACTTGTATTAGACCACAAAGAATCACAGAGTACACTGATAGGAAGTAAGACTCAAACGTACAAGTGTCACAATTACAATACAAGACAAACTATATATACTATAGCAAAACTCGA
The DNA here is from genome assembly GCA_039602395.1 of Deinandra increscens subsp. villosa. NCBI lineage: Eukaryota > Viridiplantae > Streptophyta > Magnoliopsida > Asterales > Asteraceae > Deinandra > Deinandra increscens. Next base: position 15,043,123 of record JBCNJP010000008.1, read on the forward strand.
TGGTCCGAACCTCTGGTTCGGACAAGTTCGGACCTGTCCGAACTTGGAGTTTGCCAGGGGTTCGGCCAGCAGCAAACTTCCATGACTTGTCTTGTATTCGATACTTCACATGACGATCGGGAACTAGGTACTAACAAACTCCCCGTCGGCATGTGCAGTATCACCTTCCGCTTAAAAAAATGTATCTTGTATCTTCATTTAAACTCTTCCACAACTTGATGACGAGTTCAATCTTGAATACTTGATATTGCATCGTGTGTAAACTCTTTATTAACAATCTTCTGAAGACTTGAAGTTGTGAAGCCCTCTTTCCACTTAGAAACCTGCCAACATAAATAATCTTGGCGCAAAACGTCTCTTCGAGACCCCAAGATATTTTGATTTTGAATTTGAAATTTGATTTCGTAATCTGTGTTGATCAATCGAAAAGAAATAAGAAACAAAATCTTTTTGGCTTTTATAAACTTTATATCAAAACACACTAAAAATCTTTTTGGTATTTTCTGAAAATGCGTGAGCGGTAGAGCGTCTACTTAGTCGTAATGAAATCAATGTAAAACGAGGATGAACAGGAGGATATACAACAGACTTGTATTAACCACAGAGACCACAAAGTACACAGTTGAGAGATATGACCAAAAGCTCTAAGACCGCCACTTAGAATAACACAAGACTAGATATTTATAGTGCTGAAACCCAACTGACCGAACCTCCAGTTCGGACAAGTTCGGACTTGTCCGAACCTGGAGTTCGCCATGAGTTCGGACCTTAGCAAACTTGTGTAACTTTGTCTTGTACTCGATACTTCACATGACGATCTGGAACCATGTATCAACAAACTCCCCCTCGGCATGCGCAGTATCATCTTCCATTTAAAACTTGTATCTTGTATCTTCAATCAAAGTCTTCCTCGATCTTTGATGAAGAGCTCAATCTTGAATACTTGATATTGCATCGTGTGTAGTCTCTTTATCAACAATCTTTAGAAGACTTGAAGTTGTGATGTTCTCTTTCCACTTAGAAACCTGCCAACATAAATAATCTTGCTGCAAAACGTCTCTTCGAGACTCCAAGATATTTTGATTATGAAAATTTGATTTCGTATTCCGTGTTGATCAATCAAAAAGAAATAAGAAACAAAATCTGTTTGATTTATAGAAACTTTAAATTAAAACACGCCTAAAATCTTTTTGCTATTTTCTGATAAGAAATGTAAATGTAGTTCTGAATCAGACACTATTTTTGTCTTTTGTGAAAAAGATCACAACTTGGGATCATATTGAACATAACATGCTGAACTACACTTCAATTTCGATTATTGTAACACATAAGCCATGTCGATTGCCGATATAATTTGTCGGCAGAATCATACTCATAACATCTGGATATGTTGAGGTATTGATTATATTTGCATTGACCAGTGTACCCCACACTGTCAGACATACTCAGATATGCTTTACTTATCACATTTTTGTGATTTCATTTGTGAATGATCACATAATGATTGTATCCATGATATAGTCAACTGTGTTCCATGCAAAAAGAAATAAGAACGTTAAATCGTCTACCTTAAGGTCGATCTTTCGATACGCAGATAAGGTCACGGATTTAACAAAATAAGAAAATAAAACAAGTTGAAATTGTATAACTCAACAACAATCAGGTCGGTCTTGTGGACACGCAAAGAAAGTCCAATGAGTTATACGAAACACCAAAGAAAATAGAGCAGAATGTCAAACGAACAACGATCAGGTTAGCCTTGTGAGCACGCAGAGAAAGTTCAATCGTTTGACAAAATAAAGAAAATCAAACAAGTTTAAATCTTTGCAAAATGAACACATGTATACACAGTGAATTCTCATTTTATTTTTCACATATCTTTTTCTTGATATATCATGAGATATGCATCAAGATGTTGTCCACTAGGTCAAGCAACATATTTAGTGTATATCACATTTGAATACTTTCTGATTTTCCGAGCCTACCTTACACATCGATCAAATGGTCTTATGGCTTTTTGATCTATTTTATCCATGAGTCAGACGATGTAAGCTAATGTACCATCATTTCCCATTCATATCGGATACAATTTCTCATTTTTCAATGTTTTTGGAGTTTTTCATTTTTTCAATGTTTTTGTATTTTCAAATTTTTCCCCCTAAAAATGACAACTCTATTTATAGATTTTCATTTTTAACCTTTGAGAAACAACACACTATTTTTGTATTTTTGCAAAAACAAACTCCCCCTCAAGATGGGACAGAGTGAAAAACAAATCAGAAATTGATCAACCAACACGAATACTTTCAATGAAGCATTTTGGAAAATCAGATTGATTTTGAAATTCAGATTAAGTTATCACAGATATTTCACAATCAGCAATTTCTCAAATCACCGACAGATCTTCCTGAAATACCTGTGTGGCACCAAATAAAACATTAGTCGCTTTGGGATCGACCCGATTCAACAGCGTCGGGTCGCCGGTGTCTTCCACAAAGTCGTTGTTGGCCTTGGAAACGACTTTTGGTTTCCATATTTGTAAAAATTTTAAGTTTTGATCAGAACTAGAATCAGATTCAACCGGCGTACTAGGTTTAGACCATGACGACTTACAAGTTGATTTGATCTGTGGTGACCAGGGTTCATCAAAAATTCGCCCTTTGTTATCTACATATTTGGCAGTGCTATGGATATATGCAGTTGTCGAGACAATCAGCAGCAAGATGTCCTGGTTGACGACATGCATAACAAAGTCGTTCTCGAAAACTGGTTGAAAAATTCTTTGAAATTTGAAAACCAAATGAATGTTCAGTATCAAAGTTATCAAAGAAATCATCAAAAGAATCATACCTAGGAGATGGACTCCTTGAAGATGATGATCTTCAGGAAGAATAAGATTATTCTTTATAAGAGGTGATTTCTTTGAAACTTTAACTTTTGAATTATGCTTTACCTTTTCTGGTTTCGTTGCTTGAACAGGTGCTTCCTTCACTTCATAACCCAAGCCTTTGTCCTGAAGTTTTTGAAGAACTTGAAGAATGACTAGAAGTGTCTCTTGACTTAGCTTCACTAGTGAATTTGGCCTTGATATCTTTCAGCTTGTTCTTCTCAACAAAAACTTTTTCTTCTTCAGTTCTAGATGAAGAACTTGAAGCAACCTTATCAAACACCTTTTCATTCTCCAGAAAACAGACTTTGAAGTAAATTTTGGAGCATCACCCGAAGGCTTTTCTGTCTTCTTAGACTTTGATGTCTTCTTTTTGGATGGAGTGGCAAATTTCGAATAATCATGCAATTCACCCTTAGGATCAAGCGTGGCAGATGTTACTTCAATCAAATCCACTGGTTGAGGGACCATGTGAATATCATCTTTTATAGAATTCTCCTCACTCTTATCCTGCTTGTATAGAAAATTCAGCAATGTCGGTGACAAATTGCAATTCTTTACTTGCCGTTTTAACTCCAAAATATCCAATTGTAATTCATTAATCTTTTGTTGAGCTTCAAATACTTCCTTTTGTGACTTGATGAATTTTGCATTGAGATCATCATATTCATATGCTTGTAATTTCCTGATCTCACATTCAACAAATAACTCTTCAAGCACACTTTCTCTCTTCTTTTTATAAATCTCAACATCTTTAGTCAATACTTCATTCTTGTCATAATAAAGAACATTTTCATCTTGAAGCATTGAAATTTTGTTTTGAAGCTTCTCAACAGTTGCAGCAGTCTCAATAATAAGAGCGTTAACTTTTGCATACTTATGTTGAATTGGATAACTCTTCTCAAATAGATTCTCAAAATCTTGAGCAGCATCTAAAGCTTCAGCTTTAGCTTTTTCACATTCTTCTGCCAATTGAGCATTTTCTTTCAATACATCTTCATGTATATGAACCAATTCATAATACTTCTTTTGAAAACCATCAAATTCTTTCTTAAGATCAACAATCTCTTCAGTTGACAATTTAGATCTTTCCTCAAAAATAGCAATTTTGTTACTCAACCTTAAACATTCTAAACATCTTGATTCTTCGACTTTAACTTCTTTAATCATTGATATTGTTGAATTGGAATCAGAATCAGTTAGAATGTTATCATCATCATCATCATGACGAGCAGTCAAAGCCATTGTATTTGGAGCAATTTTCCTTTTAGCCTCAGAATCTGCACTCCAAGCAAATTCATTTGGATGCTAAAACACCTCATTTAATCCCTCTTCAAACGAAACAGATTTTTCTTCAACTTTAGTACTTTCATTTGGTGAATGAAAAACTAAATGAGCATGTTGACCAGATTTCAATTTACTTTCTTCAGAACCTGGACATTCTCGTGCAAAGTGACCATAAATAGAACACTTATAACATTTCACCTTAGATTTATCCGAACCAGTCTTCCCTTCTTGATTCAGTCTTTTCTTGCCAGTTCTATTGAAAATTTTCTTCGTTCTTCGATCCAACATATCATACTGCCGATTTAAATCTATTTCTTCCAAATGATCATAATCAATCTGATCGTAATCTTCATTTGCTAGCTCAGCATTATTAACAGCACCAGTAATAACCCCGAAATATGAAGATACCAATGCAGACATTAAAGCATTATAATCATCTGGTGGTTTAAGCAGATAATGCATTTTGAGTTGAAGAACTCGGAACAGAAACATGGCAACCAGTAGAATAACAAGGAGTTTCAGATTTATCTGCAATGAATGCTGTAGGAGGTGCAGAACTAACAATATTTGATTTCCCAGCATTCATGGTAGAATCATTATCACCAAAATACACAGCATGATTCTGAATTTGTGTAGGAAGTGATTTATTCACCATCAACTCCATATCTCTGGCTTGAATTCTTTGAATTAAATCATTGAAAGATAATCCCAGATATTCCTTGTCATGAGTAATCATCATAACATAATTCTCCCACTTCTCAGGTAAAGCCTCTAGAATCTTTTCTTTCATATCAGCTTCTTCCTTTGTAAGACTTACCAAACGCATTTCACTCATCAAGTGACCGAATCTTGCAATCAGATTGGGAATTGATTCGTTCTGATAATGTTTGAAACTGTCAAATTCCTTCTTCAAAACTTTCTGACGACTCTTCTTATATTGATCATTGCCTTCATATCTCTTTTCTAATGCATCCCACAAACTCTTTGATGTGTAGTTACCAGAAAATTGATGAATTAACTCTTCAGGCAAAGCCATCGTCAAAGTACCATAAGCTTTCTTTTCAGCTTGATAAGCTTTCTTTTGTTCAGATGACATCTTTCTTTGCAAAATAGGTTCACCAGTTTCATCATTTGGATAAACATATTGCTCAGTAAACGCCAACCACATATCAATGTCATTTGTATCAACGTAAGCCTCAAATCGTTTAACCCAACTATGACAATCTTCCAATTTAAGCAATTTAGGAACTTTCTGACTTGTTCCAATTTCATTATCATAATTCATCATTGTTTGCATCGTTGCTTGATCCGAATTCTGAATAGCCGCAAACACTTGAAAATCGAACATTTTGAAAAATAAGTTACTGTTCACTCCGAACTTGGTCCGTACCTCATCCGAACTCTCTCCGAACCTTAGCCGAACCTTAAGTGACCGAACATGTCTGAACCTTGACCGAAAATAGTCCGAACTCTGACCGAACAAGACCAAGGCCGAACTGTCTCCGAACTTAGACCGAAGATGCTCCGAACGTTGACCGAACTTGTAAAAACGCCGAACTCCGTCCGAACTTCAAATTTGGAGCGGTTATTCCGAGCTTGTCCGAACCTCAAACGAATTCTAACTCACTCGACACCATTTTCTCGATTTGCAGTGTTTTTTAATGACATTTTCGACAGCAACACAAATAAACTCGATAGAAACAATCTAGGAGAAGATTTTTTTAAAAAGAAGCACACTCGAGAAGATCAAACGTACTAAAAAATGATGCTCATTTTCGTAAAACGTGAAATTGTGACTCAAAACTCCGAAAAAACAAAGATTTCCGACCAGTAGAACAAACCAAATGCTCTGATACCACTTGGAAATGCGTGAGTGGTAGATCGTCTACTTAGTCGTAATTAAATCAATGTAAAACGAGGATGAACACGAGGAGTAAATACAATAGACTTGTATTAACCACATAGACCACAAAGTACACAATTGAGAGATATGACCAAAAGCTCTAAGACTGTCACAAAGAACAACACAAGACTAGATATTTATAGTGCTAAAACCCGACAGACCGAACCTCCAGTTCGGACAAGTTCAGACTTGTCCGAACCTGGAGTACACCACGAGTTCGAACCTTAGCAAACTTGTGTAACTTTGTCTTGTACTCGATACTTCACATGACGATCAGGAACTATGTATCAACATTTTCTGATAATGAAAAGTAAATAATATAGAATCAGACACTATTTTTGTATTTTGCGAGAAAGATCACGACTTGGGATCATATTGAACATAACATGCTGAACTACACTTCAATTTCGATTATTGTAGCACATAAGCCATGTCGATTGCAGATATAATTTGTCCAACTATAAACTCAGGCAGAATCATACTCATAAGATCTAGATATGTTAAAGTATTGATTAAATTTGCATTGACCAGTGTACCCCACACTATCAGACATACTCAGATATGCTTTGCTTATCACAATTTGGGATTTCATTTGTGATTTAATCACATGATGATTATATTCATGATATAGTCAACTATGTTCCATGCAAAAAGAAATAAGAACGTTAAATCGTCAACCTTAAGGTCGATCTTTCGATACGCAGATAAGGCCTCAGATTTAACAAAATAAGAAAATAAAACAAGTTGAAATTATATAACTCAACAACAATCAGGTCGGTACTCCCGTACACACAGATAAAGTCCGATGAGTTATACGAAACACCAAAGAAAATAAAGCAGAACGTCAAACGAACAACAATCAGGTCGGCCTTGTGAGCACGCAGAGAAAGTCCGATCGTTTGACAAAATAAAGAAAATTAAACAAGTTTAAATCTTTGTAAAAAGAACACATGTATACACAGTGACTTCTCATTTATTTTACACATATCTCTTTCTTGATATATCGTGAGATATGCATCAAGACGTTGTCCACTAGATCAAGCATCAGATTTAGTGTATATCACCTTTGAATACTTTCTGATTCGCCGAGCCTACCTTACACATCGATCAAATGGACTTATGACTTTTTCATCTATTTTATCCATGAATCAGACGATGTAATCCAATGTACCATCATTTCCCAATCATGTCGGATACAATTTCTCATTTTTACATGTTTTTGGATTTTTGTATTTTTCAATATTTTTGGATTTCCAAATTTCTCCCCCTAAAAATGACAACACTATTTATAGAGTTTTATTTTTAACATTTTGAAAAACAACACACTCTTTTTGTATTTTTGCAAAAACAAACTCCTCCTCAAACTGAGACGGAGTGAAAAACAATTATAAAAAAAATGATTAACCAACACGAATACTTTCCGTTTAGCATTTTGAAAAACATGATTGATTTGGAAATTCAATTTAAGTTATCACAGATATTCCACAATCAGCAATTTCTCAAACACCGAAAGGTCTTCCTGAAATACCTGCCTGACACCAAATAAAACATTAGTCGCTCTGGGATCAATCCGCTTCAACAGCGTCGGGTCGCCCAGTGTCTTCCACATAGTCATTGTTGGCCTTGGAAACAACCTTTGGTTTCCACATTTGAATTTTTTTTGATTTTTTATCAGAACCTGAATCAGAGTCAACCGGCGTACTTGGTTTAGACCATGACGACTTACGAGTTGATTTGACTTTTGGAGACCATGGTTCATCAAAAAGTTGACCTTTGTTATCCACATATTTAGCAGTGTTGTGGATATACGCAATCGTCGGACAATCAGCAGCAAGATGTCCAGGCTGACGACATGCATAACAAAGTCGTTCTCGAAAAATATTCGAAACCAGATGAATGTTCAGAATCAAGAGTATCGAAGAAACCATTAGAAGAATCATACCTAGGAGATGGACTCCTTGAAGATTATGACCTTCTAGAATAATAAGATTTATCTTTCAGAGGTTGTGATTTCTTTGGAACTCTAACTTTTGAATTCTGCTTAGCTTTTTATGGCTTCTTAGCTTGAACCGGTGCGTCTTTGACCTCATAACCCAAGCCTTTGTGCTTGAAACCTAAAGTTTTTGATGAACTTGAAGAAGAACCAGAAGCTTCATGTCCGTTAGCTTCTCTAGTAAATTTAGCTTTGATGTCTTTCAACTTGTTCTTCTCAACCAAGTCTTTGTCTTCTTCATTTGCAGATGAAGTACTTGCACCACTTTTATCAAAAAAAAATCATTTTCAAGGAAAAACAGACTTTGAGCTAAACTTTGTAGCTTCACCCAAAGACTTTTCCTTCTTTTTAGACTTCTTCTTCTTAGATGAAGTGACAAATTTTGAATAATCATGCAATTCGGCTTTAGGATCAAGCGGAGCAGATGTAACCTCAGAAAAAATCCACCAGTTGAGGAACCAAGTGAATATCATCCTTCTTAGAACTATCCTCACTCTTATCCTGCTTGTATAAGAAATTCAGCAATGTCAGTGACAAATTGCAATTCTTTACTTGCCTTTGCAACTCCAAAATTTCCAACTTCAATTCAGATATTTTTTGTTGAGCATCAAACACTTATTTTTGTGACTTGATGAATTTGCATTGAGATCATCATATTCATACGTTTGTAGCTTTCGAATCTCACATTCAGCAAATAATTCTTCAAGAACACTTTCTCTCTTTTTCTTGTAAATCTCAACATCTTTTATCACAACTTCATTCTTATCACGATACAAAACATTCTCATCTTGAAGCATACTGTAAAACCACTGTTCGATCTTACTACTGCATGATTCGGTAATCGGATAAGCCACGAGAAGTAAATAAAGCTTCGCTTTATTGATTCACAAAGAGGATTACACAAAGTCTAGAGAGAGAGAGTTACACACTCAGTTACACACACTTAGTAAATGTAGAATGACATACCTTCTATCTAGCTCTCTCTCTAACGAACTATTTATAGTAGTCACATACTAACTGGCGGACCACCAGCGTACCATTTGGTACGCCTGTACCAAATAAGCTGCGGACCATTTGGTACGCCAACATTAGTATGTTACCACTAAGACTCACAAAGATGCTCTAGATAAGATAAAATACACGAGACAAACGATAGCATAGGGATATGCTCTAACAAACTCCCCCTTAACGTGTAGTGTATCTAGCTATCTATCTATCTAACAAAATTTCAGTCTTCAATCTTCAGCATCACTACGTCCGATCTTCAACTTTAAATCTTGTCAGAATAAGAGCTTGCATGGCTGGATCAACCTAGAACATTCTTTGAACTTCAAGATCCATTTGTGAAAGATATAACATCCTCCCCCTTTCACCATGCTTGAGTCTTGTCACACAGATAACCTCCAATTTCAGAAGACAGAAATGCGGCTTTCTTTTTCTTTTGAAAATTAATTTTAATCTTGGCGCAAAACTTCTCTTCAAGAATCCAAGATATAGATTTGAAAATTTGATTTCGTATCATGTATCGATCGGTCAAAAATAAATAAGAAACAAAATCTTTTTGGCTTTTTGAAATTTTAATATCAAAACACACCGAAAATCTTTTTGATTTTTCAGATACAAACCATAAATGCAATACAGAAATGAAATACTGAATCACACACTATTTTTGTCTTTTGTGAGAAAGATCACAACTTGGGATCATATTGGTCATGACATGCTGAACTACACTTCAATTTCAATTATTTCAGCACACAAGTCATGTCGATTACTGGTATAATTTGTCCATCACAAACTCAGGCACAATCATACTCATATCATCTGAATATGTTATTGTATTGATTAAGTTTGCTTTGACTAGTGTACCCCACACTATCAGACATACTCAGATATGTTTTTGCTTTTATAACACACTTTGTGATTTCATTTGTGATTTTATCACATAATGATTGTATTCATGAATCAGTCAACTGTGTTCCATGCAAAAAGAAATAAGAACGTTAAATCGTCTACCTTAAGGTCGATCTTTCGATATGCAGATAAGGCCTCGGATTTAACAAAATAAGAAAATAAAACAAGTTGAAATTGTACAACCCAACAACAATCAGGTCGGTACTCCCGTACATGCAGAGAAAGTCCGATGAGTTATACGAAACACCAAAGAAAATAAAGCAGAATGTCAAACGAACAACGATCAGGTCGGTCTTGTGGACACGCAGAGAAAGTCTGATCGTTTGACAAAATAAAGAAAATCAAACAAGTTTAAATCTTTGCAAAATGAACACATGTATACACAGTGACTTCTCATTTTCATTTTCACATATCTTTTCTTGATATATCATGAGATAGACATCAAGATGTTGCCCACTTGGTCAAGCAATAGTATTTTAATGTTTATCACATCTGAATACTCTCTGATTTAATGTCGAGCCTACCAAGCATATCGAACAATGATCTTATGGATTTTTCATCTAATTTATCCATGAGCCAGACACGTAAGCCAATGTACCATTATTTCCCAAATACGTTGGATCAATTTCTCATTTTTTAATGTTTTTGTGTTTTTCCATTTTTCAATGTTTTGGTATTTTTCCATTTTGTCCCCCTTAAAATGAAAACTCTATTTTTGGATTTTCATTTTAACACAAACAAAAACACAAAGACGATGTTTTTAGTTTTTAAATTTTTTTCCCCTAAACTACATACGGAATGTAAAAAGAAAGAAAATTGACCAATCGATATTGATACCTTTGCAGTTTAAGCTTGCAGAAAAACTTTCAGGTTGAAATATGGATCATTCAATTTAAGTTAAGCAGGAGACTCCACTATCAGTAACTGTTTGAAGCTTGAACTTCACAATCACCAATAGGTCTTCTAGAAGGAACCTGCACACTGGTTTAAAAATTAGTATTCAAATGACCCGAAGCACACGGCTTCTGGTCGACCAGTGTCTTCCACAAAATCAGTTGCAGCATTGGTAACCAACTTAGGTCGCCACTGCATTTTTTCTTTTTCATTTTTAACTGAGTCATCATCACGTGATGAACCACCAACACTCGAATCAAATTTGAAAAATTGTGTCGTTTTAGATTTTGATTTGAATGGTGTTGACTCAGTAAACATTCTGCCTGATTCATCGATAATGGTGGCAGATTTGTTTGAAAATGATCTTGTTACCATTTCAAGACAATCCTTTGCCATGTGTCCCTTTTGGCGACACTGATAGCGCAAACGATAAGATCGTTTAGAATGTGGTTTGTCCTGAACTGGATGACATCTATCATCAGATTCAAAACTATCAGAAATATCATCGAAAACCTGAAATCGGTTAGAATGTACCCATTTCGATGTAGGACTTCGAGGTGTGGAATTTGATCCAGATGATGAAGAACCCTTAACTTTTTGAGCATCTCTAGAAGAACTTGCAGACGAAGCCTTCTTCTGAATCTTTCCTCTGAATCCTTTTTCCATTGTAGACATAAACACCTGATCCAAATGATAGATTTGTTCTAAGCTTGTGTCTTTCTTTTCTTTTGGAGCTTTCTTGGACATATTCTTCTTGACATTTTTTTCAAACTTCTTCCCCTCACTGCCCAGACCTGACTGTTTGTACCCTGGCAGCTTTGATAAATCAACTGAAGAACTCGAAGGACCTGCTTTAGCAGCTTGATTGAAAGAAGCTTTAATATCCTTCAACTTGTTAGCTTTAATCAACTTAGCAGCAGCTGTTTCCTCACTCCCTTTCTTCTCATCTTTCTAACTATGTTTGTCGGTAGAAAGAACACTCGTATCAGCTATAAACCCACCGGAAACAAACTTTAATGTAGAAACACCAACCACACTTTTCTCTTTCTCCTCTTTCTTCTTTGACAGTTTCTGTTCTGATTTCTCAACCACACATTCAGAATAATCTTCATTTACATCAGAAGACTGAATATCATCTAAAGCATCAGAAGAAATAATTGGATGTCGAATTTGATTATACTCTTTGCTTCCAAAAACTTTCTTGAAATTTTCATCTTTGCACAAATAGCTTGTGAAAGAATGTGAATTTTTCAAATTATTCAATTGTCGCTTCGGATCCAAAACTTCAACATTTAAATCAGATATTTTCCTTTGAGCTTTACTCAATGCTTTTTCTGATTCAATCAATTGCTCCGAAGCTCTATTTGACAAAAACTTCTCTTGTCTCATCTGATCATGGGCATCATATACTTCTTGAGTAATCTTTCTCACCTTTTCCTCATGAATCTCAATATTTCTTTTCAACAACTTGTTGTCATGTGTCAAAGTTGTGACTTTATCGAGTAATGTTGAATGTTCCATTTGACGATCATTTTCCTCAGCAGTAACGTCATCAAACTCTTTCTTCAGGACATCATAAGCTTGCTTCAGCGACTCTACTCTAGAAGTTGATTTCTTATACAAATTATCAAAATCACCAATCGCATCTTTTGCTTCACTTTCCCATTTCTTAACATTTTTGACCAACCCTTCATTCTCAGTTTGCAACTTCAAAATTTGTTCATTATCTGAATTGACCATTACGTCTAATTTTGTTTGAAGCTCAAAAAACTCTTCCATCAAAGCATTCTTTTCTTTAATTAAATTCTCATTTACTGTGAGAATCTCATCATAATCTTCAAACTTCTTCTTGAGATTTTCTAATTCTTTTTCCTTCTTCTCATTTTCAATAATCAATACTTCTTTTTCAGAATTCAATTCTCGAATCTGTCTTTCTTTTTTAGCACAAAATTCACATGTTGATTCATACCCACTAACTTCAGAATCACTTGTTTCAGATTTACTAGTCTCAGATGCATACCCACTCGATTCAACCTCAATATTTGCCATTAATGCATAATTGTCTGCAAGGCGGACTATAAACGCAGATTCATCTGGAAAGTCTTTAGCCTAATCATAATCTTCATCAGTTTGAGATATCATAGCTTTAACTTCGTTATCTTGAACATTCTTATCAGAAGTACCCATATCAGATGACTTTTTAGGACAATCCCGAGCAAAATGTCCATGTTTGGCACATTTAAAACATTGAATCGTACGTCTATTCAAACCAAGAGTTTCTCCTTGAAGAAGAGATGTCTTACCATGTTTCTTCATAAATCTCCTTCGTCTCTCCACTACCATAGCAAATTGCCATTCCAGATTGAGTTTATTCAATTGATCTTCATCCAGATGATTTAAATCCTCGCCAAACAATCTAGATTGACCAATTTGACTAAATATAGATTCGGATGAAGAAGATATGAAAGTAGATAACAAAGCAGCTAGCTCTTTGGTTGCTTGATTAGAAGTAGACTTGCTTGATGATTTATCAGGAATAGTAAAACTACAACCTGAAGAGTAACCAGTATTGTCTGACTTTCCAGCAAGAAAAGCAGTTAATGGTGGATTAACACTTGAAGTAGAATGTGACTTTGCTTTGGCATGCATGGTAGCAGAATTTTCTCCAAAGTACACTTCAGGATTCTGAACAGATGGAGTTGTTGACTTTTTCACAAGCAGTTCCATTTCACGAGCTTGTAATTTGCTTATTAATTGATTGAATGTCCAACTTGAGTAGCTTGGATCATTAGTCAACATCATAACAAAATTTTCCCATTTTTCTGGTAGAGCTTCTAGAAACTTCTCTTTTAATTCATCACTTTCTTTCTTGACACCTACAACTTCAAATTCATTGATCAAGTGTGAAAACCTTGCAATCAAATCTTTGATATTCTCATTGTCACAATGTACAAAATAATCAAATTCTTTCTTTAAAACTTCGTCCGACTCTTCTTGTATTGCTCATTACCCTCACATCTTTCAGTTATAGCATCCCACAATTCTTTACAAGTTGTGTAATTCTTAAACTGATGCATCAAGTCTTTAGGTAAAGCCATTGTAAGAAAGCTATACGTTTTCTTCTCTCGGGCAAAGAGTTTCTTTTCATCAGCATCAAAATCACTTATCATCTTTGGCTTTCTTGGGCTTATCATTAGATACTCATATTCTTTTTCAATCGGGATCCAAGAATCAACATCATTAGAAAATATGTATGACTCAAATCGTTTCTTCCAATTGTGGTAATCTTCCAATTGTAACAACTTAGGAACCTTCTGAGTTGTTCCTATCTCATTATCATAGTTCATCATTGCTTGTATCGATGTTTGAGCAGCTAAAAATGCGTGAAAATCACTCATTTTGAAGTTCTTCCAAGCGAAGGTCTTCCAAGCGGATTTTGAGGGTCAAACCGGAGGATACTGACCATTAGGTAGTAAAATTCTAGATCTCAAAAAGACGAACGTTTTGGCTGGTATTAGCTCCCGTAACTCTTAACGGTTCTCAAGTTACGTTAGTTTTAGTAAACATGTGTTTTCTGCCAGCGGACCAACCTGTTCTCAGTGGACTAGTTCCGGACAAAATAAACTCAGCGGACCAGTGTTGATACATGATATGTGTGTCGTGTGAAGTATCAAGTAAAGTACAAGATCAAGTCATATTAGGTCTGGCCGAACGAGGTCTGAACCTGGAGTTCGGACTAGCCGAACCTGAGGTTCGGACGAGGCTCGGACCAGCGGGTATATATAGATGTTTGGTCTTCGTAATTCTTAGTTCTGAGTGTGCGAGATTACTGCTAAGTGTGTGTTTCTGAGTGTGTATTCTCTGAGTTTGTTTCTGAGTGTTTACCGATTGTAATTGTTCTTCGGTGAACAATAAATCAATCCGTTAATTACGTTTCGATGTCCGATTAGCTAGATCGAGTAGACGATCCCATGCTCACGCATTTTCAAGTGGTATCAGAACTTTCTGGTTCACTATACTGATCTATGGTTGCTAGTTTCGGATTTTTGAAGCGTTTTTCGTGATTCTCAAGTTTTTTTCGTGTTTTTCATCAATTCTATCGAGTGTTTGGTGTCAAATCTGCTCCTAAACCATTTTCTATCGGTTTTTCTGATCCACAGTAACGAGTTTCATCAAAATCATTCCATTTTCGAGCGTTTTTGAAAAATAAAGTCGAGGTTCGGAGGTACCTGGTCAGGTTCGGAGTAACTGCTCCAAACTTCGAGTTCGGTGAACGTTCGGTGAGAGTTCGGAGTTGTCTCGGTCAAGGTTCGGTGATTTGAGGTTCGGAGCTAGATCGGAGTTACTTAGAGGTTCGGACTGTTGATTTTGATTCGGATCAAGTTCGGACATAGTTCGGACTTTTGTTTTAAGTTCGGACGAAGTTCGGAGCTCAGATAAAGTTTGGAGAGAGTTCGGCCACCAGATTTCAATCTTTTCAAACGATATCGGAATTTCAAGCTTTTGCCGCGAAGCAGAGCGCGATGCAAACTATGCTAAATTTTGATAACGAAATCGGAACAAGTCAGAAAGTTCCTAAATTGTTGAAGTTGGAAGATTATCACAATTGGGAACAACGTTTTTCAGCTTACATCAGCACAAATAATGTGGATTTGTGGATTCTGATTCGCAAACTTTACACGCATCCACAAGCAGATGGAGATTTTAAAAGAATTCAAGATTTTGATGGTGATGAAAGAAAACTCTATGAGCTTGAAGAAAAAGCCTATGGTTATCTAACAATGGCTTTGCCCATTGAGTTGTTGCATCAGTTTAGTACTTGCAAAAAGTCAAAACAATTGTGGGATGCATTGTCTACTAGATGCGAAGGAAATGATCAATACAAGAAGAGTAGAAGAAAAGTGCTGAACAAAGAATTTGAGAATTTTCAACATTATGATAAAGAAACTATTCCGGCAGTTGTATCCAGATTTTCACATTTGATTAGTGAAATGAAGTGGTGAACATTGAAAAGACCGAGGAGAAATTGAAAGACAAATTAATGGAAGCATTACCAGAAAAGTGGGAAAATTATGTTTTGTTGCTTACTCATGACAAAGATTATCCTGCATTATCATTTCATGATTTAACTGGGAAGCTTCAGGCTAGAGAGATGGAGATGATGACTTCAAACAAGGGTACGGCTACATTACAAAATCCTGAGTTGTACCATGGTGAGAATACTGCAAGCATGAATGCTAAAACTAAACCAAGTCTGAGTTCTGCACCAAGTACAGCTTTCTTGACTGGAATTCCTGATAATTCTGATAACAAGTCTTCACGGGGTTGTAGTTTTACAATTCCAAATTTTTCAAGTCAGAATGCTTTTTCTGCTAAATCAACAGATGATTGTGCTAAAATGATTTCTGCCTTGATTTCATCGTCGTTTTGTTCTATTATTAAGAATGTTGCTGATGCAAAGTTAACCAGTGATGATCTTGATGCTCTTGATGACGATCAACTAACTGAATTGGATATATCTTGGCAATATGCTATGTTATGTCAAAGATCGAAGAGGTTCTTCAAGAAACATGGAAGACATCTTTCTGGTGATAAATTGGGTTTTGACAAGTCTAAGTTGAAATGTTATAAATGTTCGCAGCTTGGACATTTTACCAAAGATTGTTAACAGACACATGCAAGAAAGCCTGGTTTTACTCAATCACCAAAGCATGGTTTTACTCAACCATCTACTAGTAACACAAGCAAGACAACAACTTTGATGACTCAAAATGATGTTGTTTATGATTGGGGTCAACATTTTGGATGTGATACATCAGCATTAATTGTCACATATGACCAAGATGATTATTATTCTGATTCAAGTTCATATGGTGCTGCTGAGACTGGGAAGTTTGAATCTAAGATTGAAGCTTTGATGAAAGAAAAAGAATTTTTGATTGAAGAAGTCAAGAGAGTTACTGCTGATTTCAAAATGATTAATTCGGAGTTGGGAATTTCTAAGGAAAATGAGAAGGAATTGGGTTTGAAGAATAAATGTTTGCTTAAAGAGATCAAATTGCTGAATGAAGTGTTAGAAATTTCTAAACAAGATAAAAGGGATGTTGAAGCTGTAAAAGCTACGATCAGTGAAGAAAGAGATGAGTTGGTGAAAGAAGTCAAGAAATGGAAAGATGAAGCAGAAGATACGGCTAATGATTTTCAGAATTTGTTTAATAAATCCAAAATTAAACTTGATTTGCTTACAAAGAATGCTGAAGAATCTGCTGCTAAGATTGAAGCTTATCAAGTTGACATGGAAAAGTTGTTAGATGAGAAGCGGGAGTTGGTTAGTGCCAGTAAATTTCAAAAAGAAAATCTGGAAATTCAAAAACGCAATGAGGATAAATTGAAGAAGGAGTTACATGAAGGACTTGATAATCTTCGCTTGCAAAAATTTGAAACTCATAAAGTTATAAAGCGTTTAATAGCTATTGAGAAGGAGTTAGCTGATGCTCAACAGAAGATTTCTGATCTCAAAATTCAAGTCATCGATGCAAATCGCTTGCTGAACAATGTTTCTAATTGTCAAGTGTTTACAAGCTTTCTTACTAAGGATGAGAATTTTGAAAAGATGTTTGATAAAACAGCTTCACCTCCTGCTCAGATCAAGGAAGCCTTCAAAGACAATAAAGAACAAGCTGATGATTTTGACTATTCAAAAGTTTCAGCATCTACTGTTGAGGATGAGAAAGTTGTGCCGAAGAAGAAGAACATGAAGAATAAGAAAAAGAAGGAAAAGAAATCTGCAGTTTCTCTTGCTCCAAAGTTTGTATCTGGTTCATCTTCTGCTGATAATGAGAAGTCGGCCACTTCTAGTGACAAGATTCAGTCTCAACCTGACTTTGATGAAAGGATCTTTTATGATCAAAAGAATGTAACTGGAGTGAAAGCTGAATTTTCTCGTTTAGCAAAGAATGGACCTTCTACATCTGAAGAAAAGATTTTTGGAAAACATGTTGGTTTGGGTTATACGGCACAGAATGTGAAAGATAAGGAGATTCCAGCTTCACCATCTTCTGATTTGAAAAAAATTAAAGATGAAGCAAGTGAAGAAGGATGTTTTTAAAGCTGAAAAAGTTCAATCTGAACGGTTTTACAAACATAAAGGTTCCGATCAGATTTTCTCTGACAAAGAGTTTCCTCTTCATTGTGTTGATGCTCAAAAGATCTCCGAAGTATTTGAAAAGAAGGATGTTTCAAGAACTTTGAAGAATCAACCTACCAGATGTTCTTCTGATAGTTCTCATTCTCGAAGTCCAACTTCCAAATGGGTTCATGATCATCGACGATAGGTATATGATTCTTTCTCTCATCATGTTCAAGATATACATGTGTGTTCTACGCAGGTACATCAAGGATGGGACAAAAAGAAAAGACTCTGTTATAGTTGCCGCCAAAAAGGGCATATGGCAAAAGAGTGTCCATTTCCTGCAGAATCGAACCAACGGTTTCACAAGAAACCAGTTTTTGGTAAACCTGCCCCAACAAAGTTCTTCGATGAACGAGGCAGAGTTTTTGATGACGTTGAACCTACATTCTTTCTAAAACAACATCGTGTTGTTCCACAATTTACAACGGTTCAAAATGTAGGTTCATCATCACAGTCACCTGTGACTGTTTCATCAAAAACTGATTTCCCAAAACAACAACTATGGAAACCTAAGGTGGTTTCTAAGCAAATCATTGACACTGGTCGACCAGAAGCGATTCGCTTCGGGTCATTTTTGGACTAATTAGTTTGTCCAGTGTGCAGGTACTTCTAGAAGACCTATTGACGATTGCAAAATTATTGATGGAGGAGTTTCTGCTTAATTTAAATTTCATGATAAATCTTTCTAACCTGCAAATTTTCTGTAATTCTAAAATCTGCAAAATATCCGGGTTAATTGATCAATTATCTTTGCTTACAAGTTTTTCTCAAAAACCCAAAAATAGAGTCTCGTTTTGTGTAAAATGAAAATCCAAAAATAGAGTTTTCATTTTAAGGGGGCGAATTGTAAGTAAGGGGGAGTAATTGAGAAAATGCATGTTATGGTGAGAAGGTGAATACATGCCAAATATATAATGAAGGAAGGTGAATACATGCAAAATATAAAAATATGAGAAATTGATCATTGGGAAATGATGGTACATTGGCTTACGTATCTGACTCATGGATAGAGTAGATGAAAGGACCATAAGATCATTGTGTGATATGCTTGGTAGGCTCGGCAAATCAGAAAGTATTCAGATGTGATATACACTAAATACTAATGCTTGACCATGTGGATAACATCTTGATGCATATTTCATGACACAAAAAGAAAAAATAAGTGTGAACTTCAAAATGAGAAGTCACTGTGTATACATGTGTTCATTTTGCAAAGATTAAATTTGTTTGATTTTCTTTATTTTGTCGAACGATCGGACTTTCTCTGCGTATCGAAAGATCGGCCTGATTGTTGTTCGTTTGACGTTCTGTTTTATTTTCTTTGGTGTTTCGTATAACTCATCGGACTTTCTCTGCGTGTACGGAAGTACCGACCTGATTGTTGTTGGGTTATACAATTTCAACTTGTTTTATTTTCTTATTTTGTTAAATCCAATGCCTTATCTGCGTATCGAAAGATCGACCTTAAGGTAGACGATTTAACGTTCTTATTTCTTATTGCATGGAACACAGTTGACGATATCATGGAAATATTATGCATTGTAAAAAATCACAAGTGCTGTTCAGTGCGACAGATTATACCAGCAATCAGCATGACTTATGTGTTTCGATTAATTGAAACTGAAGTGCAGTTCAGTGCGTTATGATCAATATGATCCCATATAGTGATCTTTCTTATACCAAAAATAGTGTTTGATTCTGTATTGCAATTTCATTTCTTTTCAAAAAAGAACAAAAAGATTTTCGGTGTGTTTTAGCATAATCTTTGAAAAATCAAAAGATTTTGTTTCTGCTTTATTTTCGATCTGATCAACACGTGATATAAATCATTTTCAAAATCATTTCTTGGAGTCTCAAAGAGACGTTTTGCGCCAAGATTATTTAAATGTTTGAGCAGGTTGCTATGTGCAAGAAATCACGACTTTAAGTCTTCTGAAGCTGTTGATAAAAGACCAGAGATACACTATAATGTCATTAAGTATTCAAGATCAAGTTACGATCAAGTTGAGAAGGAGTTTGTTTGAAGATTCATTTCATTGAACGAACGGATTCTATACTTGAGGGGGAGCTTGATTGAAAATACAGAGTTGATGATGTTGAAGAGATACTGCACACGATGAGGGGGAGGTTTTTGATACCTGATATGTGCGTCGTGTGAAGTATCAAGCAAAGTACAAGATCAAGTCAATTTAGGTCTGGCCGAACGTGGTCCGAACCTGGAGTTCGGACTGGCGGGTATATATAGATGTTTGGTCTTTGTAATTCTTAGTTCTGAGAGTGCGATATTACTGCTAAGTGTGTGTTTCTGAGTGTGTATTCTCTGAGTTTGTTTCTGAGTGTTTACTGATTGTAATTGTTCTTCGGTGATCAATAAATCAATCGGTTAATTACGTTTCGATGTCCGATTAGCTAGATCGAGTAGACGATCTGATGCTCACGCATTTTCAACCAGAATCGGACCAAATTATCTCAGCGGACCAGATTTGTACCTGCGGACCAGACACGGACCAGGTATCTCCTGCGGACCAAATTTGGTACGGCGGACCAAATGGGACGGCGGACCAAATGGTACGGCGGACCAAAAAATAACTGCCACGGACCAACTTTGAAGAATGCCTTCCGGACCAGTTTCAGCGGACCAGAATACGGATGAAGATTGCTGTGCGGACCAACGGCGGACCAACTGTTTTTGAAGCGGACCACGCAGAATTCGACTGATTTTTTGAAATTTAAACTTTTGGAACTGTAAATTGTTTCAGGAAGGTGCGAAAACACTTCAGAAACACTTAGAATTCATTTTCCACCGTTGAAACACTCGGAATTGCAGAAATTTGATGAAAAACGAAGAAAACCCAAACTTTCTCACTCTAGAATTCAAAAAATTTACCAAAATCATAGCAGTAGAGCAACCAATTGCTCTGATACCACTTGTAAAACCACTGTTCGATCTTACTACTGCATGATTCGGTAATCGGATAAGCCATGAGAAGTAAATAAAGCTTCGCATTATTGATTCACAAACAAGATTACACAAAGTCTATAGAGAGAGAGAGTTACACACTCAGTCACACACACTTAGTAGATGTAGAATGACAGACCTTCTATCTAGCTCTCTCTCTAACGAACTATTTATAGTAGTCACATACTAACTGGCGGACCACCAGCCTACCATTTGGTACGCCCGTACCAAATAAGCTGCGGACCATTTGGTACGCCGACATTAGTATGTTACCACTAAGACTCACAAAGATGCTCTAGATAAGATACAATACACGAGACAAACGATAGCATTAGGATATGCTCTAACACATAGATATCTTGTTCTGAAGTTTCTCAATAGTAGTCGCCAATTCAATCACAAGAGCATTAGCCTTTTCATACTTTTGTTGAACCGGATAACTCTTTTCAAACAAATTCTCAAAATCTTGAGCTGCATCTAAAGCTTCAGCTTTGGTCTTTTCACATTCTTCAGCCAATCTAGTCTTTTCTTGCAAAATATCTTCATGAACATGGACCAAAGCATAATATTTCTTTTGAAATTCATCTAATTCTTTCTTGAGCACAACAATCTCTTTAGTTGATAATTGAAACTTATTCTCAAAACTTGCAACTTTCTTACTCAGTCATATACATTCAAGACATTTTGATTCTTCGACTTTAACTTATTTGATCATTGATATAGTCAAATTGGAATCAGAATCAGTCAGAATGCTATCATCATCATCATGATAAGTAGTTAAGGCGATCGTAAAAGGAGTATGTTTCATTTGTGCTGCAGAATTTGCATTCCAGGAAAACTCATTTGGATGCCAAAACGTGTCTGGCAATTTGTCATTAAAAGAAACAAATTTTTGTTCAACCTTGGAAGCTTCACTTGGTGAATGAAAAACCAAATGAGCATGTTGACCAGATTTCAGCTTTTGTCAATTGAACGTGGAAATTCTCGTGCAAAATGTCCATAAACAGAACACTTATAATATTTAACATTTGACTTGTCCAATCCAATTTTTCCATCTTGATTTAACCTTTTCTTGCCAGTTCTATTGAAAAATTTCTTCGTTCTTCGAACTAACATAGCATATTGCCAGTTCAAATCTATCTCTTCCAAATGATCATAATCTATCTGATCGTAATCTTCATTTGTCAATTTAGCATTATTAACAGCACCAGTAATAACCCCGAAATATGAAGATACCAACGCAGGCATTAAAGCATTATAATCATCGGTGGTTTGGGCAGACAAAGCATTTTGAGTCGAAGAACTAGGTATAGAAACATTAAAAACCAGCAGAAAAACTTGAAGATTCAGATTTACCTGCAATGAATGTTGTAGGAGGTGCAGAACTAAGAACATTAGATTTCCCGGCATTCATGGTAGAATCATTATCACCAAAATAAATAGCAGGATTCTGAATTTGTGCAGGAAGTGATTTGTTCACCATCAACTCCATATCCCTCGCTTGAATTCTTTGAATCAAATCATTAAAAGATAATCTTGGATAGTCTTTATCATGAGTGATCATCATCACATAATTTTCCCACTTCTCTGGTAAAGCCTCTAAAATCTTTTATTTCATATCATCTTCTTCTTTTGTAAGACTGATCAAACACATTTCACTCATTAAATGAGCAAATCTTGCAATCAGATTTGGAATTAATTCGTTTTGATAATGCTTGAAACTATCAAATTCCTTCTTCAAAACTTTTTGTCGACTCTTCTTATATTGGTCATTGCCTTCACATATCTTTTCCAGTGCATCCCACAAACTCTTCGAAGTATAATTACTAGAAAATTGATGAAGTAAGGAGAAAGCCCTCAAACGTAGCAAGATTCCGATCGTCAAGGTGCGATGGAACTCAAGGCGTGGACCTGAATATACTTGGGAGCGAGAGGATCAAATGAAGAAAAAGTATCCTCACTTGTTCGAGCAAACGTCCACGGAAACTTATGGTATGATTTAATTTTGGGGACCAAAATTCCTGTAACAAGAGGAGGATGTGACAACCCTAAAACTTTTGCTTTCTTTCCCCAGCAACGACGACAGCCGAGGCTGCGAACGCCACGGCACAAGAATAATTTTCGGGACGAAAATTCCAATTACAAGGGAAGGATGTGACATCCGAGAATTCCAAGGTTAACTTCCGTTAGACAAACTCCGTTAGTTACGTTATAAGTGTTAACTTAGTAACTAATGCTTAACTAGGCCGAATACGTCCACGTCCATTGGTTGATCACCGAACCCGCCCATATGTGTTATGTGTTCATTTATTGATGTCATTATGTGCAATGTGATTTAAACGCATGATTTAATATTATGAATAGCATGACAATTTGTGAATCGTGTTTATCTTGCTTAGAATGTGAAATTGACCACCTTTGGGTAACCAGCGAAACTACCGGGCGAAACTATAATGTCGCCCGGCAGCTTGTTGGCTCACTTGTGATCAGAGCCAGTTTCGCCTGGCCAGCGAAACTGTCAGCGAAACTAGGCCCTGGTATATAATAACATAAAGCCCTAGTTGCCTCATTTTGTTGAACCATTCTCTCCAAAACACACACACACACCTCTGGAAATCTGGTCAGTCGAGATTCACGCCGAGCCATCGAGATCTCAGCCCCGAACCATCATCCATCAAGCTTGGAGATCGAATCGTGAGTCCCAAAAACCACCATTTTTATGTTTTCTATATGTTTCTTCATAAAGCATGCCTAGATCTCTGTGATATGGTTAGATCTTCTGATATGTTGCTTAGGATTGCTAGAACTACCATAAAGTTGATAACTTTACATGTGAAATCCATCCATGACAAAGATTTATGCTATTTTAGCCATTTTAGGGTTTTATATGTATTTTGGGTGATCGGATGACAAAATGCATGTTTAAGGTGTTAAAGCTTGCTGATTTATGTTGGTAAATGCCTATGTATGCTAAACAATGAATTGCATGTGAGAATGGAAGCTGTTAGGTCAATTTTTAGGCTGATCCGTATGTTTTTCGCGACCAGCGAAACTGTGGTGTTCTCTGGGCGAAACTGTCCAGCGAAACTATGTACATCTCCTTCCAGCGACACTATGCAGCGAAATTGTAGTGTCGCTGGGTAAACCGACCAGACCAGCTCGAGCGAATCTACCGAGCGAAATTCCCTGAACGAAAGTTCAAACCAGTTTCGGGCGAAACTAGGCTAGCAAAACTGTGCCAACAGTTTCGAGCGAAACTAGCCTAGCGAAACTGTGTCATCGGGCATTGCCTAGCGAAAGTGCTGCCTGTGCACACAGCGAAACTGACAAGCGAAACTGCTAGCGAAACTGAGACCAGAATCCAAAACTTGTGCAATTTGCTTGAATGTTATGCCATGACTTACATGATTATGCCATGACGATATATGCTTTGATTTCTGATATACATGAACCCGTGTTTATGATCAACCATTGGTGTCGTGTGTCTGTATGTCGAGTCATAGTTCCAACGTGCTATGTTATGGGCCATAGTGACGTTAAGTAAAGATTAGACACAAAACTAATACTTAAGACCTAAACGTGTTCATAGGTCTTCATTAAGCAAACTTGGATATTATTAGCAAGTGTAGCAGTGCAACCAAAGGTGAGTGTCACTAACCCGATTACCGTAAACCCGTTTGGGTCACACCGAATAACTAAACGTAAAACAATGCTGACAACTCGAGAGTGCTAGGCACCTCCCTGATGAATTTGGAAACCTGGAGTGCTCGGCACCCACTTGAAAGAACTTGAAGTGCTTTATGGGAAGCACTTGCGAATTACCAAAACAACGATTTCTAAAACGAAACCAAAAAACACTTTTGAGATTCATGAGAATCCAGTAAACCGTTTTAATATGGCTAGTGTAGGTTAAAGTCTAAACCACATGATATCACATGATTTCTAAGGATGCCTTGAAAACTTAAAAGTCCTCAACTAAATTGTACCATTAATTGTAAAGCGAGGGGATGTTGGGTAGATCTACTGGGGTTTGACAAACTCCGCCCCGTGGCACGGGGAGTGCACGGAGGTACAATATCAGCCTATTTGACCGTGATCCCGAGAGGACACGGGGGAGGCAAAATCGCGATGACGTAGGTCCGCAGTACTAGATGGCTCGGCCACTACAATAATTTATAGTCAGCTTTGGTGCAAACTTCCTTAGTGCATGGAACAACGGATTAGCTACCCGCGATATCGGTTGAGCACTTTAACTATACAAAACTAGTACATACCCGATGACGTAGGTCACAGACAATTCCTTTATAAACTAAGACATAACATTTTGCATTGTTTTTCCACAAACGAATACTATGTAAGTATACCTTGATACAAATTATGATTATGAGACCGGGCCAATGCATGACAAGCCCACTGTGAACTCACCAACCGTTAGGTTGACACTTGCGTGGTTTAAACTTTTGCAGATCGCTAAGGAGTATCCGCTGGAGGTTGGCATGGCACGAGAAGATATTTATTTTTGTTTAAACTAAACTTGGGAATTTTAAAACAATGTTTATGTAAAGCACGTGGTTCGTGCTAAGACAATATTTTATTCCGCTGCGTTGTATTTGAGACTTTACTTTATAACTGATTTTGAACTAACTCTGATTCATTTAGTATTTGTAACTAGTGGTTGTGAATCATGGTCTAGCCGCACCCCTTAACGGTATAAACTCCGTTAGTGGTTATTCGGGGGTGTGACAGTGTCACACCCTCGATTTAGCCACTGACGGAGTTTATACCGTCGAGGGGTGTGAGCAAACCAGGATCCACAACCATAGTTACAAATACTAAACGAATCAGAGTAAAGTCCAAGTGTCCATTATAAAACAGTTTAAAGTACGCAGCGGAAAAGTAATCGACAGTATCTTAGCACTAACCACGTGCTTTACAAATCATTGATCCAAAATTCAAATTCTCAATTTAGTTTAATGTAAGTAAATGTCTTCTCGTGCCATGCCAACCCCAGGTGGATACTCCTCAACGATCTGCAAAAGTGAAAACCACACAAGTGTCAACCTAACGGTTGGTGAGTTCACGGTGGGCATGACATGCATTGGCCCGGTCTCGTAATCATGTTCATCAATATATAAGTGTTTGAATTTCAGAATATGCACTAGTTAAGTATTGATTAGTTAAGATTAAAGCTGTCAACCGATATCGCGGGTAGCTAATCCGGTTTCCATGCACTAAGGAAGTCGTACTAGGGCTGAAAGCTGACGTAACAGAGTTCGGTATTTACCGATGGTTGTTGCCTCCAATTGTGTCCCTCCCAGGACCCACAACTAAAACAGGCTAATATTGAACTCCGTTCGGCCTCCAACCGGTTGGCTACACATTTGTGTACCGCGGAGCAGGGTTTGTCAAACCCTCAGTAGATCTACCCAACATCCCCTCGCTTTTCAGATCAACAGTACTAAGTTGAGGACTTTTAAGTTTTAATAAGCATTCCTTAGAAAACATGTGATATCATTTGGTTTCGACTTTAACCTACACTAGTCATATTAAAATCGTTTAATCCGGATTTCGTCTGAAATCCCTAAAGAGTTTGAGTGTTTAAGTGGTTGTTTCTGGATTTCATTCGAAACCCCAAGGATGGACAGTTGCAAGTGCTTCCCATAAAGCACTCCAACTTCCATAACAGGTATCCCATTTGGCAATACCTCAAAATGTCAGCGTTGTTTTCCATTAAGTTTATCCGTTGTGACCCAAACGGGCTCACAATTAAAGGGTTTGTGAAACTCACCTTAGGTTGCTCGGCTTACACTTCAATAATCCAGATT
This sequence comes from Deinandra increscens subsp. villosa, assembly GCA_039602395.1. Lineage (NCBI taxonomy): Eukaryota > Viridiplantae > Streptophyta > Magnoliopsida > Asterales > Asteraceae > Deinandra > Deinandra increscens. The sequence continues at coordinate 15,069,974 of JBCNJP010000008.1, forward strand.
ATGTTTTGCTAACGAAGACCTAATAATCACATTAAGGTCTTAAGTATTAGGTTGTGTCTATTCTTTAACTTAACACCACTATGGCCCATAACATAGCACGTTGGAACTATGACACGACATAACGACACGCGGCACCAATGGTTGATCATAAACAAGGGTTCACATATTACAGAAGTCATAACATGTTTCATCATAGCATAATCATATAAGTCATGGCATAGCATATAACACTTAGCATGGTGCAACACTTAGCAAATTCTATGCAAACAGGCAGCAGTTTCGCTAGGCACATAACAGTTTCGCTAAGCTAGTTTCGCCCGGAACTAGTGAGGCTCGGACTAGCACAGTTTCGCTAACTAGTTTCTCCGAAACTGGTGGCTCAGTTTCGCTAGTTAGTTTCGCTGGAAACCGGCATAGTGTCGCTAGCTAGTTTCTCTCGAAACTGGCATAGTTTCGCTAGCTAGTTTCTCTCGAAACTGATTTGAACTTTCATTCAGGGACATTGGTCAAGGTCTAGTTTCGCAAGCAATTTCGCAAGTAAATCATGCACAAAAATTCACGGCGACACTACTAGTTTCGCTAGTAGTTTCGCCGCATACGATTTCAAATAGTTTACACAGTTTCACTGGTTGAAGATTGCCTTAGTTTCGCTAGATGATCATGCAGTTTCGCTAGTCGCGAAAAAAGGGTTTTCCAGCCTAAAAATCAATCTGTTGGCCTCTGTAATGCACATACGTTATAACTAGGCATAGATAATCATCCCTAGGCATAAAATAGGCTTTCTTTTCAGCTTGATATGCTTTCTTTTGTTCAGATGACATCTTCCTTTGAAGAATTGGCTCACCAGTTTCATCCTTGGGATAAACATATTGATCAGTAAACGCCAACCACATATCAATGTCATTTGTATCAACATAAGCTTCAAATCTTTAACCCAACTATGATAATTTTCCAATTTTAGCAATTTCAGAACTTTCTGACTTGTTCCAGTTTCATTATCATAACCCGAACCTTAGCCGAACAAATATGTGACGGAACTCTCTCCGAACCTCACGGTCGGTTGATCAAACACAACCAAGTCCGAACTTGTTCCGAAAGTGAACCGAACTATCTCCGAACACCATCCGAACCTTGAGTTCTTGAAAATTGAGCCGAACTGTCTCCGAACTAGGAGTTCGGAGTGGTTATTTTTGGTGAAGTCCGAACCTCAAACGAACTCGTACACTTTCGACATCATTTTTGCGAATTTGAGAGATTTTGAATGAGATTTTTGACAGGAACTCAAATATACTCAAGAGAAACAATCTAGGATCACGTAAAGCACACTCAAACTGATCAAACAAGCTCAAAAATGATTCTCATTTTTGTAAAATGTGAAATTTTGACTCAAAACTTTGAAAAACAGAGATTTCCGGCCAGTAGAACAAACCAAATGCTCTGATACCACTTGAAAATGCGTGAGCGGTAGATTGTCTACTTAGTCGTATCGAAATCAATGTAAAACAAGTAATCACACGAGAGTAAATACAAAGAGACTTGTATTAGACCATAAAGAATAACAGAGTACACTGATAGGAAGTAAGACTCAAACGTACAAGTGTCATAATTATAATACAAGACAAACTATATATACTATAGCAAAACTCGATGGTCCGAACCTCTAGTTTGGACAAGTTCGGACCTGTCCGAACTTGGAGTTCGCCAGGGGTTCGGCCAGCAGCAAACTTCCATGACTTGTCTTGTATTCGCTACTTCACATGACGATTGGGAACTAGGTACTCACAACTGAAGACTAGCTTAAGACAAGGGGGAGTTTGTTGGAATAAGTTATTATGTCTATTCCTATGTCTAGGCGTTTTGTCATTGTATTGATCGTTTTTTAAGTTCTGGTCCCAACGTACTAGTGGACGGACCAGATGGTACGCAGCCACGGACCATGTGGTACGTAGGTTAATTGGTAGGCCGGGCGGAACCATATAAATAGTTTTAGCTCTGTCTTTCAGAGTAGTTGTGAGAGTCGAGTTCTTAACTGTGTGATATTTAAGGTGTTTTACTCTCTGTTCTCTCTCTGTAACCTTGAGCTTGTTATCATTCAACGAAACGTTATTTACCTCGTGTATTACCGAATCGATCGTGATCATGCATTAGTAAGATCTGTCTCTATGTTTTACAAAAAGCTAAACCAAATGGTATTAGAGCATATTCTTATGCTACAATGTGTCTCGTGTATTCTATCTAGATCGGAGCGTGTTTATGAGTCTTAGTATCAACTTACCAAGGGCAGCGTACCAATTGGTACCCTGGTTGGTATGTTGGTTAGTTGCTCACTATAAATAGGTTGACTATTGTATAGAAAGTAGCTGGTCATTTTGAGTCATCCCTAAGCGTCTATTTCTGTGTGTGTCTAGAGAGATAAAGCTTTGTTCTTGTATCTTTAAGTGATCAATAAGAATCAAGCTTATTTACTTTCTCATGTTTACTAGATCGAGTGATTCTATCAGCACTAAGATTGTATCACGCTCCTACAAGTGGTATCAGAGCAATTCCAGGTTGCTCTTTTGATTTGAATTGATCATTTTCGGATTTCTAGTGACAGAAAGTTTGGTTTTCTTAAGTTTTCATCAATTTTCTTCAAATTTGAGTGTTTCTGATGTCAAACTTGATTGCAAAACGTTTCTAGTGTGTTTTTGTTGCCTACTGCTGCAAATTAGAGTTCAAAACGTCCAAAAACTCACAAATCGGTCGAAAATGTGTTGGTATGCCGGTTGAATGTGGTGGTCCGTTGGATGAACTTGTTGGTACGCTGATTGGTACGTTCATTGGTACGCAAGGCAATCTTCAACGTTGGTCTGGAGCAGTTACGTTGTACCAAGTTTGCTCCGTTAGTGTTCATTGGTACGCCACTGGTTTGGTACGCTGAGAATTATGGTACGCTGAAGTGCTTGGTCCAGTCAAAGCAATTGGTACGCTGATTGACCTACTGGCAGCATACCATTTGGTCCGCTGATTGGTCCGTTGGCAGAATAGTGACGATCACTAAAACTGACGTAACTTTGTTTCATTAAGAATTACGAAACTCATAACCAGTCAAAACAACCTTCTCAACGAGATCTACATTGTTACTTAAGATTTGATTTTCAAAATCCGTCTCTAAGACCTCCGTTTTTGCATCCGAAGTTTTCGATACCGAAAGTTTATCACAAGATGTCTGATTTTCAAGCGTTTGCGGTTATGCAAAACACGATGCAAGCTATGATTAACTTTGATAACAAAATTGAAACAAGCCAGAAAGTGCCCAAGTTTTTTAAATTGGAAGATTATCACAATTGGAAACAAAGATTTTCTGCTTACATTAGCACGAATGATATCGATTTATGGATTCCAATTCGAAAGCATTACATGCACCCAACTTGTAACACCCCCCTCCGCCGCCCCCTGCCAGGTGCGGGGGAGGGTGTGGGACCGGCTGTCCATATCAGTTCACTAGGCACCTGATAACGGTTTGTCAGGCCGTTTCAAATCCCCAACTAGATTGATTTGTAGTAGTGGTAAGTTAGGTTTATCGAACCAAGGGAATATGTGGAAATTGACTAGTCGATTAACTAAGTTAACTAAATTTACTGATTACCTAAAATTAACTAAGGTTACCACTTGGCTGTTTTGGTTGATTGAGTGATTTAACTAACAAATTAACTAACTTTAACCTAAAAACTTAATTGAATTCAAATGAGACGAATCTAACCACTTCTGGATCCTGGTTGGCTACCGATCTAGAAAAACCTAATTCCTTAACCGTGACACATAGACATGTCCCCCAATTGCTTCCTTGACCTAATAACCTAGTTTCCTAATGGGCTGATTAGTCCTGCCGCAAGAAAGTGCTAGATCAATAAACAGTGGACCACTAAAACCCTAGATTACTAGTTAATTTTAACAATTCCGCATGTAGGTATTCAACGGTAGCAAGTATTCCGGAATAACTAATTAAGCAATAGGTTAATCATAGAACGAATCCACCAACCAATCACCAAAAGCGGTTAGTGGTGGATTAGCCGGACATGGCTAATGAAACAAACAAACACATAATGAAAGATTGCATTGAAAATAGTTACCGAATGATTAGAATGCTTCAAAATCTCCAAAACAATGGTGGAATTCGCAAACCTTAAGCCTCTGGTCGCACAATGAAGATTGATTACAAAAACTTCCCAAATAAGTTTAAATAGTAAACCCTAAAAATTTCCCCTGTCGACCGATTCGGGGCGTACCGCCCCAAAATGGGGAATTCTGGGCGTACCGCCCGGATTGATAATCTCGGCCGCATATCTAACTTTTAGGGCGTACCGCCCTGGTCTCTTCACTTCTGGGCGTACCGCCCAGATCTGGATCTCAGGAACTTTCTTCAATTTCTTCTAAGTCTTCACTCGTTCCCGCTCGATTCTCGATCCTTGTACCAGCAGCTTCCAGTTCTTCATAAAACTCCATTGTTAGCTACTTAAGCTGGTGGTACCTCACAATACAAAAAACCCGTGAAAATGCCATGTAATCCAACCCTTATTATAAATAAATATAACAAAATAAGCACAATAAGAACGACAAATTGGACTAACATCACATCCCCACACTTGACTTTTTCCGTCTCGGAAAAACTGCCATGGAATCATAATCGGGAAATCAATCTCAAAATCTTTTGACTTTTCACTTTATCAACCTTTTTCCATTCCACATTCCAAAATGTATTCATATATACTAAATGCAATCACCGGTATTTCTATCCGACTAAACCCAACCACTGATCTTTGAGCCCCCAAGGTGTTTACAAAGATTACCAATCAGCTGTATCAGTCTACCAATGTGTCCCACATTCAGAAGATTCTAGCTCAATCTAATCCCGACTCAAATTTGGTCAAAGTAAAGGGTAATACAGATAGAATATTTATATTTTCCCCCACCCTAGTTAAACCAGATACTCATATATCCCAAGAATGGTGGAGTTAAGTGGATGAATGAAGTTGTTGAGCATTTATTTCTCTACTATTTCTTTCTATTTTTCTCATTTTTTTTTTCTTTTCTTTCTTTTTTTTATTTATTTATTTATTATTTTTTTTTATAATTGGTTGATTTTAACTATACTCACCAACGGACATCATCAGAGGCATTCTTTCACAAGGTCTTACCCCCGAAATCATACGTGAGTGTTTTGCCCGCGAGATCCGGAACATCATCAGAGGCACTCACCACGGGATACTATCCTTAGTTCGTACGTGAGTATTTTGTCCCTTCACTCTAATTCATTAACCAATTAATTACCTAATATGCTCAAAAGATGGAAAATGGGGCGCCGTTATTTCTCGGATTTGCTTTCGCAAAAAGATCATAACGTGCCAGTTTATTCTGAGGATATATAAGTCTCTAATTTAAAAAGGTCTTTTTCCTCCTAATCATCAGTTTCAATCTCACTATTACCTCTGAAATGGGAACCCACTAGCAAGCTAAATTATTTAAATTTTTATACAAAAATAAACACCAAAGGATAATTAAGCTTTACTAAATCAGTTGGGCCTACCGACACATCACAAATTAGCTATATTTTCCATTCTCTCCTTTTCTTACCACTTTTCCTTTCTTTAATTATAATTTATTTTGAAAATCGATTCCCAATTGTACTATCATTTTCCATGTACCGGCAATTTCCCTCAAAACAGATTTGACTCAAACACTTAAAACTAAAAATGACTCAAAAATTGCAAAATCTTTTTGGATTTTTAATGTTTTGTTTTTTTTTTCAAAATAAACAAACAACTACCTAAAAATTTGAAAAACTAAAAATTGACGTCCTGTCCCCCTCCCCACACTTAAGATCGACATTGCCCTCAATGTGATAGGAAACACGCACATAACGAATATACAGACACGAACGATAAAATAAAAATGAAAAATAAAAATAAAATGCAAAAATAAAAAAAGAGAATAAATAAATAAATAAAAAGAACAAGTTGGAACACACTCCCCTGAAATCATCGTGAAAAGCTCCTCGGAAGTCGTGCCAACACCCTCTCGCAACAGATCGTGAATTCTAGAAATCGGATGGAAGAAGTAAATGTATGGATATCACATCTCAACCATGGTGCTACCAAGAAACAAACACATCATGCCATATATACAACCAAAATAAAACACAACCACCCCAACCGGTTACCCAGTACAGTACCCCCAGTTATCATATAGTATAATAGCATACAGACCATGATCATGTAAAAACAAAATAACCAAAAAGTACAGGGTAAGAGAACAAAACCGATCAGCAGCAGCAGTGACATCAGCATGAACAGCACCTACTCCTCATCACCACCAGCATCATCACCTCCATCTCCAGCATCAGGATCCCCCTGCACATCCGCAGCATCACCTCCCTCAACATCATCTCCTCCAGCATCTCCCTCTACGGGCTCCTGAAAGAAATCAGGGATAGCCATACCCTGATGGGTCATCATACTCCGCAGCGCCCTCTCAATCCTCTCAAAGCGAACATCCACATAATCCAGTACCGTCTCCTGAACCATATCTAATGTGACCTGATCAGCCCTCGGTGGCCTCTCTGGTCTCGGCCTCAAAGGCCGCTCAACCTGATGTAAGATCCTATGCTGCCTCGCAGCCCTAGCAGCCTCATCACCAACAACAACTCTATCTCTCACCGCCTCCCACTGCGGTGGATCAGTCACGGTGACCATCTTGGCCAACCGCATATCACCCAGCTCATAATGCGACGTCTCAGCCCCAATAGTCAAATGAGTCTCTAAATACCTCCCAGCATCAAACACACCTAACCTCCTAGCTAACCTCGTCACATAAGGCCCCATACTCAGATGAACGCCCGTCCCTGATGTCCTCCTCCTCGCAAACGATGAAATCAACACTCCAGCAATGTTGATTGCATGACCTCCAACAATCGAGCGTAGCACCGCCAAATCCAACTTCGTGACCTTCTCGACACCAGAACGACGGCCGAGAATGGTACACGCAACAATCCTATGAATGTATCTAAGAACAGGATCCCTAATCTGTGACTCAACTAAACTCTCAAAGAACGGAACTGCCCCAGTCTCATCCCAAAATGCGGCGAGCTGCAAGTCAGTAACCCCCTGTGGGTGGGGTCGGCTAAACAGCCCCCTCGGCAGCTTGGCAAAGGCCGGCTCCTCAACCTCCTCCTGGGTATACAACCCTGACACGACCGCAAACTCAGGTATACTCATGTGATGAGTCTGACGGCCAAGAGCGAAAGTCAGGGCGTTCCCGTCGCCAAACTTCCCAGGACCCACCTGGAAAGTAGATAGAAACTCCACCGTCAGCTCAACGTACTGGTGGTCATCTGGTGTCAACGCCCTCCTCCAGCGATCAGTAATCAGTCCTCTAACACGCTCCAGCTGTCCTAGCTGAGCCAACAAACCCCAGTCGATCGTCCTATGGTGTAACAGCGGCATCTGAACAAACCGCCGCATCTGGACATCCTCGTGCGAATCTCTCTGAAAACGCAGCAGCGAATGCTGGCGATGATCTCTCCTCGCGACGGATGGCGGCGGCACATCAGCCTCTGGTAAAATCTCAGGCCCCCAATAGTGGATGATCCTCCTCCTGAAAGGCGGGACCGGCACAGCAGCATCCGGATCTCCACGTCTCCTCCTCTTGGGACCTCTATGTCCGGAACTAGGGCCCGGTTGGTCCGTCATCCTGAATCACACAAGTTAGCACAAAACAATAGCAATAATATCAATCGGCCCTCCTGCAGTTTCATCGTTCCCAAACTAATTTTGTATTTTTCGATTTTTTAATTTTTTTTTGGTTTTTTCAAAATTTTATAAAGAAAAACAAAAATTAAGCTAAAAAGAAAAATAAAACTGAAATTGGAAATGAAAAACGACATAAATTGGCAATTTGGGAAAAATTGAAAATTCTGTGAAATATGCCCCAGGGCGTACCGCCCAGAAATGGTGTGATTGGGGCGGTACGCCGCCCAAATCAAAACTGTAGAACCCTATTTTCAAATCTGGGCGTACCGCCTCCAATGATGGAGCCCTAGGCGGTACGCCGCCCAAAGATGTTCGCAAAAAAATAAAATCGGTGAAGACCGATCCATGTAAATCTAATACCACACTCAAATCAACCTCGTTTCTCACCGTAATTCGGTTCAATGACCGGTTATTCAACGAGACTTAACAAAAACTATCCTAAAAATACCGAACTATCTAAATTACTAAAATTAAACCAAATGAAACGAGAACGGAACCTGGACAAAGCTTGGAATGAACGAACTTGACTCGGCGGTGGTCGTGAAATCGGCCGGCAACAGTGGCGCTCGGCGGTGGTTTCCGGTGTAGCGGTCGACGGCGGTGGTGTAGAAAGACGATGAGTCGGTGGTGGGTAGCGGTGGGTTGGGTTATGAGAAACCGACCCACCGAAACTGTTTTATATTTTTTTTTCTCGTTCAAAATCCGGGCGTACCGCCCAAAGTAAATGCAACTAGGGCGTACCGCCCGGATTTAAAATCTGGAATATTCTTAGAAAATTTTGGGGCGTACCGCCCAGACTAGGATTCTCTTGGGCGTACCGCCCATGCCCTGTTTTGGCAGAAAGTTTTGAAAATTTGGGGCCTCAAAAATTTTCTATCTCTGGAAAAACACCACTTTTTCACCACCGAACATGTTTACTACCAAAAATTTGATTAAAACTTACCTGGAATGCAGCTGATGGCACGGATTCACTTCCGAGCTTCCTGATTTCAGAAAAACACACAAAAAAACGTAAAATCTAACAAAACTACAGAAAACACGAAAATGAAAACGAAAAACACCCCGCTGGGTTGCCTCCCAGTTACCGCTAAGTTTTTAAGGTCTTCAGCCAGACCGTACTTCCCTTTCACGTTTCAGGGCTTTCAGAAGCGGGCGCCAAGAAATAATCGTCTTTGTCGACTTGCCCGTGAATGTCTGCCGAATCTAGATACGGCTTCAACCTGTGCCCATTTACTACCTGCCTCAAGTGGTCATCCATGTCTTCAATCTCGAAATTACCATACCCCCCCACACTTGTGATGAGGAATGGCCCCGTCCATTTGCTTTTCAGCTTTCCTGGAAACAATTTCAACCGTGAGTTAAATAACCAAACCTTTTGACCTACCTGGAAGTCCATTTTCTTCAATCGTGCATCATGCACTTTCTTCATCTTATTCTTGTAGGCATCGGCACTCTCGTACGCCTCATCGCGTAACTCTTCCAATTCTCCCAGCTGGAGCTTCCTTTCTCTACCTGCAGCATCATAATCCAAGTTAACTTCTTTCACAGCCCATAATGCTCTGTGAGCCAACTCAACAGGTAAATGACATCCCTTCCCATAGACCAACCGATAGGGAGTGGTTCCAATAGGCGTTTTAAAAGCAGTGCGATACGCCCACAAGGCGTCATTCAACTTGGAAGACCAATCCTTGCGGTCGATTCGCACAGTTTTCTGTAAAATCTCTTTAATTTGCCGATTGGAAACCTCCACTTGACCGCTTGTTTGCGGATGATATGGGGTTGCAATTCGGTGGTCTATGCCATACTTCTTGAGTAGTTTGCCAAATCGGAAGTTCTTGAAATGGGACCCCCCATCGCTTATGATCACACGAGGGATTCCAAACCTAGAGAAAATGTATTGTTGGACAAATTTGCAAACTACGCTATGGTCATTAGTCTTAGTAGCTATGGCTTCTATCCATTTGGAAACATAATCTACAGCTACTAAAATGTAAAGAAAACCATTCGAGTTAGGGAAAGGGCCCATAAAATCTATGCCCCAAACATCAAAAATCTCTACAACCAAGATTGGTTGCAAAGGCATCTCATCACGCTTTGTGATGCTTCCCAACTGCTGACATCTCGTGCAATGCTTCACGAACTCAAACGCATCCTTGAAGAGCGTGGGCCAAAACAATCCGGATGAAAGAACCCGGTGACCCGTCTTGTGTCCACTAAAGTGACCTCCACATGTCGATGCGTGAACCAACTCTAGCACTGCTTGTACCTCCGACTCTGGTATGCACCTCCGGATCACTTGATCCGGTCCTACCTTGAACAAATCCGGTTCGTCCCATATGTACTTCTGTGCTTGAGACTTCAAATGTATCTTCTTCCTCCTGGGCCAATGTTCCGGAATTGTACCTGCAGCCAAATAATTAACAATGTTAGCATACCAAGGTAAATTAGAAACACTTAACAATTGTTCATCCGGAAACTGCTCATTGATGCTCCATTCATCTTCTTCTCCTTCAATGTGGGGCAATCGGGACAAATGGTCCGCCACCACATTCTCACTACCCTTCTTGTCTCTAATCTCCAAATTAAACTCCTGCAACAAAAGGATCCACCGAATGAGCCTCGGTTTGGCATCCTTCTTCTCCATCAAGTACCGGACCGCACTGTGGTCCGAATACACAATCACCTTGCTTCCCCAGATATATGACCTGAACTTATCAAGAGCAAACACAACTGCAAGTAATTCTTTTTCAGTGGTAGTATAATTCAATTGAGCCCCATCTAAAGTCTTACTTGCATAATAGATCACAACCGGTTTTTTATCTACCCTTTGACCCAAAACAGCCCCAACAGCAAAATCTGAGGCATCACACATAATTTCAAAAGGTATGGACCAATCGGGTGCTTGCAAAACTGGTGCCTCAATTAATTTGTTTTTCAAAGTGTTAAAAGAATTTAGACACTCATCATTAAAATCAAAAATTTCATCTTTTAACAACAGTTTGCAAAGAGGTTTAGTAATTTTGCTAAAATCTTTAATGAACCTCCTATAAAACCCGACATGACCCAAAAATGCCCTAATACCCTTAACATTCGTGGGAGGAGGCAAAGTTGAAATCACTTTAATTTTTGCCCTATCAACCTCAATCCCACGACTCGACACCACGTGTCCCAACACGATCCCCTCTTGAACCATAAAATGGCTCTTCTCCCAACTTAACACTAAATTGGTTTCTATGCAACGCTCTAAGACTCGTGTTAATTGGTTCAAACAAGACTCAAACGATGTACCAAAAATTGAGAAATCGTCCATGAAAATTTCAAGTGAATCCCCAATCATATCAGAAAAAATAGCCATCATACATCTTTGAAAAGTGGCCGGGGCATTACACAAACCGAATGGCATCCTCCGGAACGCAAAGGTGCCATAAGGACAAGTAAAAGTGGTCTTTTGTTGGTCATCGGGGTGAATAGCAATTTGGTTGTACCCCGAATAACCATCTAGAAAACAGTAAAACTTTTGACCGGACAACTTCTCAATTATTTGGTCAATGAAAGGTAGAGGAAAATGGTCTTTGGAAGTTGCGGAATTCAACTTCCTATAATCAATGCAAATTCGCCACCCGGTTACCGGTCGGGTGGCTATTTCCTCACCTTTCTCGTTCCTAACAATCTGAATTCCTGCTTTCTTAGGAACGGTTTGAGTTGGACTTACCCATGAACTTTCGGAGATAGGATAGATAATACCTGCATCCAGCCATTTGAGTACCTCCTTCTTGACTACCTCTCGCATATTCGGGTTAAGCCTCCGTTGTGCATCTCTCGCGGGCTTTGCTCCTTCCTCGGTAATGATCTTGTGCATGACTATGGATGGACTAATTCCCTTCAAATCTGCAATGGTCCATCCAATAGCCGCCCGATGCTTCACTAACACCTTCATCAACTCCTCTTCTTGCTCCTTAGTTAGACCTGCAGAAACAATAACCGGAAGAGTGTTATTCTCACCAACAAAATTATACTTCAAATGTTTAGGAAGTTCTTTAAGTTCAAGTGAAGGTGGTGATTCGAGTGAAGGCTTCAATTGTGAGTCGATATGCTCCGGTAAGCTCTCCACTTGAATAGACCATGGTGGTCTTTGGTCTCTCACAGCCATCGACTCTTGGCTCTCATCCTCTGCTTCCATCTCCTTGACCATATCAGCATAGCCCCTGCCAAACAAAGCAAACTCCTCGGGGGTCCCATCCTCCTCATTAAAAGAGAAAAATGGAGGTGTAAGACCTTCAACGATTTCAGCCCGAAAGCATTCATCATCTTCCCGAGGGTTAGTCACATTGCCAAAAACACTTAACCGCATTTTGCGGTTCCCAAAAGTCATGTCCACGGTACCCGACCTACAATCAATTTGTGAGTGACTAGTAGCTAGAAAAGGTCGACCCAAAATTACCGTGGGCTGAGCAGTTTTTTCAACTGACACATAATCCAGAACCAAGAAATCTACCGGATAGAAAAATTCATTAACTTTAACTATAACATCCGATAGAATTCCCCGGGGCAGCTTAGGGGTCAAATCAGCCAAAATCACCGTAGTGTCGGCTTTCTTTAAGGGTCCAAAGTCGTACTGATCGTACAAGCTCCCCGGTAAAAAATAGCCATCATACATCTTTGAAAAGTGGCCGGGGCATTACACAAACCGAATGGCATCCTCCGGAACGCAAAGGTGACATAAGGACAAGTAAAAGTGGTCTTTTGTTGGTCATCGGGGTGAATAGCAATTTGGTTGTACCCCGAATAACCATCTAGAAAACAGTAAAACTTTTGACCGGACAACTTCTCAATTATTTGGTCAATGAAAGGTAGAGGAAAATGGTCTTTGGAAGTTGCGGAATTCAACTTCCTATAATCAATGCAAATTCGTCACCCGGTTACCGGTCGGGTGGCTATTTCCTCACCTTTCTCGTTCCTAACAATCTGAATTCCTGCTTTCTTAGGAACGGTTTGAGTTGGACTTACCCATGAACTATCGGAGATAGGATAGATAATACCTGCATCCAGCCATTTGAGTACCTCCTTCTTGACTACCTCTCGCATATTCGGGTTAAGCCTCCGTTGTGCATCTCTCGCGGGCTTTGCTCCTTCCTCGGTAATGATCTTGTGCATGACTATGGATGGACTAATTCCCTTCAAATCTGCAATGGTCCATCCAATAGCCGCCCGATGCTTCACTAACACCTTCATCAACTCCTCTTCTTGCTCCTTAGTTAGACCTGCAGAAACAATAACCGGAAGAGTGTTATTCTCACCAACAAAATTATACTTCAAATGTTTAGGAAGTTCTTTAAGTTCAAGTGAAGGTGGTGATTCGAGTGAAAGCTTCAATTGTGAGTCGATATGCTCCGGTAAGCTCTCCACTTGAATAGACCATGGTGGTCTTTGGTCTCTCACAGCCATCAACTCTTGGCTCTCATCCTCTGCTTCCATCTCCTTGACCATATCAGCATAGCCCCTGCCAAACAAAGCAAACTCCTCGGGGGTCCCATCCTCCTCATTAAAAGAGAAAAATGGAGGTGTAAGACCTTCAACGATTTCAGCCCGAAAGCATTCATCATCTTCCCGAGGGTTAGTCACATTGCCAAAAACACTTAACCGCATTTTGCGGTTCCCAAAAGTCATGTCCACGGTACCCGACCTACAATCAATTTGTGAGTGACTAGTAGCTAGAAAAGGTCGACCCAAAATTACCGTGGGCTGAGCAGTTTTTTCAACTGACACATAATCCAGAACCAAGAAATCTACCGGATAGAAAAATTCATTAACTTTAACTATAACATCCGATAGAATTCCCCGGGGCAGCTTAGGGGTCAAATCAGCCAAAATCATCGTAGTGTCGGCTTTCTTTAAGGGTCCAAAGTCGTACTGATCGTACAAGCTCCCCGGTAAAAAATAGCCATCATACATCTTTGAAAAGTGGCCGGGGCATTACACAAACCGAATGGCATCCTCCGGAACGCAAAGGTGCCATAAGGACAAGTAAAAGTGGTCTTTTGTTGGTCATCGGGGTGAATAGCAATTTGGTTGTACCCCGAATAACCATCTAGAAAACAGTAAAACTTTTGACCGGACAACTTCTCAATTATTTGGTCAATGAAAGGTAGAGGAAAATGGTCTTTGGAAGTTGCGGAATTCAACTTCCTATAATCAATGCAAATTCGCCACCCGGTTACCGGTCGGGTGGCTATTTCCTCACCTTTCTCGTTCCTAACAATCTGAATTCCTGCTTTCTTAGGAACGGTTTGAGTTGGACTTACCCATGAACTATCGGAGATAGGATAGATAATACCTGCATCCAGCCATTTGAGTACCTCCTTCTTGACTACCTCTCGCATATTCGGGTTAAGCCTCCGTTGTGCATCTCTCGCGGGCTTTGCTCCTTCCTCGGTAATGATCTTGTGCATGACTATGGATGGACTAATTCCCTTCAAATCTGCAATGGTCCATCCAATAGCCGCCCGATGCTTCACTAACACCTTCATCAACTCCTCTTCTTGCTCCTTAGTTAGACCTGCAGAAACAATAACCGGAAGAGTGTTATTCTCACCAACAAAATTATACTTCAAATGTTTAGGAAGTTCTTTAAGTTCAAGTGAAGGTGGTGATTCGAGTGAAGGCTTCAATTGTGAGTCGATATGCTCCGGTAAGCTCTCCACTTGAATAGACCATGGTGGTCTTTGGTCTCTTACAGCCATCAACTCTTGGCTCTCATCCTCTGCTTCCATCTCCTTGACCATATCAGCATAGCCCCTGCCAAACAAAGCAAACTCCTCGGGGGTCCCATCCTCCTCATTAAAAGAGAAAAATGGAGGTGTAAGACCTTCAACGATTTCAGCCCGAAAGCATTCATCATCTTCCCGAGGGTTAGTCACATTGCCAAAAACACTTAACCGCATTTTGCGGTTCCCAAAAGTCATGTCCACGGTACCCGACCTACAATCAATTTGTGAGTGACTAGTAGCTAGAAAAGGTCGACCCAAAATTACCGTGGGCTGAGCAGTTTTTTCAACTGACACATAATCCAGAACCAAGAAATCTACCGGATAGAAAAATTCATTAACTTTAACTATAACATCCGATAGAATTCCCCGGGGCAGCTTAGGGGTCAAATCAGCCAAAATCACCGTAGTGTCGGCTTTCTTTAAGGGTCCAAAGTCGTACTGATCGTACAAGCTCCCCGGTAAAATACTCACACTCGCTCCAAGATCCAAAAGGGCGCGGGTCATCTGAAAGTCACCAACTTGAATTGAAATAATTGGTGCCCCCGGATCTTGGAGTTTCTTTGGCAAAATGCCTGAAATTATGGAACTCACATCTGCATTTGCGTCAAGCTGTTTTGGAATCTTGTAATTCTGTTTTTGAGTGCACATGTCTTTCAAGTACTTTGCGTAAGCCAGAATTTGCTTAATTGCATCTAAAAGGGGAAGATTGATTTTAACTTGTTTGAAAATATCCCACATCTCATCTTGTTGTGGGCCCCGTTTAGATGTTTTCTGATTAGGTTCAATTAAAGCTTTTGGAAAAGGTACCGACTTTTTCTGTTCAACCACTTCATTATCTATCACCCTATTACCAGATTCATTAAAGGTTACCTTTTTTGGTGTCCTAGGGTTACTAGACTCGGTTGCAACTGACTTTGGGTTAGTTTGGTCGGTTTCCGGCTCACTTTCATCATCACTTACCCAATCCTCCACCACCCCATCAACTTGTGGTGGAGGTGCCCCTACCTTATTATCCACGGACTTACCTGAGCGTAAAGTGGTGATCTTGTTGATTGGCACGTGTCGCGTGTTCTTGGAACTAGAAGACTGACCTTGCTGATGTTGTGGGTTTATGGTGCTGTCACTAGGTAGCTTTCCTGGATCTCGCCTTGATGACTCAGCAGCCAACTGCCCCAACTGTTTCTGAAATGCTCCCATTGTCTTGTCTTGGAGCTCAAACCTCCGATCAAACCCCTGAACTTTGTCGGTCAACTGTCTGTGACTGGCGGCTAACTGTCTTTGCTCATCGACTATCTGCTTTTGACCATCTGCGAGTGAGTTCATTTTCTCCATCAAGGCGGCAAATTGCACTTGCATCCCATCTTCCAGTGTCGGTTGAGCTTGTTGGTAGCTTCCTTGGGGAGGATTTCCACCTTGAGTGTAGGTGTTCCGTTGATAGCCCCCTTGGTTGTAACCGGATGCTCGGCCTTGATATTGTGTTGAAGCTCCACCCTGCACATTAGAAGTTTGAAAGTTAGGATTTAACTGATTATTAGCATTGCCATACCTGAAATTTGGGTGGTTGCGAAGGTTGGGATGGTAAGTGTTGGAATTCATCGCTCCCTGGACATAATTGACATCTTCGCTTTGCTGAACCATGGTGGAACATGCATCCACCGAGTGGCCTAATTCGCCACAACCCGTGCACACCGGAAATTGTGCACTAGCCTTCACCTCTTCTGATGCACCCCCCAACTTCATTTGGGCTACTTGTTTTTCCAAGAGGAGTGTCTGTTGGCGAAGTTTCTCTATCCTTTCCTCCGCCTCATAATCAACCGATTTGACCGCTGCGGATCGCGATCTTCTCCCGTTCTGAGCAAGCCTTTTTGAGGTGGCACTCAACCTCTCCATGTGCCCCCAATCTACTTCTTCCGTGTTGGTTAGGAATGTCCCATTGCTGATGGAGTTCAAGTCTCGGACATCCTCTGGGAGGAGACCATCATAGAATGCTTTAATGAGATCCCAAGTGTCTATTCGATGATGTGGGCATTTACGCAACAAGTCTTTGAACCGAGTGAATGCCTCATGAAATGGTTCCCCGGTGTGCTGCTGGAAGGACCGGATCTCTTCTTTGACCTCACTGGTTTTGCTCATCGGAAAGTATTCTTCAAGGAACACTTCTTGCAATTGCACCCAAGTATAGATGCTACTGGGAGTTAGACTCTCGAACCATCTCCTTGCTCGATCTTTGAGGGTATACGGGAAAAGCATTAGCTTGACCTCGTCCTGTGTGAACCTCGTTGCTCCAATAGGTATGCATGTGGACTCGAAGCTATGAATGTCATGATATGGTTCTTCGGTTCTTTTCCCGTAGAATTCTGGTAGATGACTCAAGTATTAAGGTCGAACCTCAAAAGCTCGTCTGTTTGCTCCGATTGGTGTGACTACCGCAGATGCACTCGGAACAACGATTGGCTTAAAGTGACTAGCCACTCCCTGAACCGGCGGATTTTCTACCAATCGTGGGACTCCTCCTTCCATTTGAAGACGAGCTCCCCCATGGTTGAATTGTGGAACTCCTCTTGGGGGAAGCTCTTCTTCCTTGTGGGGCAACATTAGCCTGTGGAGCTCGTGCCCGATTTCGTGGTAGCTCATGTTGTGGTTCAGCATCATACCCGTACCCGTCGCCATCTTCATTGGGGTCATACCAATCTTGACCCCACTGTTCCTCCTGTCTCTGCCAATCTTGGTCCTCGTACACGGGGTTTTGTCGGAAGCGGTGTGGAGGTTGTTGTGGTGGGACTCGACGGAAAGGTTGTTCTGGGTACCTGACCCGATAGTGATACCCTTCCTCCTCATGGTGTGAGGATTTAGGGGAAAGGGATGGTAAAGAATTGTGCCCGTGCACCCGAAATGGTGGAATGTGACCCGGAGGAATATTTTGTGGCATGGCAGGGTCCACTGGTTCATTCTGGCCTTGGTTCTGTGGTTGGTTGGGATTTTGATTGAGGTTCTCATTTGGGTTCGGGTTTTGGTTGTGAATTGGTTTTGGTTGGGATTTGGATTCTGGTTTTGGTTTCGGTTTTGGTTTTGTGGTTGGTTGGGATTTGGGTTCTGGCCCTCCATTTCTCTTCTGTTTCTTTGTTCTGCTCGGTTCTGCCGAGCTGTCCTCTCAATCTCTGGATTGTATATCAACAGAGAGGTCTTGCGGGAATGCCGCGTATGCATGCATAATCACCTAAAACCTGCAAAATTGGTCACAAAAGAGCAAACCAATTACGTAGCACTGTTCCAGGGGGTGTAAATAATGCAATAGAACAAGAAAAATCGAAACTTGGATGGTCAAAAAAATGAAAAACTTTCTGTGAAAAACAGCCCAAGGCGTACCGCCCAGGAATGAAGAATTCCAGGCGTACCGCCCAGAAATTGATTTCGGAAAAAATTAAATATTTTTTTTTTTTTTTTTGCAGAAAGTAATTAATTAAATAAAAACACTATTTTTGGGTTTATCAACAAATCAAAAAGCGCACTAATTCCCCGGCAACAGCGCCAATTTGATAACGGTTTGTCAGGCCGTTTCAAATCCCCAACTAGATTGATTTGTAGTAGTGGTAAGTTAGGGTTATCGAACCAAGGGAATATGTGGAAATTGACTAGTCGATTAACTAAGTTAACTAAATTTACTGATTACCTAAAATTAACTAAGGTTACCACTTGGCTGTTTTGGTTGATTGAGTGATTTAACTAACAAATTAACTAACTTTAACCTAAAAACTTAATTGAATTCAAATGAGACGAATCTAACCACTTCTGGATCCTGGTTGGCTACCGATCTAGAAAAACCTAATTCCTTAACCGTGACACATAGACATGCCCCCCAATTGCTTCCTTGACCTAATAACCTAGTTTCCTAATGGGCTGATTAGTCCTGCCGCAAGAAAGTGCTAGATCAATAAACAGTGGACCACTAAAACCCTAGATTACTAGTTAATTTTAACAATTCCGCATGTAGGTATTCAACGGTAGCAAGTATTCCGGAATAACTAATTAAGCAATAGGTTAATCATAGAACGAATCCACCAACCAATCACCAAAAGCGGTTAGTGGTGGATTAGCCGGACATGGCTAATGAAACAAACAAACACATAATGAAAGATTGCATTGAAAATAGTTACCGAATGATTAGAATGCTTCAAAATCTCCAAAACAATGGTGGAATTCGCAAACCTTAAGCCTCTGGTCGCACAATGAAGATTGATTACAAAAACTTCCCAAATAAGTTTAAATAGTAAACCCTAAAAATTTCCCCTGTCGACCGATTCGGGGCGTACCGCCCCAAAATGGGGAATTCTGGGCGTACCGCCCGGATTGATAATCTCGGCCGCATATCTAACTTTTAGGGCGTACCGCCCTGGTCTCTTCACTTCTGGGCGTACCGCCCAGATCTGGATCTCAGGAACTTTCTTCAATTTCTTCTAAGTCTTCACTCGTTCCCGCTCGATTCTCGATCCTTGTACCAGCAGCTTCCAGTTCTTCATAAAACTCCATTGTTAGCTACTTAAGCTGGTGGTACCTCACAATACAAAAAACCCGTGAAAATGCCATGTAATCCAACCCTTATTATAAATAAATATAACAAAATAAGCACAATAAGAACGACAAATTGGACTAACATCAGCACCAACAACAGAATAAAACATACAACAAACACGGACGTCCAGTCCTCACAGAGAAACCTTAGATCGACTCTGACCGAGGATGTACTAAGCACCTCATAGCCGACCTAATGGAATCGGTATCCCCGGATAGACCCAGGACTGAACAACAAATGATACATATATCAAGGAATTGTAGTCATAACATGCAATGAACAACATACGTACATCAGTTAAATTGTACAAGCTCAAAACAGATAGCCACAGCCAGTACCCCAACGTTCATGTACAAATACACCATCACCTGCACACACTTACCTGCAACATAAGTCAACACAGAGTCAACAACAAACGTTGTTGGTGAGTCGTAACTACCATCATCACATTAACAGTTTTCAAATACATATGCCTGTTATGAATTATCAGATCGCACCCAAGGTCAACACTCAGATACTCTACGGGCACGTTGCGCGTAGCCGTACACCCTCTGCGAGTAGATTTTTCTTTAAGTTCAACATATAAGTACATATTCCCCCTAGTAAATTAATACTAGAGGATCCGGGTGAATATGGATCGTTCAACTATAACGGCCGCTATAATCCCTTATATGCCTAGTGGTCTCAACCTTAATGACCAGAAAGTCTCTAATGACCCACACAGGGCATTCTGACTCACAGTGTTCGACAAGATATTCATAACAAATATAACAGATACATTAGAACAGAAGTATTATACCAAACAGTTAAATAACATGAGGGAAGTCAGAGGACTCACAGATCTTCGAAGTACCAAGTCATACGGATAGGATTGCGTACAATCCACAGATGTCATAGATGCAATGCCTAGACAAAGCTTAACGTCATGTTAAGTTTGGAGAATCCACTGACCTAAACAAGTATAGGTACACTTAAATTTAACACAGTAATAATATTGGTTAGGCTCGGTTGTGCTCCGTGCCTTAAACGATACGATACGTCCGCAGGTTGAGGTCCCAATACAACCGGATGTCCCAATACAGTCGTATGGCCTAAACCCGGTTAAGATCGTAATTATTTGTCAGTCTCTAAATAAACAGTTCCTGCCGAACACGATCGTATGTCTTTAGTGACAATACGGTCGTGTGGCCTGTTTGACAGATTATCTAAATAAGACGATATCACTCGAGTCTCGATCGGGTTATGTTTTATAATACTTCAAGGGTTATATAAAATCGTGACTTATGTATATATCAATCTATTTATGATTTACATAAAATCATAGCTTTTAGATATAGATTTATCTATTTACGTTTCACATGAAATCATAGTTTTTATGCATGAGTTTACTTATTCCTATTTCACATAAAATCATGATATTATTTACATGAAATCATAGATTTTATATATATATTTATCCATCTTATAGTTCACATGAAATCATAATTTGTTAATAATAATTCATAATATTACTTCACATAAAATCATAGGTTTTATATATATTTATCCGTCTTATAGTTCACATGAAATCATAACTTTTATTAACAGAAAGTCATACCTTTATTTATATAAACTTACATAAAATGATAAGTTTTATCTCACATGAAATCATAGCATTATATAGCATAAAATCATAGTTTTTATTATGTATATAATCTCTAAGATCGGTTAACTTATATGTTTACAAAATATCCCGTATTTGTTTGATTTCGATATATATAAAAGCATACTTTTATAATATCATGGTTTTGTCATCATAAGTTCACAATTACGTTAATTATGAAATCATAAGTTTATCACATAAATTTGTAATAAACACTTTATATATATATATATAGTGAAAAGTTCATTGTAGACACTCCCATAAGTGTAGACAGGTAGACACCCTTTTTCACCATTAGATCTCTTGATCTAATGGTTGTGATTAATTTTCTTTTTTCTTTTTTTCTTTTTTCTCATTAATTAGAAACTTTCACATGTGAAAAAGAGCTATTTCACATGCGAAAGTGTCTACAATGAACCTCACCCTATATATATATATATATATAATATTATATATATATATATATATATATATATTTCTTGTTATCGTAGTTTTATATACAATAATACTTATGTTTGACAGAACATTCCTCACACGACGTGTACATAATATCATCATAACGATAATGAGATAATGAACACAGTTATACCTTCCGGTCGGTATGCAGACTCGAACCCGGTTAACCGTATAATGCTAAACTTTTCCGAATTCGACGAGTAAATAGTCCATTCCAAGAAGAATTTCGCCACGAACAATAATCCATGCTCGGTTTCCAGATTTGACCGCGTTTGACCCTTCAAAATAGTTGACCAGATTGTTGACCCGAGTCGACTCGGTTGACTCGGTACCGAGTTGACTCACACCTTATCAAAATGCACAAAATGAGTCCCAAAACACCTCTGCAACTAATCTAGCCTCAAACACACTATCATCATCATCATCATCATTCAATACTGTTCCGGTGGCCGGAGGCCATGGCCGCTGCCGGATTTCTGTTCCCAGTCGAGAATCACTATCATTAATCATCAAAACTTAACAAATACTCGAATCTGTAACATGCATGAATAGATCGGGGTCTTAGGATGACCAAAATGAGAAAACCAAAAGAAAGTGAGGGTTAAAACCCTTACCAATCTGAAGCCGGAATCGCGACTGGAGGTCGCCGGAGTACGAGAGGAAAGCAGCGCCGCCGCTGGCGGCGTAACCTCGACTGTAACGAGCGGACAGAAAAGGGCCGCCGCCGCCTTAGCGGCGGTAACCTAAGAGAAATAGGGTCGCCGCCGCCACCACCGTGGTTGCCGGAATCGCGGCTGTGCCGCCGTATCTGTTGCTGCTGCGCCGATCTGGAAATATACAGAAGAGAGAGTCGCGAGAGAGAGTTGGAAGGAGATCGCTGCCGCCGGCCATGGTCGGAGACCGGCCGGGAAAGGTCGTCGCTGACTTTGCCGGACGAGAGGAAGGGAGGCTGGATGGAGCTTCACCGCCGTAGTTGACAGGTGCCGGAACTGCGGCTGTCCCCGCCGTGAGTAGGGATGGCAAGAGGCCGAAGTCCGCCGGAGCGCCGACGTGGCCGGCCGGATTTGATTGCCGGCGTCATGCTCTAGAGAGCATTCACAACTGCTCTCCCTTTTCTCTTCTACACATATGCATATGTGTATGTATGTGTGGTACAAAAGAAAAGATAAAGAAATTATCTTTATAGTACATGCCTCAAAGGTGTAGTACAATTGCTAAATAGACAGGTATTATACTGTGATCTCCGAACATATTAAATACTGATTTGTCAAGTAAATGACCCATAATAAATCCCGAGTGACCGGAATATTATAATTGTCTCATAATTATTCTCGGAATGCTCAATGCGTTAATATATATATAGTTTGGTAATTATTCGGTCAACGGGCGGTATAGAGCGTGTAGTAGACGCGAATCTCGTTCATCTTTGTTTCACGATCCGGATATTTAATCATGACCGTAATTTTCTGTGAACACACGAAATATATTTATAGCTTTACAGGATCGGTAAACCATCTTAAATAATTAAATGAATCCTTTTCGGTTAATATCGCGTAACAGTCCCATTTACCGATTTCATTATTTCTCGTTCCGCAACACCTTGTACTTCATAAAAGAATCGTTAGAATAATTATAACGAATTATCCGGACCTCGAGTATATGGATTGGGCCTTTAATGGGCCTTGATTCTCTTAATGGGCCTAACGGGCCTAACTGGGCTTATCGAGTCCAGTTCTTTTATATAAAAAAATTCCCCACGATTTACCAGAATTAACGAGGTGTCACATTCTCCCCTCCTTAAATGAATTTCGTCCCGAAATTCGCCCTACCTACCAGGACGGGGAGTATCCAAACGTTTGTGGATCACATCACACAAGATGTTCTCCTAGGGACATCTATCTCATTAGTACCACCACGTGGCCCGTGATGTATTCCCATGATGTTACTACCTAGTGGACTTACATGCCGTTAGCGTGGACTTACTATCACTTCATACCTGACAGTTCGTCTTAATATTTCACCGTGTGGTATTGGCTATCACTCGGTCTTGATACGGCGTCCCGTATATCGTACATAATTGCAACCAAAGGCAGTACGATTACCGTTTTAGTGATAATGCCACCACTTGGTGCAAATACCGTATGTCTTCTTCCTACCGGCTCCGCTACCACGAACGTCCTATATACTTTCAAGTGATTTCACTACCACACGGACTTAATCACCACTCTGTAGTGTTACCAGAAGGAATTTCTCTGACATCAAACCATAGGAACCATCTGTCACTTCCTGATCAGCATTCTTTTCCCATCACCCTCACTTGGTGAAACATGCGGAATTAATCAGCCTCACCTCCGTAGGTTTACTGATAATCTGACCTAGTAACTGATTCCTATAGTTGCGACAAGTCACAAATTTGACGAGTCATTCTCATTATCAGATTCTCCGAAGAGAAGTGGCAGGATTTCACGTTAAGGAACCGACTCAAAACATATTCCCTATCACAGGGAATGTTGTGGCCTTATAGGAACACATCCAATAATTAGCCATCGGCCCTGTCACATCAAACCTTATATGCGTCTTAACGCAAAGGTCACTTCAATACACCTAGAGGGACCTAACTTAGGTCTAGCACATAAGTTGTGTTGCACAATCACACAACATAATACATGTAACGATTCAGCGTTAAGATTTTTCAATTGATTTCGTACCATACGGACCGACATGCCAACTTCTCAGTATCTTGGTCACACCAAGCTACTCATAGCTTATTATTACAGTTCCATTCATGGAAACACAGAAGAGTCCTCTTGACTAAAAGTCAATCACATGGACTCACAGATTTGATCCGATCTATCAAGATCACCAGTTCCCAAGGATACTTAAAGCGCTTGTCAAAGGTCTTCATCATTACGATAATCACAATATTCAGAGATAATTAGATATTCAAATACTATAACCGCATGAGGTTTTTGGGATCCAGCAAGTAGTCTATACTACTAATCAATTTCAATATGCTCACACTCATATCCCACCACAGTTTCGGGTTCATCGGTTATCAAGATACTCAACTTTCTAAGTAAAGTGCATAATCAGACTTCACCATTAATGGCGACACAAGATGTCTTCCACAAATTCAATATTTCCTTACAAACTAATTGGCTACACTAGCCAAGGGCATCATACACCTCGCTAGATTGAACCGTTCTGAACGATCAATCATCCCCAGTCTGAAGGATCTAATCACAAAAAGTCATGCATCACAAATATACAACCTGACATCGAACATAAATGCCTCATAGTTGGTCCCAAATGCACCAACTATCGTGCCAATTCCATAGCTTTCAAAGCTACTCATAGTTATTTATGTGTGTCCCTCTCTAGAAACACAATATCTTTACTCACATGATTGATATACACGCACCTCGAACTTTACCCGTACATACCTATACAGGGTTTGGTTCACAAAGGACAATATGTCTTGCTCAGAATATCCAGTCACGACCACACGAAACCAGAAGAGATTATTGAGGGTAACTAATGGAATACAACATCACTTTACGTCAAACATCCCCTACTCTTAAAACATCATAAATCCAAGTTTAATTGATCTGACAATACAAGTGTATAAATCCAAATAATGTTTCTGTCTCTCCCCTCCTTTGCGTTCAGCAAAGGGTTAAAATGTATATATATACCCATGGTACGTGTTAAGTGTATCAATCTCACGAACTCATAAGTTCAATCTAGTCCACCTGGACAAACATATTGTTATCCTACACTCTCTAGAGTGTCATCTCTAATCTCCTTTTGACATGTATCAAAGGTTCAGGGTAAATGTTCACATGGAGTATCACATTACTCCTAATTACCAATCCATTTTCTCTAACAAACGCATGTCATAGCCGTCAACACTAGCTCACACCTTTCTACAATGGAATTCACAACCACTAAAGGTCTCTACATTCCATATGTACAGAGTCTATGCCAATGAGTCTTCATTCTGAATGCATGGTTCAATCCATTATAGGATATTCAAACCTTCCACGTATTCAACCACACACTTAGTTAAATGACCACATCTTCATAACTATTGTCAGGACCGATTTCACATCGAGAATCCCGATCTTGAGCAAGAACAAAGGTGAGATTGAGGAGACGGGATGAAGAGAATCAAAGATAATACACGACAAGAAAATGATAAAACAAACGATTCATTGATTATTGCTGAAAGATTACAACGAACCGAATGATTACAAACTCGTCATAGGAAATCCATGGTCACATTGGGTTGAGCTCAAACCCAATGTGTGACTCTCTCTCTAGAAATTGATAGCTCACATCTCTCTAGAACATCCTTATTCATCTTATTCATCCTCTAACAAATGAAGCTATCCCTTCCTATTTATAGAGAGCCCATGTGCCCACTAGCCCACTAACTAGCTAACACACATACAAATGAGCAAATACAAATAAACAAATGACATAAATATTATTAATTAAATCAAAGATGATTTAATTAATATGAAGCTTGACTCGCTCGAACCGATCTTCCGTTGACTTTTACGTTGACCGTTGACCCGAACGGTTGACTTTTCAAGAAAACGTCTTCGGTCCAAACTTGCAAGCCTCGAGCATCACAACCCGCTTCTCTGAATCAAATCACAATGGATTCTTCAACCGAATTATTCGAGAATAGATTTGATGGCGTCAGTCACACTTATTAAAAGTTCCAACAATTCCCCCTTGACTGACGCTTTCAAATCTGTCATACTGGTGAAGAACTGCTCTGTCGTACATCTTCAAAGAATAACTGATAAACCTAAATCTTTCAGTTGTAAAGGTTCCCCCTTTGAATAAGCTTCTTCTGTTCTTGTTGCTCCAGTTGAGATCCAAGTGCTGCAGTTCACTCGGTTCACACGGTCGGGTACAATACTAAGAATGCTGAACATTGGAGAAAAATTGCAACAAATCGAATCAGATAAACCAATCAATCAATGAAAATGCTCCAACTTCAGATAATCGACCCGATAATCCAAATCCATAGAAGTTCCCCCTTTTCTCTAGATCCCTCTGAAAACATCCGATGCGGAAGCGGAAAATCAGATGCAGAGAGTGGAACCGTTCCGCTCAATTCCGAAGAGAAAACGGTACAAAAATCCTGAAATCGGACTATCTTGCGAGAAACCGAAAGCCGGGTGCTAACAGTTGTGAATGATCCATAAATACTGAACTTGTTCCGCGTGACTGTGTTGGACGCGAAAACAATGTCAAATCGGTGAAAAACTGAGATCTCGAGCGTAAACGAGAAATTTATTCATAACCGGAGTCTTCGTAATTTTGGGCGAAGAAAATCGAGCTCGGAAAAATATTCCGTGAAGAATTCTGAGTCAAACGGTGCAATTTGGAATGAATCTGAGAAGACCGTAAATTTTATTCAAGTAACGGCCCTCCGTTAGAGATTTAACGGAATATTCCAATATTTAACTGAGATTCCAGTTAATTCGGTTAGATGACATCAGCGCTGCATCAGCTAAGCAACTTGAAGTGAGACATAACGAAAAAGTCACAAACTTAACCGAGAAGCAAAACCAATCCGTCAGTGGTCGTTAGCTAACGTGGCCTTGACGTCAACAAAAACTAGAAACCCGATCGAATAAACGGAATAAATCCATGACCACTAAAATATTCCCAAAATTTCGTTTCGGCGTTATCTCGTTATTCTTGTAGAAAAAATTGATGAGAAAAACCCCGCATTTAACGAAATAATACTGAAAATTAATTAGTGGAAATTAAATCTCCCAATAAAAAAAAACCTTAATCCTTGTCAATAAGGATGAACCAATCAGATTTTAGCTTCACAAAGCCATAATCCGCGTCAAACACCTACAACCAATCAGATTGCACCAAGAACTCTCATCTAGCGGCTCAGATTGAAGCTGATCTACGGTTGAGATGCAGCGATCCATGTGAGAAGGGGCTGGACCAATCAGAAAGCACCAGCCCATGTGCTCTTAACGGATCAATGTCTTCAGCTGGGGCCCACGAGGAGAGGGATGAGCCAATTAAATGGCGACAACACAAGAGAATAATGGCTCTCTTTTATTTCCAGCCGGGCCCACAGCCATTCTCATGGACCAATAGCTGGTCGACAACCAAAATGAGCCAACGGCTCTTTACCCAGCCTGGGGCCCACTTGCTTTCTTGTCCACCTATCAGATTTCGACAACAATAAATGGAATGTGGGGTTTGACCGAAAATGGGAGAGAGAACATTCTCTGTCAGGCAATCTTGTGATGACACGTCGTCACCGTCACCTTCTACCTGCGAAACCCTAATTCGCCGGAAAATACAACCGGAAATACGAGAGTTCACCGGAAAAACGTGTTCGGACCATAACTCCATCAAAACTCAACGAAAATTTGCGAATTTTATGTCGTTGAACTCGTGAGTCGATCCCCTACACATCTAGCCGATCAAAATTCACTGAAACACACTCGAACGAAAACCCAGATGACGTGTTCAGTCGAGATCGCCAAAGATCGAGGTCGCCAACACTTATTCGAGGTCGCCAAAACCATGAGATCGCCAAAGTTTCTTGAAATCGCCAAGAACAAAGCACGGAGTCGCCAAGAACATACTCAAATCGCCAAGAAAAAGTTCAAACACACCCGAGGTCGCCAAGACAATCTTCAAGGACACACGAGGTCGCCAAGAACATCTTCAAGTCCATCTCAGGTCGCCAAGAACACCTTCAACAGCAGTGAGATCGCCAAGGCAATCTTCATAAAAAATGAAGAACACCAAGAACACCGTGAAACACACACTACTGTGTGTTTCTCCAGATCTGCCCAAACCCTTGTGTTTCAGACAAAACCGATGCTCCCAATGGATCCGGAATGCGTTTTCCTTCAAGATTCATACTTTATTTCACCCAAAAACACTGATTAAAACATCAAAAACTCAGAATCAAAGCTCTAAAAATCTTCAAAACCCCAAAAACGGGAAAACTCTAACTGCTTCGTTTTTCTTGCTCAGATCTCGTATTTCTTCACAGATTTGAACATATGGAGCATGAAATCATCTCTAAATGAACCTAATAACAAGAATCTATCATCAGATTCATCCAGAAATCATCAATCAGCTCCAAAAAATAAGAAAAAGAAGAAAAAGTCTCCAAAGTGGGTATTTCAATCAACACCTCATTCAAGCTCAAAATCACAGATTCGAGTGACCAGATTCACGGTGAGATGAATCTGATCGGTACCCGCTCTGATACCATTTGTCAGGACCGATTTCACATCGAGAATCCCGATCTTGAGCAAGAACAAAGGTGAGATTGAGGAGACGGGATGAAGAGAATCAAAGATAATACACGACAAGAAAATGATAAAACAAACGATTCATTGATTATTGCTGAAAGATTACAACGAACCGAATGATTACAAACTCGTCATAGGAAATCCATGACCACATTGGGTTGAGCTCAAACCCAATGTGTGACTCTCTCTCTAGAAATTGATAGCTCACATCTCTCTAGAACATCCTTATTCATCTTATTCATCCTCTAACAGATGAAGCTATCCCTTCCTATTTATAGAGAGCCCATGTGCTCACTAGCCCACTAACTAGCTAACACACATACAAATGAGCAAATACAAATAAACAAATGATATAAATATTATTAATTAAATCAAAGATGATTTAATTAATATGAAGCTTGACTCGCTCGAACCGATCTTCCGTTGACTTTTACGTTGACCGTTGACCCGAACGGTTGACTTTTCAAGAAAACGTCTTCGGTCCAAACTTGCAAGCCTCGAGCATCACAACCCGCGTCTCTGAATCAAATCACAATGGATTCTTCAACCGAATTATTCGAGAATAGATTTGATGGCGTCAGTCACACTTATTAAAAGTTCCAACAACTATGATCAATCAAATTTCACATTAAGTGATTCCATCGATCTATCTTTAGATCGTGCTCATAAACATCGCGTTAATACTTAATCACATCAATCTTGATGATGTATTATTGCCATACTAGTGGTAACTTTCCCACCTTTACTTGGCAGCTCAATCTATTTATTATATCTCAGACTTGACATAAACGGGAGCATGCCAATCATCATAAACATGTGGTCTCCATGCCTAACCTCCACACTTTCTGATTCAGGTGCCATAAACCATTATGCCTAAGGTGTTTACATATAGGGCTTACCGCAGCTATCCCACCACACCTCGGACATAATGATAAATGCACCATTACCTAATATGTGCACGTTCTCATACACAAGTTATAACCTTTGGGTCGCTGCCCTTTGGTAGCACACAATCAATACTCGCGTATTTTAAACACATGGCTATTCTCGTATATTTTAGTATGTCCACCGTTCTTACCTGGCATTATATAACCCTATACATCGCCACCAACATATGGTTACAGCAAAACCTGTCTTTACCATTCCTGGTAATGTTCAGAACATCTGCCATCCTTAGGTCACACTTTGTAGTAATTTTACTACTAGACCTTGCTATCTCGCACCACGACTCCTCCTCGAAATCATTAAACGAACTGACATCAAAATGTCTTTCATAAAATTAAATCTATCATGACAGTCGCTGTCAAGTTCCTTAAACCCTGTTGGCTTAAGCAATAGATTTAAACAATACATTTAA
Source organism: Deinandra increscens subsp. villosa (assembly GCA_039602395.1). Lineage (NCBI taxonomy): Eukaryota > Viridiplantae > Streptophyta > Magnoliopsida > Asterales > Asteraceae > Deinandra > Deinandra increscens. Next base: position 15,099,872 of record JBCNJP010000008.1, read on the forward strand.
AAAGAAGAACTCTAATTATGGACAATCCATGTCTCCGTCGGGAAGACTAGCCATATGGTTCTTTGCTAACCAATTAGCTCCAGGATTTCATCCGGATTTAGAATACAAGCACACATATCATATAAACGCACGAAGTTAATGTCACAACTCAACGCCTGAGATCACGTGACAGTTACTTGTGTGATAATTCTCCACGAAAATCGAGACACTTACTTGTCTCAGCTTCCAAGCCTTACTTCAACTATTACTCACACAAGTACGGAGACGGTACGAATCAAAATACCGTACATTAGGATAAACGCAGAGTGCTCTCCCCAATGATGGTGTCACCTCTGCCGAATCAAATTAATAAGGTCATAATCCACAAATGGTCATGCGATTACTGGAAATCCCATTAGCTACACAAGGCTGATGGCACAGAGTGATCAGATCACGAGTCGGATATGATCTGAAGTAACAACTTTACACAAGAGAGATTTGAAAATGATCCTTAGTGCATATAATGTCGTCCGCGTCGTAAGGAGAGGTAAGGAAGAATAAGAAGAATTTTTCGTCATCTGCTGTTGCTTCATATCTTGTCGTCGTTTGAATGAATTGTTGTCTCCTTTGCTTCGCCATGTTGAATAGAGATAATTAGCGTCATCGTGTCGTCGTTGGTAGTTGTCGTCCGTTAAGCTCCGCTTTGTCTTGAAAATCTTCATTACGTCCACCTTAATCGTTTTGGTCTTCAGTTGCAATCCATTTCATCTAACTACTCCTAGTCCATTCCGCCAAGAGTTCTTAGTTCGATAATTCCGGTCATATAACGTGTCTTCACTCTTTTGTCTACAGTCTTGCTGGCAACAACTTTCGATATCGATTGAAGAGATAACCAAAATACTACATTATCAAGTAACACAGGTAATATTGAATAGGCAATAAAATATGCATCTATGACGTGGAACCAGTTTCCTTTCACGTTTCACGACGTCTCAAGGAACACGTTTATCAATGTTGGGGTACTCTTCAAGTCTCCTGGAATATCACGTAGGGAGCACACAGAATCAGAATCAGAGCAGTATTATGACTACGAGTAGAAATCGAAAACACACGGAATCCTAAACGAATCCTATCATATAGGCAAATGCTTAGACTCCTAAGTTTCCTCGATCTAGGTACATCATAAAAATCCGTACACAAATAAACTTGGAGAAAACAATATGACAAAAGGAAGAAATCTACGGGAAATGAAATCAACACGAATCAAATGAACGGAAATATCAAGATGAAGAATTTGCATAGGATTTAATCAAAGTAATACTGATGCACACTTAGGGTACCGTACCCTAATTCACACAAAGGACGATGTGTCCTATTACACTTTTGCACACAAAAGGAAAATGGAATACTTGGACACCAAATGGGAAGACTATCAGCATCCATGTGTCTGCTAGGGTTCGTCAAGTCTCGGTGTACCTGTGGGTAGCAATGGCAGTCTGCAGCCTGTAACTACTACCGACCTTACACTTTACCTTTGACATCTCCCTAACACACAAACTTCCGCCTAAGTCAGACACTTAAACAAAATGAGATGACTATCAGCATTCATATGCCTACTAGGGTTCGCCGAGTCTTAGTGCATCTGTGGGTAGAAATGACAGTTTGCAAAGCTGCAACTACCACCGATCTTACACTAAACCTCAACTACTCCCTAATATACAGACTTCCGCCTAAGTCCTAGACTTAGCACCGTGCTTAGTCCCAGAGTCCTTACAGGCTCAAGCTTAGGGGTTCTAAGAGACTCCAATCTGCTGGAACCTTTGGCTCTGATACCAACCTGTAACACCCCCCTCCGCCGCCCCCTGCCAGGTGCGGGGGAGGGTGTGGGACCGGCTGTCCGTATCAGTTCACTAGGCACCAACAACAGAATAAAACATACAACAAACACGGACGTCCAGTCCTCACAGAGAAACCTTAGATCGACTCTGACCGAGGATGTACTAAGCACCTCATAGCCGACCTAATGGAATCGGTAGCCCCGGATAGACCCAGGACTGAACAACAAATGATACATATATCAAGGAATTGTAGTCATAACATGCACTGAACAACATACGTACATCAGTTAAATTGTACAAGCTCAAAACAGATAGCCACAGCCAGTACCCCAACGTTCATGTACAAATACACCATCACCTGCACACACTTACCTGCAACATAAGTCAACACAGAGTCAACAACAAACGTTGTTGATGAGTCTTAACTACCATCATCACATTAACAGTTTTCAAATACATATGCCTATTATGAATTATCAGATCGCACCCAAGGTCAACATTCAGATACTCTACGGGCACGTTGCGCGTAGCCGTACACCCTCTGCGAGTAGATTTTTCTTTAAGTTCAACATATAAGTACATATTCCCCCTAGTAAATTAATACTAGAGGATCCGGGTGAATATGGATCGTTCAACTATAACGGCCGCTATAATCCCTTATATGCCTAGTGGTCTCAACCTTAATGACCAGAAAGTCTCTAATGACCCACACAGGGCATTCTGACTCACAGTGTTCGACAAGATATTCATAACAAATATAACAGATACATCAGAACAGTGTTTATGCAATTCATCATCCAGGGTTTATCAAATTTCATCATCCGAGTAAAGTATTAGGTTAAAAAGGGAATTAGCCACAAACTTTCTTGAACCACGCTTTCCCTGTACACACAGAAAAATGTATTTACTCCTTGCACACGCTAATTCACCAGACGCCGCCTTCGTGAACGCTGCTCCACCATCTCTCCTCTCTTATATTGGCCATCGCTGCTCCACCCTTTCTCCTACCTTCATCATCTTCGATGAAACATGATTACTCTTTGGAAGGCCAAGATTGAGGAGATTAAGGATCGTTACGTATTCTGCGTGGCTATAAATCCAGGACCATCTCTCCATTTCAAATTACACATTCATCATCCAGTGTTTATGCAATTCATCATCCAGGGTTTATGCAATTTCAGGTAATTTTGCTCCTCTATGGTTCTAATCCTAGATTACGCATCTTTGAGGCATCCTAAACTCAATCGTTCCTAATTAGTTGTTTCCATCTCTTATGTATCTCAGGGGTTCCGATTTTAAACCCTAGATTATGTATCTCGCTGGTTCCTGTTCCAATAATTACGCTTCTTCGATCGTCCACTGATATCTAATCTTTTAAGGTATGTTCGAATAACGAAAACTGTGGCTATTTGTATTTCAATCGATTTATGTTTATTTAATGTTTTTGTTAACCTTCGATCGTCCATTGCTATCTAATTGTCCACTACTAACAAATCTTTTGTATAATATGAATTCTTCATTATTATCTCCTTATCTACAGGATGTGTTCTAGATCTGAGTATTGATTAGCACCTTATGTTAACCGTGGGACTTAATCGAAGCGATGGTCATGGATGTGTTCTTGGTGGTATGTTTAAGCTCGGTAGGAAGATTGCGAGTGGATCTTTTGGTGAGCTTCTTTAGGTATATTTCTGGTTCGTTATATTAAGCTTCACTTTAGGTATTATATCTATGTTTCTAGCAGTTAATTTCCTCTGTGTTTGATGATACGCCGGTGTTAATATTCGAACTGGGAAAGAAGTTGTTGTTAAGATGCTATTGATATCCTTTCATGATTATGCGTTTCATTATCAATGTAATTTAGTTTCCTTGTAATCTGATTTTCATTTCCAAAATTCCAATAATTATGTACATCAGTATAAGTTTCCATACCCAGCCCTCCATGTCCAAGTTTCCCAGCCCTTTAAATTTTGTAGATTGAAAAGCATGGAAACGGAGATCTATTTTTCAATGGCTGATTTTCTTAGATGAATATTTGTTATTGAAGTGTTTTAGCTGAATACAGGTTTTTAACTTAAAATATTTTTGCACTAAACGTGATTGTTTGCATAATGTTTTTTTTTTGGAATATATGGAATTTTGTTTTTGATATTGGTATTGTCCTATGGATAAGCAATTTGTCACTATTTTGGTTCTATTGCATTGAGAAGTATGCCTCCAATTACCATCTGTGAGACTGCTTTGAATCGGTTCGGTGTTGCTTTCATACAGATATTGCAAGTTGTGAGACCGTTTTGAATCGGTTCGTTTTTGTGGGCTGTTCGTTATCAGGTCATTCCTTTGTTCTATATACCTACTATTCTAAGAATGCGAAGTCATTCCCGCTCACAGATGTTCATCAGGTATGTTCTAATTGTGGGGTGAATGGAGATTCTTTGATCAAGTATGTTCTAATTGTCTGATCTAAACTAATTTTAAAAAAAAATCTCATTTTGACCTTTTTAGGCAGTCTTCAGGGTGCTCATCTCAGCTGAAAGTACTATCAATATAAGTGAATTAGTATTGTTAGGATTTACCAAGTGAGCATTGGTCACAACCTCATCTCAACTGAAAATACTATGAAACACTAGCTACTATAACCTTAAGTGAGCATTGGTTTGCTTAGCTTTTGTTTTTGTATATTTGCAAATGATGTATATTAGTATTGTTAGGATTTACCACTGTTTAGTTTATGTAGACTAGGGAAGTAGTTGTATTATCTTGAAAACCAAAATTTGGTTTTGATTAAAGAATCCAGCCTAAGCCTGAGCTGCAGCAAAACTTTATTTTCACATAATTTTTTGCCTTCAATTGTCACATTTTAACTAATGTTCTGGATTGCCTCATGATGTATGTGTATTTGTGTAATGTACAGAGTAAGTTGTTACATAACTACCATTCTACAACGAAACCAACATGTTCTATATGTAAATCATTTTCATCTTAATTATTGTTTGGTTTTTTTGGCTATCCGCAGGTAATGAGTTTCTGATGATTCTTGTAAGTTTGTTTTTGTTTTTAAACAAATGTGTTACTGGTAAAGTCTTTAGTGTAGTCAATAAAGTCTCCTAAATGTAAATTTACATGTTATACCAGTAAACCTTGATTTACTATATAAATAAATGGAATGTTTTAATAAATTTTTGAACCTTTTGACTCAATTGTCAGTAGAGATAAAATAATTTTTTGTAAACCCAAGTACCTGAGGCTATTATCTATAAAAATCTAGACTTAATATTTGTCTGAGGCCATCATGTGTTTGGGTGTTTAAATGGTTTTGTTATTTTGATTTTCGATTTAGATGTTGGGTATGTGGATTCATAAACATTTCTTTTTCTTTGAAGTTAATAGGAATTTTAATTTCTAATTTGATTTGATTTGGGGCATCGTTTATTGTTATTTTAGGCTTGCCAATGCGAACCTTTTGTACGTTTATCACTGTTTGATGGACCGGTAACTTTTGTTTGTTCATACAGGTTGCTGACCCCTACAACAACAGGGTTGTCTGCTTATGAAGACCGTTTTTTAAACCCACGCGATGTGGCGGCAGTGACAATCAAATCTAGCATATATTTAGTAAGTGACAATCAATGCTATTATCTAGATAAATCTTTTTGCGTTTCCTGTCAATGAGTTCACTTGGCTTGAAGTAGCCCAAAGGTATATTTTGGTTGCATTGTTCATTGATGTTTATAGAGTATTTGAGAGGCAATCTAATGGTATGGTCATAGGTATAGAGTATTTGATAGCAACTATTATGGTATGGTCATAGGTATAGAGTATTTGATAGTTTTTTGGGTTAATATCGGACCCGACGGAATGAAAATGGAACCGTGAAATGTAAAATGTAGGTAACAAGAACGTGACTATTTAGTAATAGGTTGGTTCTGGGTTTTGCTGCAAACTTAGGATTTATTATTGAACAGATACATCACTTATTTTATGTTTGAAACCATCTGTTGCTTAGTGTTTCCTGTTTTCTTTATTCAAAATTTTCCCTTGCTTTTCAGACGTGTTTGGTATTAGACCAGTTGTGAGTTTTATATTATTGTGACTATAATTTAAGTCGATTCAAGTTTTATTCTATTTTATTGTTTTTAAGGATGAAGAGGTACAGAACATTGTTTTTACAAGATTGGTGCTAGAGAAGTAGAGAATGGAATGCAGGTATTCTGATTGAACTCATAATTTGGTGCTTAGGTGGGGGCTGAAGTGAAGCATTGCCAATTGTATTCACAATCTAAAATGTGGATAATTATGGGGAATGTAGGTATTCTAATTGTCATTTTGATTTTGGTCAGCCTTATCCTTGATCTTTCTGGTTAATCTGTTAATTTTCTATTGCTATAATTTATATGCATTCTATTGCTTTAATTTATATGTATTAACTCATTATATTTCATTCATTTATATAATCTCTAATATTTTCTTTGTCAAAATCAACAGGTGTAACTTACCCACTCTGATCCAACATTCTGTTAACTTCACATTTCTGCTTAAAATTGGTATTTGAGCAATAAAGCAGGTACCTACACATTGTTTTGACGAGGAAATTGTTTATTTTCTCAAATTGTCAATACAACAAATGGGTCAGTTTTGTTAAACAGGTCAGATTTTGGGGTAGCTTCTTTAGATGAAACAACTTTTGTAAATGGGTCATCTTAACTAAACACATCAGGTTTAAAAAAACGGTCCATCTTTATTAAGCAGGTCATGTGCATGCTTATTAAATGTCAGCTTTATTGATTGAGACGGACTTGATAAACGGGCCAAAAAAATATTGTTTGAATCTCTTTTTTTTGTTTTGGTTTATATCTTCGTATCAGCAGATTCAAATGGATTTGAATGTTAATAATTGCTTTTGGTAAAACATGGGGTGCTTTACTCATACTTCTATCGTTGTAGTCTTTTATGAAGTTTGTTTAGTACTATGGTTACATATATTTAATATAACCCTTTTGTACCCCTAGGTTTTCATCCATTTCTTCCCTCAAGTACTCAAAGTGTCTTCCTCGGCCACTCATTTAATTTTTGTTTCTTCATCATGCTGTAGTATTACATTCATCATGCATTTGAGATATATTAATTGTATTGTTTTGAGCAGGGTCCATCTGCTGGATTGCTTAGGCAAGCTACGTATACAACTCAAAGACTTGGTACGTTAAGGTATTGCCATTAATGAATATACTGCTATACATATAATAATTGGATATACTGCCATTAAGCTACGTATACAACTCAAAGACTTGGTACATTGAGCAGTCACCATGTTTACTTTTAGTTTATTGTGATGTCAGTTGCATTTTTACTAAGATGCAGATGACTCATTTTGTGATTTAATAATTGCTTGCTTTAGCAGGGCTGCAGGAGTATGACACCGATGATCCAAAGGGACGCCATTCTATAGTATTACCAATTTACCATTTCTTAAAAGAGGTAAAAGCCCCTTTATGAAGTTATAAGAAGCTTATCAAAATAAACTGAGTGCCACATGTACCCCCTTCCTCTCTCTGTTGACTATTCTTTGTTCCCTTGATTTTAGCTAATGCAATACAACCCCTCTTTTTATGTTTCTGTTTCCAGCCATCATTTTCCAGTTATGTGGGCGTGTATTATGTTATGAGTTAATAGAGGTATGTTTTCTTCTTTGAAAGTGCTGTCTATTTTCAAATTTTCTTTCTATAAAGTTCTTATTAGGGGTACATATGTGTTCAGTGACTTCCATTTATGAGACAATTTTTTTTAATATTTCAGTTTTGTTCAAGGAATTTTAACTCTTTTAAACACAGTACATCATATGTACCCATCAATTATCATTGTCTTATATCTCAAACTTTTGCTAATTGAGCTAGGTATCTTACAATTTAGCTCATATGTACACAGGTGTTGAGGAAAGGATGTACTTCTTTGGGACATAATGACGGTATGATAACAGCCTAGCAGTCAACGGTTTTGTTGAAGTGTTTTTTTCATCTTTCGCTTCAGTCTAGAAGTCAACGGGTTGCTCACTTTTATTAACCAAGAATATGAACCATGTGATTTATTTTTAAGGGGTCCCCTATTTTTAAGATATAATTGTTTGTTTGAAAACTTATGTCAGCAACTCTTTGATCATATTTAATTATGTTTAACTTGTAAGTCAAAATTATCCAGATTATAGAGTATAGACCATGGAGTATGGTGCATTGTAAATAGTGAAAACAGGTCAGGCTCATGTTAGTAGCAGGTCACGTTACTCAAGCCCATTGTGTGTACAAAGAGGGTTGGAGTTTTAGATCAAAGCAATGTTGGATGCCAGCTTAAGATGTGGATTTTTGTTTTAATATTTAGGACCATAGTTTTTCTTTTTTATGATGTTACAAGTGGGTGAAGAATGTATATTTCTAATGAAAGAAATAAGAGTATAAATGTTAAACAATAATTTTTCTTATTCATGTATTAAGTCACTCTCGGAAAATTGGTGGTAAGCTTCTTCAGATGCATGATTGTACTATATTCAAAGTGTGACTAAGATACATGATTGTATTATATTCAAAGTATGACTAAGAGGCTACTGAAAAGCAATATGATCATATTCGTGAACATAACAAATTTTATTTTTAAGCCGAGTCTATGTTCTAGCTATCAACATATTCAAATTATGTAGCCTTCTTTTGATGACAACATAGAATTGATAAACTAACATAAAATAGGTACCACGTTAGTTAATTTTCGCCGCCGTTGTATCTCATTGGTTGCATCCTATGTCATGAGTTTTGTAAATTACCGCCTAGCTCTGAACACACATATATTGCATTGTTAATTCTCTCCGCTTCTCATCACATTAATAGAAAAGAATGTCGAATTGTAAATTATCGTCGCCGTAGAATGTGCAAACATAAGACAAATAACGCTTTATAAATCGTTGCCGCCATAACAAGCGAACAAATGGCGAAAAACGCCCTATAAACTGTTGCCGCCGCAACGCGCGGGTACACGGCTAGTATATATATATATATATATATATATATATATATATATATATATATATATATATTTCTTGTTATCGTAGTTTTATATACAATATTACTTATGTTTGACAGAACGTTCCTCACACGACGTGTACATAATATCATCATAACGATAATGAGATAATGAACTCAGTTATACCTTCCGGTCGGTACGCAGACTCGAACCCGGTTAACCGTATAATGCTAAACTTTTCCGAATTCGACGAGTAAATAGTCCATTCCAAGAAGAATTTCGCCACGAACAATAATCCATGCTCGGTTTCCAGATTTGACCGCGTTTGACCCTTCAAAATAGTTGACCAGATTGTTGACCCGAGTCGACTCGGTTGACTCGGTACCGAGTTGACTCACACCTTATCAAAATGCACAAAATGAGTCCTAAAACACCTCTGCAACTAATCTAGCCTCAAACACACTATCATCATCATCAATATTCAATACTGTTCCGGCGGCCGGAGGCCATGGCCGCCGCCGGATTTCTGTTCCCAGTCGAGAATCACCATCATTAATCATCAAAACTTAACAAATACTCGAATATGTAACATGCATGAATAGATCGGGGTCTTAGGATGACCAAAATGAGAAAACCAAAAGAAAGTGAGGGTTAAAACCCTTACCGATCTGAAGCCGGAATCGCGACTGGATGTCGCCGGAGTACGAGAGGAAAGCAGCGCCGCCGCTGGCGGTGTAACCTCGACTGCAACGAGCGACAGCGGCTGTCGCCGCTGTTCGGCTCCTCTATATCGCGAGGCGGACAGAAAAGGGCCGCCGCCGCCTTAGCAGCGGTAACCTAAGAGAAATAGGGTCGCCGCCGCCACCACCGTGGTTGCCGGAATCGCGGGTGTGCCGCCGTATCTGTTGCTGCTGCGCCGATCTGGAAATATACAGAAGAGAGAGTCGCGAGAGAGAGTTGGAAGGAGATCGCCGCCGCCGGCCATGGTCGGAGACCGGCCGGGAAAGGTCGTCGCTGACTTTGCCGGACGAGAGGAAGGGAGGCTGGATGGAGCTTCACCGCCGTAGTTGACAGGTGCCGGAACTGCGGCTGTCGCCGCCGTGAGTAGGGATGGCCAGAGGCCGAAGTCCGCCGGAGCGCTGACGTGGCCGGCCGGATTTGATTGCCGGCATCATGCTCTAGAGAGCATTCACAACTGCTCTCCATTTTCTCTTCTGCACATATGCATATGTGTATGTATGTGTGGTACAAAAGAAAAGATAAAGAAATTATCTTTATAGTACATGCCTCAAAGGTGTAGTACAATTGCTAAATAGACAGGTATTATACTGTGATCTCCGAACATATTAAATACTGATTTGTCAAGTAAACGACCCATAATAAATCTCGAGTGACCGGAATATTATTAATGTCTCATAATTATTCTCGGAATGCTCAATGCGTTAATATATATATAGTTTGGTAATTATTCGGTCAACGGGCGGTATAGAGCGTGTAGTAGACGTGAATCTTGTTCATCTTTGTTTCACGATCCGGATATTTAATCATGACTGTAATTTTCTGTGAACACACGAAATATATTTATAGCTTTACAGGATCGGTAAACCATCTTAAATAATTAAATGAATCCTTTTCGGTTAATAACGCGTAACAGTCCCGTTTACCAATTTCATTATTTCTCGTTCCGTAACACCTTATACTTCATAAAAGAATCGTTAGAATAATTATAACGAATTATCCGGACCTCGAGTATATGGATTGGGCCTTTAATGGGCCTTGATTCTCTTAATGGGCCTAACGGGCCTAACTGGGCTTATCGAGTCCAGTTCCTTTATAAAAAAAATTTCCCCACGATTTACCAGAATTAACGAGGTGTCACACAACTGATCAAGGATAGTTTAAAGAAATTTACAATTTTGATGTTGCTGAAAGAAAAATCTATGAGATTGAGCGTAAAAGTGTATGGTTATCTTACGATGGCTTTACCTACTGAATTGTTACATCAATTCAGTATGTGCAAGAAAAGTAAACAATTATGGGATGCGTTATCGATGAGATGTGAAGTTAATAATCAATACAAAAAGAGTAGACGAAAAGTGCTGAATAAAGAATTTGAAAACTTTCAACACTATGATAAAGAAAACCTCACTTCGCTTATATCCAGATTATCACATCTAATCAGTGAATTGAAAGTGGTTAACATTGAGAAGACTGAGGAGGAATTGAAAGAGAGACTATTAGAAGCGTTACCAGAGAAGTGGGAGAATAATGTTTTGTTGCTTACTCATGACAATGAGTATTCAACATTATCATTTCATGATTTAACAGGATAGCTTCATGCTAGAGAAATGGAAATGATGACTTCACACAAATCAACTACTCAACTGCAAAATCTTGAGTTGTATCATGGTCAAAATTCTGCAAGTATCAATGCAAAATCTAAATCATTTAGTTTTGATTCATCAAATCCAGCTCCAACAGCTTTTGTTGCTAGCCATGGATCAGGAAATTCTAAAAATTCATCAAGAAGATGCAATTTCAGCATTCCAAATCATTCAAGTCAAAAATCATTTTATACAAAAACATCTGATGAACATTTGGCATTGATATCTGCATTGTTATCTTCATATTATGGATTGTTGAATGGTGGTTTGCCAACAGCTAATCTGATTGAAGAAAATTTTGATCAGATCGATCCAGATAATCTTGAACAATTGGATATCAATTGGCAACTTGCTATGCTAGCCCAAAGAACTAAAAGGTTTAGGAAGAAAACATGATTCAAAAGTTTAAATACAGATGGTAAAGTTGGATTAGATAAATCAAAGGTAAAATGATTCAATTTTAGACATTTTGCTCGTGAATGTTCAAAGTCAAATGCTTCTTCATCAAAGTCTTTAACAAATAATTCAGAGTCAAAGGCATTAGTCTCATAATTTGATCAAGAATATGACTGGTCGAAAGAATATGAAACTCCTATTGCTTTGACTGCAATTCATAACAATCCTGAAAATTCATTTAATGTTGAGTTAGCTGAAATGCAACATGCATTTATGGTTCAAATTGATCAGAGTGATTCTGAATCTGAAACTAGTGGTTATGAATCAGTTTGTGAATTTTATTCACAGAAGGATTAAGAATTCAAAGTTTGGTAAAGGAGGATGAATTGTTGGTTACTGATTATGACAGGAAGATAGAAGAATTGGGTGATGAACATAAAAGGTTGGAAGGTTTAATTCAAGAATTGTCATCTCAAAAAGGAAAGTTTTTAGAGTTTCAAGCAGAAGTTGTTGAGAAAGAGTTAAAGTTTCAATGTGTTGAAAAGGATTTTGAATAGAAAATTAAAGAATTATCTGAAGAAAATGTTGAATTAGTCGAGGAAGTTGAAAAATGGAAGGCTGAAGTTGAGGATGCTACCAATGATTTCAATAATTTGTTTAAAAAGTCAAAGGTTAAGCTTAATATGCTCAACAAGACTTCCGATGAACAAGTTGCTCAAGTTGGTCAATATCATATTATTAGGGAAAAGTTGCTAGATGAAAAGAGGGAGTTAGCAAGGTTGAATAAATTGCAAAATGCGAATCTTGATATTCAGAAAAGAAATGTAGATAAGTTGAAGAAAGAGTTGTTTGCTGAGCTTGATAATTTGAGATTGCAAAAATATGAAACAAACAAGGTTGCTAAGAGGTTGATTGTAACAGAAAAAGAATTGGCTGAAGCACAACAAAAGATTTCCGATTTGAAGATTCAAGTGATTGATGCAATTTGATTTTTGAACAATGTCACCAATTCACAATCTTTCACAAGTTTCTTAGCAAAAGATGAAAATTTTGAAAGAATGTTAGACAAGACAGTGACACCCCCAGGTAATCTCAAAGAAGTTGTTAATGAGGTGGTGGAAAAGGTAGAAGATTATGATTATTCTAAATTTGTTAATACTAAACCTAATGAGGAAAAGCTTGTGAAGAAAAAGAAAGACAACAAGAAAGGGAGAAGAAGAAGAATGCGATGAACTCTGAGATTCCTAAAACTTCAAAGTTTGTGTCTGGTTCTTCATCAAATGAAGAAGAGAAATTAGCTAGTTCAACTGAGAAGATTCATTCTCGCACTGATATTAATGAGACAATCTTCTATGCTCAAAAAGATGTCAACAAGGTCAAAGCTGAATTTTCTCGTCTTGCAAAGAACGGGCATAGAAATGCATTCTAGTTCAAAAGCAATAGAAATTGAAGAAAGTTACTATGAAGCAAGTTTAGAAAGATGTGTTTACAGCTGAAAAAGTTCAATCTGAGAGGTTTTACAAACTCAAAGGTTCGGAACAAATATTTTCTAACAAAGAATTCCCGCTTCATTGCATGGATGCTCAGAAAATATCAGAAGTTTTTGTGAAGAATGCTGATCCGAAGAACAAGAAGAAGCAAACTGCTAAATTTTCTTCTGGAGGATCTAATTCTTCTCCAAAGAGCCCGGCATCCAAATGGGTTCTTGATCATCGATTTCAGGTATATGATAATTTTTATGATCATTTTGGAGATGCTCATCTTTGTGAAGCTTTGCAGGGACAAAAGAGGAAAAATATATACAATCGCTTGTGTTACAATTACCGACAAAAGGGGCATATGGCACAAGATTATCATGTCACTGCTGCTTCTACTCAAAGAAAAGGAAAGGTTCCTTTTGTTGGTAATTTTGCCAAATCTAGATTCATTGAAGTATATGGCAGAGTATTTGATGAATATCAACCTACCTTTTTCAAAAATCAAGGAAGATCTATTCCTAAATTTCAAAATGTTCCATATGAATGTTATTCATCACTTAACATCCATGGTCTATCCATTTCTTTGTACCCGACTTGTATTCCATGATCCATTCAATAAGAAGGTTCTTTCATTTTATTTGGTGTTTCAATGTATAATTTACGATTATTTTAATTTATTGTGTTTTGATTTCAATTCGGATTTCAATATTTCAAGCTTTCAGTTTATTTAAATTAGACCAGACTTGAGTATGCTATATACGTGTGGTAAATGTAGGCAATACTAGTTACGCACGCAATTGAAACACAAATTATAGTTGTACAAAAGTTTTGGGTTAAAATTATAAATATTGAAAGTTTGGGCCATTTATGTATTTTTGAAAAAAAAAACTTCGTAAATAGTTTTATATTTGAGTGTCGAATAAATTCACAAATAAACCTATGCGAAAGATTGGGTTTAAAATATAAATTATGGGAATTAACTGTGCCTTTTATGGGTTGCATATAAGTTAAAAAAAAAATAACAAGAAAATAAGGAAGTGAGGTCCATGGGATTCGAACCAGTGACCTTCTACCTCACATGTGATGCACCTAACCACTAGAGCAATAATGTTTTGATGTTAATATTCTGACTCCAGCGATTATATCATGAAACCAGCGCGTGCAGTCTTCCTTTCCCCCCTCCTTCCTCTACGCGCTCCTCCTCTCTCTCTGCTCTTTTTTTTTCGTTCGCGAATGGTACTATCCTCATCATTCCAATCCGTTTTTTTTCAATTAAATCTACAAATTGATTACACATTCATGTTCCAAATTCAATACCGATTCTAATGACACCACAATCACTCAAAACCGTTTACAATCAATGATTTTCACCCAAAACCTCCAAATTCATAAAAACCACCATTAAAACGATTTTTTAAGCTTACAATTGACCCAGCTCCGACCTCTTTCACTATAAATTGAGACTAGTAATCAGTTATAGACCCTCCCACGCATCATATTCCTCTGTCAATTTCGATTTTTACAAAGGCAAACAAAAACCCCCAATTTCTAGGGCTCCAAACTTGTTCGTGCGATTCCGGACTCAATTCTCCGTCAAATTGATCAAGTAGTTTTTCGTTATCTACAAAACCCCTCTGTTAATTTTAGGTTTTATCATCATATTTCATATGTCAATTTTAGGGTTCTTCGTGATTTAGGGATTTTTATGAAAACATAAATTGTAGCCTAACTAGTTTAATCTAAATATCTCAATATCAATAATTTCTATTCTAAATCACGATGGTTGCAATTAGAATATATTCATAATTATTTTATCTATTTTATTACTTGTTATCATCTTCTAAATATATATTTATATATTTAAAAATTATATATATTATCACATGATAGAGATACTTATTCCTTACGACGTTAACTATAAATCATAATAAAATCATGATGATTCCATAATCATTAGATCATATTATAAAAATACTTTTATAATCAGTGTATATTACATTACTTTGTAATAGTTATAACATCATAGTCTAAATATAATTCAAACTTCATATATTGTTTTTACGAGTCATTCATTCTCGCATTATTAAATCAATTCACAATCATCTTATACAAAAATTTAAAGCTTTGCGGAGACAATTGTAAATGTATTATTATGTTTATTATTATCAATATTATCATTATTATTATTATTATTATTATTATTATTATTATTATTATTATTATTATTATTATTATTATTATTATTATTATCATTGTTATTATTATTATTATTTATTATCATTAGTTAGTGTTGTAACCTAATTAATTCAAACTTATTATTTAAACTTATTAAAAGACATCTCATTTATGCCATAAGAATTTACTTAACATTTATATTACTCATAAATACACTATATAACTTTTGTCAAATAAATAACATGTCTTTAAATAAAACCCAAATGCCCATGAACCCCTAGTCTCCTAGCTTCGTTATTCAACTAGGTCCCCTCGTTTTCCTTTAGGTTGACCTTCGGGACTACTACTTTCATTCTCGCGTTCATTCGTGGAATCCATTCATCCTATCATGTGAGTAATCCTTGCCCCTTTTTCGTGTTTTACATTTTGGGGAGCAACATGTATCCTATATCAATCTATTGATTTTCATGATTTTCATATAATACGATTGTAGACCATATGTGTGAATGTGTGTAGGATTTCATTCTAGCATAACTTGTCAATGTGTTGGGATTTCATGTTTTCATAGTGTTTCATGTATGTCATGTCGCATAAACAACGTAAGGCCTGGGGAATCAAAGATAGATCTATTGGCTGACAACCCACTCAACTTGACCGATTCTGGCGTTGGGTGTTTGAGACCTATTTCATAAAGCCTAACCTTCGGGTTAGGGAATCCTTTTCATTGAGGGTTGTTTATGCATTATTTTCATGTTGTCATTTTATCTAGTATGTTGGTCTTTCATATCATTCTATCATATGATACAATTCGCATGTTTTCATTTTATATATCATGTTACATATTAAACCTGTGATTACTCACCAACTTTGTAGTTGACCTTATCTTATACATGTTGCAGGAAATGATAATGTTTGATCCAAGTTGCTCTACTTAGGGATTTGGACCTAGTTAAATTCTAATGAGACATTGTTGAATCGTTCATGTTATGTTTTAATTTCAAGTTTATGTAATGACCTATTATTATTAATAAAATTGGTGTTAATTAAATATTGTCATCTTAATTTAGTTGTCATGAGCTTTTGGGCAATCTAATCCATGCCCCAACGTTTCCGCCGTCGGTTGGGGTGTGACAATCACAATCAATTATAACCGATTCATCAAATACTAAATTACCAACATCAAATCTGGAAACCTAAAGTGGTTTCAAAGGGTAATCAGGAGACTGATCGACCAGAAGCGATTCGCTTCGGGTCAATTATAAACTGACGTGTTTTACCAGTGTGCAGGTACTTCTGGAAGACCTATCGGTGATTGAAAAGTTATTGATGGAGGAGTATTCTGCTGATCTAATTCAAATTACAAGTGATATCAAATTTCAAAAACTTATATTTTTCTGAAAGCTAAAACTGGAAGGTATTCATTTCGAAAGGTCAATTTTCTTTCTTTAATGCATTTTGTCTGTAGTTTAAGGGGAGAAATTGAAAAAACAAAAATAGTGTCTTTGTGTTTTTGTTAAAATAAAAAATTCAAAAATAGAGTTTTCATTTTAAGGGGGAGAAAAGTACAAAAAACAATGAAAAATAAGAAATTGTATCCGACATAATTGGAAAATGATGGTACATTGGCTTAAGTGTCTGACTCGTGGATAAATTAAATGAAAAATCCATAAGATCATTGTTCGATGTGCTTGGTAGGCTCGGAATTAAATCAGAAATATTCAAATGTGATATACATTAAATACTAATGCTTGACCAAGTGGACAACATCTTGATGCATATCTCAAGATATTGAAAAGGTATGTGAAAAAGAAAATGAGAAGACATTGTGTATACATGTGTTCATTTTGCAAAGAGTTAAACTTGTTTGATTTTTTTTTCTTAAATGATCGGACTATCTCTGTGTATACGGGAGTATCGACCTGATAGTTGTTCATTTAAGTGTGTGCTTTATTTTCTTTGGTGTTTCATATAATTCATCGGACTTTCTCTCCGTGTCCACAAGACCGGCCTGATTGTTGTTGAATTATACAGTTTCAACTTGTTTTTACTTTCTTATTTTGTTAAATCTGAGGCATTATCTGCGTATCGTAAGATCGACCTTAAGGTAGACGATTTAATATTCTTATTTCTTTTTTCATGGAACACAATAGACTATATCATGAATACAATCACTGCGTGTTAAATCACAAGTGAAGTCACAAAGTGTGACATAAAAGCATGTCTGAGTATATCTGATAAGTGTGGGGTACACTGGTCAAAGCAGATCTAATAAATACTTTAACACATCCAGATGTTATGAGTATGATTTTGCCAGAGTTTAAGATGGACAAATTATACCAGCAATCGACATGACTTGTGTGATGAAGTAATTGAAATTGAAGTGTAGTTCAGCATGTTATGTTCAATATAATCCCCAAGTTGTGATCTTTCTCGCAAAATACAAAAATAGTGTTTGATTCTATATTGCATTTATGTTTCATATCTGCATCTACTTTTGAAGATGATTATATAGAAAAACAAAGCATGCAATAAAAAATCTGGAAAGAAGTAAGAGGGCTACAAGACAAACTCCTAAAAAGAGAAGAAGATAGACCTCCCATGAGTCCTCTTTCAAAAATAGTATATGACAGAGCATTTGAAGAACAGGTTGAACAAGATCAAATATACACCATGCCTGTAGTAAAATAGTTTTCACGTATCAAAGCTCAATCAATGCCGAAACATCTCTAGATTGATCAGTTCAACAATTCAGTGTCATTACACCGGATGGAAACTCAAGGGAATTCACAAACCATGACCTCGACAAAATGAATCCAGTTCAGCTAAACTCATTTTTGAGATAGTTCTTTGATCAATCCTCAAAAACTGAAAGGGTCAGTACAGCCTTGTATAAAGGAATAGAAGCCGGAAAAAGGATGATGAGAAGGTAAGCACAAGTATACATACAACTTGCTAAAGAGAAAGATCCTCCTCTGTTGCTCTTAACTAAACCAAATGAAGATCTCCCTCCCGTAGTCTCGTTGAGAGGATCCGGAACAATAGTGATCGGTCAACATTCTGGACTATGCTTTAGAGATCACAAAGAGGAAAGAAGATTCTTCAGACTCAATGAAAAATATAAATACACAAATCTAGCTTTGAACTTCTTCCTCTTCATACTAGACAAATGTGAAGCAAATGACAAAGGGGTCAAAAATAAGATCAAGACTGAAATATCCAATCTTCAAAAAGAAAGAAATATATTTTACACTCTACTTGAAGAATGCAGGAAACCTTACAACTTCAGGATAAACAAACTGACTGGTAAAGCCACTATAGAAAGGAATGTGTAAAATAATTGTATCTTCTATCTTGATCAATGAAAATGATCCTTTTTTCTCTTTTTATTTATTTTCTTCAAATACTTAGGGGGAGATTGTTAGAACAAATTGTAATATAACGGAAAACAATCAAGTATTAGAAGAAAAGATTAGAAACATCATCAAAAGAGAAAAGAGGAAATAATCTATACCACTTACAGATTTTAGTAGTTTTACAGAACTACTTTGGAATATTCAAAGTAGATCGGTAAAACTCAACTTTTACAGGAAATCCACATTTCTATAAAAGGCTTCTAATGGGAAGCATTCCTAGTCTTCAAAGAAGAGTCTTGAACGAGTTCAAGCCTACCAGAAGATAAAGATTACAAGAAGAAGAAAATGCCTAAGTTTGAAGAACACGTAAATAAGAATTGCCAACTTGACAATTAATGCAAAGATAGTTGAAGACGGTTGAAAAGACACTACGTCAAAAAGTGGCTTTGGCCACGTTTTTTTTTTTTTTGAACGCATAGCCACTGTTTTGAAAAAAAAAACGTGACCAAAGGTAAGAAAACACTAGTTTTAGCCACACATATTTTGTACTTGTGGCCAAATATATAGTCTTTGGACCCTTTTAACCAAATACGTTTTTGTTTATGTGACAACAACAATCAGGTGCAATGACTTTAGCCACTGTTTTACAAAAAAAATGTGGCACTTATTTGTCACACATAAAAAAGAGTGGCGAAATGCACCAAACGGTCACGAAATTTTTATATTTTTTTATTCGTGCGAACAAAAAGGAATGTATGGTCACGCTTAAATAATGTTGTGTGACGGAAGAGTAGATTTAATTACTTAGTAAATTAAAAAAACAAAACTATTAAGTATATATTATGCGTGGCTAAATGTGAGCAATGGCCATTGTTTTTAATTAGTTATGTGACTAAAATCTAGTACATATGGCCATTGTTATTAGGTTGTGTGACTAAATAGTAGGTTGTGAGTGACAAAAATCTATTACCTATGGCCACATATATTAACCGTGACTAAATGGTAGGTTGTGAGTGACAAAAAAAAACTATTTAATGGTCATGGTAAAATATTAAACGCGTGGCGAAAGGAGACGATTTGTTTCCCTCTAAAACAACGCGCTTTTTTCGTTTACACCAATTCGAGCGTGTTCAAATCTGCTACCCTATATATACATCATCATTGTTATTTTCCTTTACCGCCATCCCTTTCTTAATCTCAAATTCTCTACACCATTTCATTTACACCAATTCACGTGCATCAAATGGCTGATAATCAACGCTCCCTTAATTACTGGTATGTGAAGAATAATCATATTTTTTTTTTGGTTTACAGTAACAGGAGAAGAAGATACTTTAAGTCCCACAAATTTGTTATTAGAAACAACGATGAGAACATCCTGAGGCAACTCCATGCGCAGAAGATTCTTGATTGTTTTGCCTACTCTGTTGAGGCAACGAAATTATTCTGTGTCCTTGATACAAAATTCAATGAATTTGTATCCGAAGAAGATGAAGAAGATGAACATGAAATTGTCCAATCTTAGGAGTATTTAAGTTCTACTAACCAGATTGAAATGAAATACATGAACACAGAAGAGAGTAAAAAAATATTTCTATGGATGAAATTGTGGGGTCTTTTGATATGAACTTTCTCAAAAAAAAAATGAGTGAAATTCCCCTGATTAACAAAGATGGGAATGATTTCGGGAATGACATTCAACAAAAGGTGAAGGATATGGTTGCCGATTGGGTTCAAGATCCTGCAAACAATGGTTGAATTGAAGAAGGGCGTGATGATGATGATGATGATGATGATGATGATGATGATGATGATGATGATGATGATGATGATGATGATGATGATGATGATGATGATGATGATGATGATGATGATGATGATGATGATGATGATGATGATGATGATGATGATGATGATGATGATGATGATGATGATGATGATGATGATGATGATGATGATGATGATGATGATGAAGATGCAAGTTCAGGATACATATCCGAAGACTACAGTGATCCGGATTATTAATTAATTGATGTATATGTTTATGAACAAACTAAGAATAATTTTCTATATGTTTATTTTGCTAACAATTATTGGTAGTTAGAATTGAATATATGATGGTTATATATGTTTATCATGTTTGATTATCATGTTTGATTATCTTGTGATATGGCCACTTATATTAAACTTGTTTGCATAACAAATTATAATGGTCACGGTATATTAATTTTGGGTGGCTAAAAGAAGACCCACAGTCGACGGCGCTTGTAATCATTACTATTTCATTTACTTTTTCATTTACTTTATTGTTCTAATCTTCATCGATCTTTGTATCAGTTTTCATCATCATCTCCACCATGCACCTTTTCTCCCAGTCTCTCTCTCTCTCTCTCTCTGTTTTTCGTCCATCATCATAGGCAAAAAATGTGGAATTGGCGTCATCTGAATGTGGAAAACGGTAGGTTATCATCTTCACCACTGAAATTCAATTGTAATTTGCGTCTCAGATTTGGTAATTTTTTCTTGTGTAGGGAAAGATTGCACTCTGTATCTCCTAGGAGCAGATTTTAAGTTATTTTGGAAACCATGGAGACGAGGAGTCTCTAATGGTTCATATAAATGCTTTACTGAGAGCAGATTTTAAGTTATTGTATAATTTTATAACAGTCGGTAGTAAGTGCACATGATGAGGTTTGCAACACTTGTATTCTTCAAGTGCTTCTCTCCTTTTTGGGCCCACGACCCTGATTTTTCTTCAGCCGTTTCTTCTCCCTTTTGATCAGAAGCAAGTGCATGTGAGAATGCAAAGAGGGATTAATTTGTTACATCTTTTGGCCCCCACGAACCTGATTTTTCTTCAGCCGCTTCTTCTCCCTTTTAAGTTAGTAGTTTTTAAGTTGTCATTTTATAGATCAATGTATTAATGGAATCAAACATTTTGGATTATATATGTAATTGTGTTTGTTAAAGCAGCAATTCATTTTATTTTTTTATTTTTGACTTTTATTGACTTTGGTTTGGTCATAGAGAGGAGACCTGCAGGCACAATCAAAACAAGGAAACACTTGACTAAAATTTAAGATCCATAATATTCTAGAATACATAAAAACAAAACCAAATATTGTTGAGACTGTAATTTGCCAAAATTCAAAACATTACAATGATCAATTAATTGGTATTACGTAATATTATTCCAGTATAGTCAGCTCTATGGCAAACATTGCCACGTGGATCTACAGGTGGCAATACGTTATCGTTGTGAGGAAAAACTACCGTACTAGATTCCTCATTGGCATCGTCTTCATAATAATCTCTGTAATTTCTGGGAGGTGTCATAAAGACAATATGTAGTTTTTTATCCAGCTGGTCTTTGACGTAAAAAAATTGTCGTGCGTGTGACGCGAAAATGAACAGGTCCTCCTTGTGACCTAGTCTTTTAAGGTTGACCAAAGTGTAACCAAGACTATCTTTTTTGACCCCTTGTGTATTCTCAACCCAGTCGCACATAAACAGAGGGATGCTTTTAATATGGTATTCTAGTAGCCAATCTCTTTTAAAACCCCATAGTAAGGTTTTTGTCCATAGGTTAAAACTTGTTAGAGATGTGCATGTCATTTACCTCTATACCTACCCTGTTGTTCTGGTAAACCCTACCGTCTCAAGATTTTGTACGAAATGAATAGCCATTGATGTCATATACTTCATATGCCTCACGCTTCTGTGTGGACCATGTGAAATCCACCTAACGGTCTCTGATATAGTTTCTGGGGACTCAGCCATCTCCTTTTCAACCTAAAATTCATAGTAGGTTCATCAGGAGAGTTCATTAGGAATAGGAAGGTTATAGTTCTTTCGAAAATCAAATAAAGTTGTTCCGGACAACTCATGTTAGTTGTTCCGGAAAGTTACAGTTCATCCTGATATTAGAACAATAAGAAAATAGTTTCAGTTCACCAGGAAGGTTATAGTTCATCCAGATAGAAAATAGAGTTGTTCCGGACAAATCAGGTCAGATGTTCAGGAAAGTTACAGTTCGTCCGGAATTAAAACAATAAGAAAATAGTTTCAATTCACCAGGAAGGTTATAGTTCATCCGGATAGAAAATAGAGTTGTCCCGGACAACTCAGGTCAGTTGTTCAGGAAAGTTGTAGTTCATCCGGAACTAAAATAATAAGAAAATAGTTTCAGTTCGCCAGGAAGGTTATAGTTCGTCCGGATAGAAAATAGAGTTGTTCCAGATAATTTAGGTCAGTTGTTCAGGAAGTTACTATTCATCCGGAATTAAAAAAATAAGAAAATTTAGCTGACCTTGTTGCGTAACTATTTACCAATTGTTGTGCTCTGCTTCTTCGTCAGCTCATTTAGTCTACTACTAGGATGTTCCTTTTCCAAAAATTTCATATGTTCTCTACAATTACATGAATTGAAGTTATGTATAAAAGTTTATAATTAATTAAATAGATCAAAAAAAGGTTAACAATCGAAATTACTTACTTGATATAATGCTCAATTTCAGGCGTATTTAGCAACACAAATAAATGCGCTTTCGAGAGGAGCTCTGGAGAGACTTCAACTGATCTACCAGCTGACCCAGGACTTCCTTCCGCACTACTATGCTTATTTGTTGGAACACCAATAGTTGTGATGTTTTTTTGGTATTCGCTGAGAAACTCAATCGTTTCTTCTACAATGTTCTCCTCAGCAATGCACCCTTCTGGATAAGTTTTATTTCTCACGTGGCCCTTAATTACCTTCATACACCTTTCAAATGGATACATCCATCGAAAGCATATTAGGCCACATAATTTTACCTCCCTAGTAAGGTGCACCGTCAAATGAAGCATAACATCAAAAAATGATGGTGGAAAATATATCTCAAGCAGGCATAGTTTGACAGCAAGATCTACTTGCAATTCATCTAGTTCTTCGACGTTGATCTCTTTGCTGCATATTGATTTGAAAAAAAAATAGACAAAGCCTGATAATAGCATATCTTGTTGGTTCAAGCATGATTGACCGAATTGCAATCGGCAAAAACTATTGCATCAGCATATGATAATCATGTGACTTGAGCCCCACAAGTTTCTTATCCTTTAGACTAACCAAACTATAAAAGTTAGAAAAATAGTCTTGTGGAACCTTCAAGTTATATAATGTGTCACAAAACTTTTCCTTTTCATCTTTTTGTAACGTGTAACACGCTGCAATAAGTACTGTGTTGTTCTTGTTCTGTTTAGGATGCAACTTTGGTCTTAACTACAAAAAGTTCAAATCCTTTTTAGCATTCAGTATATCCTTTTTCTTTCCGGGAAGGCAACAAGACTCTCAGCCACATTCTTTTCAATATGCATGAAATCAATGCAATGTTGGACCCTATTATGCCTCCAATATCTAAGTCTTCGAAACCATATATTGAATTTCTTCCAATATTGTGGCTTCTCTTTATGTTTCTTTTTCTCTTATCAATCTTCCCCCTCTTCCGATTGAGGTCTCAGGGATTTCTGAATCAATACACCTTAGTCCCTTTCCTTATTTATTCCTGATATGTTAAACTTTGTTGTATATCTGTTCTCCGGTCATAGGATCTGCAGCAGCTTCCAACTCTTGTTTACCATGGAAGGCCTCTGTTTGCTTTCAGAAGGCATGCGTAGGTGGTAGATATCTTATGTGACCAGCATAACACTGCTTGGCTGAGAAAGGAAACCTCATGCATTTAGTTTGTGTCCGACATACAACACAACCATTGAATCCACTGTACGGGAAACCACAAAGTGTACCAAGTGCAGGGTAATCATTAATCGTCCACAAAACAACTGCATTCATAGTAAACCATTCATGCGCATACGCATCATATGTTTCCACACCAGCCTCAAATAACAGCTCTAAGTCATCAATCAAGGGTTCCAAAAACACATCAATATCATTTCCAGGCACTCCAGATATTAATAAAGAAAGCATGATGAACTTTCCTTTCATACACAACCATGGTGGAAGGTTGTAAATGACAGACAGAACCGGCCACACACTGTGATTTATGTTGCCTCTATTCACATCGACCCCATCAGTTGAAATGCCAAGATGAAGACTTCTAGGATCGTTAGCGATTTTGGGATATTTCTCATCTATGGCTTTCCATGCCGGTGAATCGGATGGGTAGCGTAACACACCCGGTATTTTGGAACTGGTGGCATGCCATCTTAGATCTTCTGTTGTGGTTTTCACTTGATATAGTCGTTTCAATCTTGGAATGATGGGGAAATACCACATTACCTTTGCAGGAGTATTATCGTATATTTTCTTAGTCCTCTCATCCATCTTCCATCTGGACTCACCACAAGTTGGACATACCGTTAGGTCCTTGTTCTTCTTCCTGTAAAGAATACAATCATTGATACACACATGTATCTTGGTGTACCCTGCACCTATTGACTTCACAATCTTCTTGCCCTCATATCTATTTTTCACAATTTCATTACCTTCAGGTAGCAATTCAGTAAAACTGAAAGTTCATTAGAAAATGATCTGATGCTCCATGCTAAGGTCTTCAAGTTTAGTAGTTGAACCAAGGCAGATAACTTTGTGAAGGTACGACATCCTTCATACAGGGGCTTCTCAGCATCCATGAGTCGTTCTTGAAACTTCTCATGGTCCTCAGTGAAATTATCTTCAGTAGCTCTGACCATTTCTATTGTTTCGGATGCATCGAATGGCATTACGGAATCAAAAAATGATTCCGTGTGAAGCTCCTCTCCTACGGGCTCATGTTTCTCTCCATGTTTAGTCCACCTTGTATAAGTCAGATCAAATCCCTTTAAAAACAAATGATATTCTAACTCATCAATAGGATAAGAGTAACGGTTTGACATTTAACACAGGGACATGGAATTTTCTTCTTCTTCAAATTGGTAACTGCAAACTTTAAGAATGATTTAACTCCATCGATATATGATTTCGTGGTTCTACTGGTTATCATCCAAGACTTATCCATGTTTGTTTTGCTAACAAATACAACAACAAAGATTATTAAAAATGATTAATACTGAAAACTCTTTTCAGTAATCTTTACTGTGAACCTGTTTATTGGAGAAGTAATAGGACGGAGAGAAAATTCTATCGATTAATGAGCAATGGAGAAATAGGGAGCGGGCAATTATGAAAATCGAGAGTGATATGTGAAATTTTCAATTGAATTCGCTCATTACTTTACCCCACCTCTTTTAGAATTTAGCGGGCCCAGTTAGAATCATATTTAAATAAATTAAAATGCAAAGTAGCTTCTAACTTAGGGTGCTGCTCAGGTGATAAAAACGATTTTGATTAACATACCATGTTCCGTGTTCGAGTCCTTATTCTGTTACTTTTTTACCGTTTATTTGGTTTTATTTTTTCTGTAATATGTTTAACCTTTATATTAGTTTCACTTAATTGTTTGTTAATTCCAGTTAATTCATCTGTTACTGTTCATCTTCTCTCAATAAGGGTGAACTCTTCTTCCTGAGGAATTATAGTTCTTCCGTGTTCGAGTCCTTATTCCGTTACTTTTTTACCGCTTATTTGGTTTTATTTTTTCTGTAATATGTTTAACCTTTATATTAAATACACTTAATTGTTTGTTAGTTCCAGTCAAATTAATCCGTTTCTGTTCATCTTCTCTTAATCCGGATGAACTCTTCTTCGAGGAATTCTAGTTCTCCCGGTTTTGTTCTTCTTCTCGAACATTAAATTATTAAGAACATGTGAAAGTAATTTCGGATAATTTTGGATCATGTGATTAAAATTTTAGTGGTTTTGTTATAACGTGTAGAAACTTCGGTTTGACTTGGAGAACGTGTGAAAGTAATTATAATGTGTTCAATAAAATCAAACATTTGGTATACTCTAGTGATTAGATATCTGACCTTAGGCATACTCAAGTCATTTGCACATATAATCATGCAACCTGATCAGTAATCAGAAAGTTCTCACCATCATTATCAAACCCTTCTCAAAATCCTTATCAAACCCTTTCTCAAAATCCTTATCAATCCCTTTCTCAAATCCTTATCAAATCCTTCTCAAAATGGCAAACTTGAAAGAACTAGAAGAAATTTATTTTCATACAAAGATTATTTCTACCGTGGACCGGTACGGGGTGATTATCACGACAGAGAGACAAACTTGCTTAAACAGGTTGGCCCTGCTCAACCAAGTACTTACAGAGCCACCAAGTCCATCAAGATACCAGATAGCAACTTTTCTGGTAGAAGAAATACACCTCTCCAATGCAGGGCTTCAAATGTTGGTTCAACTGAGGTAAGAAGTTCTGAGTAGGCATTTGGAGTTGATGGAGGAGATGGAATCTAGGTTTCCCGTGAACCTCAACCCGCAACTGCTATGTCTTTTGTTTCTTTTAGGAATGAACATGTTAATTAGGAAACAATTTTGTGTATGGAATTGGAATCAATAGTATGAAATCCACTTTTTGTTATATACTTGTTTGTCTATTTTTGTTTATAAAATTAATATGTTAAACAAAAACCCTAATCCCTGAAAATAGAGACAATCAACAATTGCAATCCGATCAACAACTAATGCATAATTTTAGGTAAATATGTAATCTGTTCGCACAATCTCCATTCCGTTAAACAAAAACCTTAAACACAAAAAATAGAACGGATCAATAAAAACCTTAAATTTTGGGGAATTATAATTCTAAATAATTAATATCTTAAAGAATTAAGATAAAAAATAATGGGTCAATTTCGTGTCAAATGGGTCAATTAGATGTGTTTAGGGGAAACGAGGGTCAGTTGGGACCAATGATGGCCTAATAAGGTGTGTTTAGGGGAAACGAGGGTCAGTTGGGACCATTGATTGCCTAATAAGTTGTGTTTAGGACCAATGATGGCCCAATAAGATGTGTTTAGGGGCAATGAGAGTCAGTTAGGACCAATGAGTCCCAATAAGGTGTGTATATAACCAATAAGGTGTACATAGGACCAATAAGGTGTGTTTAGGGGAAACGAGTGTCAGTTGGGACCAATGATTGCCAAAAAGTTGTGTTTAGGACCAATGATGGCCCAATAAGGTGTGTTTAGGGGCAATGAGGGCCAGTCAGGACCAATGAGTCCCAATAAGGTGTGTATGTAATCAATAAGGTGTACATAGGACCAATAAGGTGTGTTTAGGGGAAATGAGGGTTAGTTGCGACCAATGATGCCCAATAAGTTGTGTTTAAGACCAATGATGGCCTAATAAGGTGTGTTTAGGGGCAATGAGGGTCAGTTAGGACCAATGAGTCCCAATAAGGTGTGTATATAACCAATAAGGTGTACATAGGACCAATAAGGTGTGTTTAGGGGAAACGAGGGTCAGTTGGGACCAATGATTGCCCAATAAGGTGTATATATATATATATATATATATAACTGATAATGTACATATTACAACATATTGAAAGATATATATATACATATATATATATACATATGTGTGTATGTGTGTGTGTGTTCGTGTGGTGTGTCTGTAGTACTTGACATCTTTTTTTTACGTTACGTATACAAATTTATTAGGATACAATTATCATTAAATTTATTGCTTAATATTCCATTTTACACTTAAAGATCATTTTAAAGGTATGTTTAAAATACTATTATATCTATGTCTAGAATTAATTGGGTTTATATTAAATCCGATAAATGTTGTCACGTCCTTATTAGTTGAGATGCTTTCACCCGGATCGATCATATTAATCCCCAAATTACTTCCCACCATTTTCCAAATTTCCCCAAAATTTATTGATCAGTTCCTATTCCCTCTCACCAAAACTTAATCACCAAAACGATTCATCACTCTCTTCTTCCCTCTACATGATTCATCACTCTCTTCTTCCCTCTAAAATCTTCAGGACATCACTACCAAATTTCAGTCAGTATTATTTTCACTGTCATTTTCAGTAGATCATTTATTTCATCTCAAATATTCCATCGCATTTATTTCATTCCCTATTTATTTCATTTCAGGATTCATCTCATTTACAATGGAACGTGATGGTGAAACATTGAAGGACATTCATGATTATTCAAGGGAGAGTGACGAGGATCAATATAATGAATATTTAGAAGATGAACGCCGTGAAAATTCTGACAATGAAGGGAAACATCATGAGGAATCAGAAGAAGAAGAAATGATAAACGATGACGTCCAAGTCGAGGATGAGGTTCATACTGAGAATGAGAATGAGGAACCCATAACCTCTGCTCCCCAAATTACAAATCACAAGAGGGGGTTGTCGCGGTTGGTAAAGTGGCGTGCCAAATTTAGTAACAATGGTGGGAAAAATGGCCACTAACATTTGACAATGCTGGAAGGGTTATCGGGGAGCATAGACCGAAGTTTTCAAGTTTTAAAGGAGATATTGTAAGGGCAGAGGTTGGATTGAAGTATCCTGAATGGAAGAAGGTGCCAACAGACAGCAAGAAGACGATGTGGGCTCTGATTCAGGTTATTAAACATATTAAACATTTTCTCACATTAAGTCATGTGACTAAAAAATCTACGTTATTTTTTTAGCAATACTTCGAGGTTGATAACTGTCGAAAGAATACTATTATGGTAATGCTTGGTGGGTTGCTAAGGGAGTTTAGAAGAAAATTGCGTGAAAAATACATTCTTCCTAACCTGGCGAAACCAAAGGTGCTTGCGAAAGTTCCAAATTCGTATTTCGGTATTGTGGAAAAAGAAGATTGGGACAGATTTGTACAATATACAAAATCTGAAGAATTCCAGGTTTTTATTCAATTCAAACTATAGCTTTCATTAATTAAGCTAAGTGTTATAATAAATGAGATTATAATTATATATCCTACTGTTCTGTTGGATATGCTATATCAACCAGTGCAAAACATGTTCGAGCACAGTATACTTATGATCATACCATGGGCTAGGGAGGATATGCCTTTCTAAAAGAAAAAATAGTAATGAGCTAATTAAGAGTGTTACATCTGGCCAGTCATGGTTAAGAACCTGCAATGTATGTTTCAAGTCGGATATATATTATTATGATACAAGGTACAAAACAAAGAGATTAAAGCTGATGAGGACCCCGATCCAGCTCTTATGTGGAGGAAAGAAAGGGTAAACAAAGAGGGGGAATACAAGACGCATGTGATGAAGGGCCTAGCAGAGAAAATAGTATGTTTAATTGTTATATATATACCTAACTATTTACATGTTAAAAGTTAATAGCACCTCACTACATTAAATAAATTAATTACTACAGGCCGAGATATAAACACAAATAAAAGCGGGATCCTTGACTGCAAAATCGGGAACGAATGCCCTGACAATGGTTCTTGGAAAGGAAAGGGGTGGATTCGTAAAAGGTATGGGTTATGGAGTGAATTCCCGTCAATATTGGCAGCATGGTGCTCCAAAAGGGCGATCAAAAGAGCGCATTAAAAAACTTGAGGCGGAACTCAAGAACGAAAACAGTTGCGTGTGAAAAAAGACAAAAAGGTTGATCACCTTAATTCTAAGCTTAAAGCATAAATGAAAAAAATTGAGGTGTTGATGGCGTTTATGAACACCAAATGATTAATCAACGACAACTTGGTGGACCAGATAAAGCTGTAAATTTTGTAAGGGACAAATTATATAATATATATATATATATATATATATCATATATACATACCTATAATTAATTAATTAATTAATTAATTAACTAGCTAATTATGGAATTGTACGTAGGACATGATCAATTCTGCAGCACAATACATCGGAGAAACAATCTCTTCCATCAAACTCATCTAAGAGGTCAAAAGATAAGGTACAGATCTGAAACAGTTCTGAAATTGAGTTGATACAGAAGATTCTTGTTCACCTGGATGAACATGCTTCTCTAGTTATAGTTCATCAGGATAGTTATAGTTCATCAGGATAGTTAGAGTTCTTCTGGAATATAAATAATAACTGTTCCGGCTATGATAAGTTTGTACTTCATCCGGATGGTTGTAGTTCATCCAGATAGTTACAGTTCATCAGGATAGCTAGATTTCTTCCTGAATATAAATAATAATTGTTCCGGCTATGATAAGTTTGTACTTCATCCGGATGGTTGTAGTTCATCCGGATAGTTAAAGTTCATCAAGATAGTTAGAGTTCTTCCGGAATATAATGAATAATTATTCTGGCTATGACAAGTTTGTACTTCATCCGGATAGTTATCGGGATAGTTAATTAATGTTTAGCCGGTTATGATTTGATTTAATTAGATAAACTAGCTCGCTAGCTACATAAACATTTAATTGAATTGTAGGTCTGTTCTGCAACCGGATCACAAGACGCTCATCCATCTACATCAACAGCATCCAGGCAAAACGTAAGGGTAACTATATATTTTACACAATTGTGTACTTCAATTCTCTTATAACTAATTGCTATATGATCATTTAATTAAATGTTGATACTTTCTTTAGGGGAAAAGAGACAAAGAAGTACTGAAGCAGCAGCTGGGGCATCAGAGCAGGAAGTGGTATATATAATTAAGGATTTGACAAATCGCTTTGACGTTGTTGTTAATTAATATATATGTTACTAAAGTTAATTACATGGAGGGGAATCCACTAAACGTCGTGGGAATGGCTAAATTATTTCTAAAAGAAAAAAATAAGAAGATTCATGGAAGTCCATTACCTCCTAGTTGCCGTAGAATTATAGCTTATCAAGTCAAAACAAATGCAACATTTTTACCATTCCCATTAGATGAAAAAACAATGCTTTCGGAGGTTGAAAATGAATATATATTTGCATGACCGACGAACCGAATGATCCTTCAGTCTAATAACACATCAGATAAATCACAGCCGGTTGATCATTCTACAGTTCAAAAAATACTTGAACAACCACAGGTATTACTACATTAATTAATCCTATCCGCTAATTA
>JBCNJP010000008.1:15131902-15202076 GCA_039602395.1 Deinandra increscens subsp. villosa
ATGTGACATCCGAGAATTTCAAGGTTAACTTCCGTTAGACAATCTCCGTTAGTTACGTTATAAGTGTTAACTTAGTAACTAATGCTTAACTAGGCCGAATACGTCCACGCCCTTTGGTTCATCACCGAACCCGTCCATATGTGTTATATGTTCAATTATTTATTGTCATTACGTGCAATGTGATTTGAACGCATGATTTAATATTATTAATAGCATGACAAATTGTAAATTCTTGATTTTGTGACAAATTGTACGTTTTCGGTTGCCGGCGAAACTACCGAGCGAAACTACAGATTCGCCCGGTAGCTAGCTAGGCTGTTCGGATTACACGAGATCAGAGCCAGTTTCGCTTGGCCAGCGAAACTGCCAGCGAAACTAGGCCCTGATATATAATATCTTAATAAACCCTAGTTTCTCTCATTTGCCTCTTTTACACAAAACACACACACTCTCCATCTTCCTCCTGGAAATCTGGTCAGCCGAGAATCACACCGAGCCATCGAGATCTCAGCCCCGAACCATCATCCATTGAGCTTGGAGATCGAACCGTGAGTCCCAAAAACCATTTCTATGTGTTTTAACCTTAAAGCATGCCCAAACCTTCATGAAATCGTGTATACTTCTGTAATAATGCTTAGGGATGCTAGATCTATCATAAAGTCAGTAACTTTACGTGTGAAATCAAATCATAATGAAGATTTATGCTAGATTAGGTCATTTTAGGTTTAAAATGCATTTTTGGTGATTTGATGATGAAAATCCATGTTTAAGGTGTTAAAACTTGTTGTTTGATGTTGGTAAATGATTATGCATGCTAGATATTGAATTACATGAAATATGGAAGCTGTTAGATTGATTTTTAGGCTGATTTATGAGTTTTTCGTGACCAGCGAAACTAGCCTGTTCTCTGGGCGAAACTATCTAGCGAAATTATGTACATCTCCTTCAGGCGACACTATACAGCGAAACTATAGTGTCGCCAGTGAACGAAACTGCCTAGCAAAATAACCATAGACCTTGTCCCTGAACGAAAGTTCAACCAGTTTCGGGCAAAACTAGTCTAGCGAAACTGTGCCAACAGTTTCGGGCGAAACTAGCTAGCGAAACTGTGTCACCGGGTATTGCCTAGCGAAAGTGCTGCCCGTGCACACAGCGAAACTGTGCAGCGAAACTGCACAGCGAAACTTTAGCGAAACTGCTAGCGAAACTGTGACCAGACCTAAACCCAAACTTGTGAAATTTACTTGAATGTTATGCTATGATTTACATGATTATGCTATGATGAAACATGCTATGATTTCTGTAATATGTGAACCCTTGTTTATGATCAACCATCGGTGTCGTGTGTCGTTATGTCGTGTCGTAGTTCCAACGTGCTATGTTATGGGCCATAGTGACGATAAGTTAATGATTAGACACAAAACTAATACTTAAGACCTAAACGTGTTCATAGGTCTTCATTAAGAAATACTTGGATTAATTAGCAAGTGTAGCCGAGCAACCTAAGGTGAGTTTCACTAACCCTTTATTGTGAGCCCGTTTGGGT
This sequence comes from Deinandra increscens subsp. villosa, assembly GCA_039602395.1. Lineage (NCBI taxonomy): Eukaryota > Viridiplantae > Streptophyta > Magnoliopsida > Asterales > Asteraceae > Deinandra > Deinandra increscens. The sequence goes on from JBCNJP010000008.1 coordinate 15,133,449, forward strand.
CACAACGAATATACTAAACGGAAAACAACGCTGACATTTGGAGGTATCGCCAAATGGGATATCTGTTATGGAAGTTGGAGTGTTTTATGGGAAGCACTTGCAACTGTCCATCCTTGGGATTTCAAATGAAATCCGCAACCAACTATTCGATAACACTTGGGATTTCAAAGGAAATCCGGAACAACCATTTTGACACTTAAACTCTTTTTAGGATTTCAAATGAAATCCAGAATAAACGATTTTTAATATGGCTAGTGTAGGTTAAAGTCTAGACCAAATGATATCACATGCTTTCTAAGGATGCCTTGAAACTTAAAAGTCCTCAACAATTTAGTACCATTAATTTATGAAGCGAGGGGATGTTGGGTAGATCTACTGAGGGTTGACAACCCTGCTCCGCGGTACACAAATGTGTAGCCAACCGGTTGGAGGCCGAACGGAGTACAATATCAGCCTATTTTAGTTGTGGGTCCCACGAGGAACACAACTGGAGGCACAAACCATCGGCAAATGCCGAACTCTGTTACGTCAGCTTTGGTACGAACTTCCTTAGTGCATGGAAACCGGATTAGCTACCCGCGATATCGGTTGACCGCTTTAACTTCTACTTAACTAGTGCATATTCGATAATTCAACACTTGGAAATGTTTGCAAAACTAATACTTATTATATGTTGATACATACGCTTATGAGACCGGGCCAATGCATGACATGCCCACCGTGAACTCACCAACCGTTAGGTTGACACTTGTGTGGTTTTCACTTTTGCAGATCGTTGAAGAGTATCCACTGGAGGTTGGCATGGCACAAGAAGACACTTACTTTCACTTTAAACTTAATTTGGGAATTAAACAACCATTTATGTTCTGTAATTAAAGCACGTGGTTAGTGCTAAGACACTTATGTTTTTATTCTGCTGCGTACTTTTAAACTGTTTTTATTTATGAACACTTGGACTTTACTCTGATTCGTTTAGTATTTGTAACTAATGGTTGTGGTCCTGGTTTGCTCGCACCCCTTAACGGTATAAACTCCGTTAGTGGTTATTTGGGGGTGTGACACTGTACTTAAATATTTCTGGGAGCATTGGCGTGTTGCTAGACGCTAACCAATGTTATTACCTTGGGAGCTGTAGGGATATGATCACGTATTAATAAACGTATGTCCGGAAAGTATTTAAGCCTACGGGGTCACACGTCTCGACACCAAATGTATTAATATTAATTAATAGTGAATTAATATTTATCAGGAACATTTAACGAGGTTTCGTTAAAAACTAACAGTTAATTGTTAACAGAGGGGTGTTAGTTGTAATTAGAGAGAATTGTAATTGGATTACAATTGAGAAAAGGATGGGATAGGCCTTAGACTGAATTCGATGATGGTCCCTATCTCAAACCCTAACTTGTTTATCAAGTCTTTTAAACCTATAAATAGACCCTCTGGGTTTAAGGTTTAGTTACTGCATTTATCTGATAAAAGAGCAAACCCTAATCTCTCTAATTTTCGGCAACAAGAAAAACCCTAGGGGTTTTGATTTCTTGTGTGGTTCGACCAAAGCTTCTTCATCAAGAGGAGTTCGTGATCAAGTGCTAGCACATAGCATTGGTGTGTCGTGTGTGCGATCGTAGAGGGATTTGCGTTAAATCCTCCAAGAGATCAAGTCAATCCGAGCTCATAAGGTAAACATGTTCTCTCCGGTTAGTTAGATTAATTCATAGGATTAATTCCGCTGCGTACTCGTGTGATAATTTGTTATATAAACCAACAAAAGGCTCCATTTGTTGGTAGAACTGCTAAACCAAAATTCATTGATGAATATGGCAGAATATTTGATGAAGTTAAACCTACATTTTTCAAAAAGCAAGGAAGATTTATTCCTAAATTTTTAAATGTTCCAATTGTAGGTTGTTCGTCACATCCAGATGTGACTGATTCATCAAATATTGATTTACCAAAACCACACCAACAATGGAAACCTAAGGTGGTTTCGAAGCAAAACTAGGACACTAGTTGACCAGAAGCAATTCGCTTTGGGTCATTTAAAAAACTAATGTGTTTGACCAATGTGAAGGTACTTCTAGAAGACCTGTCGGTGATTAAAAAGTTACTGATGGAGAAGTATTTTGCTTATCTTTATTTAAATTTCATGATTCATCTTTCTATACTGAAATTTTTCTGAAAACTAAAACAGACAGGTATCCGTGTCAGTTGATCAATTTTCTTTCTTTACATTTCGTTTATAGTTTAGGGGGGAGAAATTGAAAAATCCAAAAATAGTGTCTTGTTTTTATAAAATGAAAAATCCAAAAAAATAGAGTTTTTCATTTTAGGGGGAGTAAAGACATGTTATGGGGAGAAATGCATATGGTGAAGTAAATACATGCAAAATATATAAAATTTTGAGAAATTAATCATTGAGAAATGATGGTACATTGGCTTACCTATCTGACTCATGGATAGATTAGATGAAAAATCCGTAAGATCATTGTTTGATGTGCTTGGTAGGCTTGGCAAATCAGCAAGTATTCAGATGTGATATACGCTAAATGCTATGCTTGACCAAGTGAATAACATCTTGAAGCGTATTTCATGACAAAAATATAAAAGTGTGAAAAAAGAAAATGAGAAGTCACTATGTATACATGTGTTCATTTTGCAAAGATTTCAACTTGTTTGATTTTCTTTATTTTCTCAAACGATCGGACTTTCTCTGCGTATCGAAAGATCGACCTGATTGTTGTTCGTTTGAGGTTCTGCTTTATTTTCTTTGGTGTTTCGTATAATTCATCATACTTTCTCTGGGCATTCACAAGACCGATCTGATTGTTGTTGAATTATACAATTTCAACTTTTTTTATTTTTCTTATTTTGTTAAACCCGAGACCTTATCTGTGTATCGAAAGATCGACCTTAAGGTAGACGATTTAATGTTCTTATTTATTTTTTAATGGAACACAGTTGACAATATCATTAATGCAATACACTATGTGATAATCACAAGTGAAATCACACGAGAAAAATAAAAGGTCTGAATATGTCTGATAGTGTGGGGTTCATTGTTCAAAGCAAATAAATATTACCTTAACATATCCAGATGTTATGAGTATGATTCTGCCTGAGTTTAAGATGGACAAATTATACCAGTAATTAACATGGCTTATGTGCTTCAGTTAGTTGAAATTGAAGTGTAGTTACGTATGTTATGTTCAATATGATCACAGATAGTGATCTTTCTCAAACCAAAAATAGAGTTTGATTATGTATTGCAATTTTATTTCATCTCTAAAAATACAAAAAGATTTTCTGTGTGCTTTAGCATAAGTTTGAAAAAATAAAAAAGATTTTAGGTTTGTGTTGTTATAAACTTTCTAAAAGCCAAAAAGATTTTTTCTGCTTTGTTTTCAATCTGATCTACACGGGATACAAGTCAAATTTCAAAATCAATATCTTGGAGTCCCGAAGTGACGTTTTGCGCCAAGATTATTTATGATTGGACAGGTACTAAAGTGAAGAATAATGTCACAACTTCAAGTCTTCTAAAGTTGTTGATAAAGATGAAACACACTATGCATCGTCAAGTATTCATGATCGGACTAACCATCAAGTTGAGGGGGAGTTTGATTAAAGATACAAGTCTATGAGTTGGACAAGATATTGTACACGTCGAGGGGGAGTTTGTTGGAGCATAATCGCTTCGTCGTGTGAAGTATCTGAATAAGACGATGATACAGAGATGCTGCTCACGTAGTGAGACACAAAGTCACATGAAGTGAGACACAAAGTCACACGAAGTCACACTTCGTGACCTCACGAAGTGACACAAAGTGACACGAAGTGCCACTTCGTGTGAACTTCAGTTCGTGAACATTAGCAAGAGTATAAATAGAATTTTGTATTGTAATCTTGAGGATGGAAAAGCTTATGTGTGTGTTTCTGAGTGTGTAACTGCTAAGAGTCTTCAATGTTTTCTCTAAGTGTTCTTTGATTGTAATTGTTCTTAATTGATCACTAAACAATCATATATTTACTTCTCGTACTTTGAAATAGCTAGATCGAATAGACGATCCATCGCTCTCACGTTTTCAAGTTTCAAGTTGTCCATTTTAAATGTTTTCGTTTTAAGCTCCCTCATGTGTTTTATAGGGGCGCATGCCTAGGAATCTATTCGTTAGCAAATTTACGAATTTACGAGTTCACATGTTTACGAGATTACATGTGAATGAGTCTACGACTAGACGACCTCTCGAGTAGATAACTCTACATGTGTGCCGTTCTAAAGGCTTTTGCTCAATTTTAAGATTTTATAACCCTGAGTTATGTCTACTCTACGACACAACTCATTGATTATCGTGCTTCGGTATTGTTCACCACTGACACCTCCTGTCCTTTTCCCTTTCATTCTAGCATCTCTATCACAGTTTTGTTAAAAACTATGCGCATCAGTTAAACTCATTCGTACCCCGCCTGGACGATCTGGTCCCGGCAATCCTCGACAATAAACCAGCATGTGGGCTCAAGCTTGTGCCATGTATCAAGCCCACAAATTACTTGATTATGGAGTGCTTGCATTTTTTATTCAAAATTTTAGAAGTCCGCAGAAAGGGGAGTCAAAGATATCCTAGTCTCCCGGAATTACCGTGAAAAGTTTTTCTGACAACGCAGTGGGTCTTCCTCGCGTTCACCAGATCGACTTTCGCATTGACCTGCACCCTGAGCGACTCCATTTACAAGTCAACTTATCGTCGCGCACCTTCGAGGAACCTATGATCTTTTTACTTCTATGCATGGAGACCCTTATCTCCATGTTTCAGCCTCGAGAAACGATCGTTTCCGTGTGATCAATTCTCGTTATGTGTCCCCCCCCCCCCCCCCTCTCTCTTCGTGGTGATGTTTTCCAAACCGCATTTCGTGGGTGGTTTGAATATTTTTGCGCTCTGTGTTATGTGATGAGAGTATATTTTGTAACGGTTTTATATATTTAATTCTATATTTTTAATAGTTATAATATATTAATTCTCATCATATTTCCTATGGGTTGTGTTTCATGTGTATGAAGCTAAAAAGTTATAAGATGTTAGTGATTTAATCTGGTTTTGATAATTAATGTGTTAGAATGAAAATGAGGCTAAACGGTTGCTATTAAATTAAATCTGAGCCATAAGCTTCATAACCTATCTTTGTGAATAAGTGTTTATATTCATTTTTAAAAAGGAAATATGAATTGCTCGTGAATGCACAGGTGAAGAAATTGAGACATATATGCATGTGATTAAGTGGGACCCAACTAAATCAATTGATGGAGCAAGCTTGAATAGTCACGTGACTCCAAGATTATTATGAAGGAATTAAGTGGGCTGATCACAAGAAATTGAAGTGTGGCTTGCAATTTGCGTGAACAATTAAATGAAGTTTGGGCCGAGAAAAACAAATAAAAAGGCGGCTGGGCCGTTTGTATTTGGACGTGGGGTTTGGCCCACGTGGCGATCAAGAAGAATTCAAGTGATATATAAAGAGAATACATTCGCACAGTTTGGAGAGAATTAATTCGACGGAGAGGAGAATTCGAATAAAGGCTCTGACGGCTGAGGTCAGACGCAGCAACCAAAGGCTGCTGGTTTGGCACGTTTAACAAGACAAGAAATTTCTTTTGTTGGTGTTTAAGTTTGAAGCCGAGAGAAAGAGAACGAGTTTGGTTCGGTTATTATTTTTAGTTTACTATTTATTTTTCATAGTGTGTTTAATTATATTAGTTGATTTTTGTGATGAGCAATCTTGTAGTGACAGTACTTGTTTTATTCATCATGATTGTTGGCTAATTTTCTTTAACTGCTTTTGGTGAATGGTTGTGTAAAATCGTTCTTTTCTTAACTGGTTAATTGTTAATTGTTCCGGAATACTTGCTACCGTTGAACACCCGCATGCTAAATTGTTTAATCTAACTAGTAACCTAGGGTTTTAGTGGTCCACTGTTTAATGATCTAGCACTTTCTTGCGGCAGGACTAATCAGCCCATTAGAAATTTAGGTTATTAGGTCAAGGAGGCAATTGGGGACTATGTCTATGTAGTATTAGTAATTGATTAGGTTTTGCCCAGATCGGTAGCCAACCAGGATCCAAAAGTAGTTAACTTGTCACGTAAGTAATCTTAGCTTCAGTAATTTCCTTAGTTGTTAAGTTAGTTAATTAGTAGTTAATTAATCCAACTCATTCAAAACAGCCAAGAGGCAATTTAGTGTAATTCCTTAGATTAAATTAGTTTAGTTTAGTTTAGGTCAATCTAGGTTAGTGACAGTAATCTAGGTTTAGGTAGTTAATTTAGTTAGGTAGTTAAATTCTAAATCACTAGTAACCACTAACTCCCCTGGATTGATACCCTACTTACCCTATCTATAGGTTTAAGTTTAGGATTATTTGAAACGGCCTGACAAACCGTTATCAAATTGGCGCCGTTGCCGGGGAGTACGTGCGCTTGTTAGTGATTTTAGTTTTTATTTTTAATTTCTTATTTTGTTCGTTTTTCTAAAAAAAAAAAAAAAAAAAAAACCCCAAAAATATTTTTCTTTTTGTTTCTGCAATTTGAATTTTGCTTGTCGAGTCATAAAAAAATAAATAAATAAATACCAAAAAGATTTTTTATTTTATGCAATTTAAAGTTTTTATTAGTTTCATTTAGTTTTCAAAAAAAAAAAAAAAAAAAAAAAAAAAACTCATAAAAAACCAAAAATATTTTCTTTTTTACTTACTGCAATTTTAATTTTGCTGGTCTACTTTAATTAAAAAAAAAAAAAGATTTTTCACTTTCTGCATTTTAGTTTCTTTTAGTTGTTTGAGTGTTTCGAACAGTGCTACTTGAAAGGTTTTGTTGTTTTTGAGCGTTGCAGGTAAATTCGAAGTTAATCATGGTGAAGGAGGAGAAATGCTATAATTGTGGGAGTTTTTATCACAGAATCAAGTTTTGCCCAACACTGCCAAGTTGAATTCGATTCGTGGAGGATTCAGATGACGAAGAGGAATACGAGGACCCGCACTCATATTATTCATATGATGAACCACGTTCATCATACAGTCAGGGTTATTCTCAATCAGGGAAGTATAATTATTCAGCATATGATGTGTATTCTAATAAATATAAATCTAATGTCACATCTTTTGTAGGATATGATGATGGATATGGGAACAGTTATTCTCAATCAGCATATGAGGATCCCCAATATCAGTCACAACAGAATTACAATGAACCTCCTTGGGGTGTACCACAATTCCCTAAGAACCGAGGTGGGAATCAGATACGGTTTGAACGCGGGGTACCAAGAATTGTGACACCAGCCGAAGTTCAAAGGGAGGAAGAGTATTCACACAGAAGAGAAGTTGCTCAAAGGCAGCATCGAATGGGATATGTACATCCAAACTCAGTCTACTCGCGTTGTAGGGCACGTCCAGTGAAATCTCAAGGATATTATCAGTCAAGTTATCAGGAAGAGTGCAATAAATCTTATGAAGAATACGAGGACCGCCAGGCATATAGTCAAGCGAACTATTCTGAATATTCAACGAAACAACCATGGGCGGGTCCAAATTTTTATCAGAATGAAGGTGTTTTGAAATACCTAAGCAGATCACATTTGTCCCAAATCGAGAAAGAATTGGCTAAACCTCATCAATCAAGGCAAGACCGCATAAAGTTGTTGGATTACAAGTATGATATTTTGGTGAATGAACAACAGATTATTCCGCAAGGATTATTGGGTTTTGAGAGGTCTCAAGAAAAGCAAGAGTGGATATCATCACAAATTAGGGATCAAGATGTTGTGGCAGATAATGACACACCGGTTTTATCAAATGTTGAAGAATCGTGTTTCACACCGGTTGAGGTTAATGGGGAGTTAGAAGAAGTGGTTGAGAAAGAAATGCTGCTTTCAGAAGTTGTTGAGGAGATTGAATTAGAGGTTGAGAGTGATGTGGAGCAAGTTGATTGTGAGAGTGTAGCTAGAGAACTGACTGAAGATGAGCAGGAGGTAGAGGTTCCGAATCCTCCAGTACAAGTAGAGGAATGTTCAGAGCCGACGGAAGATGTGCATATTGAAGAATCCATGACTGAGAATCCACCAGGTAACACTAATCTCTCAATTTTAAATAATAATCAAATTGTTGAATGTGAGCAGGTACAATTGAGTTCGAGGAAAAGGAAGGTGGTTGAGGAAGATGTTGGGCAGGTGGTAATGAAAACACTCCGCAGTGATGATCTGGATGTGCCACGTGTGCAATTGCAAGCTTGGATTCGACATGTCAATTATCGGGCGCATGTTGGCAACTCTAAAGGTAAGTGTTCGATACGTGATAAATTTGTTTTTAATTTTAAAATTAATTTGTTTTGCATGTTGAGCTTGAAAAGAAAAATTAAGAGACGTGTGAACTACCGAGCCTTCATCGGTAATGTGATTGGCAAGTGCGGCTTGAAGAAAGGAACTTGGCGTGTGAAATACCGAGCGTTCATCGGGAACTCGGTTGGGAAGTGTGGACTGAAGCCACCGTGAGCAGAGAAGGAAGGATGGTCTGGCTGAAGACCATAAACTTAGCGCTTTCTGGGAGGCAACCCAGTGGTAGGTTTTTATTTTCTTTGTTTTATTTTTTGTTTTGTGTGTTTTTTGTGTTTAGTGTTTTTCAGGAGTCGGATCAGTTTTCGGTGATGGAATTGAGCAAAAATGAAGTGTTCCAGGTATGTTTAGGACTAGAATTAGATTGGAACAGGTTGTGGTAAGAAATCTGGAAGTTTTGACAGAGAAGAGAAAATTTTCTAAGTGTCTAAAAATTTATAAACTTTCTGTCGAAAAGAGGGCAGGGCGGTACGCCCCAGTTCTTCACGTTCTGGGCAGTACGCCCCGGATGGCTGTCAGGAATTTGTGTTTTTTTTCTTATCTCCGATCACCGGTACGTTTCCTATTTCTATTTATTTTTATTTCTTTGTTTTAATTCTTCTTTATTTTATGTTGTTTCTTTATTCACATTGAGGGCAATGTTGAACTCAAGTGTGGGGAGGGGAATAACGCGTTTCGTTTGTGTTTATTTTTTGTGTGTGTAAAAAAAAAAAAAAAAAATTTAAAATCCAAAAAAAATAAAAAAATTGAAAAAAATGTCTCTGGATTAATTGCAATTATATGGAAAATGATAGAAAAATTGGGAATCGATTTTCAGAATAAAATAAATTGTAAAGGAAGAAAGGGAAAAGTGGTAAGAAAAGGAGAGAATGGAAAATATATCTAATTTGTGATGTGTCGGTAGGCCCAGCTGATTTAGTAAAGCTTAATTATCCCTTGGTGTTTAATTTTGTATAAATATGTAATAAATTAGCTTGCTAGTGGGTTCCCATTTTAGAGGTAATAGTGATGTTGAAACTGACAATTAGGAGGAAAAAGACCTTTTTAAATTAGAGACTTATATATCCTCAGAATAAATTGGCACGTTATGATCTTTTTGCGAAAGCAAATCCGAGAAATAATGGCGCCCCATCTTTCCATCTTTTGAGCATAGTAGGTAATAAGCGGTTAATGAATTAGAGTGAAGGGGCAGAATACTCATGTATGATTTCGGGGGTAAGACCTTGTGAAAGAGTACCTCTGATGATGTTCCGGATCTCGCGGGCAAAATACTCACGTATGATTTCGGGGGTAAGACCTTGTGAAAGAATGCCTCTGATGATGTCCGTTGGTAAGTATAGTTAAAATTAACCAATTATAAAAAAAATGAAAAAGAAAATAAAAAAAGAAAAAAAGAAAAAAGAAAAGAAAATGAAAAAAATAGAAGCAACAGTAGTCAAATAAATGCTCAAGCAACTTCACTATCCATTCAAATCCATCATTCTTGGGATATATGAGTATCTGGTTTAACTAGGGTGGGGAAAATATAAATATTTTATCTTTATTACCCTTTACTTTGACCGAATATGAGTCGGGATTAGATTAAGCTAGAATTTTCTGAATGTGGGACACATAGGCAGGCTGATTACTCTAATTGGTAATTTATATAAACACTTTGGGGGCTCAAAAGTCAGTGGTTGGGTTTAGTCGGACCGAAATATCGGCAATTGCAGTTAGTATATGTGATTACATTTTGGGAATTTGGAGTTGACATGGTTGTCGAATTGAAAAGTTAAAATATTTTGAGATTGATTTCCCGATTGTGATTCCATGGCAGTTATTCCGAGACGGAAAAAAGATAAGTGTGGGGATGTGATGAGAGTATATTTTGTAACGGTTTTATATATTTAATTCTATATTTTTAATAGTTATAATATATTAATTCTCATCATATTTCCTATGGGTTGTGTTTCATGTGTATGAAGCTAAAAAGTTATAAGATGTTAGTGATTTAATCTGGTTTTGATAATTAATGTGTTAGAATGAAAATGAGGCTAAACGGTTGCTATTAAATTAAATCTGAGCCATAAGCTTCATAACCTATCTTTGTGAATAAGTGTTTATATTCATTTTTAAAAAGGAAATATGAATTGCTCGTGAATGCACAGGTGAAGAAATTGAGACATATATGCATGTGATTAAGTGGGACCCAACTAAATCAATTGATGGAGCAAGCTTGAATAGTCACGTGACTCCAAGATTATTATGAAGGAATTAAGTGGGCTGATCACAAGAAATTGAAGTGTGGCTTGCAATTTGCGTGAACAATTAAATGAAGTTTGGGCCGAGAAAAACAAATAAAAAGGCGGCTGGGCCGTTTGTATTTGGACGTGGGGTTTGGCCCACGTGGCGATCAAGAAGAATTCAAGTGATATATAAAGAGAATACATTCGCACAGTTTGGAGAGAATTAATTCGACGGAGAGGAGAATTCGAATAAAGGCTCTGACGGCTGAGGTCAGACGCAGCAGCCAAAGGCTGCTGGTTTGGCACGTTTAACAAGACAAGAAATTTCTTTTGTTGGTGTTTAAGTTTGAAGCCGAGAGAAAGAGAACGAGTTTGGTTCGGTTATTATTTTTAGTTTACTATTTATTTTTCATAGTGTGTTTAATTATATTAGTTGATTTTTGTGATGAGCAATCTTGTAGTGACAGTACTTGTTTTATTCATCATGATTGTTGGCTAATTTTCTTTAACTGCTTTTGGTGAATGGTTGTGTAAAATCGTTCTTTTCTTAACTGGTTAATTGTTAATTGTTCCGGAATACTTGCTACCGTTGAACACCCGCATGCTAAATTGTTTAATCTAACTAGTAACCTAGGGTTTTAGTGGTCCACTGTTTAATGATCTAGCACTTTCTTGCGGCAGGACTAATCAGCCCATTAGAAATTTAGGTTATTAGGTCAAGGAGGCAATTGGGGACTATGTCTATGTAGTATTAGTAATTGATTAGGTTTTGCCCAGATCGGTAGCCAACCAGGATCCAAAAGTAGTTAACTTGTCACGTAAGTAATCTTAGCTTCAGTAATTTCCTTAGTTGTTAAGTTAGTTAATTAGTAGTTAATTAATCCAACTCATTCAAAACAGCCAAGAGGCAATTTAGTGTAATTCCTTAGATTAAATTAGTTTAGTTTAGTTTAGGTCAATCTAGGTTAGTGACAGTAATCTAGGTTTAGGTAGTTAATTTAGTTAGGTAGTTAAATTCTAAATCACTAGTAACCACTAACTCCCCTGGATTGATACCCTACTTACCCTATCTATAGGTTTAAGTTTAGGATTATTTGAAACGGCCTGACAAACCGTTATCATTATGTCTGGGATCTTTTCTCAAGTGCATTGTTATGTTTGGCTCTGGTCTCCATTGATTTGGGTGGTTTCTTCATAAGCTCCATTTTCAGTCTCCAAATTTTTGATCGCCTTCGCTGGCGACAGGCGGATTTGATCATGGTTCGCTCTTGTTTTTAAATGTTCGAAGCTCATATCTATTTCCAACCAATGAATTATGGAGAAAGGTCGGCTACTTAACCTCATGGTTTGACTGTTGTTAAACACAACAGCCTGGTCGTGAGATAGAATGCTACCATCTAGTAACCAGATTCGTTGGTATGTTTCCAACAGTTGGTTCGTGACTCTGGTCACGGGCTCAGATTTCGTTCCTCATGACGTGATGTTGATTCTCGGCTTGTCTCATTGATGATGCATGACCCTGATTTTTTTCCGATCTCGATTTGGTGTTCATTACCCTATCTTTGGTTTAACGCTCGTTGTTTTATTATCGAGTTATTTCGTCTTAGAATCGTTGTTGTATCTACCGACTCATGATCTATGGTTTCATTGTGTGGTTCTGTTATGTTACTATTGGTGATGTTCATTTATTGGCTTATTTTCTCATTTCATATTGCTCGATTTATGTTATCGGATTCATGTACTTCGAGTCATGTTATTCGGTTCATGCTATCAAATTCATGTACTTCGAGTCGTGTCATTCGATTCATGTTATCAGATTCATTAACTTCGAGCCATGTTATTTGATTCATGTTATCGGATTCATGTACTTAGAGTTATGCTATTCGATTCATGTTATCAGTTCCACGCATTTCAAGTTATGATTTTGGCTCATGTTATCAGTTTTACACATTTCGAGCTATGCTTTTTTATTCATGCTATCAGTTTCACACGTTTCGAGTCATGGTTTTCGATTCATGACATAGAATGCATGCGTTTGAGTCATGGTGTTTACTTGGTCCGCTGCTCACTCTCTATATATGATTGCCTAAATGTTATGGTGTCAAGCTCGGTTAGTCATTGTTGGTATGTAGAATAGGATATTCTCTGAAGATGAAGAGTACTCCCTTAAGATATTAAAGATGTTGTGGGTTAGTTCCGGTACACCCTATATATAAGCATCGGTAATGTATTTAAGTTGCACTGAGAGTCGGAATGAAACTGTGTGTATCTATGCGTGTGTGTCTACAGTTGATGGTTGTATCGCAAATCTATGTCAAATTTGTGTCATTTCCTAACCTAGCCAAGCGGTCAGATGAATGTCGGCCTTGTCGAAATCAAGTCAGCAATCGATAATATATTTCTAGTCTCAGGAAGTTTTGATAAGTCACCTTTATGTTTTGTCTCAAAGGTCAAATATTTTGTGTATTATTTAAAACCCCTATAAACTGCTTCCTTTTAAAATGTTAACGCTTTACTAAATTTCGGGACGAAATTCCATAAAGTAGGAGAGATTGTGACAACTCGATTAACCCATATACTTTTGACCCGAATCGTTTATCTATAATCACAATTAACAATTATTGACCTACCGTATCGCAAATAATTATTTCAGTTATTATAAGATTAAGTCCTTCGAAACATTTCGTTAAAAATATTTATATATAATTTGACAATCACGGCCGTTTTTGTTATTTATATATGTACAAGTTTTTCAATTGGCGCGTTGCTGCCGACATAACAGAGTCGAAGCAGTTTTGAAACACGTATAAAAACAATAAGCAAAAAAATAGCCGAACCTACATTCGTAAAATGCACTACAAACTCTCTACAAAGAAACAAATTTAAGGTCCCATCCAAAAATGGTCCACAAAATCATTATTTGTCTGTTGAAATTCAATATGAAACACAACAAACAAAGTGCTTCGCTACTATAGGACATGCTCACCCAAGGTAACATCTAATAGCTTTGTTACCTATATGTGTTGCTGCTTAGTTTCCTTTTCGTGTTGCTGATTTCTGCCTTGCCAATGGAAACCATTTTTTTATCTTTGCTAACTGTAACTGATAAAAAAAAGATGTCAATGATTCATGTGGCATCGGTTGCATCTTATAGACATTAAACAAACCAAAATAAAAAAGCAAACCTAAAAATTTAATAAAAAGGGACAATAAAAATATGCTTGTGGGCAAGTTGACCAACCTGACCGATTTTAAAGGGTGTTGTAATTTTTAAATCATCTGCTCTAACTTTGCCAACTCTATGAAACATAACTAATCTGTCTACGATAAATCATATATTACACACACGTATGCATGATGGCATACTCTTGATTACCAAATAAAGAAGGTCTTTCCTCAATAAAGAATAAAATTTGATATACATAACAAAAATTTACATCAAACTTAGAAGTTATCTATTTAACCCGACCTTAGAAATTTATGCATTTTCTGTAAAAGTAAAACAATTAGTGTGGCCTAAAAGATTACAAAGAATAAGAACAATTACATTTAAAAGAATTTTGTACGGTATATTAAATAAGCATTCAAATTTAAAAAAAATCCCAGGTGCATGAAGTACATGCTTTTAAATGTAATATAAAAACAATAGTAAATCAAAGATTATAACAAAAATCACCTCTTCAGTAGCTTTATCTCGGAATTACTCAGGTACCTTAGCACCTTGATCCCTACCTGGGCTTCCCCCAATTCTCAGTCCTTATTTGCAGTAGGGCGGTGATGTTGAAGTAATTTCATACGCCACCTGCTCAGAAAACTTGAGCAGCTAAATTACACCTGATTCAGAAATAAAAACTAAAATATATGGAAATTAAGATAGGCGAAAGAAGATATAGCCTAAAAGATATAGAAATGAACTTGTGTCTTACCTACAACATCCAAAGAAGAAACACATGAAGAAACAAAGATACGCCTCCTAAGAAAAGAAAGAAACATTAGATATTAAATGAAAATTGGACATCCTAAATCTCATAACACCATAAATTACTCATATCACTAGAATCTATATAAATATAAACAAACAAACCAAGATATACATTCTAGATTACATAAAAACACAAATTAATCATTTCCTAGCAATAAATTCTATAAGAATTTAGAGTACCAAACAAAGACAAATATGCATAGAAGCCGATTTGATTAAATTCGTTTTATAACCCATGACCATTATATATATAGCCTCAAAATCACATGACAACAAAAGAGCTACAGTTATAATAAGTAAAATTTAATGCTGCGGATTATGATTTCTTTGCGTACAATGTAAAATATTACTATTATGTCCTTTGCCAGAATATCATGATCTGTTTTTGAAAAAAATAGCATATGGCTGTTGAACTTAAGGACTGGTTTTTTTGTTTTTTTTATTTCAGTAGACTAAATGACAATGAAACAATTCAAATTCATAAGTTAAATGAGATCCCTTAACTACATTAAAACACACCAAAGTATACTTAATGATAAACAGTCAACATACCAAAACAGTAAACCAGATCCTCAAGCAACAGCCCACTTAAAATCAAACAACATAAAATAAGTAAGATATGAATTGAAAAATAGGTGATAAAACAATAGGTTCTATTTTCAGCAATGGCAAATTTTTATAGCTATCTGCATCTATTTGTAGTGTAATGTTGAAGCATATTGTGTTTTAATTTCAAACCTCAGTGGATTAATTTCAAACCTCAGTGGATAAAACAATAGGTTCTTTTACCTTGCATACATTTTTTAATGTCAAGATAGTATCTAGTCATACTTGTAAAAAATTATAAGTGTTATACAATAGATCTTCAAACATATTGTGTTTTAATTTCAAACCTCAGTGGATAATGCTTTAAACTAATTAAACCATTGCAAATTTATTATTTATATCTTGTAGCTATATAATTTAACAAAAGAGTTTATATATCAAACAAAGATTTACTAAGGTAAAACTTTAGGAAAAAAGTTACCAGAAGCACAATGTTTAAAGAAGCAAACCTATGAGTTGCAATACCTCCATCTAGCAAGCTATAAAGTTCAGTCATAACGCCCAAAAAATTCAAGTCATTAGTAAAGGAAGAAGCGATTAAACATAGGAAACTTAAGCTACTAACAGTAAGTAAGGGAACCGGCTCTCAAAAACTAAACCATAAGCAAAATCCATCCACTTATACATGATAATGGAGGTCGATTAAGGGAAAAATCAGTAGACGCACGCAAGTATGAAGAACGCATCATATCTTAAAATGAAAAGAAAAAACTAAAATGAAATAAGAAACAAAAGATGCATACCTCAAGGTAATTCAAAAGACCCAAAACTGAGACTACAGTAAAATTAAAGATTAAATCCATGTACATGTACACTAAACTAATAAAAAAAAACAAATACTCTTAAGATTTTGAATCTGTACATACATATGGATTCAAAATTACATTACATAAAAGGTTTTATTTAGTTCTAAAACATTGATACATAAATTAAACATACACAACAAATGAAACAAAGTCAAATCTCGTTACGGCTGCTGATGATAAATTAAAGACAAACCCAAAAGGGGTTAACTAAAATCAAACCTGAAATTAAGGCTTGTTAATGAAAACAGAAGTCAGCTCGAAACGATTCGAAACCAAATTGATATTGAAAGTTATTTTCTTTGTACTTTCTTGCCCTGCTCTTAGTCTATGAGTCTGCAAAATGAATACTTATGAACACCATGTAACATGGACGAAAATGTAATCTACCACAACCCATAAAACCTACTATCAATTCTCTTACAAAAATAACAAATTAAAAATATTGCCCTAAATAATCGAAGGCAACAGAAACGAAAGAAAACCTACATTGAAGGCAACAAAAATGAAATCGGGAAGGAATACCAAGGCGTTACCTGAACATGATGATACAACCGATAAAGCGCCTCCTCATCAATACAAAAAACCACCTAAATCAAAAAATAAAAGCCCTAATCTCTTTAGGGTTTCTTTGCTGCAAATAGGAAAACAAAAACAAAAACGAGAAAGATACATACCTGCTGAAAGAAGGGACGAAGAGGGCTGAGGAGTAAGGACAAAGAAAGTCCTCTGTTGTACTTGGAACACTGTGGAGCATGGGAGGGTGATGTCCTTCGTCCTTCGGTGATGTGTTGAGAAGGAGAGCCAGGTGGTGAGGGAGGAAGTGTCTCAAACACAGACAAATACGTGTAAGGGTGTAGGGCCAGAATAAGATAAAAGAACTTGTAAACACTGCATGTGAAATTGTAAATTCGGGCAAGGCTACATAACACTATAACATTTGTAAGATATGCTTAAAGATGGTACATTGTGCAGCAAAGGTTGTAACATAAGTTGGGTAATGTTATATAGTGTAATTCGTAATAACCAAAATGTTATAACACCCTTATAAATATTCTTGGAATGTTTAAAATTCATAATAGTATAATTCGTTAAATATTCATGTAAGTATTCGGTTATGGCGGACCGCAGTCGGGTTGTTTAAAAATGCTTGTGATTAGGCGTTGCGGTAGCATTCATGTCTTTTTGTCACCCAAAACCCTAACATTTTTATTAAAAATAGAAATAAAAATAAATAATAATAATAATAATAATAATTATAATATTTGTGTTAAAACCCTAATTCCCAGCCCCTTTTGTTCACAACCGTCACACACACATCGAGTCAGAGAGAGAGAGAGATCCGATTGGGAAAAAACGACGACCGCTTGGTTTCTGGCGGTCGTCCGGCCACCGTCGATGGTATAGCAGTGACAGGAGGCTCCGGTTATTTCTCCCTTCTTGGGTCCTTCCAGCCGTCACAAACACACACTGATGTGTGTGTACCCACCGAGAGAGTCAGTTGAAGTGAGCTCTTTTGCGATGGTCCGGCGATCTCTTTTCTTCTTCTTTTCCCGTCTGCTTTCGGTTCTTCCTTTCCCCCTCCGGGTTCGCGATTTCAGTTGAGTAACAGAGCAGTAGCGGCGGCGATGTTAGGTAACTACCATAGCAGCGGCGCGGTGCCTTCTTCGGGTACGGTGGTGTTGGTTTTCTTCTCTTTTCAAGCTCATTTCCAAAACTATGACCTCCAATTCTTGCTTCTGTGTTCAGAACCGTTGTAGTGGTATTCTTGTTTGCGGATTTCTGCGGTGATGACGGTTTTTTGACGACGGCCTTGGACCTCCGGCCTCCAGAACTGTTTTGGATAGTAAGGTTGTTGGTGTGTTTGGTTAGTTTGGTTGCTGGGGGGCGTTTGGATATAGTTTTGAATAAAGCGGGGTTAACTCGGGACCGAGTCAACCAAGTCTACACAGTCAGCTTTCTGGTCAACGTTAAATCTGGTCAAATGAAGTCAAATTAGAAAACTAACCCCGTATTATTGCTCGTGATGAAAAATTGATCGAAATGGACTACTATTTCGCCTAAATCGAACTTTGTGTCGGTTTTTGTTAACCGAGTCCGGGTTCGAGTAATTGATCGAAAGGTATACCGTATTCTCTATCTCGTTGACATTATAATGATTTCTTTCACTGATATAATCCGTTTATTAGGACTTTCGTCATCAAAAATACTTAAAGGGATATATATATATATATAGAGGAGAGTTAGGCTACATCACATAAAAAGCCTACATCCATTGCGGATTGATCTGGGGCATCCATCAAGATCATCCAACAGCCAAGATCTATGGTGTTTTCGCCTATGGCGTTTTCGGTGGGGAAAAAAAACACCATAGGCGGAAACACCATAGATCATGACTGTTGGATGATCTTGATGGACGCCCTAGATCAATCCACAATGTGCTTGATGTATTTTACCCTAAACCTATATATATATATATATATATATATATATATTAATATATATATAGTTGAGTTATTCTACATTCACAAAAAACTCTACATCCACCTTCTTTTCAAAAAATAAAACCAAAAAACACTTTCTAGCAATTTTTTAAAGAAAACACTATACCTCTAATCGCTATATTAGTTTTCTAGAACACCTTTTTTTCAATTTTTATGATGTTTTTTTTTTTCCAAAAAAACTTTTTTTTTAATTGTGTTTTCTAAAAAACACCATTCTTCTAGATGCACCAAAACATATATTTTTTTGAAAAAATTATTTTCTTATTTTTTTTAATTTTTTGTCGTTTTTTTTAAAACAATAAAAACGCCATAAAAATTTAAAAAGAGGTGTTCCAGAAATAACATATAGCGATTTGACTTATGATGTTGGGGTAGAATACATCCACCAAATTCCCTACATCCTCTACATCAACCCCTTTTTTTCAAAAAAAAACACCAAAAAAACACTTTCTTTTAAATTTTTTTAAAAACATCATAAGTCAAATCGCTATATGTTCTTTCTGGATTCAGTTATGGTTGTGGTAGACCGTTTTTCTAAAACGGCACATTTCATTGCTTGTCACACTACTTACGATGTTGTTCAGATCGCCAATCTCTACTTCAAAGAAATAGTATGCCTTCATGGCGTTCCAAAGACGATGGTTAGTGACCGAGATGTCAAATTCCTTAGTCATTTCTCGAGGACTTTATGGCGAAAATTGGGCACAACACTCAAGTTTAGCACTACGAGCCATCCTCAAACCGATGGGCAGACGGAGGTCACCAATCACACCCTCGGGGTCCTTACTTCGAAATCTCATTAAAATAAATCTAAAACAATGGGAAGATCTACTGCCACAGGCCGGTTTGCGTATATTAGAGCACCTAACAAGATGACCGGTTGTAGTCCTTTCATGGTTGTGTATGGCTTAAACCCAAAGACACCACTCGACCTTGCTGCTCTTGACACCACTTCCAAATTTAGCCAAGAAGCCAGTGATTTAGCTACTGATATTAAAACTTTACATCAGCAAATCCATGACAAAATTACCAAAAGCAATGAACTCCTTAAGTATCATCGTGACAAAGGACGTAAGCACATACTTTTTCAACCAAGTGACCTTGTGTGGATTCATCTATGTAAAGAGCGATTCCCGTCCAAACGTCGTTCCAAACTGAGCCCCCGTTCTGACGGTCCATTCAAGGTTCTAGCCAAGGTCAACGAAAACGCCTACAAGATTGACCTACCGGGCACGTACGGGGTAGCAGCGACGTTTAATGTAGCCGATCTCCAACCCTACTTTGATCCGGATAAACCCCTCCCAAGTTTAAGGACAAACTTTGTGTCACACCCCCAAAAATCCCACGCGCAACAACGCGTCGCAGGGAGCGTGACAAACCAGGATCGAACACATTAGCCATACAAACAGTCTATATGCAATGTAAAAGTAAAACCAGAGTAAATGCGTTTTTAAATGCGGAAGCGTAATCGACAAAGTTGTAATAATTGTTCAAACGCCAAAACATGCGCAAACCAAAAGTTAATAAGTTTGATAAATAAATAAGTCTATGATGCATGCATGGTAATAGTAATCCTTATGTAATGCATCCTAGCTCGTGGCAGACAATCCAGTTTAGCGACCTGAGATATAACATGCTAAAGTGTCAACACAAAGGTTGGTGAGTTCACAGGTTTAACAGTTCAGTAACGTTTCAAGTTCAGTTTAAGATTGACCGTTCAATAACGTCAAGTTGTAAGAGCATAATCACTAATATATATCAAATAGCTAGCTAGGCTATATACAAGAAACTTCACACGTTGATGGTCACCGAAGCTAACAGTTGTTTACAGTTTGCCTTGTTGTGTTTAGGACGAATATAACACCCGTTCGATATCCAATCATGTCAGCGCGACTGACCCGGGTGGGGTTTGTCAGACCCAGTAGTACTACAATATATTTCCCGCTATCGTCATTAATACTAACGGTACCATAAGAAGGACTTTGTTGTATAGTGTGCTACAAGTACTTCAAGTGATATATAAAAGTCTAATTATCCCAGTTGTGTAAATCATGCATGTTAATCTCCCCCAAAAGGATTAAAACGGTAAAATGGGGCCGTGAAACTCACCTTAGGTTGCTCGGCAAGGTTTCCAGACAAACAGTTAATTCAAGTAGCAAGAACGAGTCTTGTGCAAGCAATCAATCACCTAACGAGCATAAATGTATAAGTGTGTGTTCTATGAACTATAAGTCTAATGTAAACAACAAAACGAATGATCGTGAAGTCCGGAATAAGTCGAGGATGGCACGTGTGCCAAATCCGAGTGATTATCACAATAACGCGAGAAAATGCAATATATATCTATATTGTATATTTTCTAAGTTCAAATATTCTAAAATAGATATATATATATATATATATATATATATAATGTATGTGTTTATTAAACGTTAAAGTAACGTTAATAACGAATTTGCGAGGACAATATATATTAAAGGTTATCATAAAATAATTAGTTATTTCAATAAAATCCAACGGCATACGTATATATATTAAGTTACACGAAAATATATTTATTTCACCATTTTTTTTTGTAAAACCATAATTCTTGAGTTTAATATATATATATATATATATATATATATATATATATATATATATGGATTTATTAAAACTAGATTTTTGTTTAAAACGTCAAAGTTTACGGGTTTAATAATCAATATACAATTATACGGGTTTAAACATTCTTAAGAAATTGTTTTAAACAAGATTTAAATTACCAAACACATGGAATTGCAAAATTAAGAAAACAAGGAAAGAGTGAGGTCGCTAGGGTTCGAACCCGCGACCTTAGGGTTCTGATAATGCAACCTGACCATTGGGGCAAGGCTCCTGATCAGTTACATGCTGATCGGAAACCCTTTTGTTTACATACTGGATCCAGAACCGAGTAATAGGAGAAAGGAAGAAAAAGAGAAAACAGAAACAGAATGCAGGTCTCGAACCCGAGACCTCATGGGCATCAGATGCGCGCCTTAGCCACCAGGCTAGCCCTGTGTTTTGGTTCATAGCCAGATCTTAAAACTTTTATTAGATATCGCGACAGACCCTGTCTTCTTCCTTGGATCTCCGGTGATCGGAACCCTAGCTCCGGTCACCGGAAAATCGTGACCATAGAAAATATTACTACGAGATGAAAGACAAAGTGGTATGGAACATTTACCTCTAGACGGCGATGCGAGAACACAAGTTTTTGACACCGAAATCTAGTCCCAAAACTTCGACAACCACTCCGTGAGTTGTTCCGACTTCACAATCGAGGACCCCTGCTTGCTCAGTGTTGAGAGACGATCCCGATGGTGATCAAATGGAGGTCGATTGAACAGTGATTGGCCGGAATTTCTTAAGCGACGGTGGTTATGTGTTTGCGACGGGACAGGGGAAGAACGGGAGGAAATATTGTTTGATTATGATGAGTAATGGATAGGAGTGGGAGGGGTTTGCAGATGATAGTTGATCGAAAGGAAACGGGAACCGACATATCATTGATCGGTGATTAATACGTCGGTTATGAGTTACGGATTGTCGACAGTCGCCGGTTACAAAAGTGTTTCAAATTGGACTTTGAAAAAGTAACACAATTGGTCCCTCAACCCATTTACGAATTAAACAATCATGTTTCTGAATTGACGATACCAACCCTTCAACCTTTATACAAAAGAAAGTTTTAAAGATTAACGGAATCGACCCCTAGGGGTTTTTAAAAGCTGACGGCTCTAACGGAATTAACGGGAAATGTTTTAACGATAAATATACGAGGAACGTAAAACTATATAAATCGTATAACGTTTATAAAATATATAAACCTCGTCTTACCCACATAAAATCATAGTATATAATTCCACAATTATTTATTTAAGTTGTAACCTATATCTTAAAGTCTCATAAAATTATGGCCAAGGGTTATAATTATATACTTTAATGTTTACATAAAATCATAACTTTAAATCTATAACTTATATATATTTAAGTCACATAAAGCCATGAATAATAGCTTGTAATTAAATCATTAGGTTACATAAAATCATAAATATGATTAAGATCATATATATACATATGTGTACGTATTACTTAAAAGGATATATATATAAATATATCACACAAAAGTAAAGGTTTAATTATTACATAAAATGACATAACGTCACATGAAATCATAATTTATGATTTACATAAAATCAAGAATATCAAACGTCTAGACTTAAGTGCATGCTCATTTAGTGATTACTTACACAAAACCCTAATTGCTAAAGTAAACAGAGATAAGCACATAAATGTTCACATAACATTTAATACGTTTTACGTTCAGTTAATGTCAGAAAATGACCTGAAAAGTCGGATTGTCACAGTATCCCCTTGTTGAAGAATTTTCGTCCTCGAAAATTGCGTAACGTGGTAAAAGTTAATGAGCTAGACACAAAGAAAAGAAAAGAAAAGAAAAAAAATTCTCAGTCGTCACATCATCCCCTTCTTGAAGAATTTTCGTCCTCGAAAATTAAACCAGTACCTGAACTAGACGAAGGCTGAACCTTGAATAGTCTGGGATATTTCTTCATCATCTGATCTTCGCGTTCCCAAGTGAATTCAGTACCATGTCTCGAGTTCCAAAACTTTAACGATTGGAATTTTGCTACGCTTTAACTGTTTAACTTCCCGGTCCATAATTTCCACCGGTTCTTCGATAAATCGAAGTTGTTCGTCTACATGCAACTCCTCAAGTGGAGTGATTAATGTCTCATCAGCTAAACATTTCTTTAGATTCGACACATGGAAAACGTTATGTACCCCCACTTAGTTCTGCTGGTAAGTTTAGTTCATATGCTGATAGACCAACTCTATTAACAATCTCGAATGGCCCAATGTATCTTGGGTTTAACTTACCACGTTTACCAAAACGCACTACACCTTTCCAGGGTGAGACCTTTAACAAGACCTTGTCTCCTTCCTTAAATTCCAAAGGTCTTCGCCGTTTATCAGCATAAGTTTTCTGTCTATCTCGTGCGGCTGCCATACGATTACGAATTTGCACGATTTTCTCTGTTGTCTCGAGTACCAACTCAGGACCTGTGAGTTGACTGTCACCAACTTCCGCCCAACATAGAGGTGATCTACACTTTCGCCCGTAAAGTGCTTTAAACGGAGCTACACCAATATTGGTGTGATAACTGTTGTTATAAGAGAATTCCACTAAGGGTAAGTGTTTATCCCAACTTTCACCAAAATCAATCGCACATGCCCGTAGCATGTCTTCAAGGGTTTGAATGGTCCGTTCGCTTTGACCATCGGTCTGAGGATGATATGCAGTACTCATATCCAGACGCGATCCCAATGCTTCATGTAGAGATTCCCAACATTTGGATGTAAATCGAGCATCTCGATCTGATATAATAGAAACTGGTACTCCATGTCGCGAGACGATCTCTTTAAGATAAAGTTTGCCTAATGTCTCGGAGGTATCAGTTTCCTTGATCGGTAGAAAATGTGCCGACTTAGTTAAGCGATCAACAATTACCCAAATTGTATCACATTTGCTTGCTGTACGGGGTAGCTTTATGATAAAGTCCATAGCAATTCCCTCCCATTTCCACTCGGGAATTTTTGGTTGTTGAAGTAACCCTGCCGGTTTCTGGTATTCCGCCTTAACTTTTGAACAAGTCAAGCACTTGCTTACATAAGTGGCAATGTCAGCTTTCATCTTAGGCCACCAGTAAATCAGTTTCAAATCTTGGTACATCTTATCCGAGCCTGGATGAATAGAGTAACGAGACTTATGGGCTTCATCCATAATCAATTCCCTCAAGTTTCCATACACGGGAATCCATATTCGGTTCGCACAATACCGGACACCATCTGATCTGACTTCCAATAACTTATCCATACCCCGCAAGGATTCTAACTCCATGTTCTCAGCTTTGAGTGCTTCAAGTTGTGCATTCCGGATCTGATCAGGTAATCCTGTATGAATAGTAAGTTGTAACGCACGAACTCTTCTAGGCTTGGGGTTCTCCTTCCGACTTAAGGCATCGGCTACTACATTAGCTTTGCCTGGATGGTACCTAATTGCGCAATCGTAGTCATTAAGAAGTTCCACCCAACGACGTTGTCTCATGTTCAACTCTTTCTGAGCAAAGATATGCTCGAGACTTTTGTGATCAGTGTAGATAGTACACTTTGTACCATATAGATAATGTCTCCAAATTTTCAACGCGAAAATGACTGCTCCCAACTCCAAATCATGAGTTGTATAATTCTGCTCGTGAATCTTTAATTGACGAGAGGCATAAGCTATGACTTCTTCTCTTTGCATCAGCACGCAACCTAATCCTTGCTTCGATGCATCACAATACACCACGAAATCATCACTACCCTCTGGTAGGGATAATATTGGCGCGCTACAAAGTTTCTGCTTTAGTAGCTGAAAAGCGGCGTCATGCTTTTCATTCCAGTTATACGCCGTTCCTTTATGCGTTAGCGCCGTAAGAGGTTGGGCTATCTTTGAGAATCCCTCGATAAATCGTCTATAATAACCTGCCAAACCAAGAAATTGGCGAATTTCCCTGGGTGTCTTAGGCGCAGGCCAATTCTTAATTGCCTCAACTTTGATTGGATCAACGTGAATCCCCTGATCATTAACAATATGACCAAGAAATTGCACCTCACGCATCCAGAAATCACACTTTGAAAATTTTGCATACAATTGCTCCTTCTTGAGTAACTCTAAGATCAAACGAAGATGTTGTTCGTGCTCCTCTTTAGACTTAGAATATATCAGAATATCGTCAATGAAGACGATGATGAATTTATCGAGATATGGCTTGCAAACGCGATTCATCAAGTCCATGAAAATCGCTGGTGCGTTGGTTAACCCAAATGGCATAACCATGAACTCATAATGACCATAACGAGTTCTAAACGCTGTTTTCGAGACATCCTCTTCACGGACTCTCAACTGATGATAACCTGATCTTAAATCGATTTTGGAATAGTAGCTAGATCCTTGTAGTTGATCAAACAAATCATCGATTCGGGGCAAGGGATAACGATTCTTGACAGTCACCTTGTTGAGTTCTCTGTAATCGATGCACATTCGAAAGGTTCCATCCTTCTTCTTAACAAACAACACTGGAGCTCCCCAGGGTGATGAGCTGGGCCTAATAAATCCCTTTTCAAGTAGTTCTTGAAGTTGAGTATATAGCTCTTGTAACTCATTTGGTGCTAAACGATAAGGTGCACGAGCAATAGGTGCTGCTCCAGGAGCAAGATCAATCTGAAATTCGACTTTTCGATGAGGCGGTAGACCTGGCAGATCTTCCGGAAAGACTTCAGGAAAGTCCTTCACAATCGGGATATCTTCAATTCTCTTCTCCTCATTCGTTTTCTCTGTAATGTTTGCGAGAACAGCAAAATGTCCTTTACGCAAACACTTCTGCGCCTTGAGATAAGACATCACACCCATAACAGTACCACACTTTTCTCCTTGAACTGAGAGCAATTCTCCACTAGGCAACGGTATCCGAACAATCTTCTCATGACAAACGATTTCAGCACGATTCTTGGATAGCCAATCCATTCCCACAATAACATCAAAACTTCCCAAGGAGATGGGCATAAGATCTATTTCTAATTTATGGCCAGCCAATTCCAATTTACAGTCTTTAACTAAATGGGTAGACTCAACAAGTTTACCATTAGCAAGTTCAACTACGTATTTAGCATCTAAAGGAGTCATGTTGGCATTTATCATATTGCTAAATTTAGTAGATATGAAGCTTCTATCAGCACCAGTGTCAAACAAAGCTAGAGCATAGTATCCATTAAGAGAAAACTTACCGGTAACGACATTTGGATCTGCCCTAGCATCTCCCGAGCCTATGACAAAAGCTCTACCTCTGGCACCATTTCCACCGTTGTTCCCATTGTTGTTGTTATTATTGCCATTGCGATTGCCAGTGTTGGTGTTATTATTGTTGTTGTAGTTGTTGTTGTTTCCACCGTTGAGCTGAGGACAATTCCTCTTTATGTGGCCTTCCTTACCACAATTAAAATAACCTTTGGGGGCTTCAGCATCCTGAACTTGTTTCCCATTGTTCTTAACCCTGCAGGTTTTGGACTGATGACCCTTATTTCCACAATTTGCACACACATAAGAGTCACACGCACCATAGTGATGGAAACCACACTTGTTACATCGTGGGGAATTTCCCATGTAAGATGATCCTCCTTGGCCGCCTCGGCCTTGATTGTTTTGCTTTTGGTTGTTTGAGGAGAAATTCCTAGAATTATCAAACTTACGATTCTGGTTTTGGTGGTTCTGCTGATTGGAAAACTTGTTTCCAGACTGATTCCCAGAATTATCCCACTTTCTTTTGTTGTCAGAGGTTCCAGTAGTTCCTTTCTTAGGAGGTAAAACTCCTTGATCAACTGCTTGATTTGTGAGCCTATTAGCAATCCTTACAGCATCACGAATAGTCACAGGGTTTGAGGCAGTCACCATTCCCTGGATTTGGGGCACTAAACCCTTGATATACAGCTCGATTCTTCGGTAAGCAGGTGTGGCGATTCTAGGGCACAAATTCGCAAGAGAATTCGAGCGAGTAGTGTAAGCTTCAATTTCCGACCCCTCCATCTTGAGGTTATACAGTCCAGTTTCCAGTTTCTGGATCTCGTCCCGTGGACAATACTCCTCTTGTAGTAACTCTTTGAACTCGGCCCAAGGAACTGCATTAGCTTCTTCAATCCCCAGCATCTGCACCTCGGTCTTCCACCAGGTGAGAGCCGGTCCTTCCAAAGTACCCGTGGCAAATTTCACTTTGCTAGCCTCAGGACAGTTGCACATTTCGAATGCAGATTCCACTTTTTCAATCCAGTGGAGTAGGCTAACAGCTCCTTCAGTCCCTTTGAACTGATTAGGCTTACAGTCCATGAAAGTCTTAAATGTGGCATTACCTGTACATACATTCATACAATCATTCAATCACATATTACCAATATGTGTGATCACATCAACAACAAAACACGAATTTTGTGTTACCTTGGGGTGGCCCTGCATTGCCTGCACCTTGGGCATGTGCCGCTAAAGCATCAGCCACATGTTGGTTGATTAGTGCAGCCAATTGAGCCGGTGTCATGTTTGGTACATTTCCGTCTGCCATTATCTTCAATTCACAATTACCCAAAATGAGAATAAGATATAACATGAATCACAACAACCATCACCTAAGTAATACATTTCTTCACAAGAGACAATCACATATTAAATAGTAAATCCCATTTCAAATAAAATGCAACTTGTTCACAAATTATCCAACAGAAATTCAAAATTCAAAATGCATAGTCTTGGGAACATCCTCCTGATAATACAAACAACCAAACAAAACAAATGTGAAAACAAATAACTCAAGAGCTATCATGATCACTGGATGCATCAGGCATCTCCTCCTCTGGTTCCTCTTCAGGATCCTCTTCAGGTTCTTCCTCGGGATCCTCTTCAGGTTCTTCCTCGGGATCCTCCATAACAGGTTCATTAATAGGTTCCGCCGGAGCCGGAGGTGCATCTAGAGCCGGAGCCGGAGCCGCAGCCTCCCTAGCCAACTCAAGCTCAGCAACTCGAGCCATGAGTGTCTCAACCAGCTCTGAGAGGTGATTCACCTGATAATATGTGTCACTCAGTCTTACTTGATACTCGGCCTGACGCCTATTAGTCCCTTTCAACTCTCCCCTAAGGATAGCAACCCTGAGACTGGTGTTGGCTCCATTATCTTGCAGCTCTCTGACCATATCAAACAGCTTCCTAATGTCCCTGAGCGCGCGGTCAAACATAGAGACCATTGCCGCGACGACCCTTTCAATAGCATACGGCAGTTCGGGTAGAAAGAATCGAGTTGACGACGGCTCTGTTGGAGTAGGTGGCACTTGCTCCCGATGAACCCAACTGGCCACAAGTGACTCGTACCAGTTCCAGCTGCCGTTGTCTCTTCCACGAACGACATTTGGTTCTCCATAAACGTGGCCCTCGGAAGTTATCCTCCGAACACCATGAGTCGGGGTAGTAGGACCCGTAGAAATCCACCTACTGGTGACGGATGGGGATGATGATGATGAGGATGATTGGGAAGCGGATATCCATCCAGCCATGTCTGCATATATACCATATATATATCTATACATATATAAGTACAAGTAACACGTAGTCAAATAGTCACATACTAGTGTGTGTGTTCGAGTTTATGACTAAGGTGTGTCTAAGGCTATAGTCGGTCCACTAAATGCAAACCTAGTTCACTATAACCAATGGCTCTGATACCAATCTGTCACACCCCCAAAAATCCCACGCGCAACAACGCGTCGCAGGGAGCGTGACAAACCAGGATCGAACACATTAGCCATACAAACAGTCTATATGCAATGTAAAAGTAAAACCAGAGTAAATGCGTTTTTAAATGCGGAAGTGTAATCGACAAAGTTGTAATAATTGTTCAAGCGCCAAAACATGCGCAAACCAAAAGTTAATAAGTTTGATAAATAAATAAGTCTATGATGCATGCATGGTTATAGTAATCCTTATGTAGTGCATCCTAGCTCGTGGCAGACAATCCAGTTTAGCGACCTGAGCTATAACATGCTAAATTGTCAACACAAAGGTTGGTGAGTTCACAGGTTTAACAGTTCGGTAACGTTTCAAGTTCAGTTTAAGATTGACCGTTCAATAACGTCAAGTTGTAAGAGCATAATCACTAATATATATCAAATAGCTAGCTAGGCTATATACATGAAACTTCGCACGTTGGGTCACCGAAGCTAACAGTTGTTTACAGTTTTCCTTGTTGTGTTTAGGACGAATATAACACCCGTTCGATATCCAATCGTGTCAGCGCGACTGACCCGGGTGGGGTTTGTCAGACCCAGTAGTACTACAATATATTTCCCGCTATCGTCATTAATACTAACGGTACCATAAGAAGGACTTTGTTGTATATGTGCTACAAGTACTTCAAGTGATATATAAAAGTCTAATTATCCCAGTTGTGTAAATCATGCATGTTAATCTCCCCCAAAATGATTAAAACAGTAAAATGGGGCCGTGAAACTCACCTTAGGTTGCTCGGCAAGGTTTCCAGACAAACAGTTAATTCAAGTAGCAAGAACGAGTCTTGTGCAAGCAATCAATCACCTAACGAGCATAAATGTATAAGTGTGTGTTCTATGAACTATAAGTCTAATGTAAACAACAAAACGAATGATCGTGAAGTCCGGAATAAGTCGAGGATGGCACGTGTGCCAAATCCGAGTGATTATCACAATAACGCGAGAAAATGCAATATATATCTATATTGTATATTTTCTAAGTTCAAATATTCTAAAATAGATATATATATATATATATATATATATATATATATAATATATATGTGTTTATTAAACGTTAAAGTAACGTTAATAACGAATTTGCGAGGACAATATATATTAAAGGTTATCATAAAATAATTAGTTATTTCAATAAAATCCAACGGCATACGTATATATATATTAAGTTACACGAAAATATATTTATTTCACCATTTTTTTTGTAAAACCATAATTCTTGAGTTTAATATATATATATATATATATATATATATATATATATATATATATATGGATTTATTAAAACTAGATTTTTGTTTAAAACGTCAAAGTTTACGGGTTTAATAATCAATATACAATTATACGGGTTTAAACATTCTTAAGAAATTGTTTTAAACAAGATTTAAATTACCAAACACATGGAATTGCAAAAATTAAGAAAACAAGGAAAGAGTGAGGTCGCTAGGGTTCGAACCCGCGACCTTAGGGTTCTGATAATGCGACCTGACCATTGGGGCAAGGCTCCTGATCAGTTACATGCTGATCGGAAACCCTTTTGTTTACATACTGGATCCAGAACCGAGTAATAGGGGAAAGGGAGAAAAAGAGAAAACAGAAACAGAATGCAGGTCTCGAACCCGAGACCTCATGGGCATCAGATGCGCGCCTTAGCCACCAGGCTAGCCCTGTGTTTTGGTTCATAGCCAGATCTTAAAACTTTTATTAGATATCGCGACAGACCCTGTCTTCTTCCTTGGATCTCCGGTGATCGGAACCCTAGCTCCGGTCACCGGAAAATCGTGACCATAGAAAATATTACTACGAGATGAAAGACAAAGTGGTATGGAACATTTACCTCTAGACGGCGATGCGAGAACACAAGTTTTTGACACCGAAATCTAGTCCCGAAACTTCGACAACCACTCCGTGAGTTGTTCCGACTTCACAACCGAGGACCCCTGCTTGCTCAGTGTTGAGAGACGATCCCGATGGTGATCAAATGGAGGTCGATTGAGCAGTGATTGGCCGGAATTTCTTAAGCGACGGTGGTTATGTGTTTGCGACGGGACAGGGGAAGAACGGGAGGAAATATTGTTTGATTATGATGAGTAATGGATAGGAGTGGGAGGGGTTTGCAGATGATAGTTGATCGAAAGGAAACGGGAACCGACATATCATTGATCGGTGATTAATACGTCGGTTATGAGTTACGGATTGTCGACAGTCGCCGGTTACAAAAGTGTTTCAAATTGGACTTTGAAAAAGTAACACAATTGGTCCCTCAACCCATTTACGAATCAAACAATCATGTTTCTGAATTGACGATACCAACCCTTCAACCTTTATACAAAAAGAAAGTTTTAAAGATTAACGGAATCGACCCCTCGGGGTTTTTAAAAGCTGACGGCTCTAACGGAATTAACGGGAAATGTTTTAACGATAAATATACGAGGAACGTAAAACTATATAAATCGTATAACGTTTATAAAATATATAAACCTCGTCTTACCCACATAAAATCATAGAATATAATTCCACAATTATTTATTTAAGTTGTAACCTATATCTTAAAGTCTCATAAAACTATGGCCAAGGGTTATAATTATATACTTTAATGTTTACATAAAATCATAACTTTAAATCTATAACTTATATATATTTAAGTCACATAAAGCCATGAATAATAGCTTGTAATTAAATCATTAGGTTACATAAAATCATAAATATGATTGAGATCATATATATACATATGTGTACGTATTACTTAAAAGGATATATATATAAATATATCACACAAAAGTAAAGGTTTAATTATTACATAAAATGACATAACGTCACATGAAATCATAATTTATGATTTACATAAAATCAAGAATATCAAACGTCTAGACTTAAGTGCATGCTCGTTTAGTGATTACTTACACAAAACCCTAATTGCTAAAGTCAACAGAGATAAGCACATAAATGTTCACATAACATTTAATACGTTTTACGTTCAGTTAATGTCAGAAAATGACCTGAAAAGTCGGATTGTCACACTTTGTTAGAGCATATTCCTATGCTACGTGTGTCTCATGTATTGTATCTAATCTAGAACATCTGTGTGAGTCAAGGTAGTCACTGGTCGTACCAGATGGTCAGCCGTACCAGATGGTACGGGCGTACCAAATGGTCTGCAGTTGGTACGCTGGCCAGAAGTAAGTGACTATAAATAGTTTGTGTTAGAGAGAGTCTAATAACTTCTATCATTTCTACATCTTAACTGTGTGTTTGAGTGTGTTTCTCTCTCTAGCTTGTATTATCTAAGTGAATCAATAAAGAAAAGCTTTATTTACATCTTGTTCATTCTCGATCTACCGAATCATGCAGTAGTAAGATCGTCTAGTGGTTTTACAAGTGGTATCAGATCATTTGGTTGCTCTACTGCTGTGATTTTGGTTAATTTTCGGATTCTAGAGTGAGAAAGTGTGGGTTTTCTTCGTTTTTCATTAAATTTTCGCAATTCCGAGTGTTTCAAGGATGAAAAATGATTTCTGAGTGTTCCTAATGAGTTTTCGCACCTCTCTGAAGCAAATTTCAGTCAAAATTCACGAAAATCCATCGATTTCAGCGTGGTACGCATCTGGTATGCTCCAAGAACAACTGGTACACTGGTGGTCCGCACGACTATCTTCATCGTGATTTTGGTATGCTGATTTTGGTCCGCTAGGCAATCTTCAAAGTTGGTCCGTAGCGGTTATTTTTTGGTCCGCAGGTAGTTACTTCGTACCGTTTTGGTCCCCCGTACCAGTTTCTGGTACGTTGAGGGTTTTTGGTCCGCTACTGGTACGTGAGTTAAACTGGTACGTTGGAGGTTCATTTGGTCCGCTGGTTGAATTGGTCCGGATTTGGTACGCTGAGAACAGATTGGTACGCTGGTAGAATACATGTCTTCACTAAAACTGACGTAACTTGAGTTCCATTAAGAGTTACGGGAGCTAATACCAGCCAAAACGTTCGTCTCGACGAAATCTAGACTTATATTGGCCTAATGGCCAATACCCTCCGGTTTGACCCCTAAAATCGGCTTGGAAGACCTCCGTTTTTCAGTTTGAAGTTTTTGCGGTTGGTATTGTAACTTCAAAATGAGCGATTATCAAGCATTTTCAGCTATGCAAACCTTTATGCAAGCCATGATGAACTATGATAATGAGATAGGAACAACTCAGAAGGTTCCTAAGTTGCTTCGATTGGAAGATTATCATAATTGGAAGAAAAGGTTTGAATCTTACATATACTCACAAGATGTTGATTGTTGGATTTCGATTGAAATACAGTATGAGTATCCGTTGATTGCTAATACTTTACCAAAGTCGATAAGTGATTTTGAGCCTGAAGAAAAGAAGGTATTTGCAAGAGAAAAGAAAACTTATAGTTTTCTCACGATGGCATTACCCAAAGATTTGATGCATCAGTTTAAGAATTTTCCAACGTCGAAACAATTATGGGATGCTATTAAGGAAAGATGTGAGGGTAATGATCGGTACAAGAATACTAGAAAGAAAGTTTTGAAGAAAGAGTTTGATAATTTCGGGCTTTGTGAGAATGAGAAGATCACAGATTTGATTGCAAGATTTTCACATTTGATCAATGAACTTGAAATTGTAGGTGTTAAGAAAGAATATGATGAATTAAAGGAGAAATTTCTGGAAGCTCTACCCGAGAAGTGGGAGAATTTGTGATGATGTTGACTAATGATCCAAACTACTCAACTTGGACATTCAATCAGTTGATAAGCAAATTACAAGCTCAGGAAATGGAATTACTTGTGAAAAAGTCAGCAACTCCATCTGTTCAAAATCCTGAGATATATTTTGGAGAGAATTCTGCTACTGTGCATGCTAAAACAAAATCACATTCTATTTCAGGTAGTAATCCACCGGTAACAGCATTTCTTGCTGGAAAATCTGGGAATACTGGTTATTTTTCGGGTCGCAGTTTTACTATTCTTGATAGGTCGTCAAGCAAATCTACTTCTAATCAAACAACTGAAGATCTAGCTGCTTTATTAGCTGCTTTCATATCATCTACATTTGGATCCATATTTAGTCAAATTGGTAATTCTAGTTTGGTTTCGGAGGATCTAAAACAGATGGATGATGATCAGCTAAATAAATTAGATTTGGATTGGCAGTTTGCTATGACCGTTGAAAAAGGAAGACGGTTTATGGACAAACATGGTAAGAATACTGTTATTCAAGGAGTCAAACTGGGTTTCGATAAGTCTAAACTGAAATGTTACAAATGTTCTAAATTATGACATTTTGCTCCAGAATGCAAGCAATCTTCTTCTAAACCAAGTACTTCAGATAGTCACAATCATAATAAAGATGCAATGGCTTTAGTGGCTGAGGAAGGATATGATTGGGCTGCAGATTTTCCAGATGAATCTGCATTTTTAGCTCACTCACCTGAATTTTATGGTTTAATGGCAAATATTGAGGTTGAATCGAGTGGATATGCATCTAAGACCAGTAAATCTGAAACAGGTGATTCTGAAGGTAGTGGGTATGAGTCAACATGTGAATTTTGTGCTCAAAAAGACAGAAAGATTCGAGAATTGATTTCTGAAAATGAACGGTTGGTTGTTGAATATGAGAAGAATGAAGAAGAGATGGAAGATTACAAAAGAAAGTGTGAGGTTTATGATGAGATTGTCAAAGCTAATGCCATGTTGGAAAAAGAAAATAAGGTGTTGATAGAAGAGGTTTTAGAGCTAAAAGCAAGATTGGAAGAGATGGTTAGTGTCAATAAAGAACAGATCGTGAAGTTACAACAAGAAAATGCTGAGTTAGTTACAAAGGTTGAAAAGTGGGAGTTCGAAGCAAAGGATGCTGTTAGAGATTTCGATGCATTGTATACGAAATCAAAAGCAAGAGTGGAATCACTTTTGATTACCAATTATGAACTTCGGAAAGCTTATGATGAACTCATGGTCTCGAACAATGATTATAAAGTTTTTCAGTCAAAATTACAAGACAAAGTCACCGATCTGACAAAAGAAAACAAATTGTTGACAAGAAATGTAGAGATTTATCAAGGAAAAGTGGAAAAGGTTACACAGTAAATGTTTGATGCCCATGATAAGGTGAGAAGAGAAAAGTCTTTGTCTAACAGAGTTTCAGAACAATTGATAGAATCAGAAAAGGCTTTGGGTGAAGCTCAGAAGAAGATATCAGATTTAAATGTTCAAGTTCTGGATTTGAATCGTCAACTAAATAATTTGAAGAATTCACATTCATTCACAAGTTATTTGTGCAATGACGAGAATTTCAAAAGAGTGTTTGGCGGTGAAGAATTCAATCAGTTACCACCTCCATTGGTTCAAACTGATCCTCTGGCCGATGTCAAATTTTCTGAAACAATGGGTGATTATTCTGAATTTGCTTCTAAAGAATCTAAGAAGAAGAAATTAAAGGTTTCAAGCAAGAAAGTGGAAAAGGAGAAAAGTTTGATTGATAAAGATACATCAAAGTTTGTATCTGGTGGGTTTATTTCTGAAGAAGGAGTTAATGCTACTGGGAGACATGTTGATGTGGATGAAAAGCAGTTGAATGAAGCACAAGTTGCTGCAAAGTTGGTTGAAGCCAATACGTTGAAGGATATCAAAGCTGTATTTTCTCAGATGGCTAATGATGGTGTTTCTTGTTCTCAAACTTAATCGTCCAAATCTGGTTCCAAACGATCTGGGTTGGGCTACAAGAATCAGAAATCTGAGAAGCAGAATAAGAAGAATATGTCCAAGAAAGCTCCAAAAGAAAAGAAAGACACAAGCTTGAAACAAATCTATCATTTGGCTCAGGTGTTTATGTCTACAATGGAAAAAGGATTCGGAGGAAAGATTCAGAAGAAGACTTCATCTGAAAGTTCTTCTCGAGATGCTCAAAAAGTTAAGGATTCTTCATCATCTGGATCTACTTCCACACCTCAAAGTCCTACATCAAAATGGGTACATTCTAACCGATTCCTAATTTTTTATGATATATCTGATGGTTCTGAGGTCATTGATAGATTTCCTTCAGTTCAGGATAAATCCCAATCTCAACGATCCTATCGTTTGTGCTATCAATGTCACCGAAAGGGACACATGG
This sequence comes from Deinandra increscens subsp. villosa, assembly GCA_039602395.1. Taxonomy (NCBI): domain Eukaryota; kingdom Viridiplantae; phylum Streptophyta; class Magnoliopsida; order Asterales; family Asteraceae; genus Deinandra; species Deinandra increscens. Next base: position 15,169,460 of record JBCNJP010000008.1, read on the forward strand.
CACGAGATTGTCCTGAGACTGTAAAAAGTTCATTTTCAAACAAATATGCCACATTGATTGATGAATCAGGCAGGATTTTTACTGAGTCTACACCTTCCAAGTCAAAATCTAAACCAAACCAATTTTTTTAATATGACTCAAGTGTTGGTGGTTCATCACGGGATGATGACTCGGTTAAAACTGAGAAGGCAAAAATGCAGTGGCGACCTAAGGTGGTTACTAAAGCTACAAATGATTTTGAGGAAGACACTGGTCGATAAGAAGCTGTGTGCTTCGGGTCATTTGATTACTAATCATTTCAACCAGTGTGCATGTACTTCTAGAAGACCCGTAGGTGATTGAAAAAGTTGCTGATGGAGAAGTATTCTGCGTTTTAACTTAAATTTCAAGAAATATCAACTTTCAAACTGAATTTTCTGAAAGCTAAAAACTGAAAGGTATCAGTATCGATTGGTTAATTTTCTTTTTTTCATGCATTTCATTTACAGTTTAGGGAGAGAAAATTGAAAAACCAAAATTAGTGTCTTTGTATTTTTGTTAAAATGGAAATCCAAAAATAGAGTTTTCATTTTAAGGGGGAGAAAAAGGAAAAATACAAAAACATTAAAAAATGAGAAATTGATCCGACATGATTGGGAAATGATGGTACATTGGCTTACGTGTCTGGCTCATGGATAAATTAGATGAAAAAGCCATAAGATCATTACTCGTTGTGCTTGGTAGGCTCGACATTAAATCAGAAAGTATTCAGATGTGATAAACACATTAAATACTAATGCTTGACCAAGTGGACAACATCTTGATGCATATCTCATGATATATCAAGAAAAGATATGTGAAGAAGAAAATGAGACGTCACTGTGTATACATGTGTTCATTTTGCAAAGATTTAAACTTGTTTGATTTCCTTTATTTTGTCAAACGATTGGACTTTCTCTGCGTGTCCACAAGACCGACCTGATTGTTGTTCGTTCGACGTTCTGCTTTATTTTCTTTGGTGTTTCGTATAACTCATCGGACTTTCTCTGCGTGTACGGGAGTACCGACCTGATTGTTCTTGAGTTATACAATTTCAACTTGTTTTTGTTGGGCTACATATTAGAGGCATGAACATTAGATGTGGGCTTGATTAGTATTGGGCTTTTGGGCTTAGAATAGATTACGATTTGGGCCATGTGGGCCGGTTTTGTGTTTATGATTGGATTAGGGTTTGTAAGTGAGTAGTATATAAACTCACATAGTTTATGATTCAAGTAGCTTTTTGATTACGATTTTCAGATCTCTCTTGTGTTTACGATCAGATTCTTTAAGCTCAAGAAAGTTGTGTTTTACATTCAAGATTTTATCTTCTTTGGTTTATCAAGTCTCTTTCATCTACTTTCTTCTCGAATCAATCACTAACGAGGATTCCGCACTCGTTTGTGATAGCAATATTGTGATTTGGTTGTTTTTCTGGACCTACAATTGGTATCAGAGCCAAGAATCACTGATTCGAGGCTCTCACGGTATTGGATTCGAGGTTTTCTGGAAAAAGGTTCGAGTTTTTTTGAAGATTTGAAGTGTTCTTCGTGTTTGCGATCGTTGCTGCTGCTGTTTCTGGGTTTGTTTGGTGTTTACGACTACTGTTTGTTGAAGATATTAATCGGAAACTAGTTTACGAGTTCAAGATTCAATTATTACGTGTTTACGATCCAAAAGTTGTTGTTTACGACTTTTTCTGATCGGAATCGGGCGTTTACGACTTTGCTTTGCCGGAATCATCAATCGTGATCAGAGTTTACGATTCTCTCGGCCGGAATCGACGTTTACGATCAACTTTCATCGTAATCGGTATTTACGATCGAAGTTTACGACTCGCTGTGGTCTCGATCGTAATCAAGTGTTCTCGATCGTAATCGGGTGTTTACGATCGTAATCGGGTGTTTACGATCGTAATCTCACTGTTTGGACATTTGGACTTTAGATTTAAGTTTTCCTAAGCTTGCGTTATGGATTTCGAACCAAGTATGTATCAGAAGTTGGATTTTGAGATTGGATCCATCACTCGTCCACCAAGACTAACATCGGCGGATAACTTTCTGGAGTGGAAATATAGGTTTGAAAACCACTTGAAGAGTGTTGATTTAAGACTATGGAGAGCGGTAATTCATGGGCCACACACGCCTACACATGCAGAAGGAACCAATGCGGGTAAAGCTAAAACGGAAGACGAATATGATGATGATGATTGGGAAAGATGCAACAAAGCTGAGAGGGCATTTGCTATCATGACTATGGCACTTACACCAGATATTGCACAAGGATTTAAGCACTGCAAGACTGCAAAGCAACTCTGGAATGCTTTGATAGTGGCTTATGAGGGAAATCCTGACATAAAGGCAAGCCGTAAGCAAATGCTGAAGCAGAAATTCAATCTGTTCAACCACATTCAAGGTGAATCCTTCGAAGCACAGGTGCAAAGGTTCGTGTCTCTGATGGCCGAAATGTCAAGCTATGGTGTTGAACCAGATCTGGAAGATAAGAATCTGAAACTGCTGAATAGCTTGCCCAAATCCTGGAATACCAACATCTCCATCATTAAGGACAACAACAAGCTGAGTGAGCTATCTCTTGATGAGATGATCAACAAATTGAAGTCAAAACTTATTGATGACAAGCAGAGAGAATTGAACCATATAAGCTCCCTTAGTTTGGCGGGAAAATTGAACCAAGCCCTGTTGTCAGAAGAAGTGGATTCTAAACAAGATGGAAAGTCAGCTGGAAGTGGACCGAGCTCTGTCACAAAGTCAACTGCTTTTGTGGCACAACCTCATGCAAGTTCAAGTGGAGGTGTCAACCCTGATGCTACAAATGATCCCAATTTTGCACTCGGAATGGGATTTATGAACAGCTATCATGCTCTTATAGCCGGAACTTTAGTCCCTACTGAGATGCTGTCAGGTGAGCTGAATCAGATAAATCCAGAAGATGTAGAAATGTTGGATGTCTCTTGGCAGATGGCAATGGCTGTTTTCAGAGCAAAGAAGTTCATGGCAAAGACTGGGAGAAATGTATGGAAGGACCAAGATAAGATCAGGATGGGGTTCGACAAGAGCAAGCTGAGGTGCTACAACTGTGACGAGTACGGGCATTTCGCAAGAGAGTGCACCAAGCCGAGGAAAGAAAGAACAGAAGAAAGGAAAACAGCAGATAGCAAGGGAAAGGCAGAGTCAAGTGCTTTGGTTGTGCAGGAAGGAGGTGGATATGACTGGACTCCACAGTTAAAAGAGTTTAGCCTGTCACATGCAATGATTGCTGCTATGGAGAGGGATGATGAGGAAGAGCATGCATTTGTTGTAACTGATGAGAAACCTGAAGAGATTCAGATAGAAGACAAGGAAGCCTTTGCTGCTGAGGTTGATAACATCAAGGTATGTCCTGATCCCACTTGTGCTCGTATAATTCCTGGACTTAGACAAATCTGTAAAAATTATCAGCTAGAACTGTTTGAGATAAAATGTGAAAGGAGTTCATTCAAGGGTAGATGGCAAAAGAATGAAGAGAAGGTAAAAGCTCAGAAACTAGACATAGTGAAATATCAAAAACTGGCAACTGAGAAAGCTCTTCTGTATGACAACGCTAAGTTAGAAATAGCTGAGCTTAGTAAGCAGATAGATGAACTTAAGCATAAGAACAATGAGTTGCAAGTAAAACTTGATGTGAATCATATGAGAAGCAAAAGAATGCTAGAGGCCAGTAAGTCTTTGAACACCTGCATAACTGAGGTTAGAATGGGTAAGGACAAAGGTGGAATAGGAATTAGCTTCTTAGACAAAAACAAGAATGATGTTCCTCAAGATAAGACTAGAGACATAATAGGAATAATCCTTGAGGAGGATCAGGTTGATAGATCTGAAGCAGGAACACATGAGATAGGACCTCCCTTAGATAGTGTTCTAGTAGGAGTGACACCTATGACTGATCAGGAATTTGAAAATGAGAAACACATGATCTATGGGTTGGGTAATCAGAATGAAACAATGGCATCCACAAGTAAATCGGGTCCGTCCCAGGAATCTTTAAACAATAGTGTTGAACCTGCTGATGGCTTTGTTTCATGTGCAGATGAAGTAGGTATTGAAGATGTGTCAGGGGAGGATGCTGAATGTTTGAAAGTCAATGAATGTCATGTGTCTAGTAGTTTAATGTCTGATTTACCCAAGGACGATGTTCTGGCATCTGTGTCAGAACTTAATACGTCCAAGTCAAAACAATTAGTTGTATCTTTATTGTCAAAACATCCTTCTGATTCCAATGAAAAAGTTGATGGTTTTAAAATTCGCGTGCCTAACACTAAAGTTGGTCGTGAGACTAAGCCCAAAGATTTTGTTGCTTATCCCCAGGTTGTGTCAACTTTCAATAGAACAAACAAGACTAAATCAGAACAATTTTGTTTAATCACACAACCAGAAAAAGCCACAAAACATGTTATACACAAATGGGATGATAAGCCAGAGTGGAAGTCGTCTTACCCAAGACGTTCATACCTCTGTAGTCATGTCAATGGGCCTAGACTCATGAACTGCTTTCAATGTGGAAAGCCAGGACACTTTGCTGCTAATTGTGTGAATAGACCATTTCAACCATACTATCCGCAAAACCCACGGACTAGTATGTTGGAGAAAATGATGACAGGAGAAAAGCAAAAGCAAAAGCAACAAGCTTTGTCTCGGGGGAAGCAGTGTTTGGAACCAATGAAGACTCAACAGTCTAAGGTTTCAAACACAAAGGCACCAGTGACAAAGCCTGTTGTTGAAAAATGGAATGTGGCCAAAACTCCAAAACCCACTTATGCATCTAAAGGAGTTTACAAAAGAAATGATAAGATAAAACCAGAATTTGTTGAGAAACAAGTGGCTAAGGTCAAAAGAGTTAATAAACCTGATGGCAAAGCGAAGGTTGAGCAACAGGTTTTAAAACAAAAAGATGTCACTCAAACAAAACAACTGGTTTACACAAAACTGAAACTTGAGTGGACACCTGTTAAAAAACCATCTGGTAAAAAGGCCACATCTCCGCAAAAGAAACCTGTGTCAGTCAAGAGCTCACCAAATGTGTTGAGACCACAGAAAAACACCACCTGGAAACCAAAAGTCAACATTCAAAATGTGAATGTACCTGAATCAAAGCCAGAAATGACCCTCCAATTAGTTAATTACATTGATTCCAAAGGTGTGCCCAGATCTGTTATGGCCTGGGTACCTAAATCTCACTGATCTCTGATTTGTGTAGGGATAGCCAAGAAGATCTATCAACAATCTCTGGTACGTTGATAGCGGTTGCTCCCGACATATGACCGGAGACTTATCCCTGTTGGAAGATGTGGAAGACTTCAATGGCGGAGGTGTATCATTTGCAGGTGGTGTAGGTGGAAGAATAAGCAAGAAAGGAGTGGTGAGAAGTGGTAACTTATCATTTTCTGACGTACATTATGTGGAGGAGCTGTCACACAGTCTGCTGAGTGTCTCTCAGATTTGTGATAGAGACTATTCTGTGTTGTTCAACCGCAAGGAGTGCATTATTCTCAAGCCTGGTGTGAAAATTCCAGAGGAGTGCATCTTGATGCGTACTCCGAGAAGGGCAAACTCTTATCAGCTTAATATGGGTCAACCTCCAACTTTAGAAGAAGCCTGTCTCATATCCAAACAAAATGAGAATTTAGCTCTATTATGGCATAGGCGTCTGGGGCATGCTAACATGAAGAATTTGACCAAGCTTGCAAAGGGAGAACATGTTAGAAAGCTGCCCATCAAAGATTTCTCTACTGTAGAAAAATGTGTGGCTTGTGCGAAGGGGAAGCAGCACAAGTTGCCGCACCGTCCAAAGATAGCAAATTCAATGTCATCCGTGTTACAACTTCTTCACATGGATTTATTTGGGCCAATGCAAGTACAAAGCATCAGCAAATTCTCTTACTGTCTCGTGATTGTGGATGACTACTCACGATTCACATGGGTCTTCTTTTTATCAAACAAGCATGAAACTCCGATCTTAGTGAAACAGTTTGTCACGCTTATAGAGAATCAGCTGAACGAGAAGGTCAAGGCTATCAGAACGGACAACGGAACAGAATTTAAGAATGCTGAGTTAAATATGTTCTGTGGAGAGAAGGGGATAGAGAGACAGTTCAGTGCACCCTACACTCCGCAACAGAATGGAGTCGCTGAGAGAAGAAATAGGACACTCATTGAAGCAGCAAGGACAATGATGTGTGAAGCTAAATTGCCAATCTTCTTCTGGGCTGAAGCGGTCAACACGGCTTGTTACGTACTGAATCGTGTTCTCTTAAACAAGCGTCATGAGAAGACTCCGTATGAGATTGTTTATAAAGAGAAGCCAACGGTGGGATATTTCAAGACATTCGGGTGTCCATGCACGGTTCTGATTCAGTCCGATGTGGGGAAATTCGAAGCTAAGGCTGATGAGTGTTATTTTGTGGGTTATTCAGCAAATAGTGCTTATCGTGTCTTCAACAAAACCACCAAAGTTATCATTGAGGCATATAACGTAGACTGGCTTGAAGACAATCCTACAGATGCAGGGAGTGGACCAGATTGGATTTTTGACTATGGGTCGCTGTTTGAAGGGTTCAACTTTTCAAATGTTTTCCATCATTTAGGTGAAGAAGAAGACATTATTGCTCAATCATCTGAACCAAGACCTCATGTTGAAAAAGTTTGTGAGAAAGCACCATATTCAGTTCCCACAAATGTCAATGCAGATGCTCCGGGATCTTCGGGAACTCGTGATAATTCAGAAAGTTCTCAAAACCAAGGTATGATTGATAATACTGTTAATTCTAACCTGCCTGTTTCTGTTTCTGTGCCAGATGTTCAAGTATCAAGAATCAACAAAGACCATCCGATTAGCAATATACTTGGACCAGTTTCAGCAGGTGTTACCACTAGAAGCCGCACGGGAGACATTAATTTCTGCATGTATTCGTGCTTCATATCCCAGATTGAGCCTCCTAATGTGATGGTTGCTCTCAGAGATCCAAGTTGGATAGAGGCCATGCACAATGAACTAAATCAGTTTTCTAAGCTGGGAGTGTGGCGCCTAGTGGAAAGGCCAGAGAACAAGAAGGTTATACCCACACGTTGGTTATACAAGAACAAGAAGGATGACACGGGTATAATTGTCCGAAACAAGGCAAGGTTGATTGTTCAGGGCCACAGACAAATTCATGGAATTGACTATGATGAGGTGTATGCACCCGTGGCAAGATTGGAGGCTATCCGGATATTCCTTGCAGTTGCATCATATCTAAACTTCACAGTACACCAGATGGACGTCAAGACAGCATTTTTATATGCAGAAATGAATGAGGAAGTTTATGTGACTCAACCACCGGGGTTTGTAGATGAGGAGTATCCAGATCATGTGTATCTTCTGGATAAAGCTCTGTATGGACTACATCCAGCTCCACGCACGTGGTATGAGACACTATCAACTCATCTGGTGGAGAATGGATACTCAAGAGGAGTGGTTGATCAGACTCTGTTTAGGAAGAGGGTGAAGGATGACATCATCATGGTGCAGGTCTATGTAGATGACATCATCTACGGGTCAACAAACGAAGAGTTATGCACCGAGTTTGAAGAGATAATGAGAAAGAAATTTGAAATGAGTGATCAGGGAGAGATGAGTTTCTTCCTAGCCTTGCAAGTGAAACAGGATGAATCTGGGATTCTTATTCACCAAGAAAAATATGTGAATGAGATTCTAGAAAAATTCAAGATGCAAGACTCCAAGCCAATCTCAACTCCTATGGCATCCCGACCTCTACTGACAGCAGATGCAGATGGGGAGTCAGTGAGTGAATTCATGTATCGCTCGATGATTGGATCACTTATGTACTTGACAGCAAGCAGGCCAGATATTATGCATGCAGTGTGTCTGTGTGCCCGTTATCAGGCTAATCCTAAACTTTCACATTTAATTGCTGTTAAACGTATCTTTAGGTATCTGAAGGGCAGGCCTAGGCTTGGACTTTGGTACCCAAAGAACACTGATTTTCAATTGTTTGCATATACTGACAGTGATTATGGAGGCAGTGATCTTGACCGGAAGTCAACAACTGGTGGATGTCAGTATCTGGGAGATAGACTCATTTCTTGGCAGAGCAAAAAGCAGCATACCGTCTCGAAGTCTACTGCAGAAGCTGAATATGTGGCAGCATCCGCTGGATGCTCACAGGTAGTATGGATACAAAATCAGCTCACTGATTACGGTATGGAATTCGTTAACACTCCTATCTTTTGTGATAACGCTGCTGCTCGAGAAATTGTGAAAAAACCCCGTTCATCATTCAAAAACAAAGCACATAGACATCAAGGTACATTTTATTCGTGATTGTTATGATCGGGAGTTAATTCAGCTCCAAAAGGTGAGCACAGACCAAAATGTGTCTGATATTTTCACAAAACCCCTACCTCGTCCCAATTTTGACATGTGTGTCGAAGGCCTAAGGATGATTGCCTTCGAGGAATGATCTGATCAAATTTTCTTGTAAATATCTTTTAAGAAAATTAAAAAAAATAAACAAAATATGTGTTTATCTTTCAAAAGCCTCATAAAAACAGGGGAAGAAGTATCGTTGTTTCAGAAAATCTAAAAAAATATATATATATATCTGTTTGAGGTTTTTATGATGTCTTTTGTTTGCCTTGAGTTGGTAGGAAGTGATATAAATTTCCAAGACAATCGGAGACTGACACGTGTAAGGCAGAAGTGAAAGACGACTCAAAGATGATGTTCGGTAAGCTAAATCAAAAACTATGATCATCCATGTAAGTGCAGTAAACTTAACTACTTCTATATATGTTTAGTTTTCCATCCTGGTTTACATAGTTTAAAAGACTGAGTCCCAGCAAAAACGGGTTGAGAGTGGTATTCACCTAGTATTCACTCTCTCACACGCCATGTTTCTGCTGTTATGACAACACCTCATTCAAAAAGAAGAATGAAAAGAAAAAGAAAAATTTAAAGAAAAATGAATTAAAAAGAAAAAAAGAAAATTCAATAAAGTAATTATTTGGTTTGGTCTTCTCTGCGTGCTTATGCGGCCGACCTGATCACCAACTGATAATTAAGAAAATAAGTGTTTGTCATGACGGTGTTGCATGGTTCCTCAAGTTGGGGGTTTGTGAATCCTCAATAAACTCTGAGGTTGGGTAGGTTTTGCTATGAACGATTGGGTGTGGGGACTTTTAAACATGACGGTAATTATGTACCACAATTAAGCACTTAAAATTTTTTAACTGGATGTGAGTTTATGTGATTTCAAAACTTTTAAGTAATCGTCTAGAGCGTCGAGTAACGGAAGCTGAAAAAGGTTCCTCAGTTAAAGATTTGTCTGGTTTGATCCATGAAAAACATCAATCTCAAGGTAAGTATGTTTTTATCTCGTTTTTAGATTATCTTAATTTTGTGCAATTTTATTTTATTTTTGTTTAAGTCTTTAAATGTTTAAAATTTATTTTTATTTTATGATCTAGATCAGATACTCGAGGGTTTGAGTCTGAGGGGAAGCTTCATAAATTCTCAAATCTTCAAAGTTAACACGTTTTAAGAGAATTAACTTTTTTTAGAGGTTTGGGAGGTTTTTAAAATGAGTTTGAACCTTGAGGGGGTAAAATTGAAATTTTTTCAAAAGGGGTATAAATACCCATTTCCGGTTTACGATCCAAACACTCTCTTCCTCTCTCATTTACGACCTCCCCTCTCCGAAACCCTAACCACCACCACCTTCGTCTTCGATTTCCGACCACAAAACCCTCAAAACCCCTCTTGAATCGACTGTGTTTGTCAAATTTCCGGTTTACGATCCAAGCACACCAACGCCTTCGTCTTCGATTTCCGACCACAAAACCCTCAAAACCCCTCTTGAATCGACTGTGTTTGTCAAATTTTTCGCGATTTTTGAGAATTCGAGACCAACCTAAGTTTTTCTTGTATTTTGGTGTGAAATACTCGTGTTTTGAAGTCGGATTTGTGTTTACAACTCATTAAAGGTAATGGGGGGTGTTTATTTTGAGCATATGAGGTGTTTAACGGGTTTACGAGTTTCTTGCAGGTTTATCCATGGCGGATTCTGTGTTTACGATTGGCTCGGTGAAGAAGACGACTTTTGGGGTTTCCGATCGTTGTTTACGATCCGAGATTCCGATCGTTGTTTCCGATCCGAGATTCCGATCGATGTTTACGATTCGTGATTACGATCGTTGTTCACGACCCGAGTTTATGATCCAGTGTTTACGATTCTCGGCGTTTACGATCGGGCTTTGGGTTCCCTCGAGAGATTACGATTGGACTTGTTAGTTTACGACTGGACCAAGGGCTCATGACTGGACTTAGATTTTAACCCAATCGTGAATCCGTATTAGGATCATAAACCCATTATAAAATCGTAAACAGTTAATTAATCTCATAATAAAATCATATACACCTAATTTTTGAAAATCTCATCAAACTTAATCGTTTTTAAGTTAAAATTAATTGTGTTTGTCAATTGGTGATTCAAAATCAAATGTTTTTTTTTCTTAAAAGTTTAAATTGAGATTTTTCAGAAATTATCAAGTTAAAATTGACTCTCAATTGAACTTCAAGATGTTGTTGACATACACAATTTCATTTTAAATTTAAGCCTGATACACTTGTCTCGTTGTTTCAGATGGTAGAAAACATGCTTGATGAAGAAATTCATTTTGAAAGGGATCACTGTATACCTGCATATCTTGATGACCCACCAGAGAAGCACATGCAACTTTTCTACTCTTTGGTGGCTGGGCTGAATGTATGCAAAATTAATCATGCTTTGCGGACAAGTGTGCTTATCGATGAGCAACTTGTAAGAGAATTCTGGGGAACAGCAAGGGCGAATGCTGACAAGACGAGGATCACAGCAACTGTTCAGAATCGTCAAATTGTGATACTCGAAGAAGACATCCGCCAGGGATTGAACATAAATGACAGAGCTGAACATCCAGTAGAGTACCCACAGGCTCGTGTATTATAAGGTGCTCAGTTGATGGGATATGAAGGAAAGTTCCCTCCTATCTTCAAGAAGTTGTTGCCACACTACTGGAGGTGCTTGGCTCATTACTTGCAGAAGTCCTTCTTGGGGAAGAGGACAAGCTTTGATCAGCTGAACAAGCTACATGGGACTGCGTTTGTAGCACTTGCCTTAGACTGGGACTTTAACTTCTCAAAAATGATGCTGATAGATTGGGTTGGGAATGCAGTTTTAAGTGCGAGAGATCAGTTTCTTATGACTCCAAGATTCGTACAAATGGTGGTGATGAAGAAGTACCCGATGATCGATGAAAGAATAGAGAAATTGGACATCAAATTCATGGATAGTGGCGTGTTTGGCCTGCAGACACAAGATAGAAAAGGAAAGAACAGCTTTCAGGGAAGAATTGAATGGACCAAAAGAGGTGCCTTTCCTGAAGTTGCTAGAGAGCAAGTGATTGAGTCAGATGAAGAGGCTGAACCTCAACCAGATGTGCCGACTGTGAATGTGACTGTTGCTGAAGATCACGATGTGACAGCACCAGTTGTAGTAAATGTTCTGGATCAAACAGAAGGTATACCTTCTGATGAAGAAAATGTGATGGACGACATCTTCGCTGATCAAGGGAATGTGGATGATGATATCTATGGAGACTTGGAACCAATCAATCTTAAAAGATCAAGGGATGTCCTGAACTCGTCTTCTAGTGGTGACTCCATCCCTCAAGAGTTGGATACTCAGTTCAATGTGAATGAGATGCTTGAAGAGCCTGTCCCCATGCGTGAACCATCTCCCAGAAAGAGGACAGATCCAAGAAGTATCAGGTTCAAGTTTACAAAGACTAACTCAAGTCTGTTGATGGTCCATCCAGCAGGGTCCAGTTCTCAAAGTCAAAGTGTTCAAGAAGAAACAATGGATCAGAATGTTGAAGATCAACCTGCCCAGGTTCAGACTGAAAGTCCTCTTCTGAATGAACGTAGCCCTGTTCATGAAGAAAGGCAATTTCTGGAGGTTGATAACACCGTTGTAGTACCCAGCCCTGTTAAAGTGAGTGTCTCTACTGGGACAAGTCTGCCGCCAACAGTTATTCCAAGTTTCCGCCCATTTCAAGCTGCTGAGCTCCCTATTGAGATGAGGTTAAGTGCAGACCCTCACATTAACTTTCTGATGTCTCAGAACAGAATTAGAGAGACTGAGATAAAAGCACTCCAGGCTGAGAACAGAAAATTAAAAGACAAGGAGGTGGCTGACAAGAATAGGTTTAAGTACTTGTATGAGACCTTAATGGATTTGAAGAAGAAGTATAATGAGTTGAAAGGTGCTGTGGTGTCAAGTGCTTCAGGTGACCCCGGTCAAAGCTCATCTCAGGCTGCACCACGTACAGAGACTATGAATGAAGATGAAGGAGATGACACCATTGAGATGTCGGACTATGCACGAAGTGGAAGGGTCATCTCTAAAGCACCAGAAGGTCATGACAACTGGTTCAAGGAATTTTTTCAGGGACCAGCCCCCACTCAATACACCATTGATGTTGGTGAAAGCTCAATCGACAAAAGGGGGAGTCGTGAAGCAATTCTGTGCTGGCACTATGACTCCGAAAAGAAGTTGTTTGCTGTTATCCGTGATGGCTACAGTCCAGTGGAATATTACAGAACACGAACTCAATTTCACTCCTGGACTGAGCCTGAGATCAGAAGCCTGTTGAGAGCTCCATATATAAACAGATGGAGTAGCACAGAAGGAGACCTAGTTAGGAACAATCTGTTGAGCCACTTGGCCGAAAATTTTGTGAATTTCGATCTGAGGCAAGTGAGATGGGTTGAAACTGGAACTGACCCAGTAACTGGTGATCCTATAGGAGAAGCAAGGCGACCACCTACCAAACGCACAAGAGTGATAAACATGTTGGACGAAATTGAAGACGGTACCTTGGTCAAGAACTTTGACTGTTGGTTTTATGATCCAGCAACACATGAGGTGGTGGTGCTCTGCAAGAAGATGAGGCAGTTCCGATTCTATGATCCGGTTGACCTGCTTAGGTTTGGAGAAAAAGATATCAAGCTCCTCGCCTCCCAACCAATTCTCGGTGATGAGAATGACCTTGAGAATGCTATACGGGTGGGGATCTTCCATGGAACAGCAAACCGGATTGTAGCAAACGAATGGTGGTCGAGCAATGTGCAGAATACTTTCAGATTTGATTTGCTGCTGCCATAGACGGACTAATGGTTCATGCCTAGGGGAAGATTGTTGGGCTACATATTAGAGGCATGAACATTAGATGTGGGCTTGATTAGTATTGGGCTTTTGGGCTTAGAATAGATTACGATTTGGGCCATGTGGGCCGGTTTTGTGTTTATGATTGGATTAGGGTTTGTAAGTGAGTAGTATATAAACTCACATAGTTTATGATTCAAGTAGCTCTTTGATTACGATTTTCAGATCTCTCTTGTGTTTACGATCAGATTCTTTAAGCTCAAGAAAGTTGTGTTTTACATTCAAGATTTGATCTTCTTTGGTTTATCAAGTCTCTTTCATCTACTTTCTTCTCGAATCAATCACTAACGAGGATTCCGCACTCGTTTGTGATAGCAATATTGTGATTTGGTTGTTTTTTTGGACCTACAGTTTTATTTTCTTATTTTGTTAAATCCGAGGCCTTATCTGCGTATCGAAAGATCGACCTTAAGGTAGACGATTTAACATTCTTATTTCTTTTTGCATGGAACACAGTTGACTGAGTCATGAATACAATCATTATGTGATTAAATCACAAATGAAGTCACAAAGTGTGATAAGCGAAAACATATCTGAGTATGTCTGATAGTGTGGGGTACATTGGTCAAAGCAACCTAATCAATTCAATAACATATCCAGATGTTATGAGTATGATTGTGCCTGAGTTTAAAATGGATAAATTATACCAGCAATCGACATGACTTATGTGCTGAAGTAATTGAAATTGAAGTGTAGTTTAGCATGTCATGACCAATATGTTCCCAAGTTGTGATCTTTCTCGCAAAAGACAAAAATAGTGTATAATTCAGTATTTCATTTATGCATTCCATTTATGTTTCATATTAGAAAAATCAAAAAGATTTTCGGTGTGTTTTGATATAAAGTTTCAAAAAGCCAAAAAGATTTTGTTTCTTATTTTGTTTTCGACCGATCAATACACGATACAAAATAAAATTTCAAAACTATATCTTGGATTCTCGAAGAGAAGTTTTGCGCCAAGATTAAATTAATTTTTCATAAAGGAAAAAGAAAGCTGCGTTTCTGTCTTCTGAAATTGCAGGTTATCTGTGTGACAAGACTCAAGCATGGTGAAAGGGGAGTATGTGTAATATCTTTCACAAGTGGATCTTGAAGTTCAAAGACTGTTCAAGATTGATCCAGCCATGAAAGCTCTATTTCTGACAAGATTTCAAGTTGATGATCAGACGCAGTGATGCTGAAGATTGAAGACTGAAGTTTTGTTAGATAGATAGATAGTTAGTTACAATACACGTTAAGGGGGAGTTTGTTAGAGCATATTCCTATGCTACGTGTGTCTCGTGTATTGTATCTAATCTAGAGCGTCGGTGTGAGTCAAGGTAGTCACTGGCCGTACCAGATGGTCAGCTGTACCAGATGGTACGGGCGTACCAAATGGTCTGCAGTTGGTACGCTGGCCAGAAGTAAGTGACTATAAATAGTTCATGTTAGAGATAGTCTAATAACTTCTGTCATTTCTACATCTTAACTGTGTGTGTTTGAGTGTGTTTCTCTCTGTAGCTTGTATTCTCTAAGTGAATCAATAAAGCAAAGCTTTATTTACATCTTGTTCATTCTCGAATTACCGAATCATGCAGTAGTAAGATCGTCTAGTGGTTTTACAAACTTTTTTGTAGACGGGGAGAATGATAGCCACGCAACAGGAGACCAGATCGGAGCACCCAATGCAGACCCGCAGCCCCATGGCCCGACTAAAATCACGCAAACATGGGTTAGTTTACTTCAATCGGATCCAACAATCACTTAATGGCAGAAGCATTTCTTCTCACGTAGCTCCACCACTTTGTTATTTTAATTATGTTTTTTATTTTATTTTATTTTATTTTATTTTGACATTTTCAAACCCAGTTATTTACTTTCCCTAAAAGTAGCCTACGTGGGTAGTGGTTTTCATTCTCATGTTTATGTACTGCGAAAATAAGAATGGAATGGAGATTTTGATTTTCCTAAATTTTGATTGATCTCGTTAACCGTCGAGGGTTCTTGTCCAATGCTATCTTAGTTTTGGCAGGCTAAGAGGTGATCTTTGGAGGCTGATTCGAGTTACGTGGTGACGTCTGTATCGTGATTCAAGTTAGCAAGCCCGGCGAATTACTTCGAGTGGTGTTTCTGTATCTCGTGGGGTCCGTTGCATAGTTTCGTTACTGAATTCTGATATATTTTACAAGCTTTTGGCTATTAAAAGTTATAATAAGTTACAAGAATATTTTAACCTACCATTAGTAAACAACATTCTACAAGGAAAGACAACGATTTCAGACTTTTATAAACAAGAACAATCCTTTATGGATCAAGATATGAAATGCCAATATAAAAGAGGAAGAGTGGATTGGAGTGAAGCAGGAACTTCAACGGCAAATGTCATGGGTAGAGAACCATGGACAAAACCAACAGTAACTTATCAACAAGAATCAAATATAATTGGACATGGAAGTAGGTTACCTATAGGATATATATATATATATATATATATATATATATATATATATATATATATATATATATATATACAGTGGCAATATGTTTTTGTTAAAACAACAAAAACCACAATTATGGTATGATGAAATATTAACATGGGAACAAACAGTGGTAAGAATGTGGGAAGTTCAGAGGTACGGTAAAAAGTAAAAATCTATAGTAAAAAGTATATATATATATATATATATATATATATATGAGAGAGAAACTTACAGAGGTAAGAAGAGGACGAATGATGAGTGTATGCACAATGAACTTTGATTACGGAGAAAGTAGAAGAAGGTAAAAAATACTCTTTTTTTGTAGGAAATATGGTATGAAGAATTTGGGAAGAACTTAGGGACTAGGAGCCTTTGCTAAGGAGTACAGAAAAGAAATTTAGTGTGCCATAAAAGCTTGATAATATTGTTATTTCTGGTAAAATTGCTTGGTGCTTACGACTGATGAAAGAAATGCCTTTTATAGGCAAACAACTATGCTATACAATGATCTTGACAAATTAAATCCATGGTACGGGATTAAAGAAAGAAACAAACAAAACTAAAAAAGAAGATGCTTATCTAAAAATGACTTAAAGTAGATAGATGCAATCTGGATAAGTTTCATAATTTGATTTGCCGTATTGCCTGTCCATCTTGTTTGTTTATTGGTTAAGTATGTCATAAATGACGCCATCTTTAGAAGTCTCTATGTGTGATGTTGATTGAAGGTGTTGAACCTGGGTCTGTGTCACAGTCTTCTATGTCATCATCATTGTGAATGTGTTTTAGCTCTAAGTTTTCTCCTTCCCCAATGTAAGGTAAGAGCATGTTCCAATTTTTATGTGTCCATACTTGTGTATAATGTCCTTCTGCTAGTAACTTGAAGTCTTTCCAATTGAGGCCTTCAGGTAAGACGGGAGTTTTTTAATTCCTTGTAATAAATGTTTTAGTCGGATCTTCTTTGAACTTCAAGATTGCTTTTCTGTCTTTAAATCTGTCATAATCACCCATACTCTCTAGCCAGCAAAGAGTTGAGAAATCTATATTTGTTTTAATAGCCAAACTTTCTAAATAATTTTGAACTGTTATTTTGTGGCTAATAAATATTCTTTTTCTAGCTGGTCTATATGTGTGATCATTTTCATTAGGCGGAGAAGAGAACATCTTGCAGCCTACTGTTGGAGGAAACATGTGTGTAGCAATTTCTCCTGCTTGTCAAAAGATGGTATAAGAAGGTGAAACTGAGTGTGAAGCTTGAGCTTAAGCTTGAGAAGTGAGGAGCAAATGGCTGACTTTTATAGGTAAATTTCGGCATCGGGCATAGGCCGTGCCTTTCAAGGCACGAGTCGTGCTTGTCAGGTGAGCGTCTTCTGATGCGCATGTAAGGGGCACGGGCCGTGGCAGGTTATAGGCACGTACCGTATGCAACAGTGGTCAGGGGCACGGGTTGTGTTGACTCGGAGGCACGGGTCGTGTCTTGTCAGAATCAAAAAGTCAACTCTTCTGGTATCACTGAAGGGGAGGTGCGGGCCGTGTCTGGTAAGGCACAGGTCGTGCCTGAGGCCTTAAATCGGGAACTTGGCTTCTTTCTTCGTGTTTTCTTCACTTTTTATTTCCTTTTGTGATTTTGGACCTCAACAACACTAAAAACTAAAAAGGAAACATTATTTCATTGTTTCGATGATAGTTAATTAGTTTGTTGTCCATTCTGTGGGAAATATTGGGGTATAAAATGTGTATAATTGAGTATATATCATTGCACCCCAAAACAATAAAGTAAAGAGGGATTATGAATACTCACATGATAGTAGTGTTGAGATATGAGAAAACTAGCGATAGTGAGATGAGAGTCAAATCCATAGATCACCTTGACGATTGATCAAGATGGAGCAAAAAATAAATAAATAAATAAGTAAAAATAACAACCGTGACTCGATACGACACAACACGACATAATCGACTCACAACGGTTTGCTCAAGTGATAACGTATGGATTAATTATGGGTCCAATCCTAAATCTAAGGACAAAATCATAAAATCCCATATATTCATGAAAGTCAACATAGGTCAAACTAATCAACATGCATTCGAGAAAACCTGCAAGTCCTAGATCAAGTCATAATATATCATGGAATCAATAGATCTAGTCATATGTGACATAGATTTAGTCATGTTACATCACGAAGTCAATAGATCTACTCTTACATGGCATGGATTTAGACATATCTGACGTGTGCTGAGGTGAGTCATAAAATATTGCGTTATTTGTGACACCTTTTTAGCATTAAGCTTTTAAATTTATAAAACACGATTTGCTTAATCACTACTATTTCACCACATTGACGGGCAAGTGCACCCATCGTGGGCAGTATAGTAGTGGTAAGTTGAATCAGGATCGTTCAAGGACACAATGGAAAATGAGAGCTTTCAATACTCAATCTTTGCTAACATTTAACGAAACTCTATATTTGATTTTGAAAATAGTTTTAATTTATATATAAATAGATAGATAAAATGGGGTTTTGGACTTAAGTAGTCGCAGTCAATATTGATTGGAAGAACCGAACCAGTAATAAGTAGACAAGTTGTTTATTTACAAATTTATCTTAAGATTGTCTATTGGCAGGCAACCAGACCGCCTCACAGCCTGAAATCTAGTACCACTATTCTCCCAGGCGATCGTCTGCGAGGAGTACGAACCCTCGGGAACTGTGCTGTCAATAGACAAATATAGTGGTATAGTGCCACTTACTTACGGGACACCCTCTCAGGCCAGTACACCGTACTTGACACGCCGCCATGAACTAGCAGGGGAACAACCCTGTGTGCCAGAAATATTATTATGAAAATGATCTTTTAAAGGGACTAAGGTTCGTTTCTTCCATGCATCGCTCTCGTGAATGCATACTCGGCGTAACGAGAGCCAAGTTCACAAAAACGTACCATCTCGGCTTCCATGAAGTGATAAAATATTACCAACCCTCATTCCCAACCAAATACTTTCAGCCCGCACTTGCCTGAACAGTCGGGTTTGCTTACATAGACATAAGGACCCCGAACGTATCATGTAGCATAGGGCCCGAGTCACCCGAAGGATCATGCATCGTCCCCCGACCGGGTGTCACAAGTCCGGTCCTTGGGATTTCGACTCCCCAAATGGTTTGTGATACATTGAGCACGTTTGGTTCAGAAAATCAGTAATAAACTTTCAATAAAAAGAGTTTTTCACAAAGTTATTAGACACAACTTAAACCAACTTTATAAAGACAATTGGAAAACTTGTTAAAGGCTGATTATTTCCAATCAAGTGTAAGAGTTTAGCTAATCATAACTTTAAGATTTTCCAGAAAGTAAAGGAAGATTTCATAGACAAAATACATTTAATTACTTTAACTGGTTAATATTCTTACAGACTTTGGTGTACTAAAGGCTCAAAAACGCCAAGTGGCTTAAAAGAAAAAACAAAGATCTAATCTAAGGAGGTGAGGAGGAGGAGTAAGAATTGTGCAAGTTGAAATGAGGATTTGACTAGATTTTATAAGTAGTTCTAGACTTTGACACGGGGCGTGCCATGTAGTGGCACAGGGCGTGCCATGTCAGGAGATATCTCAAAATCTTCTGTGTCAGTGGGCACGGGGTCGTGTCATGCAGGAGCACAGGTCGTGCCATTTAGGAGGTGTCAGTACGGGGGTGTGCCATTAAGGGCACGTGGCTGTGTCATGTCAGAGGAGCATTTTGAAGCTTCTGGATCGGGGCACGGGGCGTGCCAGGGTGGGCACGGGCCGTATCCAAGGCCATTTATCCCAAAAGTTGCATTTTTCTTCACTTTTCTGCTAGAATTTGCTTCCTTTGATATTTTGGTCTTGTTAAACCTGAAAAACTAAAAAGGAGACAAAATGTCTTTGTTTTGATGTTAGTAAATCAGTTTTAAGCCGAAATGTGGAGATAAATGTATAATTAGGTGTACATCAATATGTAAGCATACATGATGTGTTCGGAACGGTACCTAAAAATAACTACTTTATCCTAGACCTAAACCTAGACCTAGACACACCTTATTTTACCGAAACTCCTAAAACTAAACCGAACCTACAGGCAAGTGTACCTATCGGTGGCAGTATAGCTACAGAAGACCGGATATCGAACCCTAAGGACACTATGTAACAAGACTCTAACCTAAGGGAAATGAATAGGAAAATTGAGTAAAATTTGATTTAAATGTGAATAAAGAATTAAATTAACTAAATTAATTAACTACTAACAACCGACACGAAGGAACTTAGGAGAAAATCCAAGATGATGAGAAATACCACCTAGACCTAGAATCTTAATAATATTAACGACCTCACTCGGCTATGACAATTCTGATGGAACCGGGATCTTAAGACACAACCTCTAGAAACCCTACGAGCCCCCGAATCACTCTCCGGATGTTACTGATAGAATACCTAAAGATTGGAATATGCTTACCGGTTTGATTAGTTCACCTTTTGAGTACTTCCTAATTGATTACTCTAACGCTCGGACAAGTGGTTCACCTTTTGAGTCTTTCCCACTTCAACTACCCTAGACCACCCTCGAAACAATCTAAGGCACCTTAGACTAGTCGGAGCTACCTCTAATTCCTATAACTGACACGAATAGCAAATCAGATAAATTCCTAGGACACTTCCTTTTGAGACAATGCTAACCTAGTTCATTACCTAACCCGACTACCCGACAGCTATCATCCTTTTGAGCTTATTTAGACAGGCAGAATACTGAATTCAAGGCAACAAGTAACAATCAATCCTATGATCAACTAGGTATAGCTAATCACACTAATTTGCAAACACACAGTCACACGAATTAATTACCCAACCCAAACCGGAAGACATCCGCAGATTAAGCAAGTCTTGATTGTTAATTGGACTCTAAGTTCAATACGCATATGCACCAATTGTAGTAAATTAGAGGAGTTTAATAGAGCATCAACCCATCACAAAATTGTCACACACCGAGCAAGGCATTAACACTAAAAAATCATCATTAGTCTAGATGGTACTAATTAATTTAGCCAACACACATGTCTAAACCAGAATTATAGATAAAAGTTAAAATCTTGATCAAGAACATGGGTTGAATAATTGAATTACAAGATAAAAACAAGAAAAGATGAAACCAGGACTGATTAGCGATGTCGAATGATTGAACCGAATGATCTCCGCTTGAATCCTTGTCCTTCTCCTGCTCTAAAATTTGTCCTCCGGAACCTCCTTGCCGGCTGGAAAAAATTGTGCGTCTAAACTCCTACTTCTGCCGTCTCCAACCCTTACGCACGTCCCTCTTTTTAATTCCTTTGTGGCCTCCTTTTATAATTATCTTCTTTTTTTTTCCATTAAAATAATTCCGACAATTAAGTCGGTTTTCACCGACTTCTATCTCGCTCCTTTTCAAATTCACATTTTAATTCACACGTCCCTTTCCAACTTCATAATTCAATTCGTATGAATTTTTATATATTTTCAATTCAGCCCTTGAAACTTTGACAAACTATCATGCAGTCCCTCTTCTTTCATTATTTTATCTTTAACCCTTGAACTTTAATGAAACGTCATACCATCCCCTTGGCCAATTATACCAACCTGCAACCAAATATATTTAACCATTTTGAGCACAATTAAATCACACTTAACCTAATCAAACACAAGACTCAGATAACTAACTAAACTCACACCAAAATATACAAAAATGACTCAACACCACTTTAAGACTCAAATAATATAAAATAGATAAAAACTAAATAAAAACTCATCGAAACTGACTCAAAATTGACTCAAATATTATACAAAATACACGGGAAAACAAGATGTGTTTGCAACACATCAAATATCCCCACACTTACTCTTTTTTCGTCCTCGAAAAATACTGCAATGGAATCACAACCAGGAAATTGACTCTAAGCATTTATCATTTACATTTAACAAACCTCCATACAATTCCACATTCCATAACGTAATAACACACTAACTACAATTGCCGATATTTCGATCCGATTAAACCCAACCACCAACCTTTTCTTTCGCCCCCATGTGTTTATGAAATTACCGAATATAAGCTCAGTCTACCTATGGGTCCCACTAAAGAAAGCTCAAGTTCAACCTACTACCAAATCATATTCAGTCAAAGTAAAGAGTATAAAGATTAATGTTTTATATTTTTCTCACCCTCCTTAAACCAGATACCAGGATGCCCAGAGAATAACGAATTGATGGAATGCGAACTTTTGAGCATTTATTCTCTAATCTACCATATTTTTTCCATCTTTTTTCTTTTTCTATTTTTTTTCTTTCTTTTTTTTTTAACTCTAATTGGTCACTTTTACCTAAAATTACCAACGGACATCATCAGAGGTACTTTTTCACAAGGTCTTACCCCCGAAATCATACGTGAGTATTTTGCCCGCGAGATCCGGAACATCATCAGAGGTACTTACCACGGGATACTATCCTTAGTTTGTACATGAGTATTTTGTCCCTTCACTCTAAATGCATTAACCAAATTATTACCTAACATGCTCATTGGAAATTCTAAGGACATAGGAGTATCTAGCCTAAAGCGGTCTCTTTCCTCCTAATCATCAGTTTCAGCATTCCTATCACTCCTAAAATGGGAACCCACTAACAGACTGATTAACATATTTATACAACAATAAACACACAGGCTATTTAAGCTACTCCTAGATCAGCTGGGCCTACCGACACATCATAGTTTAGTAATGCTTTCCATTCTCACCATACTTTACCACATTACCATATTATTGACTTTTATTCATTATTTTAACATTTAAGCACAAAATTAGAAAACTAATTCCCAGTTTTACCTATCATTTTCCATTATGTTGCAGCCAAAATCTTGGACATTTTCGAACAATTTTTTCAAGTTTTTTTTTCCAGACACACTACAAATAAAATAAAGTCTAAAGACGCAAGTCTCCCATCCCCACACTTGAATCACACATTGCCCTCAATGTGGAATGGAAAAAAATAAAGCAGAATAAAAATAAACACACAAAAGATCAAAATAAAAATACAGACAAAAATAAAAATAAAAAAGTTAAATTGGAACAAACTCCCCTGATTTCTGATTTTGATGAGTGAAAGGCGAGCTTGTATCCACAGGTCCTCCATTGAATTCCATAAGCATCCAAGTGTGAATATCATCGAACCTGCAAGACACAAAACAAAACACAAACGACTCGACTCGACCAAAAATAATTAGTAACGATTCACGAAAAATAAAAGCACAAAACTAAAAAAAAATGCCTAAAAATAAAAACAAGTATACATTCTCTACAACCCCGGGCACTAATCAATTCAGCTCCTAACATAAAAATCACCTCCCAAAGCATCCGGAGGCTTCTCTTTAACATTTTTAATAATCATGGCCATAAACATCAAATCATTAGAAATTTCTAAGTCCCCAACTAACCATCCTCCTAAAATCATACCTATAAACTCGTCGACCCACCGGTGTTTAAACCTACCCGGAATTAACTTAATAACTACAATAAAGCTCAATCTCGGGTCATTCTTACAATCTACGTCCTCTAACGTCCCCACACTTGGACTAAACACAAGATCATCATTATCACTATCTAACTTACCAAGTGGGACATCTTCTAGAACCTCATCAGCTTCCTCAACAACCGGTTCCTCACACCTTAGCACGTCCCGAATGGAGATTGAGTACGGTTCATGCTTCGGTGCTTGAGCCTCACTAACCTCACAAAACTCTTCCACGTTTGGGACGTGTTCACTTTCAATGATCGGTTCCCCGTATAACATCTCTTCTAGCTTTTGCAAATCACCCTCCGGGTCAAACCGATCCTCATCTACCACTCCTGGTGACATCGTCGTCCACTCCTCACTAAACATCTCTACCATTTGTGCTTCAAATAAATCATCTGAATCAATGTCGTGAAGCACCTCCTCAAATACATCCTTAGCTTCCTTATTTGTTGTTGTACTCGCTGCGATCTCATCCTCACACTCCTCATCCCACACAATGTCGTCCTCTTCCTCCGACCAATCCCAGATTGGCTCCGAAGTGTATGCATCATCTTCAGACATGTCCTCATCCGTGGGAGACTCCTCATTAATACCATCTGAATCATCATCTCCTTCATTCGCAACTTCCTCCTCTACGATCTCGGTGGCGTCTATCGAAGTGATGTTATTCGTCCATTGATTTAGATCATAGTCATCGTCGTCACAAACCCGTTGGATACCCTGATTAACAGGAGGTGGGACTTCAATGTCCATTAACGTCTCCTGGTATCGGATTTCTTCAAACACCGTCCTTGATGACTCCCCCGTACGCCTTTCTCTTTCCTCACGCTCTCGGAAGATCCTTTGACAAATTTCTCTACAAATACCTACACGAACCGGACAAATATCATGGTAGTGGTGTGGTCCACCGCAGCTCATACAACGTGGCATGTTTTCCTCCTGAAGCCGTTTTATCAACCTAAGATATTCCTCCGCAACCTCGATGCCTCGAGGTAACCTAGGATCATATCTACTCCATGTAGCCATATCATTCAAGAATTGTTGGAGGTTAACAATAAAGCTCTGTAGATCAATAGTGGCCATGGCGAAAAAAACAAAATACACAGCAAAATAAATAAAATAAAATTAAAAAAAAAACTAAAAAAACTAGCCTAAAACTCTAGACTCAAGAATGGAAATCCTAAGAACTCTAGTCACGGAAAACCTAAGAAAAAGACTCAAAATTTCCTAATCACGACCTAAGTTAATCTTGCTATTGCCAAGTGTCCCCGGCAACGGCGCCAAAAACTTGATGTGTTCGGAACGGTACCTAAAAATAACTACTTTATCCTAGACCTAAACCTAGACCTAGACACACCTTATTTTACCGAAACTCCTAAAACTAAACCGAACCTACAGGCAAGTGTACCTATCGGTGGCAGTATAGCTACAGAAGACCGGATATCGAACCCTAAGGACACTATGTAACAAGACTCTAACCTAAGGGAAATGAATAGGAAAATTGAGTAAAATTTAATTTAAATGTGAATAAAGAATTAAATTAACTAAATTAATTAACTACTAACAACCGACACGAAGGAACTTAGGAGAAAATCCAAGATGATGAGAAATACCACCTAGACCTAGAATCTTAATAATATTAACGACCTCACTCGGCTATGACAATTCTGATGGAACCGGGATCTTAAGACACAACCTCTAGAAACCCTACGAGCCCCCGAATCACTCTCCGGATGTTACTGATAGAATACCTAAAGATTGGAATATGCTTACCGGTTTGATTAGTTCACCTTTTGAGTACTTCCTAATTGATTACTCTAACGCTCGGACAAGTGGTTCACCTTTTGAGTCTTTCCCACTTCAACTACCCTAGACCACCCTCGAAACAATCTAAGGCACCTTAGACTAGTCGGAGCTACCTCTAATTCCTATAACTGACACGAATAGCAAATCAGATAAATTCCTAGGACACTTCCTTTTGAGACAATGCTAACCTAGTTCATTACCTAACCCGACTACCCGACAGCTATCATCCTTTTGAGCTTATTTAGACAGGCAGAATACTGAATTCAAGGCAACAAGTAACAATCAATCCTATGATCAACTAGGTATAGCTAATCACACTAATTTGCAAACACACAGTCACACGAATTAATTACCCAACCCAAACCGGAAGACATCCGCAGATTAAGCAAGTCTTGATTGTTAATTGGACTCTAAGTTCAATACGCATATGCACCAATTGTAGTAAATTAGAGGAGTTTAATAGAGCATCAACCCATCACAAAATTGTCACACACCGAGCAAGGCATTAACACTAAAAAATCATCATTAGTCTAGATGGTACTAATTAATTTAGCCAACACACATGTCTAAACCAGAATTATAGATAAAAGTTAAAATCTTGATCAAGAACATGGGTTGAATAATTGAATTACAAGATAAAAACAAGAAAAGATGAAACCAGGACTGATTAGCGATGTCGAATGATTGAACCGAATGATCTCCGCTTGAATCCTTGTCCTTCTCCTGCTCTAAAATTTGTCCTCCGGAACCTCCTTGCCGGCTGGAAAAAATTGTGCGTCTAAACTCCTACTTCTGCCGTCTCCAACCCTTACGCACGTCCCTCTTTTTAATTCCTTTGTGGCCTCCTTTTATAATTATCTTCTTTTTTTTTCCATTAAAATAATTCCGACAATTAAGTCGGTTTTCACCGACTTCTATCTCGCTCCTTTTCAAATTCACATTTTAATTCACACGTCCCTTTCCAACTTCATAATTCAATTCGTATGAATTTTTATATATTTTCAATTCAGCCCTTGAAACTTTGACAAACTATCATGCAGTCCCTCTTCTTTCATTATTTTATCTTTAACCCTTGAACTTTAATGAAACGTCATACCATCCCCTTGGCCAATTATACCAACCTGCAACCAAATATATTTAACCATTTTGAGCACAATTAAATCACACTTAACCTAATCAAACACAAGACTCAGATAACTAACTAAACTCACACCAAAATATACAAAAATGACTCAACACCACTTTAAGACTCAAATAATATAAAATAGATAAAAACTAAATAAAAACTCATCGAAACTGACTCAAAATTGACTCAAATATTATACAAAATACACGGGAAAACAAGATGTGTTTGCAACACATCAATACATGGCTTGGATCTATACATATCTAAGCATACGTGGCATGGATCTATACATTTCATAGCAAGAACATCTAAACTTGATGATGAGAAGCATAGATCTAGCCCTAAATATCATTTATGATATAGATCTAGCCATTTTAAAACATAAAAATCAAACCTTGATGATCAATTACATAGATCTAACCCTAGATAACATGCATGTTGTAGATCTAACCATTTTAAAGCATATAAATCCAAACTTGATGATCAATACACATAGATCTACCCCTAGATAGCATACATGATGTAGATCTAGCCATTTAGAAGCATAAAAATCAAACCTTGATGATCAATTTCATAGATCTAACCCTAGATAGCATGCATGATGTAGATCTAGTCATTTAGAAGCATAAAAATCCAAACTTGATGATCAATACACATAGATCTAACCCTAAATAGCATGCATGATGTAGATCTCAACATTTCAGGCATAAAAATCAATTCTTTGATGAATAAACCCTATATCTAATCACATTCAAATCATAGATCTAACCAAGATTCAACATAAAAAATCCAATCTTGGCGTGAGAAATCATTAGATCTAGAAGAAAACATCATTTAGAACTTACATCTAACCAAAGAGATTCAGAAAGTCCTAATCTTGATCATGCAAGGTAGAAGAAGACACTTATCGGAAAACCGAATAAGTGAAGAAATTAGGTGAATATGGATGATCCAAGCCTTGATCTTCAAGCTTCAAGCTCCCATGATTCAATTGAGATGTGAAAGGGTGAAATTATGGGGTATTTGGTTGTTTTGGAGGGTTTGGGGATGAGAAAGTGGAGAGTATGGAGGCTAATGACACTTGAATAATGAAATTTTAGGGTTTGCTGGAAATTCCAAAGTAGGTGTATCGTCTTGGGCATCTATATGCTCTAAGCGATACGTTTAGAGCATGCCAGAACTTTGATTTTGTTGTTTCCTCGATTCACGTGCTCAGTTCTTCGTTTTTTGATTTTTTCGAGTCCCATTTGCACCCAAATTACCCAATTCATCATCCCATCATGCTAACCACATTTAATCCACTCAAAAAAAATATAACTATGTCACGTAACTCATAGAGATGTAGGTCAAATTACGCGATTTGGTCGGTTTTGCTGTACGTATCACTTTTAAGCAATTCACATACGTTTTGTGACTTGATCAAGTGTGTGATGAATCGTGACATCATACATGATCATAATACTCATAAATGTGATAAATCAGACATACGATACTAAAAAACGTGATCTCCTGGTTAAAATCAAAATCACGCAGGATTTATCGAACTTTCACCGTTTGCGTTTGAATTTTCGCACATCTTCACTTGTATTTACTTGTATGCGTAACTAGTATTAGACACAAGCCTCGTACATGCTCAGATTGCTTAAATTCCCGGTTAACCGTAAATATCGGCGCATTCGCGGTAAAATCCGAAATAGAGACAAATTGAACATGAAATTGATTAATGAACATAATAATGGATCCAATCATATAAAATTAAGAATAACATCATGATTAAACATAACTCCTCATTCGATTATCAATTATGGGTCCGAGTTACAGAAATAGATCAAAGCGGATATCCGAAATTTCTGGAATGTTACAGGACCGGTTTGAGAAAATTAAACGGGACCGATTATAAAGAAAACCAATTAGAGTCCAAACCGGTTACAGTTTCAAACCGAACCGCTGATTACACATAAGTTACCCTTCTCTGACTCCAAACCGGTTACAAAACCGGGTTTTTAGCGACCGGTTTCCTAAAAAACCGGTTTCACCTGTTACAACCGGTATAAAAGCCGGTTAACCAATTACAACCGGTTTGCATCGGTTAGAGAATTCATTAAGAACCGGTTAGAAACCAAATTGATTTTTTGAATAACCGGTTAAAACCCGACGTTGACACAAACCGAAACCAGGTTTGTAACCGAAACCGATTTGGAAAAAAACCCGGTTTGTGCACATCTACTCAAACCTAATTACACGATACCAGACCTTACTCATCGATTACCCTTTTATTGACTGCAATCTGCTTCTATAAACATAAGTTGCCATCAAAATCAGTTTCTCAAACATCAGAATCAAATAGGTATGGGTTAATTGAAGTTCATCGAGGGTTTAAACCACAAAATCTTTGCGACCATCGATCAAGAACAGAAGGAATGCTGGTGCTTATATTCTGGTAAGATGAATTACAACCCAAAAAACTTCATATTCATATGATTTTGAACTATTATGATATTTATAGTGGTGAAAAACCAAATGAATTGTGGATTTCTAGGTTTAGGTCCGGAAGAAGACGAGGTTAAATAGCTCTTCAGTAAATTAGGAAGAATTCCTGACATTTGGAATTATGATAATGTACGTAAGTTATAAAAGAAGGTGAGAAGGGGGATGTAATCATCATCCTCCAGATTTATCCTTAGGTGGTTTGTTAAGTGGTTTGATCCATAACTATGATTTAGTGAATAATAATAGGACTGTTTGGATTAAATGGGGCATGAGAGTGCAAGTTATAATGTTATGATGTTAATAGTTGTGTTTATACATTGACAAAAGCAAGTAGATTGAATTGTAACATTTAAGCATCCTCAAGAAATGGTAATAAAGGATCATGAGAAATTGGAGTTTTTAAGGCTTTGAATGTGGAATAATGATGTTAAATTAAGTTGGTAACGTTGAAGTTTCATAAACATAGCAGTAAGCTCTTCTAATGAATCAAAAGTGTACTGCAGAAAATTGTGAACTGCAGGCCATGTACCATGCTGTCACAACAGACATTCAGATTCTTGATTTAACAAACTCATTCCACATAAGTAGGTAGATTCTGATGGAAGATAAACAGGAAGAAACCTTTAAAAGTACCAACCATGAATAATAGAAACTAAGGATAAATAATTCTGACTATGTTATAGATTTGACCCGATAAATGGATAGCGTTTAAAAATTTATACACTAAAAAAGGACGGGAAGCATCGAGCTAAGGTGAGTCATGTTAATATTTAAAAAATGTGATACATGCTTGTTGTCAAAGTGTAATTGTTCAAAAGACGCTAAAAATCTTGAAAGGGGTAAAAGCATGCAGAATAAAAGTCAACTAAATGATTCAGGATATATGTATGTATAAACGAGACCGATTATATGTGTATAATGACGCTGATCTTAAGATATTATACTTTATCGTATATAGAAGCTAGATAAGTATAGAGTAATTTCACATGTGAAGGGGTCTACAATGAACTTCCCCCTACTGTTTAAAACTTGCATTAATAGCTTGATAGACTTGTGTTGATTTATATGCATGTGAATTACATTTCAAGACATGTTTAATGAATTTTGTTAAAAATGTATGTTCGTGAACTCACCAGTATAAAACGTTGTTTTTTAGCATGTATTGCAAGTGATCGTTAGATGAAAAGTTTCTATAATCGAATGAACATGGTGATTAGAAGAATAAAGAACTTAAGTTCTTTTGATGGCTTCTACTCTTATTATATTATCTTAAGTTATTTCCTTAGTAGGTAAGTTTAGTAAAAGTGTTGGATATTTCACTTTGTGAGAATCTTTTCGATCATGTAATATAAAATCTACAGCTTCCGCTGTAAATGTGGTATTAGTCGGTCACGCTAAGCCCTGTCAAGATGGGTGTGACATTAATACCATATCATAACTGGTCTAAGACACCAGGACGAAGTAATTGTATGTAATAAGGTTACATAGAGGCTCTTTATGTAGAGAATACTATTACATATATAAACCTTGTAGATATGACAACTATATAAGTAACTAGTTTAATAATTATGAATACAAACTGCTCTGGGTTTTATTCCAAAATTTTGACTATAACAAAAAATGTTATAGAACATTAAAGCCATGCACTTCTAGAATACCCATCAAGAAATGTTATAGAAGATTGAAAGCCATTAGTTGTTCAACTAGAGATGCCAATCCAAGACTTTAAAACGATTAATCTGAAAAGGAAAACTACAACTAGGCATACTAACTGTACAAGATGTGTATGAATGTTATCTACATTACATGTTTGTTCCACATTGAGTTTTTTCATCACCATGAATACACTACAACTGCACTCTTTTTCCATGTATTGGATCATTTGATGGAAGATGAATGCGAGTGACACTTGCCATGACAAATAGAATCAAATTTATAACATTATAATTGAAAGTTTTTGTTATCGTGACGAAATTGATGTAAGCTATTTTACTTCCCAATTTCCCATCCTGAATTGTTGACTTGTTAATGGTGCAGCTAATACAATGGAGAAGCCCTGTGTTTTCAACTTTGAAGTTGGCCAACTTGCTGAAATGAGAACATTTGAGCGTGGATATCGTGGTGCTTGGTTCAGATGCGAGGTAGCCTTTTCATTCAACCGATTTATCAGTATCTACCTTTGGTGTTGTAAGTTGTTTCTGAGGACCCTCAAAAGAGTGTCAAAAATATTGAGGATGATTGTTTCATGCATATTCATTTGTCGAACTCTTTTCAGAGTTCTATATCCATGTAATATTGTAGTAAATAGTCTGAACTAAAAACTATTCATTTATATGTGCAATAGGAAAGAATGGTACTTGTGAGTGATATATGTTGGCAAAATACGCAATGTAAATGCTGTATTTTTTCAGTTGAACTATGTATCGGTTTGTAAATTCTCTTAGCCACCCTTTCAGTTTTCAGCCTAACTGAGAAGCATACTTTTTTATGTCACCAAACATACAAGTCCTCATCTAAGGAGCTCAAAATAAGGCTAGATTGTTTTTGAAAAAAAAAAAAAAACCAAAACAGAGAATTAGATAAGGAATTTGCAAAAAAATATAATTTCTCTTTTGTCATGTCCAACAGATCAAGGATATCCTACTGGAAGAGGACACAATTTTTCTGGACTACTACGATTTTGAATCGGAAAGTGAGTTGACTAAGTAGCTGTATAGCCTGTATGGAGATTATTGTTTTTTCATCAGTTTTAGATAATTCATTTCACATGCATATTAATGAAACTTAACTGCTGTTCATAGTAGTTGATGTTCAGTGATAGTAAATTATATATTTCTAGGTAACATTGTCGCTGCATGGCTCACTAACTTTATTTTTCAGCTCAATAATAGACGTGTGTACCCAGACTAGAGGCTCATATTTATATAGTTGATTCACATAAATTAGAGGTTGTTATACACCTATTTACATAGATTAGTGGCTTATATTTATGTTCTAATTTACATAGACTAAAGGCTCTTTTCAAGAGAATATATAATTAAACACCTATTGATGTATATTTTTCCATGTATTCATTGTTACTTAAGCTATGAATTAGTAAACAGGTATGCAACTGCACTTATTGATTGTATTATAGCTTTTGTAAAAACTAAGCTTTGAATTCTTCAGTGAACGATAGCCTCTAATTAATAATAGATGTTGGCTATTATTTAACCAATAAATGAGAGAGTGAACGTATTATTAAACATACCAACGATATTAGGACAGATAAATAAAGATAAAGATAAGATAAATGATAATATACTTAAGCGAGAAGATGTTAACTGTTGAGGCTTACTCTAGGTGTGGATAAAAACCTAATAAATTATTTTACTCAAATATTAGATTATTATATTATAATTTGGTGATCATATTTTACTCAAGGTGGTGATTTTCGCCTGCCACCTTGAGTGGAGGGCTGGGAGACCGGCCACTATGGAACTCACGAACTCACCTGATGGAGAAGGGTTTGGAAGAGAACCTTAAGCTTCTTTTGGTATATATTTATTTTAGTATCTTTATTTTTTACTGTGAAAAAATTAGTACGTTAAACATTAGAAAATCCAAGTATTATCTATAAATAGATTATTACTACTTCTTATAATACCAAAGTCCACGGGTATGTGAAGTTCTTGCCTTACGCCTCGGTGTGCCTTACACTTTTTTAACCAAGAGCATGAGATCCACATCATTTACTGCTTTTATTTGGTTGTGTTCATCCACCTTGTAAAGACTTCTTTGTGACGGCATGCATTTTAGCTTTACTTTAAATGCTTTTGCAGATCCAAGCTGGGTGACGATACACCAAGTG
>JBCNJP010000008.1:15202576-15251750 GCA_039602395.1 Deinandra increscens subsp. villosa
ACGTTCTTATTTCTTTTTGCATGGAACATAGTTGACGAAATCACAAAGTGTTATAAACAAATACATATCTGAGTATGCCTGATAGTGTGGGGTAGTCAAAGAAAACTTAATCAATACAATAACATATCCAGATGTTATGAGTATGATTGTGCCTGAGTTTAAGATGAACAAATTATACCAACAATCAACATGACTTGTATGCTGAAGTAATTAAAATTGAAATGTAGTTTAGCATGTTATGACCAATATGATCCCAAGTTGTGATCTTTCTCGCAAAAGAAAAAAATAGTGTCTGAGTCTGTATTGTATTTATGTTTTATATCTGAAAAATCCAAAAAGATTTTAGGTGCGTTTTAGCATAAACTTAGAAAAATCAAAAATATTTTCGGTGTGTTTTGATGTAAAATTTCAAAAAGCCAGAAAGATTTTGTTTCTTATTTGTTTTCGACCGATCGATTCACGATACAAAATTATGATTTAAAAATGATATCTTGGATTCTCGAAGAGAAGTTTTGCGCCAAGATTAAATTAATTTTTAAAAGAAGAGAAAAGTCGTGTTTCTGTCTTCTGAAATTGCAGGTTATCTGTGTTACAAGACTCAAGCATGGTGAAAGGGGGAGTATGAAGTATTTTTCACAAGTAGATCTTGAAGTTCAAAGATTGTTCAAGAATGATCCAGCCATGCAAGCTCTATTTCTGACAAGATTTCAAGTTGAAGATTAGATACATCAATGCTAAAAATTGAAGACTGAATTTTAGTTGGATAGACAGATAGATAGATACACTACACGTTAAGGAGGAGTTTGTTAAAGCATATTCCTACACTACAAAAAAAGTGAGTATCTAAGACTGAAAAATTAGTCTCAAATACTCGAAAATCAGTTGCTAATGGGTATCTAAGACTGATTCGTCAGTCGCTAGCTTAGTCTCGGATACGTAGTCCTAGATACTAGTGTTGTGACTGAAAATCAGTCCCCGTTGTTTGGTAACAATAGAGACTGAAAATCAGTTGTAGTTGCCACCAAAATCAGTCTTTGATACGTCAACTTGAACCACATCCATTTTAGTCCTTAATAGCCGTTTTGTGACTGAAAATCAGTCCCCGTTGCGTGGTAACAATAGAGACTGAAAATCAGTATGGGAATGCATGATATTTTAGTCCCTAACGTATAACCTTAGGGACTAAAAATCAGTCTTAGAAACATGTTAATTTTGTCTCTGATACGTCTCAAAATGCTTGCAATTCAGTCTCCAATATGCATGCAATTCAGTCTCCAATGAGATCTTTTAAGGACTGAATCTTAGTCTCAGTAACCACGTAATTTTAGTCATTGATAAGCTTCTTTTAGAGACTGAAAATTAGTCTCAGGTAACATGTAATTTTAGTCTTTGATTTCCTTCTTTTGAAGACTGAAAGTTAGTCTCATATAGCATGGTGTCTAGTCAAAGGTATTAAAGACTGATAATTAGTCTTAGATAACACGCATATTTAGTGACCGATGTATCTATTTAGCAACTAAAAATCAGTCTCAAATACTAATCGGTTGTGTATTTTTCAGTGGCTATTTTTATCTTTTCGAAATGAATTAAACACCTTACAATAAAAAGGATAAATAACATAAAATACAATCGATATAATAGAAATGCATTAACCAAAACCATAGAAGCATACTTAAATATTCAGAAACAATGTAACAAACTCTTGAACCACAAGTCTTACACCAATAATCTAGGTCAAGTTCAATACAAATGCATTAACCAAAACCATAGAAGCAAACTTAAATATTCAGAAACAATGTAACAAACTCTTGAACCACAAGTCTTATACCAATAATCTAGGTGAAGTCATCAGCATCACTGTCGTTGTTTGGGTCATCTTCATAATCAGATGCCTCCCTCGCATCTTTCTTTATCATGGTCTCGAAATCCGGAAACTTTTGTCTTATGAAGTCGGTAAGTTGATCATATTTATCGGCCTGTTGCTTCAACTCCTCCTTACTTCTCTCTAGTTCCTGTTCGAGTTTTGCAATCTTACCTTCAGTCTCACTTGAATCCCGTTGACGCAATGTAGTTGCTGATTTCATCCACATGTCTTTCTTCCTTAATACAGGACCAACACCGAACTCCCATCCTGATTTAATTGTTTTCTGCTTTTCACAAACGGCCTTTACCACATCATTCTCAAGCTTGCGTTCAATCTCTTTAGAAACTGTTGTTCCTTTTGATTGTAATTCCTCCACGGCATCCTTTTTATGTTAAACAATTTTTTCCTACCATTATATAAGGCCACAGAATAACATTTAGGAGTCAAGTATAGATAATACAGTATGACTATTGTCAATGATGCAGCAGGTATGACTATTGTCTTTTAGGATGTAGCAGGTATGACTATTGTCTTTTTCCTACCATTATATAAGGCCACATCAACATTCTTTTTCAATGATGCAGCAGGTATGACTATTGTCTTTTAGGAGTCAAGTATAGATAATACAGTTTAGAGTCAAATGGTATGCCTTGTGAGTATTGCAATTGTATTTATTTATGATCAGGTGTTTCCAAGAGGTAACATGTAGACATAAAAAAAAATAGGTATGAGCTTAAAACATCATTATTGAACTTCAAAGCAACAAATAACTAAAACGAAATAACAGTTTGAAGTGTAATAAAGAACACATTCACCACAAATATTAGACCTCAATTCAACAATTCTTTAAAATAATTATATATCAACAGCCTCTCAAAGTACAATTATATATAAGAAAATAATATATTAGAAAAATGCCTTGCTTTACAACTACTTATTTGACTCTCAGGCCTTCAGAGTTATTACTATTCTGATGACTATAGTTACTTAAGTTTAATTTTATGTTGCATCACTATAGGCTGTCCTGTATTTCAGCTTTACATACGCATAACATTACTTTCCAGTGGTGCTCTAAGTAGATTTTTCAACTGCAGGTAGCTAGAACAAAGCCAAAAAGGCATACAATCCGTAGCCTTTGCCTTTATTTAG
This sequence comes from Deinandra increscens subsp. villosa, assembly GCA_039602395.1. Taxonomy (NCBI): domain Eukaryota; kingdom Viridiplantae; phylum Streptophyta; class Magnoliopsida; order Asterales; family Asteraceae; genus Deinandra; species Deinandra increscens. The sequence continues at coordinate 15,205,590 of JBCNJP010000008.1, forward strand.
TCACTTACAAAGTTTAACAACATTAGGTCTCTACTAATCTTCTAATCATACAACAATAGGTACCCACAAATTTTATTTGCTGAACTGAGAATGCCTAAAGGCATAATGACAGAAGCAAAATTAGGGGAATTAAGAACATACAACTACTCTACAACATCATACATTGATAATTAACAACATGCATACATTAATGGGAATTATCATAAGGCCATCCTTGTTTCTTAGCCACAGAATAGCAACTGGGAATTATCATAATGCCACAGAATAACAATTTTTTCCTACCATAATATAAGGCCACAGAATAACATTTAAAATTAGTAGCAAGTGGGAATTATTATTTGGCCATCCTTAAAATTAGTAGCAATTAACTTACATATTTAATGCGGGAATTATCATTTGGCCATCCTTGTTTCGTAGCATCATAATGAAGCTTTTTGTAAACTTCAAGTGGGCTGGGTGGCTCTTGCGTCATTTCATCTGTCTGCCAACATTAAAGAAATATCAATGCTCAAGGGAAGTAGCAGAAGCAAACAGTCATTATTTATAATATAGCCTAAACCAGTTTAGTGATTGTGTCATTTAAATCTTTAATAATCAAGTTTTACATAAACCTATGAATAATAAAGGAACAAACACACAAAATGTTACCATTTTGTATACATGGTTGGCTATTGTCACACCCCCAAATAACCACTAACGGAGTTTATACCGTTAAGGGGTGCGAACAAACCAGGACCACAACCATTAGTTACAAATACTAAACGAATCAGAGTTAAGTCCAATGTTCATAAATACAACAGTTTAAAATACACAGCGGAATAAAAACATAAGTCTCTCAGCACTAACCACGTGCTTTAATTACAAAACATAAATTGTCGTTAAATTCCCGAAATTAGTTTAAAATAAAAGTAAGTATCTTCTTGTGCCATGCCAACCTCCAGTGGATACTCTTCAACGATCTGCAAAAGTGAAAACCACACAAGTGTCAACCTAACGGTTGGTGAGTTCACGGTGGGCATGACATGCATTGGCCCAGTCTCATAATCGTATTCATCAACATATAAATAAGTAATAGATTTGCAAAACATTGCCAAGTGTTGAATTACCGAATATGCACTAGTTAAGTAAAAGTTAAAGCGGTCAACCGATATCGCGGGTAGCTAATCCGGTTTCCATGCACTAAGGAAGTCGTACTAGGGCTGAAAACTGACGTAACAGAGTTCGGCATTTGCCGATGGTTGATGCCTCCAGTTGTGTCCCTTTTGGGAGGCCCACAACTAAAACAGGCTGATATTGAACTCCGTTCGGCCTCCAACCGGTTGGTTACACATTTGTGTACCGCGGAGCAGGGTTTGTCAAACCCTCAGTAGATCTACCCAACATCCCCTCGCTTCTCAGATCAACAGTACTAAATTGAGGACTTTTAAGTTTTTAAGGCATCCTTAGAAATCATGTGATATCATTTGGTTTAGACTTTAACCTACACTAGTCATATTAAAAATGTTTATTCTGGATTTCATTTGAAATCCTAAAAAAGAGTTTAAGTGTCAAAATGGTCGTTTCCGGATTTCAATTGAAACCCCAAGGATGGACAGTTGCAAGTGCTTCCCATAAAACACTCCATCTTCCATAACAGGTATCCCATTCGGTAATACCTCAAAATGTCAGCGTTGTTTTTCGTTAAGTTCATTCGTTGTGTCCCAAACGGGCTCACAATTAAAGGGTTAGTGAAACTCACCTTAGGTTGCTCAGTACACTTGCTAATTAATCCAATTATTGCTTAACGAAGACCTATGAACACGTTTAGGTCTTAAGTATTAGTTTTGTGTCTAATCATTAACTTATCGTCACTATGGCCCATAACATAGCACGTTGGAACTACGACACGACATAACGACACACGACACCGATGGTTGATCATAAACAAGGGTTCACATATTATAGAAATCATAGCATGTTTCCATTCCCACCTTGGCGATTGTTACTCCCACTGTTGCTGCCATTGTTGAAATTGGACCTTGTATTGTCAGATCGCTTGTTCTGATATTGGGAGTTAGAAGATCTCCCAGACTGGTTCCCAACAGTTTGATTGTTCACAGAAGTTGCTGGAGCTTCTTCTTCAGCCTTACGCTTGCCACTTAAGGCAGTCTTTTCAGAGATTCTTGCAGGAAGTGTACCTCTCTCAACCTCTTGATCGGTAAGCTTGTGAGCCAAGCGGATGGCTTGCTGCACGGTGGTTGGGTTGCTAGCTGTCACCAAGCTCTTGATTTGGGGTACGAGACCCTCCAGATAGCGCTCAATGCGCTTAAATTCAGCATCAACCATTGTCGGGCACAGTACCGCATATTCGTGGTAACGCGCAGTGTATTCCTCAATTTCAGATCCAGACATCTTGGAGTTCAGAAATTCTCCTTCCAACTTCTTGACTTGATCTCGAGGGCAGTACTCCTCCATAATCAGTTCCTTGAATGCTTCCCAATCCATGTTGTAAGCCGCATTTACCCCAATCATCTGAATTTCAGCGTTCCACCAGGAGAGAGCAGCTCCTTCGAAGGTACCAGTCGCAAATTTCACCTTGCTCTCAGCAGGGCAGTTGCACATAGAGAAGACCTTCTCAGACTTCTCGATCCACCTGAGGAGTCCCACCGCTCCTTCCTCGCCGGAAAATGTCATTGGCTTACAATCCATGAAGGGCTTAAACGTGCAGTGATGGTGGTTTCCTGATGCAATAATAGTTCGGGCTTTAAGTTTAAACATGTTAAAATACAATTGCTTTGTGCCTTAACCGGCATAATAATTACCCTGAGCGGCGTACGCAGCTTGGACGGCTGCCACAGCGGCTTGCACGTGCTCATTAATCATAGCTTGTAGTTGTGAAGGCGTCATGTTAATGTTGCTCCTCCCGTGTCCTCTTCCAGACATCTTGCTGGACAGTTAAAGTAGCCAGTGTTCAGTCACAGTTATACTTTATACATTTCCCATAATATGTATATCAACAGTTCCCCGTTATCCCACTATTAGTCCAGAAAAATTTTCATGCAAAATCGAGGCGTCGTCGGAGAACGTCGTAAGTCGTAAGTAGCTATCGTCGAAAGTCGGCTTTCCCCATAAAAGTCACCGCCGGCGTAGTCATCGTAGTAGAAATCAGGACGTAGCGTGCAGCATCGTTTCGTTGTCGCTTTTCCCCGAATAGTGTGCGTATTAGCGTTCGCGTTTCGTATTCGTGTGCGAAAATTTTCCTAAGGTTTTCCGTTAGACTACCTAGACACGGTCTATATATATACTTATATATATATATACATATGGAGTATTTACTTACACAGCAGAGCGAGTATCCCAGGTTGGCACGTAAAAATGTTGTTTTGGGAATTTTGTTTGTTCGTTTGTAACTAAGGTTTCAAGTTGCAGTTTCCAAATTGTTTTAAAAAATGATTCCAGTTCTCTGCAACTTATGGCTCTGATACCAATCTGTCACACCCCCAAATAACCACTAACGGAGTTTATACCGTTAAGGGGTGCGGACAAACCAGGACCACAACCATTAGTTACAAATACTAAACGAATCAGAGTTAAGTCCAATGTTCATAAATACAACAGTTTAAAATACGCAGCGGAATAAAAACATAAGTCTCTCAGCACTAACCACGTGCTTTAATTATAAAACATAAATTGTCGTTAAATTCCCGAAATTAGTTTAAAATAAAAGTAAGTATCTTCTTGTGCCATGCCAACCTCCAGTGGATACTCTTCAACGATCTGCAAAAGTGAAAACCACACAAGTGTCAACCTAACGGTTGGTGAGTTCACGGTGGGCATGACATGCATTGGCCCGGTCTCATAATCGTATTCATCAACATATAAATAAGTAATAGATTTGCAAAACATTGCCAAGTGTTGAATTACCGAATATGCACTAGTTAAGTAAAAGTTAAAGCGGTCAACCGATATCGCGGGTAGCTAATCCGGTTTCCATGCACTAAGGAAGTCGTACTAGGGCTGAAAGCTGACGTAACAGAGTTCGGCATTTGCCGATGGTTGATGCCTCCAGTTGTGTCCCTTTTGGGAGGCCCACAACTAAAACAGGCTGATATTGAACTCCGTTCGGCCTCCAACCGGTTGGTTACACATTTGTGTACCGCGGAGCAGGGTTTGTCAAACCCTCAGTAGATCTACCCAACATCCCCTCGCTTCTCAGATCAACAGTACTAAATTGAGGACTTTTAAGTTTTTAAGGCATCCTTAGAAATCATGTGATATCATTTGGTTTAGACTTTAACCTACACTAGTCATATTAAAAATGTTTATTCTGGATTTCATTTGAAATCCTAAAAAAGAGTTTAAGTGTCAAAATGGTCGTTTCCGGATTTCAATTGAAACCCCAAGGATGGACAGTTGCAAGTGCTTCCCATAAAACACTCCATCTTCCATAACAGGTATCCCATTCGGTAATACCTCAAAATGTCAGCGTTGTTTTTCGTTAAGTTCATTCGTTGTGTCCCAAACGGGCTCACAATTAAAGGGTTAGTGAAACTCACCTTAGGTTGCTCAGTACACTTGCTAATTAATCCAATTATTGCTTAACGAAGACCTATGAACACGTTTAGGTCTTAAGTATTAGTTTTGTGTCTAATCATTAACTTATCGTCACTATGGCCCATAACATAGCACGTTGGAACTACGACACGACATAACGACACACGACACCGATGGTTGATCATAAACAAGGGTTCACATATTATAGAAATCATAGCATGTTTCATCATAGCATAATCATGTAAGTCATAGCATAACATTCAAATAAGTTGCACAAGTTTGGGTTTAGGTCTGGTCACAGTTTCTCTAGCAGTTTCGCTAGGCAGTTTCGCTGTGTGCACGGGCAGCACTTTCGCTAGGCAATACCCGATGACACAGTTTCGCTAGGCTAGTTTCGCTCGAAACTGTTGGCACAGTTTCGCTAGCCTAGTTTCGCCCAAAACTGGTTTGAACTTTCGTTCAGGGAATTTCGCTCGGTAGTTTCGTTCGAACAGGTCTGGTTGGTTTACCCGGCGACACTACAGTTTCGCTACATAGTGTCGCTGGATGAAGATATACATAATTTCGCTACATAATTTCGCCCAGAGAACACGCAGTGTCGCTGGTCGCGAAAAACTCACAAATCAGCCTAAAAATCAACCTAACAGCTTCCATACCTCATGTAATTCAATATCTAGCATGCATAATCATTTACCAACATAAAACAGTAGGCTTTAACACCTTAAACATGGGTTTTTCATCATCAAATCACCAAAAGCACATTTTAAACCTAAACTGACCTAACTAGCATGAATCTTCATTATGGTTTGATTTCAAACGTAAAGTTACTGACTTTATGATAGATCTAGCCTTCCTAAGCATCATATCAGAAGATCTAACGATTCTATGGAGATCTAGGCATGCTTTATGAAGAAAACACATAGAAAACACATAGAAATGGTTCATGGGACTCACGGTTGATTCTAGGATCAATGGATGATCTTCACAACTCAGAGATGATGGCTGATTCTTGGTGGTTCTTGGCTGGAATCAGCTGGTCCAGAAGTTTCAGGAGAGTGTGTGTGTTTTTGGAGAAAAGGTGCAAGAATGAGGCTTCTAGGGTTTTATAAAATATATATATCAGGGGCGTGAGTTTCGCTGGCCAAGCGAAACTGGCTCTGATCACGTGTGAGCCAACAGTCTGACTGCCGGGCGACATTATAGTTTCGCCCGGTAGTTTCGCTGGTAACCAAAAGTGGTCAACTTTTACATTCTAAGCAAGATAAGCACGATTCATGAATTGTCACGCTATTCACAATACTAAATCATGTATTTAAATCACATTGCACATAATGACAATAAATAATTAAACACATAACACATATGGACGGGTTCGGTGATCAACCAAAGGTCGTGGACGTATTCGGCCTAGTTAAGCATTAGTTACTAAGTTAACACTTATAACGTAACTAACGGAATTGTCTAACGGAAGTTAACCTTGAAATTCTCGGATGTCACATCATCCCCTTGTAATTGGAATTTTCGTCCCGAAAATTATTCTTGCGTTGTAGCGTTCGCAGCCTCAGCTGTCTGTTGCTGTTGTTGCTGGGGAAAGAAAGCAAAAGTTTTAGGGTCGCCACATCCTCCTCCTGTTAAAGGAATTTTGGTCCCCAAAATTAAATCATACCTTGAGTATTCGCGGACGTTTGCTCGAACAAGTGAGGATACTTTTTCTTCATTTGATCCTCTCGTTCCCAAGTATATTCAGGTCCATGCTTTGAGTTCCATCGAACCTTGACGATCGGAATCTTGCTACGTTTGAGGGCTTTCTCCTCGCGTCCCATGATTTCTACCGGTTGCTCAATAAACCTCAGATGTTCGTCGATTTCCAATTCCTCCAAAGGAATTATTTCAGTGTCTTCAGCTAGACATTTCTTCAGATTCGAGACGTGAAACACGTTGTGAACTCCATCTAGTTTGGCAGGGAGTCGTAATCGATAGGCCACCGGGCCTACTTCCCCAATGATTTCAAATGGACCGATATAGCGAGGATTCAACTTTCCACGCTTTCCGAAGCGTATCACTCCTTTCCAGGGAGATACCTTCAATAGCACCTTGTCGCCTACTTCGAACTTCAAAGGTTTACGGCGTTTGACGGCATAGCTCTTTTGTCTGTCACGTGCTGCAGCTATCCGCTTTCTGATTTGAATGATCTGTTCGGTTGTATCATGAATGAGTTCTGGTCCAGTGAGTCCTTTCTCACCTGTTTCGGCCCAACACACGGGCAATCTACATTTTCTGCCATAAAGCGCTTCAAAAGGTGCTGCACCAATGCTCGTATGATAACTGTTGTTGTAGGAGAACTCCACCAACGGAAGGTGAGCCTCCCAGTCTTTACCGAAGTCGAGGACGCAAGCTCGGAGCATATCTTCCAAAGTCTGAATAGTTCGTTCCGTCTGACCATCGGTCTGCGGGTGATAAGCTGTACTCATATCCAATCTGGTCCCCAGTGCTTCTTGCATAGATTGCCACAGTCGTGAAGTGAATCGAGGATCTCGATCGGAGATAATAGTCTTAGGCACACCATGACGTGCCACAATTCGGTCAATATACAGCTTTGTCAACTTATCCATATTGTCATTTTCCTTCATCGGGATAAAATGTGCAGATTTGGTTAATCGATCAATGATAACCCAAATCGCATCTGGTCGATTCGATCGTTGAGGTAATCCCGTTACGAAATCCATAGAGATATCCTCCCATTTCCATTCTGGGATCTTTGGTTGCTGTAACAGCCCAGAAAGCTTTTGGTACTCGATTTTAACTCTTGAGCATGTTAAACACTTAGCCACATATCGCGCAATGTCGGCTTTCATGTTCGGCCACCAATACAAGTTCTTCAAATCTTGGTACATTTTATCCGATCCAGGGTGCACCGAATACCTTGACTTGTGAGCCTCGTCCATCACGAGCTCACGGAGATTTCCAAGTAAAGGAACCCAAATTCTATCATTTTAATACCTGAGTCCGTCGGACTTAATTTCGGAGTTACCATCCACCCCTCGCAGTGCTTCAGCTGCGAAATTTTCCTCTTTTAAAGCTCGTTGTTGGGCATCGCGGATCCGATCCGGCAATCCCGTGTGAATGGTAAGTTGCAGCGCTCGTACTCGTCGAGGCTTTTCATACTCCTTTCGACTTAATGCATCTACCACAACATTGGCTTTTCCCGGGTGATACTTAATTGCTAAGTCATAGTCATTTAGTAACTCGACCCACCGTCGTTGTCGCATGTTGAGATCCTTCTGATCAAAGATGTGTTGTAAGCTTTTGTGGTCGGTAAATATTGTGCACTTTGTTCCGTAGAGGTAATATCTCCAAATCTTGAGTGCATGAACAACGGCTCCTAATTCCAAATCATGCGTTGTATAATTCTTCTCAGTGTCCTTCAGTTGCCTGGACCCATAGGCAATCACTTTGTCCCGTTGCATCAACACGCAACCGAGTCCTTGGATGGATGCATCACAGTAAACTACAAAGTCGTCAACCCCATCGGGTAACGCGAGAATCGGAGCTGAACATAACATGTCCTTAAGAGTTTGAAACGCGCGTTCTTCTTTTTCACCCCATCTATATTGCACTCCTTTGTGCGTTAAGGCTGTTAAGGGTTGAGCCAATTGCGAGAAACCCTTAATAAATCTTCGGTAATATCCGGCAAGTCCCAAAAATTGTCGGATTTCGGTCGGCGCTCTCGGAGTAGACCAATTCTTAATAGCTTCCACTTTAGCTGGGTCGACATGAATTCCTTCCTGGTTAACAATGTGTCCAAGAAACTGGACTTCGCGAATCCAAAAATCGCATTTCGAAAACTTAGCATAAAGCTGTTCCTTGCGGAGTAATTCCAAGATAAGTCGTAGGTGTCTCTCGTGTTCTTCCTTTGTCTTAGAATAGATCAAAATATCATCAATGAAAACTATCACAAACTGATCGAGGTACGGCTTGCACACTCGATTCATCAGATCCATAAATACAGTAGGCGCATTAGTTAGCCCAAACGGCATAACTAAAAACTCGTAATGTCCATACCGAGTTCTGAAAGCAGTCTTGGGGATATCCTCTTCACGAACACGAAGTTGGTGATATCCAGACCGTAGATCAATCTTTGAAAAGTAGCTCGAACCTTGTAGTTGGTCGAAGAGATCGTCGATTCGAGGAAGTGGATACCGATTCTTGATCGTAACCTTGTTAAGCTCTCGGTAGTCAATACACATGCGGAACGTTCCATCTTTCTTCTTAACAAACAATACCGGTGCTCCCCATGGAGACGAACTTGGACGAATAAATCCTTTGTCGAGTAACTCTTGAAGTTGTGCGGAGAGTTCGTTGAGTTCGCTTACCGCCAAACGGTAAGGTGCGCGTGCAATCGGAGCGGCTCCAGGAGCTAAATCGATTCCAAACTCGACTTGTCGAAATGGAGGCAAACCAGGCAGATCTTCAGGAAATACATCTTGGAAGTCGCGGACTATCGGGTAGTCGTTGATTCTGCGCTCGGGAAGTGTCGTGTCGGTGACATTTGCAAGGATCGCGAAGTGACCTTTACGAAGGCACTTTTGAGCTTTGAGAAACGAAATAATACCGGTTACTGTTCCGCCTTTCTCGCCTTGAACTGTTAACACTTCACCGTCCTTGAGTGGAATACGAACCACTTTTTCTTGGCATAGTATTTCAGCTCGGTTTTCAGATAACCAATCCATTCCTACTATGACATCAAAACTACCAATCGGGAAAGGCATAAGATCGATTCCTAACGTATGGCCAGCTAGTTCTAACTTACAGTCCTTAACTATCTGAGTCGTATCATGAAGTTTACCATTAGCTAGCTCTACCACATACTTAGCATCTAAGGCAATCGGTTTAGCATTAATTAGCTTAGCAAACTTAGTGGAAATAAAACTTCTTTCAGCACCAGAATCAAACAATACAGTAGCAAAGAAACCATTAAGGATGAATTTACCGTTAATCACGTTGGCGTCGTTGCGAGCTTCTCCTTGACCCATAACGAAAGCACGACCTCTACCATTCCCACCATTCCCGTTTCCACCATTTCCATTCCCACCGTTACCATTTCCGTTTCCCTGGTTTCCACCGTTGCCATTGTTACCATTCCCTTGTCTGCGCAATTGCGGGCAATCTTTCCTTATGTGGCCTTGCGCACCACATTCATAACAGCCACGGGCTCCACCATTGTTGTTGTTCTGATTGTTTCCTTGCCCGTTGCGGTTGTTTCCGTTTCCCCTGTTGTTATTTCCCCATTGATTCTGACCGTTGTTGTTTAACTTTTGCAAGTTGGTCCAGCAGTTGTTGGCTTCATGCCCCAGTTTACCACACCTTCCACATTCCAGGCCCTTGCTACACATACCATTGTGGTGTTTCCCGCACTTGCTACAATACGGGGCTTTACCCTTGTAGTTTCCATTCCCACCTTGGCGATTGTTACTCCCACTGTTGCTGCCATTGTTGAAATTGGACCTTGTATTGTCAGATCGCTTGTTCTGATATTGGGAGTTAGAAGATCTCCCAGACTGGTTCCCAACAGTTTGATTGTTCACAGAAGTTGCTGGAGCTTCTTCTTCAGCCTTACGCTTGCCACTTAAGGCAGTCTTTTCAGAGATTCTTGCAGGAAGTGTACCTCTCTCAACCTCTTGATCGGTAAGCTTGTGAGCCAAGCGGATGGCTTGCTGCACGGTGGTTGGGTTGCTAGCTGTCACCAAGCTCTTGATTTGGGGTACGAGACCCTCCAGATAGCGCTCAATGCGCTTAAATTCAGCATCAACCATTGTCGGGCACAGTACCGCATATTCGTGGTAACGCGCAGTGTATTCCTCAATTTCAGATCCAGACATCTTGGAGTTCAGAAATTCTCCTTCCAACTTCTTGACTTGATCTCGAGGGCAGTACTCCTCCATAATCAGTTCCTTGAATGCTTCCCAATCCATGTTGTAAGCCGCATTTACCCCAATCATCTGAATTTCAGCGTTCCACCAGGAGAGAGCAGCTCCTTCGAAGGTACCAGTCGCAAATTTCACCTTGCTCTCAGCAGGGCAGTTGCACATAGAGAAGACCTTCTCAGACTTCTCGATCCACCTGAGGAGTCCCACCGCTCCTTCCTCGCCGGAAAATGTCATTGGCTTACAATCCATGAAGGGCTTAAACGTGCAGTGATGGTGGTTTCCTGATGCAATAATAGTTCGGGCTTTAAGTTTAAACATGTTAAAATACAATTGCTTTGTGCCTTAACCGGCATAATAATTACCCTGAGCGGCGTACGCAGCTTGGACGGCTGCCACAGCGGCTTGCACGTGCTCATTAATCATAGCTTGTAGTTGTGAAGGCGTCATGTTAATGTTGCTCCTCCCGTGTCCTCTTCCAGACATCTTGCTGGACAGTTAAAGTAGCCAGTGTTCAGTCACAGTTATACTTTATACATTTCCCATAATATGTATATCAACAGTTCCCCGTTATCCCACTATTAGTCCAGAAAAATTTTCATGCAAAATCGAGGCGTCGTCGGAGAACGTCGTAAGTCGTAAGTAGCTATCGTCGAAAGTCGGCTTTCCCCATAAAAGTCACCGCCGGCGTAGTCATCGTAGTAGAAATCAGGACGTAGCGTGCAGCATCGTTTCGTTGTCGCTTTTCCCCGAATAGTGTGCGTATTAGCGTTCGCGTTTCGTATTCGTGTGCGAAAATTTTCCTAAGGTTTTCCGTTAGACTACCTAGACACGGTCTATATATATACTTATATATATATATACATATGGAGTATTTACTTACACAGCAGAGCGAGTATCCCAGGTTGGCACGTAAAAATGTTGTTTTGGGAATTTTGTTTGTTCGTTTGTAACTAAGGTTTCAAGTTGCAGTTTCCAAATTGTTTTAAAAAATGATTCCAGTTCTCTGCAACTTATGGCTCTGATACCAATCTGTCACACCCCCAAATAACCACTAACGGAGTTTATACCGTTAAGGGGTGCGGACAAACCAGGACCACAACCATTAGTTACAAATACTAAACGAATCAGAGTTAAGTCCAATGTTCATAAATACAACAGTTTAAAATACGCAGCGGAATAAAAACATAAGTCTCTCAGCACTAACCACGTGCTTTAATTATAAAACATAAATTGTCGTTAAATTCCCGAAATTAGTTTAAAATAAAAGTAAGTATCTTCTTGTGCCATGCCAACCTCCAGTGGATACTCTTCAACGATCTGCAAAAGTGAAAACCACACAAGTGTCAACCTAACGGTTGGTGAGTTCAGGGTGGGCATGACATGCATTGGCCCGGTCTCATAATCGTATTCATCAACATATAAATAAGTAATAGATTTGCAAAACATTGCCAAGTGTTGAATTACCGAATATGCACTAGTTAAGTAAAAGTTAAAGCGGTCAACCGATATCGCGGGTAGCTAATCCGGTTTCCATGCACTAAGGAAGTCGTACTAGGGCTGAAAGCTGACGTAACAGAGTTCGGCATTTGCCGATGGTTGATGCCTCCAGTTGTGTCCCTTTTGGGAGGCCCACAACTAAAACAGGCTGATATTGAACTCCGTTCGGCCTCCAACCGGTTGGTTACACATTTGTGTACCGCGGAGCAGGGTTTGTCAAACCCTCAGTAGATCTACCCAACATCCCCTCGCTTCTCAGATCAACAGTACTAAATTGAGGACTTTTAAGTTTTTAAGGCATCCTTAGAAATCATGTGATATCATTTGGTTTAGACTTTAACCTACACTAGTCATATTAAAAATGTTTATTCTAGATTTCATTTGAAATCCTAAAAAAGAGTTTAAGTGTCAAAATGGTCGTTTCCGGATTTCAATTGAAACCCCAAGGATGGACAGTTGCAAGTGCTTCCCATAAAACACTCCATCTTCCATAACAGGTATCCCATTCGGTAATACCTCAAAATGTCAGCGTTGTTTTTCGTTAAGTTCATTCGTTGTGTCCCAAACGGGCTCACAATTAAAGGGTTAGTGAAACTCACCTTAGGTTGCTCAGCTACACTTGCTAATTAATCCAATTATTGCTTAACGAAGACCTATGAACACGTTTAGGTCTTAAGTATTAGTTTTGTGTCTAATCATTAACTTATCGTCACTATGGCCCATAACATAGCACGTTGGAACTACGACACGACATAACGACACACGACACCGATGGTTGATCATAAACAAGGGTTCACATATTACAGAAATCATAGCATGTTTCATCATAGCATAATCATGTAAGTCATAGCATAACATTCAAATAAGTTTCACAAGTTTGGGTTTAGGTCTGGTCACAGTTTCGCTAGCAGTTTCGCTAGGCAGTTTCGCTGTGTGCACGGGCAGCACTTTCGCTAGGTAATACCCGATGACACAGTTTCGCTAGGCTAGTTTCGCTCGAAACTGTTGGCACAGTTTCACTAGCCTAGTTTCGCCCGAAACTGGTTTGAACTTTCGTTCAGGGAATTTCGCTCGGTAGTTTCGTTCGGACAGGTCTGGTTGGTTTACCCGGCGACACTACAGTTTCGCTACATAGTGTGGCTGGATGAAGATATACATAATTTCGCTACATAATTTCGCCCAGAGAACACGCAGTGTCGCTGGTCGCGAAAAACTCACAAATCAGCCTAAAAATCAACCTAACAGCTTCCATACCTCATGTAATTCAATATCTAGCATGCATAATCATTTACCAACATAAAACAGTAGGCTTTAACACCTTAAACATGGGTTTTTCATCATCAAATCACCAAAAGCACATTTTAAACCTAAAATGACCTAACTAGCATGAATCTTCATTATGGTTTGATTTCAAATGTAAAGTTACTGACTTTATGATAGATCTAGCCTTCCTAAGCATCATATCAGAAGATCTAACGATTCTATGGATATCTAGGCATGCTTTATGAAGAAAAAACATAGAAAACACATAGAAATGGTTCATGGGACTCACGGTTGATTCTAGGATCAATGGATGATCTTCACAACTCAGAGATGATGGCTGATTCTTGGTGGTTCTTGGCTGGAATCAGCTGGTCCAGAAGTTTCAGGAGAGTGTGTGTGTTTTTGGAGAAAAGGTGCAAGAATGAGGCTTCTAGGGTTTTATAAAATATATATATCAGGGGCTAGTTTCGCTGGCAGTTTCGCTGGCCAAGCGAAACTGGCTCTGATCACGTGTGAGCCAACAGTCTGACTGCCGGGCGACATTATAGTTTCGCCCGGTAGTTTCGCTGGTAACCAAAAGTGGTCAATTTTACATTCTAAGCAAGATAAGCACGATTCATGAATTGTCACGCTATTCACAATACTAAATCATGTATTTAAATCACATTGCACATAATGACAATAAATAATTAAACACATAACACATATGGACGGGTTCGGTGATCAACCAAAGGTCGTGGACGTATTCGGCCTAGTTAAGCATTAGTTACTAAGTTAACACTTATAACGTAACTAACGGAATTGTCTAACGGAAGTTAACCTTGAAATTCTCGGATGTCACAGCTATTGAGCGCGACCCCCCTCTAGATGGATTAACAAGATTTTTCCTGTTAGATTCCATCGCGTCACTATACCTCTACAAAATTAAAATCCGAAATACATGTTAATGAATTGCAAAATGAACTCTTAATCAAACACCTTAGTGTCATGAATAAAAGAACAAACACACAAAATCCATAGCCAGTCAACAATATTTCCATCAGAATCTGTATTATGAATTGCAAAATGAACTTTGTAACTCACCTTAGTGTCATCTTTTTCCCAATAGTCACACATACTTTCCCAATTTACAGGCTTACAACCGGGATACATATTCTGTCTAGCTTTTGTAAGATTATTTGTTTTTCCACCGTTCTTTTTCCAGTGATGACTCATAAGACCTCGAGTGCGTTTCCACTGTAAATGGAGTCGAGTATCTACAACTTCCATAAAGAGGACATCTTTTCGCAACAGCTCGAACTTTCCCTATACATTGAATATGATGTATTGATAATATTATTCAAATGTTAAACTGTAACACCTTTTCGTTTAGTAAAAGAACATATTAAGAACTTACCTCTAACTTCTCATACATCAAAGTTTTCACATCTTCAGGAATGGAATTCCATTTGTGAAACTTCATAGGACAGTAATTGCGTATAACAATTCCAACCTCAGTTGCAAAAGGTGTTGCAGAGTCCCCAACGAATTGTTTTGTATCCGCATCCATGGTCAATCAAATTTTAGCACCCTCGGGAAAATTTTGTAAATCCCTTGTGATGTACAGATTGAGATTTGGTCCACGCCTCTTTCGTGGATTAGCTAGTGCAGATTCATCAACATTTTCAGCCTCCAACCCTTGTAGTTTCGATTGCTCTTGATCAACATGTTGATCCTCCAAAACTTCTAGTTCCGTATGCTGTTGATTAACATCTAATAGCACGAAACAATAATTTAATATGAATCATACTTTTATAACCGAGTTTAAGATGTTTAAAAATAATACCTTGAAGAATCTCATCAACCCCATCAATACGATCCGAACGATTGTTTAATCCTGGTTTGGTACAGCTAGGCTTAATTACCACATTGTTTTTTACTAAGTCGTTTTGTGCTTGTTTCCTCGTCCTCGTATTACCGGATAAGAGTTCACCCGTGGTAACTGTTGCTATGTTCTTGTTCGCAGCATTTGAATCAAACAAATTATTGTTTGGTGCAGTCACTCGATGTTGCTTCAGTAGAGATTGTCTAGTTAAAGTATGTGGTGCAACATAATATTGTGGACGACGCTGCTATAAAAATATTAACCTTGATTAGAAAACATGTGTGTACAGAATAAAATAAAAAAATATTTGATAATCTAGTTACCTTTTTGGATACTTGAACACTCTCTTCATCTTCTCCGTCGATTTCATCATTAGTATCTGGACTGTAGTCTTTATCTCGCGGATCAGTCTCAGTTGCTTTCGTCGGATTTCTTTTCTTTTTTCCACTATCTACTAAACTAGTCATAGAACTTGAAATGTTTTTTATTCCCAAAGCTTTCATTTTTTGTTGGTTTTCTTGAACCCTCATTTGTCTAGTCGCCTCATAATCGTTCAGTTGTATGCTTTGTCTTTGTCTATTTTTGCTTGCCATTACACATGTTCACAATAAAACTGACAAATCATTGATCCAGCACAAAGTTGTGTTAAAAAACCGTAACACAAAAAAACTAGGTCAGGAAAGAACGTATGATTCCTAACCCTATCAGACAAAAAACATAACAAAAATAAATCCAAAACGAACAACAAAACCTTGGCCTACTTTTACAAAGAACTGAGAGAGGAGTGAACCTTAATCACGTGTAGTCTGAAATGAGAGAACGAATCGTCGGTTACAAAATGATGGAGTAGTCTGTTCGAGAACAGATATAGGAACTACCTAATTGAGTTTCACGTATTTTAGGGTTAGAGATAGTGAGGCGGGAACATTAAATTTTTTAGATGAAAATTAGAATTTTTTTAGTAAAAAATTGGTGGGAACACGTCCATCTAAAATTAAGGAAGGTTTATTTTTTTTGTTTTGTAACTAAATAATTAAGAAGGATGTCTTTGTAAATAAATCTAGTCTATATAATATATATACATAATATGATCGAATAAATATATAAAAAACAGTATAAGTAAAAAACGCAATCAGGATCGCAATCCAATTTGAGTTTGATTTGTAAATCTCGGGCTCGAGCTCGCTTAGGGTCAATGATGGGTGTTTGGGTTTGACAAATGGTACTTTTGTGGTGTAATTTGAGACACACATTAAAATTGTCTTAATTTCAACAATAACTTTTGAAAAAACAAGTTGTTACAAAAAATAATAACATAACCAAGGTCAATAAGAAATAATTGAACTCCATTGGGCGTAAGCGACTCTAACTGGACATAATTGAAACTAACTGAAGCTAATTGAACCCAAGAGGACAAAATTGAACTTAACTGAAGATAATTGAACTCAATTAGGCGTAATCGACTCTAACTAGACATGATTCAACTAAAATGAACATAACTGAACCCAATAGGACATGATTCAACTTAAATGAACGATAATTGAACTTAAGAGGACATAATTGAACTTAACTGAAGATAATTGAACTCAATTGGGCGTAATCGACTCTAACTGGACATAATTCAACTTAAATGAACATAACTGAACCCAATAGGACATGATTCAACTTAAATGAACATAATTGAACCCAATAGAACATAATTCAACTTAACTAAAGATAATTGAACTAAATAGGACATAATTGAATTTAACTGCAGATAATTGAACTCAATTGGGCGTAATCGACTCTAACTGGACATAATTCAACTTAAATGAACATAACTGAATCCAATAGGACATGATTCAACTTAAATGAACATAATTGAACCCAATAGGACATAATTCAACTTAACTGCAGATAATTGAACTCAATTGGGCGTAATCGACTCTAACTGGACATGATTCAACTTAAATGAACATAATTGAACCCAATAGGACATGATTCAACTTAAATGAACATAACTGAACCCAATAGAACATAATTCAACTTAACTAAAGATAATTGAACTAAATAGGACATAATTGAACTTAACTGAAGATAATTGAACTCAATTGGGCGTAATCGACTCTAACTGGACATGATTCAACTTAAATGAACATAATTGAACCCAATAGGACATGATTCAACTTAAATGAACATAACTGAACCCAATAGGACATAATTCAACTTAACTGCAGATAATTGAACTCAATTGGGCGTAATCGACTCTAAGTGGACATGATTCAACTTAAATGAACATAATTGAACCCAATAGGACATGATTCAACTTAAATGAACATAACTGAACCCAATAGGACATAATTCAACTTAACTGAAGATAATTGAACTCAATTGGGCGTAATCGACTCTAACTGGACATGATTCAACTTAAATGAACCTAACTGAACCCAATAGGACATGATTCAACTTAAATGAACATAATTGAATCCAATAGGACATCATTCAACTTAAATGAACATAATTGAACTCAATTGGGCGTAATCGACTCTAACTGAACCCAATAGGACATGATTCAACTTAAATGAACATAATTGAACCCAATAGGACATCATTCAACTTAAATGAACATAATTGAACTCAATTGGGCGTAATCGACTCTAACTGAACCCAATAGGACATGATTCAACTTAAATGAACATAATTGAACCCAATAGGACATCATTCAACTTAAATGAACATAATTAAACTCAATTGGGCGTAATCGACTCTAACTGAACATAATTCAACTTAAATATGTTAAAAATTTAGCAATACATATGATCACATCTCATTTAAATATAATAAGTAAACTATTTTTTTTAAATATAATAAATGAAAATCAGTTTTTCCTATTTTTTATTAATCTATCTTTTTGACATATTTTCGCAATACATTACATCTTTATTTGTGTTTTTTTTTAATTTTCAGTAATGATAATGATTAAAAGAGAGACTTGTACATGTATTATTTTCATTAATACATACTTTTTCCAAAAATATGATTTCTACCAGTTAATCACGCTTGGAGGAAAGCACGGATTTTAATGGAAAAAGAGAGACTAGACTTGCACCTAAACCTGTCGACGGAGATGATTGCTTACATCAGTTGGAACGGCTGACTATACATCCTCCCGGAAAACATAAGTCTATTTGTGGGAATAAAAGAAAACGAGACCAGCATGAGTGCAACTGGTCAAAGAAAAGCATATTCTTCGAACTCCCATACTGGTCTAAGTTGCTACTCCGTCACAACATTGACGTGATGCATGTTGAAAAGAATGTGTGTGAGAACGTGTTAGCAACTTTGTTAGACATAGACAGAAAGACGAAAGACACTGTCAAAGCTCGTTTAGATTTGCAAGATATGAAAATACGTAAGGAGCTTCACTTGGTAAAGAAGAACAATAAATGGGTAAAACCACATGCTTCGTATGTTTTAACTCCAGAGGAGAGAAAACAATTTTGTAAGTTACTTGAGTCTGTTCGTTTTCCAGATGGGTATGCCGGAAATTTAGCTAAAAATGTGATTGTTGAGCAAGGTAAGGTACATGGGCTTAAATCACATGATTGCCACGTCTTGATACAACGCTTAATTCCTATTGAAATTCGTCCTTTCATGACAAAACAGATACGTGAGGCGCTAGTGGAGTTGTCTCAGTTTTTCAAGAAACTTACTCAACCCACGTTATACGTCAACGAGTTGGAAGCGTTGCAAGAAGACATAGTTAGGATTTTGTGCAAGCTTGAACGTATATTTCCCCCATCATTTTTTACATCTATGATGCACTTGTGTGTGCATCTTCCTCAAGAGGCAATATTGGGAGGACCAGTTCAATCAAGGTGGATGTATCCAATAGAAAGATTCCTTGGACATTTAAAAAAAATATGTTAGAAACAAAGTTGCACCTGAAGCATCGATAGCAGAAGGTTTCGTTGTTGAAGAAGCTATAACCTTCTGTTCACACTATTTACGGGGTGTTGAATCAAAGCTGGACAAACGTGAAAGAAATGATGACAAAATCTCTACTGATTCTTGAAGCATTGTATTGGATGTATTTAGATTGAATGGTCGGGGCATTGGGAAGAAAAAAGTTCACTTCTTTCCTAGTGATCTTATGAACAAAGCAATATGGTATATCTTCAACAACTGTCAGGAGGTTCATTCTTACTTAGAGTAAGTTTTTCTAATTGGTTATGAATAACATTTGTGTGTCACATTTCAATAAATTTATAGTTTATCTACTTGTGGCAGAGAACACTTGCAACATTTGAAAAGGGAGCATCCTAAAGCATCAAATTTTTCGAAGATGCAGAAGTCTACATTCCCGGAATGGTTTGCGAAACGGGTATTGATCCCACACTATTGTACTTACTTTATTTTTTATGTACTTTTTCACTCTAATAATACAATGTGTTAAAATTATGAACAGGCGAGAGATATGCATTTGCAAAATCCATCTCAAATTAATGAGGAGTTATATGCATTGTCTTGCCCTCCGGATAACCAAGTCACGTCACACAAGGGATACATAGTAAACGGGGTTAAATATAAGGTTAAATCGAGAGATGATAGCAGGAAAACGCAAAACTGTGGAATTTCGTTCCTTGGAGTTCATGATGACGTCGAAGACGATTATTATGGATATCTTGATGAGGTAATTGAATTGTCATTCATAAGAGATTATCGTGTTATTTTATTCAAATGCACTTGGTTTGACACTGATCTTCGAAGAAAGCACGTGACATTCGAACCTAATTTCATAAGCATTGACACGTCTCGGAATGCTTACAAAGAAGAACCATACATTATTGAAAACCAGGCTCAACAAGTATTTTATATAAATGATCCACTCAAACCCAACTCTCAATGGAAATCATTGAAAGAATTTCCCACAGGCACTTGTGGGATATTCCAGAAAACAATGATGCTTCAACTTTGCTAGATGATGTCAACCTTGTTCATGAAAATGTTGTTGCGGAAGACGTTGTTGACGATATTGATGTACTGCTTTCTACTAGCAATACAGGTGATTTTATTGAAGATTTAGTTGATTATGATAACAACATTGAAGATTTTGATGGAGAGTCAAACTTTGATGATTCGGACAGTGATAAGTCCGTTCATGTGACTGAAATTGCCGAGTCAGACGATGATGATGTAACTTTTTTTTACTCTTAAAAGTATTTTGTAACATGGTTAATGTAATTTGACTCTTATTGAACTCTTATTGAACTCTTTTGTAAATGTGGTCTTTCGGTTTCTTTTGTTTATGTTAGTCTTTTGGGTGCTTGAAAGTATGTAAGTAATGTGGGTCTTTTTTGAAACAATGAATCTGTCTTCCTGTTCTTTTGGCTAAATCGTTGATATATGGTTTGTAATCCCACGTACAATGAAATTATGTTTGTTTTATGAATATGTTTGGTTTTTTATGCAAATGCTTCATGTTTGCAAATGAAATTATGTTTGGTTTATGAATCTGTGTTCCTGTTCTTTTGGCTAAACTGGATGCTTAGCTTAATTTTTGTTAGTTATTGCTTTCTGTTTTGAAAATGTAAATATGTGCTACAAAGGTTTGTTATTATTTATTTTTCATTTTTGACAGTGTAGTCATGTGTTGTACACTTGTACATGTATTATTTTCATTAATACATACTTTTCCAATACAAACTAATGATTCTAAAAAATGCCGTCACTAAATTAAAGCCAAGTAGTTAAAACACGAAAAGGGGGCATTAAAGACTAACTAGATGGTGACCCGCCCGCGCGTTGCGGACGGGCCACCATTGTAGAGTTGTCATTGTTTCTAATTGATGACACTTCCATGGTTGTTTCCTAATATATGAAGAGTAGAACTATAAAAAATAACTTATGATAATGTTCTGTCCAGCAGTTGCTAGGTAAAGGTATTAAAAGGATAAGTATATTCTCTGGTGTCCTTCTCCTCTTATGAGAAATGGTAACATTGATAAGTTAGAGAACATAGATAACCAACTGTGTAAGTAACTAACACTACACTAAAAGGAAAAGGAAACTCGATGTTTATATGAGATTGGACATATATCAGCTATGCATTGGACAAAATTTTATAACTAACTTTAAGTTAGAAGAGATCATGTGATATGATACTTTAAGTAGATATAATTGTGATTTGGTGTTTGTAAGTTATCTGTAAGCAAGTAGTGCTTCTTTAGCCTTTGTCCTAGGACATCATACATGGCGAAATTGTAGTAGTGTCTCAGGATGTCCCTCTCCGCAATCGGCTCGACTGTTTCCTTCTTACCAATAATGATGGATGCTATGAAAAACACATAAGTGAAGTTTTAAATGTCCAACTCAAATGTAAACGACTATGATGTTTACCTTTGAAAAAAATAGCAAACTGAGAATCAAATTCAACCTAAAATAATGGTGGCTCCAAGATGTAGATAGTTTTATGCTTATAATATGAACTGCTATGATGTTTATTTCTTCATCAACAGCTATTACACAGGTGTTTACGTTCAACTGAATACCCAACACATATAAAAAAAATCACCATGTTAGACCTTTTATGTAACCCGCCCATTTTTCATCTTTAATACAAACCCGCCCATTTTTCACCTTTATTTTGTGCTTACGACGGTGTGTGTGAATGTTTCTGTGGCTTACAAAACATAAGAGAAGCATTTGATTCTATAGTTAGTTACCTGATGCATTAGTACTAATTTTTGTTACTGAAGGTTACAAAACAGAACAAAGGTATTTGGGATTGTATTTACTTCATGGATTTGTAGTTGCAGATTTTAGGTCATACATTTCTCCTGTTAAAATGGCCATCTTTACAAAAACAAACAAAGAACTAACCTTTGCAAAAAGTGTGCCAAAGACACGCCAAAATATTACAGTGCTGCGTTTTGATAATGAAGATCTGACTCAGCGGGTTGTTTCTTTGCAACGTCGTGATGATGTTAAGGATCAAGAGATTTTAAGATTGAAGCAAGTTAGTCAGAATCAATCAAAAATGCTTCTTGAGATGAATGAGCAATTAAAGTTCTTAGTGGAGAAATTTAAAGCTCAGGGGGAGTTAGGAGACGGTTCAGGGTGTAATGAAGACCCAATGCGTTTCTTGAACGATGATCCTGACCAAGATGACCAAGGGAATGTTGGTGGCGGTCCAGACCCATCTGGAACTACGGGTTCGGGTGCTGGTGCATCATCATCCCAGGGGGAGAAGGATTCGAGAGAAGCAGTGCCAATTTCAGTAATTCCATCTAGTCAAGCAGCTAAACGTTTGAATGAATTTGCTGAAATGCTACAAACGCTTGAAGAGGGGGAATTTGTTGGTGAGTTGACGGTGGAGGAGTTAAAACGAGTTTTTGAATTAAATGAAGAAGAGCTGAGAAAGACAGCAGAGAAAGAACCAGAGAAATACAATGAACCAGAACCAGAGTCGGATGAAGATATTGATGGTATTTTTGAAGAAGAAGTTGAGGTGGAGGATATTACAGAGGAAGAGTATCCAGATCTGTACTCCAACTTCAATAACAATCAAACTGCTGGTGATGAGTTTGAAGTATTTCCTAAAGATAAAGATGCTGAAGTTGAAGAGGTTTTGAAAAAGAAAGAAGCTGAGAAACCTGAAGACCCGGTGGTTAAGGAGGCACAGGTTCAAAAACAGAATCAGACGTTTAAAGAATTTATGAAAGCATTTCATGCAAACTATGTGCCGCCTCCGAAACCAGTTAAGCAAAGATCGTCTTTTAAGTTTAAGGGTCGGGTGTCAGGAGAAATTATCAGCTGGATGTATGCTTCGAGTTTGGGGTGCTATGGAATTAAACGTGAAAACGGAATCCAGTACTTCAAGCGAGCCAAGGATTTCAGTAGTTTACCGGTTTGGGATGTTCGTGAGCTGACGAGAAAACCTTTTTGTTGTTATGGCAATGATGCGGTAGGAATGCATTTTAAAAAGATTCTCGAGAAAGAGTGTCGTGAAGGTTTTCAATTTCTGGATCCTCAAAGACCTAAACGACGTCGATCTACGACAAGAGTTCATGCATTGACTGGTAAAAAGCTGATAATTCTGGTTTTTCCAAAGAAGCCTGATGTTATGAAGAAGATACCACTGATGAAGATGCAACAAGACTTTATCAAGGATCTGAGGTGGTGGTATTACAATGAAAAGACGGGTGAAGCAGTTATTGTTTTGGAAGAAGAGAATCGGGTTGTGAAGATCTACGATCCTATGTGGCTGATTAACTTGTCAAAGGCTGATATTGCTGAGTTGTATTACAATCCTATTCTGTATCATCCTGATTTTATGGATCAAGCGCTGAAGTTCCAGAGGGTGATAAGGGTTTGTTTTGCATTCAACATCTTTGCCGAAAACAATCATGATTTGGTTAGGAAAGGTGATGAGGCTACTTCAGATGCTCGAGGCTGATGAAGAATGGTCCAGCTGTTGCCAAGGGGGAGTTTGTTGATACACGAAATGGCAATGAGCTGGATCGATCGAAGACACAATGTTTTGTTTTAGGTCTGTTGGCCGAACTCCGGCCGAACTCCGGCCGAACCCTGGCCGAGCCTTGGCCGAACCTGGGGTTCGGACATGCTATGGAGTTCGGACGTCCGTAGGTCTATAAATAGATTTGTGTCTTTGTATTTTGTAAGTTTTTGAGAGAGTTTGAGCGAACTTGTCTGTGAGTTGTCTCTGTGTAATTCTCTGTAACTCTGATTCTCTATCAATAAGAGATTGAGTTTATTTACGTTTTGTGTGTTGATTCTCATTTGATTACGTTTTGTATTCGATCAATTCGTCCAAACCGATCCGTATCCAGGCACTTTCAACATCAACTGGCAACCTCTTTTCAAGAAGCAAAAGTGTTAAAAAGGTATGACAAAAACAGCAGAAGCGTTTGATAGTGATCTCATAACTATACTTAACAGCTACACCTTATTCAATATGGTCAATGAAATTGTTCTTAAATATTGTTAATATTGGCTGCTGTAATACCTAACCCATGAGTACGTATGCAGCCACTTTTTGCTTTAGAAGCAGCCTAACCGTAACAGGTGAAATTACAATCTGGAGAACAATAACAGCAGAAGCAGTTGATAGTGATCTCATAACTATGCTTAAAGGTAACAAAACAACCTGAGGTGTATGCCTAATTATATGTGTAATTTGTTTGCTAACACTGAATAATGTAATACCTAAGTCATCAGCATGTATGCAACCACTTTTTTGTTAAAGCGCATAAATATGGTAAGGAAAACAAAACAACCTGATGTGTATGCCTCATTCTATGCGTTATTTGTTTGCTCATATGTTTTAAGGTACAAATATGTTAAAGCAATAATCTATTTTCATCTATAGTGGAACAAAACTAAACTTGAAAAAATTAATAACTTAACAATATCTATTTCCCAAATCATAAATTATTTCACAAATCAGCAGGTAACTTTAATCAAATTTCTAGGTGAACTCATAACAATTGAACCAATGTCTCTCATCTTTGTATTGACCAGCCTCCTTATAACGAAATTTCATTTATAACACTCACTTTGTGTGAAAATAGAGCAATGTAAATTAAAATAATGTGTGTGCTTACCATTTTGGTAAAAGGGTCTTTCCTCTCTGGCAACAAAATTAAGATTTGATAAAAATAAAGTTCAGTGGAAGCTCCCTATAGATGGCAGACCAAACTCGAAATTTCAAGTTAGCAATCCAAAGCTTAGAACTACAATGTAACACACAAAGAAGCAGACATGCAACTACATAGAAATTAGGTCAGCAAGAACTCTCCCCAATTTCAAACACTCAACATCAACAATTTCAAATTATGATATAAGCCATAGAACAAAAAAATCGGACACAAAAACACAAAGAAACACACATGCAACTACATAGAACTTAGGTCAGCAAGAACTTCCCCCAATTCTAAACACTCAACATCCGTAATTTGAAATTAGCGATCTAAGCCATAAAACAACAAAATCAGAGATGAAAATTAAAATCCCAAGAAGCTCAATCGGTGAAAAGATGTACGAAAAGGAAATAAATAGCAAAAAACCAAAGGAAATCAAACATGCAACAGCAAAAGAGAGAAGAAAAGTTACCCGAAACAAACAACACGAACACAAAGAAACCTGCACAAAGAAAAAGCAACAACAAATAAAAAACATGATTCAAGAACGGGAAGTAATATCGATAGAAATCAAACCAAGTCATAACCTAGAAGACGTCGTCTTATGTCACCTTAACTGTAGTAGTGGAGAAAGAAGAATTTAAGTCTCCGATGCTTAATATATAGTGTAGAATGAAGAAGGAAGAGACATGGAGAAGATGTGGCGCTTAAGGAGCAAACCACGTGTAAAAGACAACACGTGTTAAGGGTAAAAAAACGGTCAACAACAGGAGTCAAGGGTAAAAACAGACAGCAACAGAAGTCGAACGTGAATCCTCTCACTTAATGTAACGCAGGACTTATCACCACACCAAACGATCACTGTGAACAATACCACAAACGTAACATACTTAACAACAAAATACCTACGCAATAGAAAAAAATATATAAAACAAAATATGTGGGACCGTGGCACTGACCAATTCGTCCTTTTTATGAACAGTAAATAATGTGAGTGAGACCCCATTTATAAATGTAATATATATAAATTGAGATGAAAGAGATGATGCCTATGGAATTTAAATAAAAGAACCCTAATACCTTAATCGAGAAGAAGAAGTGGGCGAAAAAGACTCAGGGAAATCTTCGTCATCGCCAGCAGCTGTTGAGGAGTCGGTAGGTGGTTATGAGAGAGAGAAGGAGAGTGAGGCTGAGAAACACATCGTCTGAATGACAGAGACAAAGTGATGAGTTAGTTAACCCCTCTTGGCCTTCATTTGTAACTCTCGCTGGCTATTGTAAACAACGGTGGCATAAACTAAATGGAGGATGGAATGTGCTGGCGAAAGGTGAATGGATGAGAAAGAGAGATGGCATAGGATCATAACACGTGTGTAACTAATAAATTAGAAAAAAAATAATACAAAAACACAGCCCAGTAATGTTGAAACCGTGACCACTGCTCTAAAAACCAAAATACAAACCAACCAAGATAACAGTTAGAATTGAATTAAGTGAGCCAAAAATATGTATTTAGATAGAAAAAAGATCGGTGGAAGTAAAAAAAATATAAACAAAAAATGACCAAATGGCACAAAGCCATTGGCCACAGCATTGACATGTAAATCCGGAATTGGTTCAAACGTAATAGTAAAACAACTCACAAAAAAAATTAGTTTTTGTAAATATATATATATGGCGTAAACACATTAGGGACTGAAATTTAGAGGAACACATTTGAGACTGAAATATTAGGGACTGAAATTTAGAGGAACACATTTGAGACTGAAATTCAGTATCCAATAAGTTTCCCTCCTTTAACCTATATGGCGTAACCAAATTAGGGACTGAAATTTAGTCTCAAATAAGGTGACGAGATATTAGCAACTGAAAATCAGTCCCCATTGGCAATCAAACATTAGTCACTGAATATCAGTCCCTAAAAGTATTAGAGACTGATAAATCAGTCTTAGATACCACATATTAGAGACTGATTTATCACTCCTTAATGTTTTAGTCCTAGATACTCACTTTTTTTGTAGTGTAATGTATTTGTATTAATTAATTAGTTAATTAATATTTATCACGAATATTTAACGAGGGGTCGTTAAAAACTAACAGTTAATTGTTAACAGGGGTGTTAGTTGTAAATTAGAGAGAGTTGTAATTTGATTGCAATTAGGAAAAGGCTTGGGATAGGCCTTTGGGCCGAAATTTCGTGAAGCCCTATCCCAATCCCTAACTTGTTCATCAAGTTCCTAAACCCTATAAATAAACCTTATGGGTTTAAGGTTTAAGCTGCTGGATTTTATCTGATAAAAGTGCAAACCCTAATCTCTCTCTTTTCCTCTCTAATTTTCGGCAAACAAGAAAGAAACCTAGGGGTTTCGATTTCTTGTGTGGTTCGACCAAAGCCTACATCAAGAGGAGTTCGTGATCGAGTACTAGCATACGTACATCGGTGTGTCGTGTGTGCGAACGTAGAGGGATTTACTTCAAATCCTAAAGGTTCTTCTCTTGCCGAGCTAAAAAGGTACACGTTCTTTAACCGGTTAGTTAAATTAATTCATAGGATTAATTCCGCTGCGTACTCATGTTTAAAGTGATAATTTGTTATATAACCCAACAACTAGGCAAGTGTTCTATGACCATGACTGTAGACGAAAATGAGGGCTAACCAAGTTAGGGAAAGTACTGTGTGAGTATAATAACGGTTACAAACACAGACGGTTGGTTCAAATACATCGCGTCTACCAAACACCAGTAACCTAAGTACGCTTCACAATGGAGGATTCCAAGGGGACACCTACCTATCCTGCAATACTCGACTGTCAAAATTGCATTTGATTCTTGAAGAATGATCGATACCCATTCATGTGGGGGATTGTTGGAATTTTGGGAGAAAAACTAGTGGAGAATGTGATTTTTCACTAAGTGTGAAAATGAGTTTTCACCAACTTTGGTCTTAAATAAAATATAAATAACATAGGCTGTTGCCTCTGTATTATTATGGTTTTGTGTAGTACGTTATGAGGGCTTTTAACGCACCAAACCACGTCCAAATCTGAGCTCATATGAATGTGATATCAAGGCTCACAGCACTGAAAGCAGTGAATTTTAGAAAGAAAATGAAGTGGAACTTATCCCATATTGGTTGGGGGTGAAACGAAAAGTGGTTTATAAAGAGGGAACCATACCAACTATTATTTTCTTGAGTAAGACACATCCCTTGGAGCCTGAGGGGTGCGAAGCACCCCTAACTCGTACCGGCACATGCGCACGTGCGTGGCGTGGGCGTATGGGCGCAATGTGGTGCACTTTTCACTCTGCACTTCGCATCGCAGCTAGCCGCTTGAGAGCCGCCTTATTGTTTTTAAGTTCAACGGAAGTTGATCCGGTTGAAGTCTAGGTGGACAGGTTCAAGCGGAGCCAGTTCAGCCAAATGGTTGGAACGTAGGTTCAAGCGGAGCGCGGGTTCAGCCGGATATTGTTCTGTTTGATGTTCAATCGGAAAAGTTAAACTTGTGTGGGTCAGCCGAAAAAGGTTCAAGCGGATGGTTCAACCGAAAAAGGAGTCGGAAGGTTTAACAGGAATCGCAAGTTCAGCCGGATATGTGGATTCAACTGTGAAAATGCATTTTAAGTTATTAAAGAAATTCCTCATTAATTAAAGATCAATTTGCATTAAAGACGATTAATGCAAAGTTTGACTGCGAATTTATTTTGATTGCTCTCCAATAATCCTACCACTATAAATATAGCATCATAGATTGATGCTAGACACACCAGAATTCCCATTAAAATTCTTCCTCCCTTCTTAACTCTCTCTTTCTCCCAAGAACACGTTCAAGATCTTCATCATGTTCGTCGGGACCTTCAAGAACTTGAAGGTAATCTCAAGCTTAGTGTTATCATTGCCGTATAATCGGTTTAGGCGATTGTACCCTGTGAAAGAAACGAGTTCTTTCATAGACCCGAAATTTGTTTTAAGGGACCTGAGTTTTGACCCGAAGACTTCGCCAAGGTTATCCATAATCTTCTTCTTTTCATAACTTCTAATAAAATAATTTTTACTAAATCATCAGTTTGATTTTCAACTAATATTTAAACACTTAAAATTCTTTTCATCACCTTCTGTCTTCACAATTCTTTTACTTAAATCACTATTCTTGTCTTTTATGCTCTTCATTTATGTATAGTATTTCCATTTAATTTATGTTGTAAGTTTTCTAGTCGTTCTATTTTCTTGTAACCATTTCTTTATTTTCTTGTTATTGTATTGTAAATTCATTGTTTTCTATTTCCCTGTATTGTACCTAGTTAATATTCGTGTAATCGTTGGTAGAGTAGAATTTCCTTCTATTGTAATTTATTTCTTTGTTGTACTCGTACAATAAAAATATTATTTGTATTAAATCTTACGAATGGTATTCCTACACTTTTTATGGGAAAGCCTTGATATGGTTTTCTTGAAGTGTTTAAACTGTGTTTTTAATGATATGGCTCTTGTACCTATTTCTAATAAGGAATCACTGCAAGTATATTTTGGTCATCAAAAACAATGATTGAAAACGAACATGAATTGAAAGTGATAAAGAATTTCCACCCTTTAATGATTGCATACTCAATCATATATGCATGTACATACATAGTGACATTCTAAATAACCATGACAACTCTATAGTCTATATCTACACTTCCAGTAATTACGATTATCACAATCTATGAGGAGCATGGAGACGATCTAAATCCCTTCAAAACAAACCGGTTACAATCCCAACCAAATAAAGCCCCGAAGAGAAGCCTTCAAGCAAGAACATAAATTAGATAAAAGGAACATTAACATTGGGTTTGAAGTGATATTTCAACATTTTGAGAATGATAATTCCTACCTATTTAGGTGTCGTATATGCAACGGGGACATAACTGTTGCAAATTCGTGTTTGCAAGCTAGATGAATTCTCAGGCCCAAATTTATCAACTTCTGTATAATAACCCGGTTGTTTAGGTTTTGGCAACCTCCTATCACTGCCCAGCATCAGAACCACCATAGACATGTCCGGTCTATCTTCCGGGCTATGTTGAACACATAACAAAGCAATATGGATCAACCTCAACACTTGTGTGTCGCTTGACTCAATAAATGATTCATCTGCAAGCTCCAAACTCTTTCCTTCTTTGTAAAGCCTCCATGCCTAATGGTCCATAAGGAGAGATAGATCAAGATTAGAAGTAAAGTTCTGAGTAAAAAAGTATATTAGTAAATTTTCCTACATACATGTCCAACAAGGTTGTGATTGTAAGTTTCACACAAGAATTGTCTGTTTGTCTTTCCACTAACAATCTCCAACACCAAAACACCAAAGCTGAATATATCTGATTTTGTTGAGAACATCCCATCCCCAGCATACTCCGGAGCCATGTATCCACTGTACCGAAGAGCAGGTTAAATATACAAATTACTAAGAAAGTATTAGGTATGCATAGAAATGTGTTGATAGTGAGATCTCACTATGTTCCAACCACCCTTATGGTGTTTGCCTCAGTTTCATTTCCTCCAAATCTTCTTGCAAGTCCAAAATCTGATATCTTAGGGTTCATCTCATGATCAAGTAAGATGTTGGCAGCTTTAAGATCTCTATGTATGATTCTTAGGTGTGAATCTTGATGAAGATAAAGTAGACCCCTAGCAATCCCGTTGATGATATGATATCTTTGCGACGAGTTGAGTATTTGTCTTTTGGTTCCTTTTGTGAAATTAAAGGATTAAGTTATGAGTTTGTTTTCTTTAATTTATATTTATATCTTTAATTTATATTTATATAATTTTCATCCTTAGCTTACCAAATAGAAATAAATCAAGGCTACTGTTAGGCATGAATTCATAAACCAATAACTTTTCAGACCCTTTAATGCAATAGCCTAGAATTTTCACAAGGTTTTGATGTTGAAGCTTTGATATGAAGACAATTTCATTTCTGAATTCTTCAACTCCTTGTGTAGAAACCATGGACAGCCGTTTCACGGCGATTTCAACTCCATTCTCCAGAAATCCCTTTAAAAACGTTTTAAAGTTATTTCTAATAAAATAATAGGTATAAACTAAAGTTATATGTGTGTGGATAAGTATTTATATATATATATATATATATATATATATATATATATGTGTGTATATATATATATATATGTGTACATATATCTTTAAACCTAATAAAGCAATAAGACGGTTGCCACATAACCCTTTTATAGGGTATCCACATCATCATGTCCACATGTCAACACTAGATTAAATCAATATATAAATTTAAAATATATTTAATATATTATTTTAACTTTCTAAATATAAAATGAAACCTTACATTTATTAAAATTTAAATTTCTAAATGTATTGAAATTTCAAATCTTTTAAAATTTTTAAATTTAAATTTTGAAAAATTCAAATTTATAAAAATTATTATTTTAACTTTCCACATATATTCAATATTACATTTAATAAATATTAAATTTATTATTAATATAATGTAATTGTGAGATCTTTAAAACTTCTAAATTTATAGTTTATAAAATTCAAATTCTGAATATTTATTATCACCCATATAAATTTCAACAGTACAACTTATAAATTTATAATTTCTAACTAAATACATTTAGTAAATTTTAAATTTCTAATTAAATAGTTATCGTAATGGTCAACAAATCTTTATTTTTTTCTTAACTACTGTAAGATAACTTATTACTATGTTGCAACAATAAAATGACAATAGTGGCGGTCCTATTGTTTTACGGTTAACAAATCAGGATCATGGCAATATGGGTCAGTAAAGGGTCGACTGTCTAACCTAAACTACAACATCGAAAATAAAACATTATTGAATATGATTACTGTCATTATTGAATATAATACATGATAAACGAAATTCATATCTGTATGGCTATTAAATTTGAACGAGCTCAACTCAGGTTTAACAAAAACAAAGCCAAAATTGCTTTTAGAAAATTATGTCATTCATATTTTTCAAATCTCTCATTTTTTTCTCCCATTTATCTCATTTTATGAACTTAAATTCAACCCGTATAGGGTGATTATATAGAGTGGGGTTCATTGTAGACATTTTCGCATGTGAAATAATTTTTTTCGCATGTAAGCTTTTCGGAATAATGAGAAAAAAAAACGAAATTAATCACAACCATTAGATCAAGAGATCTAATGGTGAAAAAATGTGTCTACATGTCTACACTCATGGGGGTGTCTACAATGAACTTTTCAATATATATTGAACATCACCCTATACTACAGGGTCTACAATTTTTAAGGGGTCTACAATGAACCTCACCATATATATATATATATATATATATATATATATATATATATATATATATATATATATATATATATATATATAGGGAGAGGATCATTTGAGAACTAATTGGGTTTGAGAACTAAAAAGAACTAATCTTAGCCACTAGTTTATATATATGGAAAACCCCCCCCCCCCCATGAATTTGAATGCTCCCCCCTTGAAAATTAGTGGCCCAAATTGGTTCTCAAAAGTATACTCATATAGGTAAAAGTATCCATGTAGATACCTAACCTATATATATATATATGTAAAAGATCCGTGTAGACCCCTTATTTTTTGTATACCCCTTATAAAACTCAATAAAACTCATTAAAACTCACTAAAAATAAAACTCAGTTTTGTTAATTTAGTTTTTTTTTATTTGCGATAAGCTTTTAAGAACAAAAAAAGACAATTAAAAAAAAAGAAAAACGAAAAACATTAAAAATTGAACATTTTAAGACAATGAGTTTTAAAAATCAATGAGTTTAAAACTCAATAAACTCAATAAAACTCAGTGTTGCGTTTAAAACTCATTATTTTAAAACTCATTGTCTTAAAATGTTCGATTTTTAATGTTTTTTGTTTTTTTTTAAATTTATTTATTTATTTTTTTGGTTCTTAAAAGCTTATCGTAATATAAAAAAACCAAATTTACAACACTGAGTTTTATTTTTATTGAGTTTTATAGGGGTCTACGGGGTCTACAAAATTTAAGGGGTATACACGGAACCCTTCCCTATATATATATTAAAAAAAAATTATAAAACTCATTGCTGTTGGTTTGGTTTTTTTTATGCGATAAGTTTTTAAAAATCAAAAAGAAAACCTAGAAAGTTGTTGGAGACAATGAAATATAATTGTTGTTGAAAAAAGTATATTATTCTATAAAACTCACTAGAAATTATAAAACTCATTGCTAAGTATTAAAACTCAGTGTTGTGTTTAAAACTCACTACAACTTTAAAAATTGATGTTCTTTAAAACTCATTGAAAATTATAAAACTCATTACAAATTATAAAACTCACTCTTTAGATTAAAGTCACTGTTATTTTTAAAACTCACTGCAACATAAAAACTCGACGTTCTATAAAACTCAATAAAATTATAATTTCAAATTAAGAAAATAAAAAATAAAGAAAAAACTAAAAGACATAAGAAATAAACCCTAAATTAAAATATAAAGATAGAAATATGACTAAATAAAAAAAATAAAAATAGAGACCAAATTCAACAACAATGAGTTTTATAATTTTAGTGAGTTTTATAGAACAATAAAGGGGTCTACGGGGTCTACACTTTTTAAGGGGTATACAATGAACTTTAGACCCCTTAAAAAGTGTAGACCCCGTAGACCCCCCTATATTGTTCTATAAAACTCATTAAAAATTATAAAACTCATTGTTGCTGGTTTGGTTTTTTTTATGCGATAAGTTTTTAAAAATAAAAAAAAACCTAGAAATTTGTTGGAGACAATGAAATATACTTATTGTTGAAAAAAAGTATATTATTCTATAAAACTCACTAAAATTATAAAACTCATTGCTGGGTTTTAAAACTCACTGTTGTGTTTAAAACTCACTACAATTTTAAAATCGATGTTCTTTAAAACTCATTAAAAATTATAAAACTCGTTGCAAATTATAAAACTCATTCTTTAGATTAAAACTCACTGTTGTGTTTAAAACTCATTGTTTTTAAAACTCACTGCAACTTAAAAAATCGACGTTTTATAAAACTCACTGAAAATTATAATTTCAAATTAAGAAAAGAAAAAATAAAGAAAAAACTAAAAGACATAAGAAATAAACCCTAAATTAAAATATAAAGATAGAAATATGACAAAGTAAAAAAAATATATAATAAAGACCAAATTCAACAACAATGAGTTTTATAACTTTAGTGAGTTTTAAGAGGTTACGGGTTACACTTTTAAGGGCTACACTTTTAAGGGGTTTACAATGAACTTTTGACATATATATATATATATATATATATATAGTGAAAAGTTCATTGTAGACACCCCCATAAGTGTAGACAGATAGACACCCTTTTTCACCATTAGATCTCTTGATCTAATGGTTGTGATTAATTTTCTTTTTTCTTTTTCTTTTTCTCATTAATTAGAAACTTTCACATGTGAAAGAGCTATTTCACATGCGAAAGTCTACAATGAACCTCACCCTATATATATATATATATATATATATATATATATATATGGGTAAGGTTCATGTGAAAATAACTTTTATTGCGAAAACACGAAAACAAATATTAAAACCTCTATAACTTTTTCATACGTTAATATTTTTTAAAACAAATTGCACCAAAATCCTTAAAATTATGTTATCTTTAGTTCTGGAAAAAAACTAAAAAAAAGTCAAGTTTTTTTTTTAAAAATTATTTTTGCACAGGTGCAATAATTTTTTTATTATTACTGCACATATGCAATAATAATTAAAACCTTTATAACTTTTTCATATTTTAATTTTTTTTATAAAAAGTTGCACCATAAATCTTATAATTCTGTTATCTTTAATTCTGGAGAAAATAAAAAAAAGTTCAACGTTTTTTTATTTTTTTATTATTGCACATGTGCAATAATAAGTTATTATTGCACATGTGCAATAATATTAAAACCTCTATAACTTTTTCATACGTTAATATTTTTCATAAAACATTACACCATAAATCTTATAATTCTGTTATCTTTAATTCTGGAAAAAGTTAAAAAAAAATTAACGTTCTTTTTGTTAATATTGCACATGTGTAATAAAATTAATACGTATTATTGCACATGTGCAATAATAAAAAATCACGAAATTTTAAATGTTTAATTTTTTTTTCCCAGAATTAAAGGTGACATAATTTTAAGACTTTTGGTGCAAATTTTTTTAAAAAATATTAACGTATGAGGGAGTTATAGAGGTTTTAATATTTGTTTTCGTGTTTTCGCAATAACATCTTGTTTTTATTTGATCATTTCCCTATATATATATATATAGGTAAAAGATCCGTGTAGACCCCTTATTTTTTGTAGACGTAGACCCCTTATAAAACTCAATAAAACTCATTAAAACTCACTAAAAATAAAACTCAGTTTTGTTAATTTAGTTTTTTTTATTTGCGATAAGCTTTTAAGAACAAAAAAAGATAATTAAAAAAAACGAAAAACATTAAAAATTGAACATTTTAAGACAATGAGTTTTAAAAATCAATGAGTTTAAAACTCAATAAAACTCAGTGTTGCGTTTAAAACTCATTATTTTAAAATTCATTGTCTTAAAATGTTCGATTTTTAATGTTTTTTGTTTTTTTTAATTTATTTATTAATTTTTTTGGTTCTTAAAAGCTTATCGTAATAAAAAAAACCAAATTTACAACACTAAGTTTTATTTTTATTGAGTTTTATAGAAAATTTAAGGGGTCTACACGGAACCTTTCCCTATATATATATATATATATATATATATATGTGAGTAACTGATGCGAATAAATAAGTCGGTTAATTCCTATCATGTGTTCAATATATCATCATATCCTACTGTTTCCCGTCAAATTGTATTCCATTTCTCACTTCGTAGGTCTTGTCATCGGAATTACAAACATCCCATTGCAATTCTCAGAAACCTTTCTGATCCAAATATAAAATCACAATAATGAAATAATTAATTAAGTTAGATATGATATATAGACTAGTATATATTGGGTCAAATACAGTTAAAAGGTAGTTTACATTACCACCACTTTTGTTCGGATGAGATGGCTCATATGCACCTGCTAAATTAATATGTAATATAAATAGGTGTGTGTTGTTAGGGTGAATAGAGAAAATACACATCATCTTATATTTGTTCTTATTGCACATATAAATAAATTGTTCCAAATCACTTTGCCTAACAACTTCATTCGGATTCAGTTTTACACCCAACAAAATGTAGTTTTGTAGATTGAATGGTACCTTGTAAACCGGACCAATTCCGCCCTCTCCTAGCTTGTTATCGATTGAGAAATTGTGAGTTGCGACGATCAATGTTGATAGGTTGAATGTCGGGAGGTCAAAACCATCTTTCTCGACAATCGAATCACTTCTCTCTATGAAAACAGATATATGTTCCAATCAAGATCTTACTAACTGACTGGCAATATGATACAAATTAAAAAGTACTTATGAAAACAAATTACCTTGTGGCTTCACCTTCTTCTTCATCTTCATGATGATTATCACACATAAAATGAGTAATCCTAGACAAATAGGGACAAGAACGGCCCAAACTTTCTTGTGGCTCCTTAACCTCCTTTTATCTTTCTCTGCAAATATCCAACAAAAATGTTATTTCTATAATTAAGGATTGGACTTACAAAGAGATCGAAGAAGTGACATTTACCTAACTCAGTAGCACTCATTCGTATGTACATATCTTGCCCATTATTCGGAAGTGTTCTCATATCAACCAGTTCATTGTACCATATCATGCACCCACTGCCTTGTTTGATGTCCAAAGCTGCATAAGCTGTACAATTACACTGGTTGGTACATTTCATCCCGCATTGCTCCAAACTCATATTTCTATCAAACCACGATCCTCGCGTGTCTGGTAGTTTAACATGCGAATACTTTCGAAACCCTTCCCCAACACCACAATCCAACGGTATTTCCCTCTGACACCCACTCGTCCAATCTGATATTTCCCACTGGTCGGGCCTTTTAGGTGTAAATCCTCTTAGACACCCACAGTTGGGTGTATGTGCGATGTCGCAAATCCCATGAACCCCACACAGCGCATACCTTTCGCAACTATCCGTTGTCAATGACGAGTATAGAAACCATCTTTGCGTTCGATTGTTCCAGTTCCACTGTCCCATGACTCCTTCCGGTGAAAGTGTCAGCTTGGTAAGTATTGATTTGTTAATCAACACGAATATAGCCGATGTCTCTATCTCGTCCATATAAAACCAGTTTCTATATATCGGATTCGGATGGTTGTTCGTGTTGCCACTATACGCAACTCCATTCCATGATCCGAGGCGATACATGATCTCATCTCCTTTTTTTTGGAATGTTTGTGGGAATCCATTAAAATCCATATAAATCATATACTCACCTTGAGATGGATCGTCATCACTCTTCCATGATGTGTAATTTGTCACCACACCCCTTTTTAAATTCCTCCCGAACTTCATATCCGCCATGAGAGTGTTTCCCGGATGATCGAAACTCTGCCAAATGTAATCATCCTGTCCATCTTGAACATCAACCACCATAAAATTCGAATCATCCAACAGCTGAGCCACCACATTATTGTTTCCTGTGTCTCTTGATGTATTCGAATTCGACGACCAAATGATTTGGTTATTGGTAGAGTCACGGAGAACCAGTAATCCTCCAGGAGTGAGAGTCAGCTCACCGGATTTGTTACTAATCGGAGTTTCTCTATTGGCAACCCAGACAACGGTCCCAGTTGCCAACTGTTTGTACCATATGCCTAGATATCGGTTTAGGGAGGTGTTGCTCGGGCTAAAGAACCCGAGCTCGAAGTTTTGTTGGGCTGAAACAATGGTTTCACCATCTCTAATGGTTTGGTTGGTGGATAGGCTATCTGATGCTAAGGTGCAAATGAATAATAATGTATGAAAGCAAAACAAGAGTATGGTTATTGCCTCCATTGATGTTATGCCTGTACTAAGTAGCTAGTCAGGTTTGTTTATATATGTTGTTATTGATCGATCATATGCAACAACCGATCGAGAGAAAATAATTAGCCTACCATTATGGAAGGAATCAATTATTTTGAATGGTCACAATCTATAACTAACATCGAAAGGAGACTACTTTGTTTGTATCTATTAATATTCAAATGTAAAGGACTCCTTAATTTTTCAGATTTGAAAAGGAGATATTTTTATTGAATCTCTATTTTGGTTATGTCCCTTTTACAATGAAGAATACACAAATTTATAATGAATGTAGAGACACAAAGTTGGAAATGTGGCGAGACATATGGCAAGAAATATGATGGTCAAAGGAGGAATAAAAGGGATGAAATAAATGTTGATATTGGACCGATCCATTGCTTTGATTAGGGAACCGAATATGTAGCTTTGACTAGTCACAATACTCCCCCTCAAGATGGAGCATGGAGGTCACGAGTGCCCAGCTTGTCAAGTAGATAACGTAGTTGTTGGGCTCCTAAACCTTTAGTGAACAAATCTGCAATCTGGTTTTGGGTGTTGATGCGCATTGGTTGAATTTCTTGTGACTCAACCCTTTCTCGAACGAAATAGCAATCCATCTCAACGTGCTTAGTTCGTTCGTGGAATACAGGATTGTTGGCAATGTGTCGA
Organism: Deinandra increscens subsp. villosa; assembly: GCA_039602395.1. Taxonomy (NCBI): domain Eukaryota; kingdom Viridiplantae; phylum Streptophyta; class Magnoliopsida; order Asterales; family Asteraceae; genus Deinandra; species Deinandra increscens. The sequence continues at coordinate 15,243,986 of JBCNJP010000008.1, forward strand.
GCAGCTTCATTGTCACAATGTAATGGTGTAGGTTTGTTTTGGATAACTCCAAGACCTTGAAGGAGCCAACGCATCCATAGAATTTCACTAACAGTAGTGGCCATAGCCCTATATTCTGCTTCAGCGGAAGATCGTGAGACGACTGACTGCTTCTTGGTTTTCCAAGATACTGGGGCACCGCCCAAGAGAAGTAGATAACCGGTCCTTGATCTTCTTGTATTGGGACATCCGAGCCAATCAGAGTCTGAGTATGAAACCAAGTCAGTACCACCTTCCTTTGGTAGTAGTATTCCGAGTCCAGGAGTGGCCTTGAGATACCGAAGGACTCTGTGGGCAGCATTAAGATGGTTTTGCCGAGGGTCAGAAACAAATTGGCTAAGGATGTTAATTGGATATGCAACATCAGGTCGGGTCGCTTGTAAGTACAAGAGACGTCCAATCAACCTCCGATAGCTGTTTCCGTCAACTCTAGGTTCATTTTGATCCATGTGGAGCTTTAAATTTTGCTCCATAGGAAAGGGGCTAGGCTTGCACCCTTCCATTCCAGTATCCACCAAGATATCAAGGATGTATTTTCTTTGGTTCAAGACCAAGCCATCTGGCGTTCGAGCAACCTCGATGCCAAGGAAGTATTTCAAGATGCCGAGATCTTTTATGCTGAACTTCTTGTCAAGTTTTGCCTTTATTTCTTGAATTTTGCGAGGGTTATTCCCTACAATGATGATGTCGTCAACATAGATGAGGATAGCCACAAAGATGTTTTTGTTTTTGTAGGTATAGAGAGAATGGTCACAACGTGATTGATCAAAGTCAAGCTCAAGAAGGAAATTGGTGATCTTTTGATACCAATTTCGTGAAGCCTGTTTTAGACCATAGAGTGACTTTCGTAGCCTGCACACTCGGGTCTCGTTTTCTTTAGAAAAGCCTTGTGGGACCTTCATGTAGACTTCTTCGTTCAAATCACCGTGAAGGAAGGCGTTGTTGACGTCGAGTTGGTGGATCATCCAATCTCTTTTGACGGCCACGGCTAATAAGGTCCGAACAGTAACAAGTTTTGCCACCGGTGCGAAGGTGTCATGGAAGTCTACCCCTTCGGTTTGTGTGAAGCCTTTTGCAACGAGTCTCGCCTTGTATCTTTCTATTTCTCCATTTGGCTTATATTTTATTTTGTACACCCATTTCGAATCGATTGCCCGCTTGCCCTCAGGTAATTGCTCTAAGGTCCATGTATTGTTGCTCTCAAGGGCTTGTATTTCCTTCTTCATGGCTTCCACCCATTTCGGATCTTGCGCTGCTTGTTTAAAATGCTTGGGCTCATGGTTAATGGTGATAGCAGCCAAAAAATTTTTATGTGTGTCCGAAAATTTATCATATGAAACGAAATTAGTGATAGGATGTACCGTTGAGTCTTCTTGATTGGATGCGGCTTGTGTGTGGTCTACCGATGGAGGGAGATTTACGATAAATTCGCTTAGGTGTTTAGGTGGAACCTTGGTTCGTTGGGGTCTGGCATCCGCTCTATATTGAGTGGACGAGGTGTTGGTTTGGGCTGAATCACCATCATCATTTGTTGGACCTGAGAGTGGAGGATCTGTAGTTGGACTTGTTTCTATTGGTTGAGAGCATGGATCAGTGGGCTCCTCATTGCCTTGTGGATATGAATTATTTGGCATAATAATTTCCTCATAGTAGTCTTGATCAATTCGAACGTCAGGAAATATAGATCCATCATTGTTGGGATTTTGGTAGGTTTGGTTGTGTGAGATGAATGGAAATTCATCCTCACAGAACCTAACATCCCTTGAGACAATAATTTTTTTATTGTCAATATCATATAATTTGTAGCCTTTTGTTCCCGGTGGGTATCCTAAAAAAACTCCAGGCCTCCCCTTCGCTTCAAACTTGTCACCGTTCGTATTATTGTTTTTAAAATATGCTAAACAACCAAAAACCCTCATGTGGTCGTAGTCGGGTTTTTGATTGAATAACATTTCAAAAGGAGTTTTGTTTTGGAGGGTTTTAGACGGCAATCGATTGATGATGTAAGTGGCAGTTAAAACACACTCTCCCCAAAATTTCTTGGGTATGTTGGCCTCAAATCTCAAGGCCCGAGCGGTTTCAAGAAGGTGTCGGTGTTTGCGTTCCACAACTCCGTTTTGTTGGGGTGTATGTGGACACGTCGTTTCCAAAAGAATTCCTTGTTTTTTGTAATAGTCGGTCATGAAGGTGGATGTAAATTCACCTCCATTATCACATCTTACTCTTTTAACGCGTTTCTCAAATTGAGTTTCAATCATCTTGCAAAAGTTGATCAAGTGTTGGCTAGCATCACTTTTGTGTTTAATGAGGAAGACCCATGTTGACCTAGTAAAATCATCAACAATGGTCAAAAAATAATTAGCACCCGAAAAAGAAGGTGTTCGATATTTGCCCCAAATATCGCAGTGTAATAATTCAAAAGGCGCCTTAGTTTTAATATGGCTAGTTGGAAAAGGCAATTTTGTGTGTTTGGCCTTCGCACAAGAACCACAAATTTTATCCTTAGAATTAAAAGAAACATTTTTTAAAAAGTCAACTTTACTGAGTTTGCCTTCCGAGGCATGACCGAGTCTCTTATGCCATCTTCCGATGGTGATAGTCATGGCCTTTCTTTCTTCCCCAAAGATACCCATCCGGTAGAGACCTCTTTTACATTTACCCGCACCAATCAAGGCTCTCGAACGAAGCCTTTGTAGGACACAAAAGTCGGGAAAAAAAGTCACAGAGCATTGCAAATCCTTAGTCAATCGACTGACGGACAAGAGATTGCAATTAAATTTGGGGATGTGTAACACATCAGTAATTTTCGTACCACTCGGTAATGTATAATCGCCACGGCCTCTTACAGGGATGGCATCCCCGTTTGGTATGATTACCGGTCTTTCGTTACCTTTAATTCTTTTATTAGTAAGGATGTCGAATCGATGAGTTGTGTGTTCGGTGGCACCCGAATCCACAATCCAATCTTCATCGTCATCGAACGTACCTGCCATGTTAGCCACACAGTTTGTTTTATCTTCATCAACTTTGTTGGATTCTTCGAAGTGCTTCAAAAATGCTTGGTACTGTACGTCCGTGAGACTCGGGATGGGGCTGTGTTTGTTTCTTCTCGAGCCTTTCTGGGTACATTCACCATGCTGAGTTGAACGTTTCAAGGGAACATAAAACTTGAAGGCTGCTGCTTCCGTGAAGGTTTTTTTATTGGGGTTGTCTTTAGTGACAGCCATTGATGCTGCAGTAGAAGGAGTCGATGGCAGGGATAGATGTTTTAGAGCCTTTTGATTTCCTGCTCTGGTACCATTTCAGATTTGAAAAGGAGATATTTTTATTGAATCTCTATTTTGGTTATGTCCCTTTTACAATGAAGAATACACAAATTTATAATGAACGTAGAGACACAAAGTTGGAAATGTGGCGAGACATATGGCAAGAAATATGATGGTCAAAGGAGGAATAAAAGGGATGAAATAAATGTTGATATTGGACCGATCCATTGCTTTGATTAGGGAACCGAATATGTAGCTTTGACTAGTCACAATACGTTCGGTATCATAATAAGACGATAGATTATCCGTATGATATGGTCTCTTACTATCGTTTTAAGGTTCCAGAAATGAATTTGAATTTTTGTCTGAAGCCACCGACTAATGCCATTGATATCAAAAGAGACACACCTAAAGCTGTTTCTTTCTAAGGCTATCCGTAGTGGATGGAGTCCCTTGTGGGCGTTATGCGCCATGTGGTGTCCACGTCATAAGAGGGGCTCCATGACTAAAGTGGTGTAGTGGTAACCAATTTATAACGCCCCTCGAATTATTATCCAATTATTATTTAAAAAAACTCATTCAATTAAATCTATCCAATAAAAAAAATCAACCAATCAAGAAGGAGGGGGGAGGCATTATTAACATAGCGCCGGTGATTCCATCACCTAAGATGGCGCCGTAGGGGGGTGGGAAGGGGCTCCATGAGGGGCGTTATATTTAATATGGAGCCCCCATAAAACCACACTACGGATGGCCTAAGGCATGAGATATTGGTCCATCTAGTCCAATGTTAGAAGTTTTTCATAATTGCTATCCAAAGGGATAGAATAATTTTTAGAAACAGATATATCCACAATAAGTTTTAGTGAAATGCAACTGTGAACACTCATTTACACTAGTGAAGTTCAACTGACATGGCTAGGAGACACATAAATACATATAATAGACCTTTTAATACTTGCCATTATGAAGGCATCATGTGCCCTCACTTGCACTCTTTACGTTCTAACTACTCTCTTGCATTTACTACGTATATTGATCCTATCCACAATAAGAACAATAAAGATATATAGATTTTTTTTTAATTTATACATAACTGTAAATGAGTCGAACCCGGCCTGAGCACTAGAACTCTAGCTAAGTTCGATTAGAGCTTTACTTCTGAAGCTTGAGCACGGTTAGTTTATTATTAAATTAACTTATTTATATATTTTTATAATAAATTTTGTACATATTTATAATTATAAATTTTATATATAACATAATAAATACTATTAATTATATTATCAGAATATATAGTAACAATAATTATTTTTTCTAAAATATATTCAATAATTAAAATAAAAAATATAAATTAAAGGATCGTAAAGGCTCATGAGCTGGCTCCAGCTCGAAAGGTTATAAAGCTCAGGTCCGAGCTCTTTTATTAAAACGAGTTAAATTTCAGGGCTTAAGTTTGGACGGACCTGATGGCTCGGCTCATTTGAAGCTTTTTATCGATCTGATCCCGAGTAGCTCGAGAGCAGTTTGGTTTGTTTGCACCCCTAATTCGTACATGATTAATGGGTGGGGCTTGCTAAGGTGGCGTTTTATGCATACAACTAACATTTGAGGTGGAATTGAATAAAAAGAGTAGTTATAATGTAAGAATCAAAAACCATCCGAAGATTTAAGGAGGATCACAAATAGTTGGGTCATTATGTATCAGAGAATAACTGTTAGCTAGATACAGGAAGACGTATAGTTCCGCGTGAACATATCGAAGATACAAAACAGTTGTATTATTGTAACGAAATGGGAATGAGATATAAACGCTTAAAGTATTGAGTCTATAACATAAAAGTTATATTATACGACTATACTTATTATACAAGCAGATTCGTTAAGATGAGGAAATAAAAAAATAAAGAAAATCAAATCTATGCTTTTATAAGTGTACATCCAACTCCTTAGTCGGTGGTTACCGACAAAGGCAAATTCCTCGACAAAATATAAGGATAAAATCTCCTATAAGATGTGACATGCGGTTTGTAAGTAATTTGTCGCTAATTGTAACAAAACTAGATTTAATTTATGTTATGTATGTGTATATAAAATAGTTGTATTTTTAAAGCGAAACAGAAAAAAAATGAAAAAAAAAACACAACAACGTTAAAATTAGAAGCGTAGTCAAATATAACATTACAATTTTAAATGCTTAAAGGCAAGGGTGTGAAACTAAAATTAGAATCATCAACCCCTTTGCTAAACTTCTTGAGCTTCATATTTTACACGATTATACCTATTATAACACCAACTCTTTTGTTAAACTAGTTGAACTCAGGTAAAAACAAAAACAAAAAAAAAACCCCAAAAAATTGAAGAAAAACTACTACTAAAAAAAGAAAAATTAATAAATACCCAAAAACCCCACTAATTAAGATGCATAAAAAGTTTGAACATTATGCACGAAAGTAACAACTTATTATGAAAGACATGTATATAATGCAATAGGAATATTAAAATAAGTTGTGTTTTGTATATATAGTACAAGATTGTCAATACGCGTGTTGCTGCTAGAAGCGGTTAATGTTTGTTTTAGCATGCTTGTGTCACATGAACTAAAGTCCAGAATCAAAACTGTAGCCCCTGGTGGGGTTCAAGTGGCAGAGCCCATCGCTGGGTTGAGCTATGAACCATTAAATACTTAATACAAAACGTATCAGAAATTAAATTTGCCGAAAATTGACATATGATTTACATCCAACATTTTTTTTAAGTGAGTCTCATCTTAAGATGTATTTAGGTTATGCATTTCTAATAGTTTTTTGACGGTAATACATATCCATAAAAATCTAAAAATTAAAAAAAAATCCTTTTCGTGTATGAATTTAAAAAGTAACACGAGCTACCTTCGACTCTATATTAGTTTCACCCTGATAGGGAGAGCGCACCAAATGGTCAAAGAGATATATTGTTAAAAAATGTAAAAAATGGATATTAGGAATATCTTTCGTAAATTGTCAGCAATGGAGCTGAGATTGAGAATGTCCCATTAGCTGTCAATGAGCATGTAATCTCTACATAAAGCATTAATGCAATCACGCCTTTGATCATGCATCCATATTATATGCCTCAACTTTACACTTTATCACCCAATCTATAACCAATTCTCACTTTAACCCCTCTTGAAATCTCATTGTGACCTAATGCCTCCTTCAACTTCCACGGTAACCACCTCTTGGCCCTTACCGTCAGTGGTGTTCATTGAGTTGATTTTGAATTAAATATTTAAGAATTGGAGGTTTATTTTCTAATGTTTCCTAACACTTCTAATATTTAAACATGTATTTATCTTTAGTTTATATGTTTTTTTCTCAACAATATGACATAAGTTTTGACATCACTTTAACGTTAAATTATTAAGATATATATGTGTTATATAAGTGTGAGAAGTGTATATATTGTTGTGGATACGATCTACTGCTTGACCCATGCAAAAGAACAAATGCAGGATTCATCGTTGGACCCATTGACCTTATCCAAATAGGTCATCTGGAAGGTCAATCATATAAACCTTTAACAGTTACATAAAGAATAGCCAATTGAGACGTCAAAGTCTCGGTTAAGAAAGAGCTAAAATTATGCATGTGAGTCTTGGTCTAAGAGAAAATTTAATTCTTTTATTGCATTTTACGTTACTTTTACTTTTGTTTGCCACCTTCCTATAAATGGAGGGTGAATATGTACTCTGTATTATCAAAAAAAATAATAAAAGTTGTATTTTCTTCTTCTTATTTCTTTCGAGTATAACCCGCTGTAAGCGTACAACTGTTGGGAGATTGACCATCTTGAATCGGTGTCTGTCAGTTGTCAAGTAGACGTCAAATCAGTATCCCTTACAAGTGTATATAGTTGTCTAAGAAGTGAGTGTGAAATTTGATTATTTTACAAAATTAGAACAACTAATTACTTGTATAAATTAGATTGATTGAAAATTATGAAAAACTGATTTGGATATATTAAGTCCAGACCAGTCACAATCACCCACCCATGGAGAGCGCTGAAACAAATATTTTAGTAAGCATGAGGGAGGTGATCTGACTCACGATCACAAGGGATAAACCAACACATCAACAAATATCTATGACAAGGCGTACGAGATGTTGTAGGACCTAAGAAAGTGATCGCTAAGGTTTAAATATTTGGAACTCAAATAGATCCACTCGTGATCATCTAGCGGGATGTTGGGCAATGTGTCACTCACATCCATAGACCGTAGTGATTTTTTCTTATAACGGTAAATACATCGTTAAAATACATAGATTATCTATTTTATAAAATTTGAATCTATAATATTTGGGTAAGGATAAACATCATATATAATTGGACGCTAAATGTCCTTTGATGCATCTATGGTGATATACTTTTTTGTTTCTTTTTAGTATGGATGGAGTAGACTTGGGGAAGTAGAGAGGTTT
>JBCNJP010000008.1:15252250-15277959 GCA_039602395.1 Deinandra increscens subsp. villosa
CGAGAAGAACCTGAAGGAGGAGATGAGAACGAGCAACCCCCAAAGGTAGTGATAGTTGTGTCAGCTAGTCACTCAGTGAGTTACCACTCTGAGCATCACTCTCACCATATATGCCTCTCCTGCATATCCTGATGATGTTGAAGAAGGACCAGACGAGTCAATTCCTATCCAGGTCGATCAAATAAACGCCATGCCTCAGAAGGGAAACTTAGGGATGTACTAGTAGCTAATCAGATGGCGTCATTTGCAAACGACTCAAAATATCCTTATGTGAATGCAATTCTACAGGGACAATACCAGTCAGTTTCAGATCATTTCAATTATCTCGCATTGCAGAGATCTTGTAGCTTCCAGAAGGCCATGTTTGCACCACCAATGGATCCTTATGCGACTGGAATGCATGCATATCCTATGTAGCCATATCCGCAGATGCCCTATCAGATGCAGACTCCATTCCCATTTCCAGCAACCGATGCCATACCAGCAGCAGTACCAGCAACCGTTTCAGCCACCACAGTTGCCTTATATGCCATATGTAGACCCCCACCATTCTTCTTTTACTAGAGCAAGCCCACCTTACTCTTTTGGGCCATATCAGGGACATACAGGACCAAGTATTGGGTCGCCTGATATGAAGATATTGGCGGAAGAAAACCATATTCTGGCCAAGAGTTTGGAGAAAGTTTACCTTAAGTAAATTCTCTTAAGTACATTAGGAATCCTAGAAATCTCATCCCAGTTAAAAGTGCAATATTATTTGCACATTGGATAAGCAGTAGATAATGGGTCGTACCTATTCTTGTTGGAATCGTATTGATAGTCATTGAAGAATACTGTATTAACAAAACCTTATTACTGTAATCTCCAATAGTTAATATAAATGGTATGAAGTTAGTAACACCTTACGTAATAAACGTTGGTGGGAAAATTGTACCTTAGTGATGTCCCAAAGGTTAATCTTATTGGTTCTGTAAGAACAAAGGTGAAAAACCATAAAATTTTCTAAGTATGAAACTGGCCAAAATCGGCCAAACCCTGGAAATTCAGCTCCAAGTGTATCGCTTGGAGCAAAAGATCTAGTAGGCGATACGCCTGGCAATATAAGCGTATCGCCTAGAAAGGAGGTAATCGTAGGCGATACGTCTAGAATCCATTTCCTGAATTTAATTGATATTTCTCATTTTAAATGATGTTTATACATGTTTATGCAATAGAAACTCACTATTGAAAGTGAGTGAATTGTAGGTAAGAGGGGTAAGCCTAGCGGGATGCTCATCAAGACTACGAAGAACCGATCATATCAAGGATGAAAGACCCGTCAAGTATGTTGTGGAAGAAACATATGTTTTAAGTCAATGATCACTTTTGGATATCAAACACTACTAAGGGTATATTTTGTAAATGCAACCCCAAGTGTTGGGTTTATGGTTGTCAAACTATGTATTTCGAACAAAAAAAAATTCTGGGACCGATTTATAACGTTATAATGTTCAAGTTTGGCATCAAATTGTATACGGGTGTTACAATTTGATATCAGAGCCATGGTTTGAGGGAATTAAGTACTCGGGGAGTACTTGAACTCAAACCTTGAGCTTAGGGAACGGGAAAAGTGATCGATTCAAGCTTGATGAAGCGTCTGGGTAAGGTACATAACCATTAATTGATTGTTGATATTTGTGTTTAATAGGAATAATAGTTCCTATATGCCGGTAAAGGCAGAGTTATTAGCTATCACCGGGAAACGTACAGGGAGGTGTTTTCACACCTAAACCGGGAAGTGCGTGAGTGAAGTGTCCCAGGTAGAAACGGGGTAATGCTAAGGCTAGAAACCTCGTATAAACCTGTGGGAGGATATTTGCCACGACCAATAAGATGTTATAAAAAAAAACTTTCTATGGGAAAAGGTAAATAAAAGCTGTAAGCTAATGAGAATTTTAACTATGTAGATCAATGACGGACCATGATGGCGGTGATACTACATAGGAACAAAGAAGGGAGGCTTTGAGAGCCAAAATATCGGTTAGGTGGGTAGAAACAGGGTAATGCCTAGGCGAGAAACCTCGTATAAACCTGTGGAAAGTTATTGGCCATGAACAATTAAAAAAAAACTAGAAAACCTTGCCAAAGGCAAAGGAATTTGAAATTGATAAGTACCTTTGAATCCTGTTATATTAGGATTATGTTTTTACCTTGTCAGAATCATATAATTGTCAAGCATGATACAATGGGTGGAAAGGAGTTCAAGGGAGCCACCACCATGTATCATGTGGTATTTGATCAAAATTGATTCGTAGGAACCATAAATCATAAATGAGATGAAAATTTATAAAGGTAACAAGATAACATTGTGAAAAGTAATTGTGCAATGTTGTATCTTGAATAGAAATTTGTTAATGTAACAAGATAGCATTGTGACACATAAGTCGGCAATGTTTAATCTAGAAACGCGTGAATATTTATGTTCATGTAGGGTAACCTTGCTATAGGTAAGGAAAACCCTAGAAGTGGTCAGAAGTGATGCATTGATTTTGTAGGACAATTGCCCCTAAGCAAGTGGATGGATGATGACACATACGACTCCAAAATGCATTGGGCTAGGACACGAATGCATAAGGGGGAAGGTACAACCAGGTGGGGCTACCTAACATGGGTTACACTTTGATAAATGGTAACGCATACACGTGTGTCTAAATCGAGTCAAATTAAGAGGTTGGACCCATGAGGTCATAATTTGAAATTGAAATGTGCATATGGAAATTGGTGAAGAACGACTCTATAGGAGCCGTGAAACAAATATAATTAATGGGGAAATTGGTGAAGAACGACTCTGTAGTAGCCGTGAAACCAATATAATTAATGGGGTAATTGGTGAAGAACGACTCTGTGGGAGCCGTGAAACCAATATAGTTAATGGGAAAATTGGTGAAGAACGACTCTGTAGGATCCATGAAACCAATATAATTAATTGGGTAATTGGTGAAGAACGACTCTGTAGGAGCCATGAAACCAATATAATTAATGGGGTAATTGGTGAAGAACGACTCTGTAGGAGCCGTGAAACCAATATAATTAATGGGGTAGTTGGTGAAGAACAACCCAAGAGGGGGTCGTGAAGCTAATAATTTGAAACAGGGTTACAATTGGGACATCTTTGGATGTATAAAGGTTGAACCTTATATGGAATTATCATAAACAAAAGATTAAAGAATAACCATGGAACTAACGAGTCGAATGGTTATATGTTTTAATTGACAAAACCGGTGAGACGGTTGAATGATGTTTATTGTGCAGTATCATAAATGGATAACAGATATCGACTTTACACAATGTGAATGATTTTAAAGTGACCCGGAATAAAACCCAAGTCTGGAATCGATTAAAATTTGAAATAGAAAATAAGAACAAGGAGAAACAGGTTATTACATATGCTAGAAAACCCGTAACTCTATTAAATGATTGACGTTTAACAAAAGGTGTGAAGTAACCTTGTTTAAACGCAAGAAAACTCATGGTGTTGAGTCATGTTGATTCTCGTTAAAAGTTTTGTATAACTAATAGGGGATCGAAGCTGTTAGGTGGGTGATCGACCCAGCTTTATGGGTAAGGCCCACATGTAATGATGGCTATAAAACCAGGAAAGACGCTAGAAGTGACCGTTCTTGAAGCCGCACAAAGGATTTCCATGTAAGTAAGTATCCTCAAGATATTCCAAATAAAAGTTGGAATGTAATATGAACAAGTAATGGTTCGTAAGAACCATAATTATGCGCTAAAATGTTATGTGATCGAATAATGGTTAGAAAGAACCCTTTCAACATGTTAAATTCTTTAGAAATGATCCTTTGGGATCATAATACTGATTATTTGATGATTGCTAGCAAAATGGTTCAAAGGAACCATGGAAACACAAAAATATGATAATGTGCCAACGTGTCAAATGAACAATAAATGGTTAATAGGAACCATACCCATGGATTAGTTTGTAATCGGATGATAAAAAATTCATAGGAATTGTACCAATAATGATGAGGCAAGACGGATAAAGTCTTGCTAAACATCATATTGATACGAAATAGCTAAATGACTCTTAGGAGCCATGGCTTGATTAGAACGTGTATATTGATGTGTAAATGATCTAAAGGAATCATATTTAATGTGGTACATGTTAAAGGCAAGTAAATAAGCAAAGAATTGATCGATGTACGACACATCGAATTGTTATAGATGGAATGGTGAAATCCTAAAAAGGGTTATGGGATGGTATAAATGGCTTTTAGAGTCATAGGAACCATCCAGTAAAAATGTACTACATTATCGAATGTGAAATGTAAATATCAAGTGATATGCTAAATGCTTGCAAATATTGCTATACTGCTTAATATGTGTAGGTACAGTTAGATTGTGCAAGGATACTGTTGGGTTACGACAGTGGCATTCGGCTCTCGGTAATAGCAATATTTTTTTTTGTGAAAATAATTATTTACAATAAATAATTATTTAATCAATTACCGAACATATTAAATATGATAATTAAATTAACAATTAATTTAAATGGCAGCGGAAAACGTTTTAATATGTTAACGCGAAAAACCAGACAATTAACGTAAACCATAAGCAACAGGATTCGACAATCACCATAAACGCAAACACCAAAACGCATTTATATAAAACGCGACATATCATAAAATAAATAAACGATAAAATCTAAACAATAACAAGTTTAGATATACCTGAGTGGTGATTCAAACAGACGTTCGAGACACTGGAAGTCAACGGGTGACACTAGGGTTTCGCAAGGTGATTTGACGGGCAAATCGAAACGACCTCGCAGATACGGAATTCCCTCGGTGACACGGCACCGAAATCCCATACGTCGGATAGGCGCGAAATTAGGGTTTCGCGGACGACGGCGGAACACGCGGGTGACACGGTTCGCGGCTAGGGTTTGTCGGCGGTAGAACCGGCGACGGCGAGGAGGGGTGGCGGCCGGCTCGGGCGGCGGCGGTGAGCGACGGAGATGCGGCGACGGTGCGACGGTGCGATCCGGGGTCGCGGTGGCTACGGCTCGGATGCCGCAGGCTACGGTGGTGCGCACGGCGGCGGCGGACAGGAGCGGTGGCGGCGGCGGTTTTCGGACGGCACGGCAGAGGCTCCGACTTCGGCTTGGCGTGGAACTACCCGGAAGGAAGAACCACGGTTGAAGGTGATGAGGATTGTCTCGCGAATGACAGGATGAAACCACCGGAGAAAGGCGGCGGCGACGGCTCCTTGGTGGAAGCCGAAAATCGCAGAGAGGAGGGAGAGGGAGGAGGTCTGCGATTTCCTTAGTCTGACGACTAGGGTTTCGCCCCTTTTAATCAGTTATAAATAACTGGTTAATTTCCCATTTAGTCCCTCGATTTAAAATCCTTTTAAATCAAACCTTTTAACTTTACTTGACTAAACTTTTAATCTTATTAAACCTTTTGTCGTAAGCCGATAATTAACGAAGATTAAAATAATAATCCATTCGTTAAAGTCGTCCAAGACGTAGATCCAATTTATCGTCTTTGTCGCTAAATTAATCATAACGATTAATCAGGAATAATTAATTGATCATTTATTAAACCAGTTAACAAATGAATAATTAATTCTTCTGCGAATATGCCGGTTATTTAGTAAGCGGACTTAAATACCCGTTGCCTCCGGTGTAACTCTTACGGGTCTTAACCGGGTCGGGTACTTGATTTAGTCGGGTCTGGACACCTAAATCCAACAGTCTCCCACTTGGACTGATCACGACTAATAATCAAGATACAGTCAGAGGTGCTCTAGCTACACGTGGCTGTCCCAACCAGTCATGACACTTCAAGTCAAAACAACCAAGGCATATCAGTAAACTTGTGATATAGTTTAGACTTATGGTATTTGTATGTTCATCAGATCCTTTCTGTACGAGACATCAATCGAACTAGAGACATGGATTTATTCATTCTCTATCATGTTCGATCATTGTATTTCTCGTTGTTCTGTTTGAAGTGGTCCAATCAAACACACAGTAAGTTTGGGTAAGGCATTACACTTAACACTTGGAACTAACGAGAGGGCCCACAATGTCAAACTGTTGCATTATCAATGCAAGAGCACAGAATCCCATATTGACTACATACAACTCCCACTAAGCTTCAGATCCATTCCCAAAAGTAACCGTTATGGCTGGCAGTTACGCGACAGCGTTAAGCTACAATCAAAGAACGTTCTTTGGCAGACGGGAGGTCGCTCATGTATCTCAGGTCGAAGGATACCGTTGAGTATACCATCAATCAGAATTGTCTTATGATTAAATCCATGAAGACACTTTGATGCGAGTTACGTCCTGACGTCATTCTCTAATGGGGCCTTGTGAGTCTGGAAGTCAACACCTTAAGTCCAGAGTCAGAATAGTCTTGCTTCAGGCGTTGCTCCCGCTATGTCTGATCGACTACGGACCTTTAGAATATTAGCGAAATACTCATGGATAATAAAACGTATAAAATTCGAACGCGTTACGCAGAATTCAAAGTCCTGTCTAACAGCTTAGAGGAGATCGAATGATATGGTGCAAACGATAATGCTCGACATCCAACACTAAAATCGAATATCGATGTGATGCAGAATTCATGCACTATCCAATAGTGTCATTTCACTGGTCTGACCTGATCATTGAAAACTATAAACTCGCAATCATTTCCTCGAGTTTCGTTTTAGGATTGCCAATATCTGTTGTTTCTTAAGATTCAGTGTTTATCTTGAACAGTGAGTCTTCTTAAGTGAATCGAACTTGTGATAATGTAGTGCCCTTGGTAAGAACATGTAAGACTGTGTTATCACTTGAGCATGTTAACCGACTATTTACAGAGTCGAATTAACCCTTTGAATGTTTTACGTCATTCTTAGTTCAGATTCAATTAAGGTGGCTATCAATGTTCGACGAGCATAATTGGTACTTGGTTAATGAACATATATTCCCTTTCATCAGTGTTTAGTAGTGATGATGTGATTTTCCATCTATGGTCATGGCGTAACACTTTACGGCAACATTCCATGCAATATTCAAGTATTGGATTTATTTTCGCATCATATTTAGTATGATTCGAATTGTTTCAAGAGATTGATCGTATTAAGGGTTGCTCGGCCATTTAATGATCAATGCTTAATTTAATCTTGAAACTTATAATTAATTGAGGTGTCATTTGAAATATTACTCCAGTAAATTTAAATGATCTTTAGATCGGCACTTGATCGTTATTCCGGTAAGGATCAGGGGCGATGCTCCCACTTGCTTGAGGCAGATTGACATTCCCTATCATCATCCTTCTTTCAAACCGTTTGGATACCAATTTACACGAAGAAAACGTGGCAATCAATTTTCGTTTTCAAGAACGAAATTGTTCGATGTCGTAGCGTGTGGTACGGTAATCGAATGCTTAATATCCAGATGTTATGACTTACTCATAAGTTCAAAGACGATTGACAAAGTCATTTCAGAGTTTGATAGCACGGAGATGCTTTCGTCTATGATTGTTTGAAAGTATCTCGTGATGATCGAGATGATGATTTATTCTATCGGATTCTCGGGTCCGACATTAGAGGATGTTTCCCTTATTCAGGTAAGGTTAACATACAAACTCTAATCAGAATGTCACTATGTTTCGTTAAGCAACAATCCATTATTGGTGAAACATTGTTGGTCTGCTCGCCTCGTTTAGATGCGAGAGTTGCATTACATGATCCAGCGATTTATCAGAATCACCTTTCTCTAGATATTTAAAGATCTAGGTTTGGACATGTAATTACTAAATTCCATCTTCGCAAGATACTGGTCTTGGGATTGGAAGTTAGTTATGCAAGTGATGTGTGAAGGGGCGTTATGGTTACAGAAGGTCAAGGGCTTTTGTTGTGGCAAGTCATCAGTCTTGTGTTTATTGGTTTCTAGATGAAACAGTGAATCGTTGTACTAAACCTTTTAGTGCATGTCGGATTCAAAACACACGTGAGTACAACTATTGTAGTCTAAGACTTCCAAGATGTATTTAGGTATGCACATGTAATGGTAATGTGCACCAGTGGTGGTGTGACCATTCTACAATGTTGTAATCAACAAGTGATTATTCTTGTAGTAGTTTAGCTGGTGATTCGAACTCATATGAGCAAACGTCCACTTGAAGCAGAGGATTGATATGTTCATATGGTTGTAGATTGAAAAGTTGATCTTCAATCGGTTCGACTTGATTTAATATTCTTGACGTCGGATGGTTCAAAGTCATAGGACTTTATGAACTACCGTTATGTCGTGCGTTGTCTCGTAACAATTACGATATACGCTTAAGGCATTATAGCTTTGATGGGATATGATAACTAAAAGGGTATCATGTCGCATTTAAGCTAGCCTTGATCAAATCAAGTGCACCAGGCTAGAAGGTATGTTGTTATGTGATTTTGAATTTAATCTAACAAAAGGTTGAATCAAATTCAAAGTAGATTAAAACAATCATGTATGTTTCGAAAATCAACCATTGTCAAAACATGTCATAATCAAAATCCAAGGAAAGCAATTCGTTCATCCTGGAAAACAACCAGGGAAAACCAACCAAAACAAGTTGTTTCAAAATTACCAAGAATTGTTTTAAACCGAAAACTTGAGACACGAACTTTATTTAGGTGCGAAAATCGCAGAATAGCTCAGTGTCATCTTGGCTTGCTTCCTTTCAGCTTCATGCACCTACAAAATGTAAAGTATGTCAAACATATATTTTGTAGGAATAAGTGAAGCATCATACAACATAATCTTATGTGTATACCTGAGGAATTACCCGGCTGGGCTTTTCCGCTCTTCACCTTGGCAAGATATTCTGGGCAGTTTCTTTTCCAGTGCCGCATCTTGTGGCATTCAAAACACTCGCGCTGTTCAGGCGGCGGTGCCTTGGTTGCCTTAGTCTTGCCCTTCTGGGAGCTTCCAGACGCTCTGGTGACAGCTGCCTTGCCTTTCTTCTTGTTCCCACGCCTACCCTTCTTTACCTCGGGCTTCTTGACGCCTCCTGATCGGATCGCGAGTACATCGGGTGCCTTACCGTTAACAAAATTAACTTCAGCGGTCTTAAGCATACCGTGAAGTTCAGTCACTGTCTTTACCATGCTATGCATGTTAAAGTTTACCCAGAAAGGGGTGAAGGCACTGGACAGTGAGTGAAGAATCAGGTCAGTCGCCATTTCGGCAGGAGTGACGTAATTCAGTTTTGCTAAGCGGTCGATGTAACTCTTCATCTTCAGGACATGAGGGCTGACGGGAGCGCCTTCGGCCATGCGACAACTAATGAGTGTCACAACGGTGTCATAGCGCTCTTGTCGGGCCTGAGTTTCAAACATGCCCCTTAGATCACCGATCATCTGAAAAGCCGTCCTGTCAACCATGTTTTTCTGGATCTCAGAATCCATGGTGGCTAGCATAAGACACGCGACATTCTTGGCATTTGTTCGCAGTGTGTTATGGGCATTTCGCGCCGCGGCCGCGTCAGCTTCAGGTTCTTCAGGAACCTCAGCCTCTAACACGTTTTCCATGTTAGCCATTTTCAGGACAATTTTCAGATTCCTTTCCCAATCAAGGAAGTTGGCGCCATTAAGTTTCTCCTTCTCAAGGAGAGACTTGAGATGGAAAATCTCTTGGTTTGCGTGGTTAGCCATCTGAAACAAATAGGCAAATGTTTTAGTGTTTCGATGTTTGATTCGTATTCAAGGATGGAAAGCTAATCTTGAATAGGAATCGGCAATTCAGTTAGTTAGACAATTTCTCCAGACAGCGTAAAGTGCTTTCAAAATTTCTTAGTAGCTGAACGGACAACGATTGTCACTTATGACTGTCACAACTCCCGTTATGGGGCTTTCGCGAACGGATCAACGAAATACGTTTAGGCCCATCCATGCCCATTTTGTCTACAAGCCGACCAGAGGTACGGTGTTGAAATACTCCAATACCAAAGGTGCGTGTAAAGAAAATAGTATTTGTCCTAAGTGGTCAGTGTGTGCGTACGGTGTTGAAATACTCCAATACGCTCACCTTGGAAGATACCCTAAACACCATGTTCGGTGTTGAAATACTCCAACACGGATGTATCGGTCAATATGTTCCAAGTTAGACTTGACATAGGATGGCATAGACTACCGGTTTTAGGCTTACCAGATAGGATTATTAGGTCATATTTTAATATTCAATGTGACGACAGGTTTTATTAATCCTATCTCACTCGGGTCGATCATTTAAATAACCTAAGTATTAATGATCTATGTGTCGCGAGACGATAACCAATTTTATTAATGTTCGATTACTTTATCGAAAAATTCGAATTTAATGTCGAATTAAATTGGTTAATAAATTTTATGAAGTCGTAATAAAATTAGGACTTTTATTTAATCGATTGAAAAATTAGTTTTATATCGATAAAACTAAGTTTGGATTTTAGTTGGCGCGTTAATCAAATTAAGACAAGCAACCAAAACAAGCAAACACACATGTACATATCCGGCCATGCAGGGGCTTCGATATTGTCAGAGCCTATGACAATATCGAATAAGGGCAAGGGACATAAAAGTAAATCAACCACGAGAACAGAAAACTCCCTGATCGACTTAGTTACTCCCACTGGCTTCAACAAGCTTCTGCGCGTCATTGGGAGACGTCGGTTTCGTTTTGACTTCTAGCCATTTTCGAAAATCCCATAAAGGGATAATCTCAAATGGGTCCTTGTATCAAGCTCTTCTTGTTCGTCCAGGCGAAGGTGAGCGATAACAAATTAAAATAAAACTATTCTATTTTAAATAATTACAATTTTGAACCCAGTAAAATTGGGCCAATCCAAAACAAAACAACATGGGCCTAATGGGCCAAACCATAACGAATCCATGACAAAATTAAATGGGGTTGGGCCGAATATGCACGAAAGATAATTCAATCAATTATGTTGAATCGGGTTATGTTTAGTGGATCCAAATCGACTAAACATATTAAAAGGCGATTCATTCAATTTCGCGACTTTCGGGTTCAGAACCCCAGTTCGCGAAAGCACACCGGTTTAAAACGACCGGTTTGGGTTTAAGTGTGGTGATCAAGGCTCTGATACCACTGTTGGGTTACGACAGTGGCATTCGGGTCTCGGTAATAGCAATTTTTTTTTTGTTGAAAATAATTATTTACAATAAATAATTATTTAATCAATTACCGAACATATTAAATATGATAATTAAATTAACAATTAATTTAAATGGCAGCGGAAAACGTTTTAATATGTTAACGCGAAAAACCAGACAATTAACGTAAACCATAAGCAACAGGATTCGACAATCACCATACGCGCAAACACCAAAAACGCATTTATATAAAAACGCGACATATCATAAAATAAATAAACGATTAAATCTAAACTAATAACAAGTTTAGATATACCTGAGTGGTGATTCAAACAGACGTTCGAGACACCGGAAGTCAATGGGTGACGCTAGGGTTTCGCAGGGTGATTTGACGGGCAAATCGAAACGACCTCGCAGATACGGAATTCCCTCGGTGACACGGCACCGAAAATCCCGTACGTCGGATAGGCGCGAAATTAGGGTTTCGCGGACGACGGTGGAACACGCGGGTGACGCGGTTCGCGGCTAGGGTTTATCGGCGGTAGAACCGGCGACGGCGAGGAGGGGCGGCGGCCGGCTCGGGCGACGGCGGCGAGCGACGGAGATGCGGCGACAGTGTGACGGTGCGATACCGGGGTCGCGGTGGCTGCGGCTCGGATGCTGCAGGCTACGGTGGTGCGCACGGCGGTGGCAGACAGGAGCGGTAGCGGTGGCGGTTTTCGGACGGCACGGCAGAGGCTCCGACTTCGGCTTGGCGTGGAACTACCCGGAAGGAAGAACCACGGTTGAAGGTGATGAAGATTGTCTCGCGAATGACAGGATGAAACCACCGGAGAAAGGCGGCGGCGGCGGCTCCTTGGTGGAAGCCGAAAATCGCAGAGAGGAGGGAGAGGGAGGAGGTCTGCGATTTCCTTAGTCTGACGACTAGGGTTTCGCCCCTTTTAATCAGTTATAAATAACTGGTTAATTTCCCATATAGTCCCTCGATTTAAAATCCTTTTAAATCAAACCTTTTAACTTTACTTGACTAAACTTTTAATCTTATTAAACCTTTTGTCGTAAGCCGATAATTAACGAAGAAAAAAATAATAATCTATTCGTTAAAGTCGTCCAAGACGTAGATCCAATTTATCGTCTTTGTCGCTAAATTAATCATAACGATTAATCAGGAATAATTAATTGATCATTTATTAAACCAGTTAACAAATGAATAATTAATTCTTCTGCGAATATGTCGGTTATTTAGTAAGCGGACTTAAATACCCGTTGCCTCCGGTGTAACTCATATGGGTCTTAACCGGGTCGGGTACTTGATTTAGTCGGGTCTGGACACCTAAATCCAACAGATACAACTAGCAGGGAAGCTATGAGACGAGATTCCTACTAGGATTATCGTCAAGGTAAAACATCTATGTTATGATAAACAATATACTTATGACTTATAGATGCCATAGAAATGTGAGAAGAATTAAATGGCTTGAAGAACAATAAACTTGCCTTATGGGACAAGTAGCAAAAATAAACATATCTATGAAGTCTAATAATTAGAGTTAAGCTCTAAATAAATTGATGATGAATTTAGACAAGATTACATTGAGACATCATTGATGTGAAATGTTGAATCTTGTAGGTAAACATTAAGCGGGTATCAAAGGGTTCAAAGGGACCATAAACATGAGTAATTATGTTGTTGAATTGATAAATGGGTTCATAAGAACCATAGTTATCTGTAAATGTAAATTGTTAACTAAATGGTTCATAGGAACCATAGTCATCTTAAATGAATGATAAACGTTGGCTAAATGGTTCATAGGAACCATGGCAACATGAAAAATGGTCGATTGTTAGATATTAGCTTGATGGTTCATAGAAACCATAGCAAAGTTAAATTGTAATGTAAATGAGTTAAATGGTTCGGAAGGAATCATGTTAAATTAAATAAGGAATGTTGACTATAAATGGTCCATTGGAGCCAGAAAATAGTCAAAGTATGGCAACATGGAGGAAAATGGTTAAAGAAAACCATTACCATGTGCCATGAGTTAACTAATCATAAATGGTTCATAAGAATCATAGATCATTAAGGGAAAACGAGTTAGTAAGATGTGGATTGTAATTGATGTCCGAATAATAGAGCCCAAGTTAATGGGTCGAACGGGTTAAAATAGATAAATGGTCCGTAAGAACCATAATAGAATGCAAAAACAATTGCCTAATGACTTATATGATTAGTTGAGACCCATGCTAATGGGTCAAGTAGGTTAAATAGCTCTAAAAAGCCACAGATGTGAATTCCTATATTGTAGGACTACATGGCGAATTAAAAAAAGTAAATGGTTGGAAAGATCATGATATATGAATACATGATGTATGACTATAAATGGTTCATAGGATCCATAAATAGTCAAGAATTTGGTAACAATGGATGGAAATGGGTTAAAGGACCCATCATCATGTACCAAAGGCAAAATGATCATAAATGGTTTGTGGGAACCATGGATCAATATTAGTTAAATCGTTATACCAAACACATAAGATTGTGGTAATCTAAAATATGAAACTCATGATAGTGGGTTAAATGGGTTGGATGACTCTAAAGGGTCAAAATGGTATGTTATTTGTTGTAGTGTTATATGAGGACTTCAATTGTTGACTACATGAGCCATAATTGATATGATCATGACAAGGGCACGCATAAAGGCAGCCCAAAAATAGGCAAAAGTCCTATGTAGACGAAATGTGGACACCCATTGGGTTCAAAATGGGAGCATAGAAAAGGCTCTAACTTGACATGGGAAGTTGGGAATGAGATGCAACGTTACTACCGTCATTTATTTGGTACGTAAAATCGTTTCGGGGACGAAACCCCTTTAAGGGGGGTGGAGTTGTAACATCCCAAATTTTTAATAAATAAAATTCTCGTTAAACATCTAGTTGAAATAATCTAGTAGCTAAAATAACCCCTAATATTATTAGAAATACTTGTCACAAGTAAATATCAGGGTGCATTGTGTAAAATTAGTGTTTTGTGTTAATTAAAATAAAGAACTAAGGTTAAGGAGCCAGAACTGTAAATTTCAAAAGTTAGAATTAACAAAAGAGAGGAGAAGAGGAGGGAGGTCGCAGATGTGACCTGTGCATCGACCTAGCCCCTCTTCTTTGCCAAAAATCGGAAATTCTGCATCAAGGGGCTTTGAGCTGCGATTTTATCATATTGGGGGTAGAATTAGAAGTGTTTTTCATCCTCTAAACTATTCTTGGTGTCAAGTAAGTTAAACCCCAATTCCTTGCATGTGATAATCTCGAAAATTAGGGGTTAAAAATCTGAAATTGTTGGTGTTATATGAATCTCTTGATGTTAGGAACTTCACTTGTTGCATAAATGTCTAGTTTGGTAAGCAATTGATGAAGTAATCATCAATCTCTCTTACTTGAACCACTATGTTAGATGACTACATAAGAAAGTCATGAAATAAGTTCTATTAAGTGATTCTTAACATGATTATAATGTTGTTTGATGAAATAATGATGGGTTGGTGATGGATTGCACCAACACTATGCTAAATGGTTAATTGGAGATTCAAGGGATGGGGTTATGTGTGTGTGTATAAGTATGCACACAAGGTGTTTGATAAAACTCCTAAAAGAACCAAAATGTTGGTAAAGGAATCAAATTTCTAGACTTTGAGCTAAAATGATCTTGGTGAACTAAATGTTCACAAATTAACCCATCATGATGAAATTATGACCATTAGTTATCATGGTTAATGTATGCCTTAACTAATATTGTGGTGTTAACGAAATCATGAAGCTAGATGTGAACTTGATAAATATGCTTAATTGACATCTATGTGAAATTGTAATTGTGTAGCATGGAAATCATATTAATGAAATATGTGGTATGAATGCTATTATGATAAAGGTCCTAATATTGTTAGTGACCCTTTAGGTGATCAAGTTGACAATGATAACAACCAAGGTGTTGGTGGAAGTGGAAACTCAAGCTCATAAGGTAACATCATTTATGTTACAAGTAGTAGATACAAAAATGTGTAAATCCATACAATGGAATATACTATGAGCTATATTATGGGTGACGAATGGTTCTAGGAACCATGAAGCCTAATTGCCAAAAAGATTCTTCAATTGCTAGATTTGACCACAGGAAAGATTCGGAGGAATCATAAAGCGAATAACAAGTTACAATGGGCGGAAATGGGTTTAAAGAGCCTATGCCATGTAACAAGAAAAGAAGGATCATAAATGGTTTATAGAACCATAGATCCTAAAAACTTAGATGTGGTTAAATAAAGCATTGGAAGATACCAAAGGCAAGGACCCGTCTTAATGGGTCAAATGAATAAATGGGTCATTTGGACATTATCTACAAGGGTTATGCAATCCAACGACAAGTAAATTAATATGAATGTAATTATGTGTCTTGGGACATAGAAACTCAAACAAAATGGTTAAGTGAGGAACTTAATCCTTAATGGATGTGTAGAACCAATCAAGGTATGTGCATACAATCATGTTTATCCCTAATTCTTGTATATGTGAATATAGTTGCAAAATCCACGTTGTAGACCTTATTTGGTTCATAACATTCTGGAATGACACAAGGAAATCCCTTAACGGGTCAAACGGGTCAAACAGGTCGGGTGAACCCGAAGTTGGTTATTATATCGTAACCATGACTAAGGTGTGTATTTTGACTTATAAACATGTTTTAAATAGTGTTTTGAAGGCTTGGAATGGCTGGGAGAAGTCCCTAAAGAATCTGGATGAAATTGGCAAAATTGGTGAAAAACCATAAAATTTTCTAAGTATGAAACTGGCCAAAATCGGCCAAATCCCCGGAAATTCAGCTCCAAGCGTATCGCTTGGAGCAAAAGATCTAGTAGGCGATACGCCTAGCAATATAAGCGTATCGCCTAGAAAGGAGGTAATCGTAGGCGATACGCCTAGAATCCATTTCCCGAATTTAATTGATATTTCTCATTTTAAATGATGTTTATGCAATAGAAACTCACTAATGAAAGTGAGTGAATTGCAGGTAAGAGGGGTAAGCCTAGCGGGATGCTCATCAAGACTACGAAGAACCGATCACATCAAGGATGAAAGACCCGTCAAGTATGTTGTGGAAGAAACATATGTATTAAGTCAATGATCACTTTTGGATATCAAACACTACTAAGGAAATATTTTGTAAATGCAACCACAAGTGTTGGGTTTATGGTTGTCAAACTATGTATTTCGAACAAAAAAAATTTCTGGACCGATTTATAACGTTATAATGTTTAAGTTTGGCATCAAATTGTATACGGGTGTTACAACTACTGATGTGCTTTAAATTACACATCATTTTATTAGTCAAACACCCATGAATTTTTATAGTTTATGCATTATTTTGGTCTATTTTACCCTTGTTTGCTGTTAAATGTCATAAACAGGTAATTAGAGGGGGCTAAAGTGATATTTGAGGAATTTACGAAGTTTTGGGGCTAAATTGTACAAGAATTGAAGATCTGACTTTTTCTCCACGTCACAACCCGTGATAGCCATCACGGCCTGTTTAAAAGCTAACAGAAGAAACCCTAATTCGTAAATTCATGGCGGCGCTCACGACCTGTCACCATGTCACAACCCGTTACGCCTAGTTTATGAAACCCTAATCTTTCACTATAAATACCCAATTGTTTTGTCATTTCAAGAGGTTACACAATTGAAACCAGAAGAATACAAAAGCTAGAAGTCAATATTCCAAGACTTAGAAGATCCCAAAAGTGTCCAATAGTTCGAGAGATTGAAGCATTCGAATATTCGAAGATCGATAAACTTCAGTTTGCATTTACAATGATGTTTACTTACATTTATTTTGCTTTTTTCATTAGTTTAGCTACTTTGTTATTGCTACCATTTGCTTTCTTATTTTCTTTCTAACAGTTATTAGGAATTGTGACAAAATCCTGATGATAATAATTAGGTTTAGTTTGATTACACCATTGCTTCCATAGGTCAACCCTGAGTTGCTCTTAGTGCTACCATACGATAACTCTGCTTTCCTATATGTGCATGCGTAGTTACAAGATGATTTAGGTTTATAAATTTAAAGGTCATTTTTGCATCTATGATTTATATATACTTGTCTGCATCAAAGGCATTTTGGCGCCGTTGCCGGGGAAGCAAGTCGTCATTCTGGATACTTCATTATGGCTGTGGTTTTGCATTTTCTTCATTCATAATTTCAGAAAAAACCAAAAAAAAAATCTAAAAACTAGAAAAAATATAAAAAAAATTCTTCTGCTATTTCCACTTGTGCGAATCATCCCCTTCTGATTCAAGCTTTTGAAGATCCTGAACGCGTTATACACCAAGCAGGAAGGATGGGGGATGCAGCGCAACGTACGATCGCTGAGTGCACAAAGCCAACACTCAAAGGAAGGCAATCGAGCATCACAAGACTCACCATTCAGAGGAAGTTTGAGATCAAGCCTGGAGTCATCCAGATGTTTCTGAACACGTCGTAGTTCCACGGGTTAGCGGAGGAGTCCACACGCGCACATTGACACATTTCTCATAATGTGTGACACATTCAAACTCGATGGTCTTACTAACGATGCAGTCTTGCTTTGTTTATTTCCATTCACTCTGGCAGGCAATGCCAAAACTTGGCTTAAGACCCTACCAGCAGGTTCCATCACTACATGTGTAACACCCCAACCCGTAAAGGTCGAGATATCACTATTAAAGATATCAAATCAAAATTTCCTTCATAATTATAGCATAGTCCAAAGTCTTAAAGGAACCAACAACCAAAACAACAAAAGTTCAAGGGAAATCCTAATTAACGTCTTATTTAAAATACTGAAATAAAATAACATAAAGCCTAGATTCCACTTGCTCTCATCCCCAAGTTCCCGGATTTTCCTGATTACCTGGAATAAAAAAAAAACATAGCAAACACACAAAGGAAAATACGGCTGAGCCAAAAGTTGCTCAGTAACGGAGAAACAATAGTAAACGAGTAAGGATCTTAAGCGGAAATAATTTCAAAACGAGACATGTGACAGAATAGAACTGAACAGAACATATAACTGAATTTAACGGAACATATAACAAAATACATATCAAATCTACACGACAATTAATCAAGAAAGTAGTCGTGTAACATATAAGGGAGTACCCAAAGAGCCAGAACAAAGGTGTACATAGCTAGCTAGGCTAATGTACGAGTAGAGATGGCGTGTGTGGCGTACACAC
This sequence comes from Deinandra increscens subsp. villosa, assembly GCA_039602395.1. Classification (NCBI taxonomy): domain Eukaryota; kingdom Viridiplantae; phylum Streptophyta; class Magnoliopsida; order Asterales; family Asteraceae; genus Deinandra; species Deinandra increscens. The sequence goes on from JBCNJP010000008.1 coordinate 15,270,653, forward strand.
GTTACCCCATCCCCCATATAACATATAACTTATAACATATAACGTATAACGTATAACTGAACTAGGATCGATCCATACGCCTCTAGTGGCCTAAGTACTACACAAGCACCTAATAGAGACGCCGTGAGTATTATTAAGCACCTCACGAAAATGCCTCGTCATTTACGCCCATATGACGGATCAGAAATGCTCGGGTACAGAGTAACAAACATATAAGGCAAAATACTGAAAGTAACTAGCCTATGGGAACATGCAATAATGAGTACAAGTCTAATAAGTATATTGCAATGCTACAAAGATTAGGCTACTTAAATCTGAACATATCACATATTAACTTTTACAGAACAAAACTAATATCAAACAAATCAAGCGGACCATAACGTGTCAAATGCCGAAGGCCAAAGGGGTCGTAACCCGGAATAGAGAAAAAAGATACTAAAAGTACAAAGGGTCGGAATCCGTACCTTAGACAATTAAGCAAGAAGCAAAGCAACGGGTAGGGTCGCCTCTAATAATTACTTGAGCCTATAATATATTTATAATAACAATCAAATTACTAAAGTTCACTTTTATAACCCAACTTTGTCATTATTCGAGTCCCGACGACAAGTGGTTGAGGGTTACATACAACCCGTTGAAAAGTTGCTAACACTATATATATTTTAGTAGCGACATAAGAAAATACACAGCTCCTTGTATACATCATAAAATACTTAATTTATTTACCTAAAGACCTACCTATTCAAGAGGTTTACATGCTCTCGACCTTTATATGATTGGTTACTTTAGTAGCACGGTAGACTATCTGTTATATTAATTTGATATACATGAACCATGTTAAAAATCAATAGTTTACATCTTCAGGTTCATAGATTAATTCATAAATAATTAAACATAAGTTGAAATCCCTTTTAACATGTGCCTGCATGTTAAACCCAAACCCCATATCCATTCTAACAGCAGAACCCGATGATCAATTTATATGGTTCTATCCAAATTAATACAACTTGTAAATTATCCTTACATACTAATTATTCACTGGTTTGACCACGTACGTGGATTGGAGTATGAGGGTTAACCTAGCAAGTTAATTAAAAGGAGGCAATGGACATGAATCCGGCGTGTACGGTTTTAGTCGTCGGAACAATCGAGGTCACATGAACAGATTTACCAAAATGTGGATTGAATGGGATAATTAGAGCTTACCTCAGTCGCGGAACATAAACAAATCGGAATGAAGAATACGAATAGCTTAAACAACTGTGTTTCGGTGAAACTCGATCGAAGACGGCCGTGTAAGACAACTATGCATGTGGTAAAACAAATTAGCAGACTTTAAACATACGGCTCAACAAAGAAGGACAACCCAAGATTGGTTTTAGTACCTGGATTGGGAATGGATCTTACAACTTGCAGTAGCAGCGGGGCTGATTCGAGAGTGTTCGCGGTGCTAGTCTTCACTCGATCCGATAACAAAATCGAGGGCTAATCAGTGATTAATTCTAATACATACACACCGAACAACAACGATTAACAGTGAACATATTTGTTACCTCCACTTGAGAAGTCAAATGGTGATGAACCCGACGCGGTTGATCGGTAAGCTATGACAGCTGGGTAGCGTTCCACGATCCAGTTGGTGCCTTCGTCACTTGCAGATGAAGGTGTAGCGTAGTGGCAGAACTCGTACGGTAGCAACAGTAGCACCTACAGAGAAGTCGTTTTGCGGTGGTGGGTTATGGTGTCGCCGAAGATTCACGAGGGTTGCGGAGAGAGATCGAGGATGAATATGAGGGGATTATATGGTGGTAGATAGCCATGGAAGGCGCCGATTTCTCGGTTGTTTGTTATGGATGGAGATAGGCTCTAATTGAACGACGATGGAGGAACAGATCTAGTTGTTTTCAGTTTTGACTTTGAAGTCAAAATCTCACTTGTATATCTGATTTTTTTTTCTTTCGTGAGCCAGGGGAGGATTACCATTTATATATATAATTCTTTGCTTCTTTATTTTTTTTTCAACAAATTTTCTTCTTTATAGTATTTATTATTATTTTTACTTTCTTCTAATTTATTTTTATTCTTGAATGTTAAAGTTTCGGGTATTACAATTCTACCCCCCTTAAAATAAATTTCGACCCTGAAATTTGCTAGGTACGGAACATGACTTCAACCATTCAAAACACATACTTTCAGAACATAACGGATTAGGATATTGAGAACGAATTGAATCTTCCATTTCCCAAGTAGCTTCGTGTGCAGAATGATTCCTCCATAGAACCTTAACGAAAGGAATAGTCTTGCGACGCATAACACGTTCTTGTCGATCCAGAATAGCTTCAGGTTCTTCTTCGAGAGATAAGTCTTCGCGAATAAGATGGAGCGGATAGTTCACGACATGAAGCGGATGATAATTATACCCTCTTAAAAGAGATACGTGAAACACGTTATGCACATGAGAAAGTTGAGGTGGTAAGGCTAAACGGTATGAAGATTCTCCAACCCTATCCAAAATTTCAAAAGGTCCAATGAACCTAGGGCTGAGTTTTCCTTTAATACTGAAACGACGTACGCCTCGGCAAGGCGATACTTTCAGAAATACACGATCACCTTCATTAAACTCTAATTCACGACGATGTCGGTCTGCATAACTCTTTTGTCTACTTTGTGCTTCTTTTAGTTTTTCCCGGGCAACACTGACTTTTTCATTTGTAATCTGAACTAACTCGGGTCCCTCAATCATCCTTTCACCAACCTCTTCCCAATATATGGGTGCTCTACACTTACGTCCATATAGTAACTCGAATGGTGCCATGTCAATACTAGCTTGCCAACTATTGTTGTAAGCAAATTCAACCAAGCAGAGATACTCGTCCCAGTTCCCTGTCCACTCTAAGGCACAAGCTCGTAGCATGTCCTAGAGTGTTTGAATAGTGCGCTCTGACTGGCCGTCAGTCTGAGGATGAAAAGCAGTACTAAACTTCAGCTTAGTGCCCCATGCTGCTTGAAAACCTATCCAAAAATGAGAAGTAAAACGTGGGTCTCGATCTGACACAATAGAAGACGGGGTACCATGAAGCCTTATGATCTCCTCAGTAAATACCTCAGACAATTTACTAACTGAAAATCCCTCTTGAATCGGAAGGAAGTGAGCAGACTTCGTTAACCTATCGACAACAACCCATATAGCATCATTTCTTTTGAAAGTCTTTGGTAAACCTGTTACAAAATCCATAGATATTTCATCCCATTTCCATACCGGAATAGGTAGCGGCTGAAGCAAGCCACTAACTCTCTGATGCTCGATCTTAACCTGCTGACAAGTAAGACATCTACCAACATACTTAGCCACATCCTCCTTCATTTCACACCACCAAACGTGCTGACGAAGGTCCCGATACATCTTCGTAGATCCTGGGTGTATAGAAAATGGCGAACTGTGCGCCTCGGCTAATAACGATTCTCGAAGAGTGGAATCATTTGGCACACACAATCGTTTTCCACACCAAACTACTCCATGTTCATCAACCCTGAATTCTGATTGTTTACCAACCTCAAGGTTTTGCAAGATAGCCCAAAGCTCACCATCGTATTGTTGTGCATCATTAATCCTAGAGATGAGGTCCGACTCTATCTGAAATTTAGCGAGATACCCGCCAGTCCCGCCAGTATGAAGACTAATACCCAATTGATTAAGATCGGAAATTATAAGAGGCTGTAAACGAAGCGAAGCTATCGATCCCGAGTTCTTTCGGCTAAGAGCATCAGCTACTACGTTAGCCTTCCCTGGATGATACTGAATATTGGCATCGTAATCTTTCAATAACTCTAACCACCTTCTTTGTCTCATGTTCAATTCCTTTTGTGTGAAGATATATTTCAAACTCTTGTGATCAGTGAAGATGTCACAAGTCTCTCCATATAAGTAGTGGCGCCAGATCTTCAACGCAAAAATAACGGCAACGAGTTCGAGGTCATGAGTCGGATAATTAACCTCGTATGGTTTTAGCTGTCGAGAGGCGTAAGCAATAACCTTTCCATGCTGCATAAATACGCATCCAAGCCCTTTTTTAGAAGCATCCTATAAATCTGGTATCCACCTGTGCCCGATGGAAGTGTCAGAATAGGGGCAGAAACCAGTCTCTTCTTCAATTCCTCAAAGCTATTCTCTCTGTCCTCATTCCAAGAGAATTTAACCCCCTTCCTCAATAACTGCGTGAGGGGTAGGGCAATGATAGAAAATCCCTCTACAAATCTACGATAATAACCGGCAAGGCCAAGGAAGCTTCGAACCTCGGAAGCAGATGTAGGTCTAGGCCATTTAGTGATCGCCTCAACCTTAGCTGGATCCATAGTAATACCGTCTGCAGAAACGACATGACCGAGAAAAGCTACTTGGCTTAGCCAGAAATCACATTTTGAGAATTTAGCATAAAGCTTCTTCTGACGTAGAGTCTCGAGCACAATACGAAGATGGTTTTCATGTTCCTCTTTACTCCGAGAATAAACCAAAATGTCATCGATAAAAACTATAACAAACTTATCCAGAAAATCATGAAAAATCCGGTTCATCAGGTCCATATAAACTGCTGGGGCATTGGTTAGCCCAAACGGCATAACCAAGAACTCATATTGACCATACTGAGTGCGAAATGCTGATTTCGAAACATTAGAGTCTTTGATCTTCAGCTGGTGATATCCAGACCTCAGATCAATCTTGGAAAAACACTTTGCGCCCTGAAGCTGATTGAATAAGTCGTCGATACGAGGTAGCGGATAACGATTTCGGATGGTGATCTTATTTAACTCACGATAATCGATGCAGAGTCTCATAGAGCCGTCTTTCTTCTTCACGAACAAGACCGGCGCGCCCCATGGCGAGACACTCGGTCTAATAAATCCGAGCTCCAGTAACTCCTGTAACTGCTCCTTAAGCTCCTTCAGTTCCAGAGGTGCCATACGATACGGTGCCTTAGAAATTGGTTCAGCACCTGGAATAAGGTCAATGGTAAACTCCACTTCGCGATCGGGGGGAGTCCAGGTAACTCCTTGGGAAAGACGTCTGGGAATTCAGAAACAATCGGATAATCAGATATATTTGGCTCATCAGATGTTATAGCCTTCACCGAAGCTAGGAATCCCGCACAACCATGTGATAGGAATTTTTGAGCCTTGAGTGCAGATATGATTTTCAAAGATTTTCGAGGCTGGGTCCCCTGGTAGGTAAGTTCAGGACATAGAGGGTCACCAAAAAGAACACGACGAGTCTGACATTCGATTGTGACGCGGTGTCGAGATAGCCAATCCATACCAAGAATAATATCAAAGTCTTGCATTTGCATAGGAAGTAAATCCGCATAATAGATAGTGGACATAACTCGGATTGGACAATCTTTATATACATACGATATAATAGCAGAGTCACCTAAGGGAGTAGTAATCCTCAAAGTATCGTCTAAAGCAGTAGGTGCAATCACCAAGTACTTAGCAAATAACAGAGACACAACAGAATGCGTAGCACCGGTATAAAATAAAACACAGATATCATGTTCACCCAAACAGAGAGTACCAGAAACCGTACCTGGGGCATTAGCTGCATCATTAGCTGTAAGAGCAAAAACTCGACCACCTGCTGTAGACCTAGCAGGTTTCTTCCCATTATCATTCTCTGGACAATCCTTAATCTTGTGTCTAGAACGTCCGCATTTGAAACATAATCCTTCGGCAAAACGACATACTCCCTTATGAGGTTTCCCGCAAGTGGCGCATGGAGGAGTAGTGTCACGACCTTGCGGTGGGTGCTGATTTAATGGTTGAGCATGAGTAGGGGCCAGTTGTATCTGATTATTAGCTGCCTTTGGATTTTGATTTCGGTTCTGATCGCGATTCTTCCAGCTACGAGTATGATAGGTGTTGTTTCGATCAGATTTGTTTCAACGATCTCGAGGTGGTGAAGACTGATTTTTGTTTATTTACCATCCCTCGGCCGTTTACGACTATCATCAGAGAACTTATTCCTGTCCTTCTTATCATTCGCCAAGTTCATAACCGCATCCACCACTTCATTAATATCCCTGAACTGAAGATTCAAGATAAACTTCCTGTCTCGCTCACATACTGCCCACTTAATGTTCTCAATCTGTTCCTCACGTGTTCCTGCAGCTGTACCGAGGAAGCTCGCCAACCTAACGAACCGTGTCTTGAAATCATTTATGGACTCATCATTCCTCTGTCTTATATGAGCATATTCTCGACGATATTCAGAGCGGTCAGCAGCTGTGAAGTACTGTTCATAAAATAGTGCCCTAAAGTCATTCCATGGAAGTGTAGCCGCGTAAGCACTCCCACCTCTAGCTGCTTTCAGAGTTTCCCACCAATGAAGGGCATCATCCTCTAGCTTGTATACTGCCAATCTGACTTTGAATACATCATCTACCCCAAGTACTTCAAATAGTTTTTCGATGTGAGCAATCCAGTTCTGGGCCTCGACAGGGGTCGTAGCAGTACTAAACGAGTTAGGCCTTTGCTTCTGAAAGCGCTCCAGCCAAACATGAATACCAACGGGAGGTTGTGGGTTGTCGTCTCCACCGTTGCCACCGTTCCCACCATTTCCATCATCTCCACCATTACCACCATTGCCGTTGTCTCCACCATTGCCGTCATCTCCACCATTACCACCATTTCCATCGTCTCCACCGTTTCCACCATTCCCACCATTACCACCGTTGCCACCAGCTCCGCCAGGATTTTGTTGTAACTGCTGAATCAAATTTGGAATCATTGCGGTAATCGCAGCATTGACGGCATTAGCAATTAGAGTCTCTAAAGGAGGGTCATTCGCATTGTTCTTACCAGTACTTCTTTTAGGAGGCATCTGAAACGAAGGTGTCACACCCCCAAAATACCACTAACGGAGTTTATACCGTCGAGGGATGTGAGCAAACCAGGATCCACAACCATAGTTACAAATACTAAACGAATCAGGATTAGTTCAAACACAAGTTATAAATCAAAGTCTCAAATACAACGCAGCGGAATAAAATATTGTTTTAGCACTAACCACGTGCTTTACATAAACATTGTTTTAAAATTCCCAAGTTTAGTTTAAACAGAAATAAGAGTCTTCACGTGCCATGCCAACCTCCAGCGGATACTCCTTAGCGATCTGCAAAAGTTTAAACCACGCAAGTGTCAACCTAACGGTTGGTGAGTTCACAGTGGGCTTGTCATGCATTGGCCCGGTCTCATAATCATAATTCGTGTCAAGATGTACTTACAAAATATTTATTTGTGAAAAGCAATACTCG
>JBCNJP010000008.1:15278459-15331904 GCA_039602395.1 Deinandra increscens subsp. villosa
TTCGGCCAGTCGTGATTTCAGCCTATAAATAGTTTAGTCTTGTATAGAATTGAGAGCTTTTGGATGTCATACATTCTCTAAGTGTACTCTGTGATTCTCTGTGGTTAATACAAAGCCGTTTGTATTTACTCTCTGTGTTCTTACTCGTTATACATTGATTTCATATCGACTAAGTAGAAGATCCACTCGCTCAAGCAATTTCAATTATGCACTGAGTTTGAAGAAATAATGAGAAGGAAATTTGAAATGAGTGATCAAGGAGAGATGAGCTTCTTCCTAGCCTTGCAAGTGAAACATGATGAATCTGGGATTCTTATTCACCAAGCAAAATATGTAAATGAGATTCTAGAAAAATTCAAAATGCAAGATTCCAAGCCAATCTCAACTCCCATGGCGTCCCAACCTCTACTGACAGCAGATGCAGATAGGGAGCCAGTGAGTGAATTCATGTATCGTTCGATGATTGGATCACTTATGTATTTGACAGCAAGCAGGCCAGATATTATGCATGCAGTGTGTCTGTGTGCCCGCTATCAGGCTAATCCTAAACTTTCACATTTAATTGCTGTTAAACGTATCTTTAGGTATCTGAAGGGCAGGCCTAGGCTTGGACTTTGGTACCCAAAGAACACTGATTTCCAATTGTTTGCATTTACTGACATTGATTATGGAGGTAGTGATCTTGACAGGAAATCAACAACTGGTGGATGTCAGTATCTCGAAGACAGACTCATTTCTTGGCAGAGCAAAAAGCAGCATACCGTCTCAAAGTCAACTGCAGAAGCTGAATATGTGGCAGCATCCGCTGGATGCTCACAGGTAGTATGGATACAAAATTAGCTCACTGATTACGGTATGGAATTTGTTAAAACTCCTATCTTTTGTGATAACGCTGCTACTCTAGAAATTGTGAAAAACCCCGTTCATCATTCAAAAACAAAGCACATAGACATCAAGGTACATTTTATTCATGATTGTTATGATCAGGAGTTAATTCAGCTCCAAAAGGTGAGCACAGACCAGAATGTGTCTGATATTTTCACAAAACCCTTACCTCGTCCCAGTTTTGAAATGTGTGTCGAAGGCCTAAGGATGATTGCCTTCGAGGAATGATCTGATCAAAATTTCTTGTAAATATCTTTTATGAAAATTAAAAAAATTATGTGTTTATCTTTCAAAAGCCTCATAAAAACAGGGGAAGAAATATCGTTGTTTCAGAAAATCTAAAAATTATATGTTTGAGGTTTTTATGTTGTCTTTTGTTTGCCTTGAGTTGGTAGGAAGTGATATAAATTTCCAAGACAATCGGAGACTGACACGTGTAAGGCAGAAGTGAAAGACGTCTCAAAGATGATGTTCGGTAAGCTAAATCAAAAACTATGATCATCCATGTATGTGCAGTAAACTTAACTTCTATATATGTTTAGTTTTCCATCCTGGTTTACATAGTTTAAAAGACTGAGTCCCAGCAAAAACGGGTTGAGAGTGGTATTCACCTAGTATTCACTCTCTTACACGCCATGTTTCTGCTGTTATGACAACACCACAGAAAAATGAAAAGAAAAAGAAAAATGAAAAGAAAAAGGAAAATAAAAAATGATGATAAAAATAAATAAATTATTGTGTTTGGTCTTCTCTGCGTGCTTATGCGGCCGACCTGATCACCAACTGATAATTAAGAATAAGTGGTAGTCATAGCAGGTATTGCATGGTTCCTCAAGTTGGGGGTTTGTGAATCCTCAATAAACTCTGAGGTTGGGTAGGTTTTGCTATGAACGAGTGGGTGTGGGGACGGTTAAACATGATGGTAATTATGTACCACAATTAAGCACTTAAAATTTTTAACTGGATGTGAGTTTATGGGGTTTCAAAATTTTTAAGTAATCGTCTAGAGCGTCGAGTAACGAAAGCTGAAAAGGGTTCCTCAGTCAAAGATTTATATGGTTAGATCCAAGAATTTAGATCAGCTTCGAGGCAAGTGAATTTTTAATTTCTGCAATTAGGTTTTAATTGTTTTATGGTTTATTTTATTTTTTAAGTTTTTTAAGTCTTTAAATGTTTAAATTTTTTTTTATGATCATGATTAGATACTCAGGGTATAAGTTTGAGGGGAAGCTTCGTAAATTCTCAAAATCTTCAAAATTAACACGTTTTCATGAGAATTTACATTTAAATAGAGGTTTGGGAGATTTTTAAAATGTTTTAGAAAGTTTGGGGGGGGGGGGGCATTTTGAAAATTTTAAATATCAAAACTTTAAAAACCCTCATTCCCAATCCGTTGTTTACGATCCCTTTCTCTGCTCTCTGTCTGCATTTACGATTCCCCTCACCGAAACCCTAGATCCGCCTTCACTCGCCGGAAAACTGATCCCGACCATCTCCGACCTCCTTCATCTAAACAGAGCACACCACTACCTTCGTCCTCATTTTCCGACCACGAAACGCCCCTCAATTAAGTGTTCCCCTACGATTCACAAGTCCAAAGCTCAGTTTTCTTCACTCGTGATCATTTTCTGTTTTTTTGCTGTGTTCAAGTCGATTTAGCGAGATTTGAAGTTGATTGTGTGTTTACAACTCTTTAAAGGTAGTGTTGGTTGCTTATTTTGAGTGTTGGAGGTGTTTAACGTGTTTCCGAGTTTTCTTGCAGGTCCTGCCATGGCAGTTTTGGTGTTTACGATCGTCTCATCGGAGAAGACGACTGTTGGCGATTACGATCGTTGATTACGATCGTAGTTTACGATCGGAGATTACGATCGATGTTTACGACCAGTGTTTGCGATTTTCTGATTTCGATGGAGTTTACGATCGGGCTTAGGTTTTCTTCCAGGGATTACGATTGGGCTTGTCTGTTTACGACTGAACTAATTTTGACCCGATCGTGAACCTGTTTAAAAAATCGTAAACCCATAATCAGTATCGTAAACTTATAATGAAAATCATAAACACCTAAGTTTCATAGAATTTCATCAAACTTAATCATTTTTAAGTTAAAAATAATGGTGTTTGTCAATTTGTGTTTCAAAATCGAATATTTTTCTTGAAAGTTTAAATTGAGATTTTCTGAACTTAACAAGTTAAATGTGATAATCAATTGAACTTCAAGATGTTGGTGACAAACCTGATGCATTTGTCTCGTTTTTCTCAGATGGCAGACGATATTCTTGATGAAGAGATATATTTTGAGAGAGTTCCGAATGTATGATCCGGTAGATTTGCTGAGGTTCGGAGAGAAGGATATCAAGCTCCTGGCATCCCGTCCCATACTTGGTGACGAACATGATATGGAGAATGCTATACGGGTGGGATGTTTCATGGCACATCAGGTCTGATCGTGGAGAAAGAATGGTGGTCAAGGGAAGAGGCGCATACATTCAGATTTGATTTGCATCTTCCTTAGACTCTCTAATGGTTCATGTCTAGGGGAAGATTGTTGGGCTATATTTTAAAGGCATGAACATTAGATTTGTGGGCTTATGTGTTGGGCTAGGTGATTACGATTTGGGCCATGTGGGCCTGTTATTTTGAGTTTATGATTAGATTCTAGGGCTTTGTAATGGGTAGTATATAAACCCTTGTGTTTATGATTAAACAAGCTTTTTGATTCCGATTTCCATCTATCTTGTATTTACGATCAGTTTCATCTTGCTCAAGAAAGTTTGTGTTTCATTCAAGATTTGAACTTTATTGTTGATCAAATCTCTTTCATCTACTTTCTTATCGAATCAATCACTTACGAGGATTCCGCACTCGTTTGTGATAGCAATATCGTGACTTGGTAGATTTTCTGGACCTACATTATCTTTAGGAAAAGTGAGCATAAACATGTATTCATGATTGGTAATTGTTTAACAAGAAGATTCGAAACCACGATGATTCTTTATCATTATTTGCATTCCGATTCTACTTTATGTGTTACTCATTGATTATCATAATTGTGTTTGATTGTTTTAGTGTGTGTTCCCAGTGATCGGCACCAATTCAATTTCTTAGGATATATACTACAGTAGAAAGCGATAGGTACACTTACATGCCTATGCGTGTTTTTTCCTTTTGATAGTATTAGGTTTATAAATTTAAAACCCTAATTAGTGCAATAGTGTTAGAACACAATGTAAATGTAAAAGAAAACAGTCAAGTATTAGAGGAAAAGATAAGATATATCCTCAAAAGAGAAAGGATATGAAAATCTGTACGATATACAGATTTCTGTATTCATACAGAACTACTCTGGAATTTACGAAGTAGTTCTGTACAGACAAAATTCTACAGGAACATCCTCATTTCTGTAGAAGGCTTCTAATGGGAAGCATTAATAGTCTTCATAGAAGAGTCCTGAAGGAGTTCTGGACTATCAGAAGATAAAGATTATGAGAAGAACAATTCTGCCTTTGTGTGAAGAACAAGTAAAGTGAATACCAACTTGGCATTTAACACGAAAGTATTTGAAGACAGTTGAAAAGAGATAAATTGAATATCTTCAATTTATCTCTATATACTCTGACATACTTCAACTTCAACCGTCCTCAACCACCTTATCCACTTACAACTTGCCACTACTTCCTATAAATAGCAAGCAGACTTCACCAAAGAAAGCAAGACAACAAGCATACATTTCACCATCTTCTCAAAGCAATTACAACCTACTCCCATAGAAAAGTTATTTCTGTTGATACATTGTTATATACTATAAACTCGTGTAAACCATTATTTACTTTTGAGATATACAGAAAAACCCTTTTTATGAATTGATGTCTTCTAATTTAATTTGCTTTCCGCAACTTGTTCATCTTGTTTAAATCAAATTATGCCAACATTGTTAAAGAGCCCCTCAAGGGACCCAACATGTAACATCCCGGTTTTTTTTTTTGTATTAATTTGAGATGTTAATATTTTATTATGCTTTATTTGAGTTCTGGGCGTAATAAGCGGGTTTAGAAATTAACTCGATTAACTTATGGAAATTCTTTTGTTATTGAATTACCTTTATTGATAAATGGCTAACTAGAGAAAAGTTAGAGGGTTGAGTGTGTAAATTAGAGTTTTTGTCAAGAAAGTGCAGAATTATAAACATGAGGGGCCATAGCTGTAATATAGGGATTAAAACAAGTCTGGGATTTACCCCAGACTCATATATCACGACAGAGAGAGAGAGGAGGGAGGGGAAGGCCCAGTTCTTGAGGAAAAACCATAAATTGAAGCTGTTGGTGGTGGTTTTTGGCAAGGGGAATCCGAAATCCTGCATAGGGAGGTCCATAACTCGTGATTTTGGGGTCTCCATTGAGTATTCTTAGTCAAGTAAGTGTTCTTGATGATAGGGTAAATATAGGGGCTTCACCTAGAGGTGAAATTGATGCTTGATTCTGTGTTGTTATGTGTATATGTGCTTAGATGAAGTTAAATTATTGCTTGCATGACTGAATTATGTGTTATCTAGAGAGGTTGAGGTGGTGGTCAAACCCCACCTCATGGATTTCGACATCCATGGTGAATGGGTGATGTGGGTTGGTTAATTGAGCACCATGTATGCTAGTAAACTGTTATGAGTAATTGATTTAGTGTAAAAGCTGAAACTTTGTAGTATGAGGATTTGTGGGTGTAAAGTAAGCATGAAAGCTTTTAAAATTTGTAGAACATTATGTATGCATATAAGGTGTTTGATGAAATGCTTGAATGAAGTTGATTATGTCTATGAGCTGAATTTTTATGAATTAAGTAGTGATGGAGTGTAGAATGTATGCATGATGAATGTGGAATTGAGGAATTTAATCAATGATTTGGTTATAGGTGAAGCTAGTGGATGTGCAAATCATCATCGTGAAGGCAAGGCTAAATCCTAAAGGTAACACGCAGTAGCTAGTGGTTAGTATTAGATAGTTGGTCATAATTTGATATTCAAGCGGAAGTTGGATGACTTATATGTGTTGAGGGCATTGGGTAATCAAATTGGGAAGTTGGTTATGTAATATGACTAACTAGGATTGCGGTATATGACCCAATTTGGGTTAAGCTGGATGTTAGGGCAAGACGAGGAACCATGAGAGTTTTGGACCTCGGATTGCCCCAACATGGAATTCAAGCGAATTAATACCTTGTGCGTGTGCTAAGGGAAACTAAAATGAAGGAAATTCTGATTGAAAGTCTAATCATAAGTTGGTTTTGTGATGGGTGTGTTAGCGGGTCAAACGGGTTGAGTTTTTGGTAATTAGATTCTCAATCGTTTAATACATAGATTAGAATGTGAAAACAAGTGTTGTGAGGTTCTTTCCTAAATAAAGATGTGGTCTTGAAGAAATAGGAATGAATGGAAAAATTTTCGTAAAACTTGAAGTTAAGTATGAAAATTAATCAGGACCACTGTATCATACAGTGGAACTGGGAGTATGATACAGTGACCAGATTGGGGTTACGGTGGAATGATTCTGTGATACGGTGGATCATACGGTGAAAGATGGAATTTTTCTTATGTTCCAAACGATTGGGTTGGCGGGTCAAGATAGGTTGATTGTTGTTGTGTGCCACTAATACTAACGTGTTACTAGTGTTCTTGGCAGGTAAACTATTGTAGACGGGTCGGGATCGAATCGAAGATCTTAGGAACCGAACATCACATCTTTTGGGACCTAGATGCACATGTTTGTTAATGTGAATGTTATGTAGTATTCTTATGAAGTTAATGGTGCCAAACACCCAATTTTGTAAATGTGGCTTGGTAATGGATGAAAGTTCTATATATGTAATGAAATTTCCAAACTCTGATATTAAAACGAGGTTAATACGCATGAATTGGGATTGGGGCCTTACAAGTTGGTATCAGAGCCACGGTTTGAGGGATTCAAGTGTCATGGGGGCACTTGAACTCAAACCAAGTGCTCGTAATGGGGAAAGATGTTCGGTTCAAGGTTCGATCTTCTGACCCGGTAAGTGATTTAAATTATATGTATTGTGATATTGAATGATGAAATGTGCGGTATGGATCATTTTAAATGGTTGAGCTGAAAATTTTTAGTGATTGAGAAGCGGAAGTATGTGATGATGATGCTAACCTATTGTAAACTTTCAGTTTACTATGGCGGATGAAAACAACCCAGCTGGGGCTCTTACGGAGCCTATGATTGCAGAAATGAAGAAGCTGATCTCAGATGAAATTGAGACCTCGGTGGAAACAGCGGTGCGGACCCATGTGGGTCAAATGGAAAATGCCTTGATGGAGGCATTGGAAAAGAAGCTGGAATCGATGAGGAATGATTTTATGGCGGAAGGAAGCGGGAAGAAGGATAAGGGGAGGTGTACTTACAAGGATTTTATGGCGTGTAAACCTCCCCTATACACTAGTGAGGCAGATCCGATAGCCTGTTACCGATGGCTAGCGGAAATTGAAGCGGTATTCGAACGGAGTCACTGTGAACCGGAGGATCAAGTGATGTTTGCAACCGGGCAACTCCGGTCACATGCGAAAGACTGGTGGGATATGACACGTGAGGAAAAGGGAAGGGAGGCCATAAAGGCCATGAACTGGGAAGAGTTTAAAGCGGTGTTTGCAGTATATCATAGCCCTGAGTCTGAAGTAAACAAAATACAAGATGAGTTGATGCAGTTTCGCCAAAAGAAGGGACAACCGATCGGGGAGGTAATCAGTTACTTCCTGGATCGAGTGAAATTCTGTAAAGAGCTGCTGAGAACAGAGAAGCAAAAGATCTACCAATTTAACAACATGCTGAATGCTGATTTTAGGGAATTCATTAATGCTTCCCGATGTGTGACTCTCGAGGAGCTGATAAATGCTTGTCGAGAGAGAGAATTGGAGCTGAAAAAGCAGGTGGAAAGAGGCGAGAAGAGGGGAGTAGAAAGCAGTTCTACCCCAAATAAGAAACCAAGGGTGAATGAATCACCCAAGAAAGCTGACAACAAGAAGAGTGGGTCGTCTGATTGCCCACATTGTGGGAGAACGCATAAGGGGGAATGTTTCTTTTTAACAAAGCAGTGCTATGGTTGTGGGAAAACAGGGCATAGTATAGCACAATGTCCTAGCCCTGCACGGTTATGTTTTGGATGCGGAAAGACGGGTCATAAAAAGAGCGAATGCCCAAACCCGAGCGCGGGGGCGGGTCAAAGCGGAGTGAAGCCGGATATTCCTCGAGCGAGAGGAAGATCTTATCAGCTGACCGTGGAGGAAGGAAAGGTGGATCCGGGGGTAGTGACAGGTATCTTTCTTGTCAATTCTATCCCTGCATATGTACTGTTTGATACGGGGGCGAGTAGATCATTTGTTTCCCATGATTTTACCCATCACCCTTCTTTTGTTATTAACAAGCTGTCTGTGCCCTTAGAAGTAGAAATAGCAGATAACAAGAGTGTCTTAGTCTTTGATGTGTATCGTGATTGTAAGATCTCGATAGAAGATGAAGATTACCCTATCGATTTAATACCAATGATGATGGGGGAATTCAAGGTGATAGTGGGAATGGATTGGTTATCTAAATACCAAGCCAATGTGGTGTGTAACCGCAAGGTGATTGAATTAATATCGCCGAGCGGGAAGCAGGTTGTTGTTCAAGGAGAAAGAAAGAATGAGATCACGTTGTGTTCAGTGATGGAGGCAAGAAAATACATCCAACACGGGTGTAAATCCTTTTTGGCATACGTGGTGGATACCGAACGTGAGAATAATAAAGCTGAAGCGGTACCCGTTGTGCAAGAATTCTTAGATGTTTTTCCTGAAGACCTTCCGGGTATACCACCGGATAGGGATGTGGAATTCCGGATCGATTTGGTACCTGGGGCAAAGCCAGTGGCACGAGCTCCGTATCGGCTAGCCCCTACTGAGATGCAAGAATTGATGAAGCAGCTGCAGGAATTGCTTGATAAGGGGTTTATTCGGCCAAGTGTATCCCCTTGGGGTGCACCGGTGTTATTTGTGAAGAAGAAAGACGGTAGTCTAAGGATGTGTATAGACTACCGTGAGCTGAATAAGCTGACCGTGAAGAACAAATATCCCTTGCCCCGAATCGATGATCTGTTTGACCAGTTACAAGGGGCGAGTTGGTTCTCCAAGATCGATTTGAGATCGGGGTACCATCAGCTGAAGGTGAGAGAGGAGGATGTCCCAAAGACAGCTTTTCGAACGCGGTATGGGCATTACGAGTTCTTAGTAATGTCCTTCG
Source organism: Deinandra increscens subsp. villosa (assembly GCA_039602395.1). Taxonomy (NCBI): domain Eukaryota; kingdom Viridiplantae; phylum Streptophyta; class Magnoliopsida; order Asterales; family Asteraceae; genus Deinandra; species Deinandra increscens. Next base: position 15,287,621 of record JBCNJP010000008.1, read on the forward strand.
GATTGACTAATGCACCGGCGGCTTTCATGGACCTTATGAACCGCGTGTGTAAGCCGATGTTGGATCGATCCGTTATTGTGTTTATTGATGATATTTTGGTATATTCGCGGAGCGAGGAAGAGCATGCCCAACACTTGCGTGAGGTGTTGGAAACTTTAAGGCGGGAAAAACTCTATGCGAAGTTCTCGAAGTGTGCCTTTTGGTTACGGGAGGTACAATTTTTGGGACATGTGGTGAATGCTGAAGGGGTATTAGTAGACCCTGCCAAGGTCGAAGCGGTAGCGGGATGGAGAACACCTAAGAACCCGACTGAAATCCGGAGTTTCTTAGGATTGGCAGGCTACTATAGGAGATTTATTCAAGACTTCTCCAAAATAGCCTTGCCATTGACTCGACTTACAAGGAAGGATGTGAAATTTGAATGGGGTGAAAAGCAGGAAGAGTCCTTCCGGACCCTAAAAGAAAAGCTAACTCATGCTCCCGTGTTGGCTTTACTCGATGGGACGGAGGATATAGTGATATACTCAGATGCGTCATACCTCGGCTTGGGGTGTGTACTTATGCAGCGGGGTAGAGTGATAGCCTATGGATCGAGACAGTTAAAGAGTAGTGAAATTAACTATCCAACTCATGATCTTGAGCTGGCAGCGGTGGTGTTCGCCCTAAAAATATGGCGGCATTATTTATATGGCATTCCGTGCACCATCTATACTGATCACAAAAGCTTGAAATATTTGTTTGATCAGAAGGAGTTAAACATGAGGCAACGAAGGTGGTTGGAACTAATCAAAGACTATGATTGTGAGATTCATTACCATCCGGGCAAGGCCAATGTGGTGGCGGATGCCTTAAGCAGAAAAGGAGACTACGCACCTATTAAGGTGAAATCGATGAAGCTGGTTATAACCTCAAGTATTCTTGATTCAATCAAGAAAGCACAAGAGGAAGCGGTGAAAGAAGAAAATTGGAAGAAAGAACGGATAAAAGGGGTGGTGAAAGACCTCGTCCACGAGGACAACGGTCTCAAATATCGTTTTGGGCGGATATGGATTCCTAACACGTGCGGGGTAAAAGAGTTGCTCCTAGATGAGGCTCATAAGTCTCGGTATTCAATCCATCCGGGAGCCACAAAAATGTATCATGATTTAAAACGCGAGTATTGGTGGCCGGGTATGAAGCGGGATATAGTAAAATATGTGGAGAAATGTTTGACTTGCCTTCAAGTCAAAGCTGAACATCAGAAGCCGTATGGTAAGCTGCAACCACTCGAGATACCGGAGTGGAAATGGGAGCATATCACGATGGATTTGCTCACAAAGTTGCCAAAAACGAGGAGAAATTTCGATGCTATTTGGGTGATAGTGGATCGACTGACTAAAAGTGCACACTTCTTGCCTATTAGTGAGTCGTATTCATCTGAAGGAATGGCAAATGTCTATGTGGAGGAGATTGTATCGCGACACGGAGTCCCGGTGTCAATCGTGTCGGATAGAGACACTCGCTTCACTTCTAAATTTTGGCGGGAATTTCAGGAGTGTATGGGTACTCGGTTACTGTTTAGTACCGCATACCATCCTCAAACCGATGGGCAAAGCGAGAGAACAATCCAAACACTCGAGGATATGCTGCGAGCGTGTGTGTTGGATTTCGGAGGAAGTTGGGACACTCATTTACCCTTGGTGGAATTCTCATACAATAATAGCTATCATGCTAGTATTGGAATGTCCCCATATGAGGCCCTTTATGGGCGGAAGTGTAGAACACCGTTGTGTTGGGGTGAAGTGGGTCAAAGGGAGTTGGCCCATAAAGAGGTGGTCAAGGCTACCAATGAGAAAATTCAAATCATTAGAGCGCGTTTAAAGGCCGCCCAGGATCGACAGAAATCGTATGCAGATAAGAGGCGTAGGGATATTGAATTCAAGAAAGGGGATCATGTGTTATTAAAAGTGACCCCGTGGAAGGGAGTAATTAGATTTCGGAAGAGGGGAAAATTGAGCCCACGATTCATCGGGCCTTTTAAAGTCCTTGATAAAGTGGGTCAAAATGCTTACCAACTAGAGTTACCGGAAGAATTGAGTGGAATCCATAATACATTCCACGTGGCTAATTTGAGAAAATGTTTAGCTGATGAGGCTGCCTATGTGCCCTTGGATGACATCGTGATTGATGACAAGCTGAACTATGTGGAGAGACCGATTGAGATACTCGACCGTAAAACTAAGCGGTTGAGAAATAAAGAAATTGAGCAAGTAAAAGTGAAATGGGAGCATAGAAAGGGGTCGGACACCACGTGGGAGTCCGAAGAAGATATGCGGAGATACTACCCCTACTTATTTCGGTATGTAATCCTAGTTTCGGGGACGAAACTCCCTTTAAGGGGGGTGGAGTTGTAACATCCCGGTTTTTTTTTTGTATTAATTTGAGATGTTAATATTTTATTATGCTTTATTTGAGTTCTGGGCGTAATAAGCGGGTTTAGAAATTAACTCGATTAACTTATGGAAATTCTTTTGTTATTGAATTACCTTTATTGATAAATGGCTAACTAGAGAAAAGTTAGAGGGTTGAGTGTGTAAATTAGAGTTTTTGTCAAGAAAGTGCAGAATTATAAACATGAGGGGCCATAGCTGTAATATAGGGATTAAAACAAGTCTGGGATTTACCCCAGACTCATATATCACGACAGAGAGAGAGAGGAGGGAGGGGAAGGCCAAGTTCTTGAGGAAAAACCATAAATTGAAGCTGTTGGTGGTGGTTTTTGGCAAGGGGAATCCGAAATCCTGCATAGGGAGGTCCATAACTCGTGATTTTGGGGTCTCCATTGAGTATTCTTAGTCAAGTAAGTGTTCTTGATGATAGGGTAAATATAGGGGCTTCACCTAGAGGTGAAATTGATGCTTGATTCTGTGTTGTTATGTGTATATGTGCTTAGATGAAGTTAAATTATTGCTTGCATGACTGAATTATGTGTTATCTAGAGAGGTTGAGGTGGTGGTCAAACCCCACCTCATGGATTTCGACATCCATGGTGAATGGGTGATGTGGGTTGGTTAATTGAGCACCATGTATGCTAGTAAACTGTTATGAGTAATTGATTTAGTGTAAAAGCTGAAACTTTGTAGTATGAGGATTTGTGGGTGTAAAGTAAGCATGAAAGCTTTTAAAATTTGTAGAACATTATGTATGCATATAAGGTGTTTGATGAAATGCTTGAATGAAGTTGATTATGTCTATGAGCTGAATTTTTATGAATTAAGTAGTGATGGAGTGTAGAATGTATGCATGATGAATGTGGAATTGAGGAATTTAATCAATGATTTGGTTATAGGTGAAGCTAGTGGATGTGCAAATCATCATCGTGAAGGCAAGGCTAAATCCTAAAGGTAACACGCAGTAGCTAGTGGTTAGTATTAGATAGTTGGTCATAATTTGATATTCAAGCGGAAGTTGGATGACTTATATGTGTTGAGGGCATTGGGTAATCAAATTGGGAAGTTGGTTATGTAATATGACTAACTAGGATTGCGGTATATGACCCAATTTGGGTTAAGCTGGATGTTAGGGCAAGACGAGGAACCATGAGAGTTTTGGACCTCGGATTGCCCCAACATGGAATTCAAGCGAATTAATACCTTGTGCGTGTGCTAAGGGAAACTAAAATGAAGGAAATTCTGATTGAAAGTCTAATCATAAGTTGGTTTTGTGATGGGTGTGTTAGCGGGTCAAACGGGGTGAGTTTTTGGTAATTAGATTCTCAATCGTTTAATACATAGATTAGAATGTGAAAACAAGTGTTGTGAGGTTCTTTCCTAAATAAAGATGTGGTCTTGAAGAAATAGGAATGAATGGAAAAATTTTCGTAAAACTTGAAGTTAAGTATGAAAATTAATCAGGACCACTGTATCATACAGTGGAACTGGGAGTATGATACAGTGACCAGATTGGGGTTACGGTGGAATGATTCTGTGATACGGTGGATCATACGGTGAAAGATGGAATTTTTCTTATGTTCCAAACGATTGGGTTGGCGGGTCAAGATAGGTTGATTGTTGTTGTGTGCCACTAATACTAACGTGTTACTAGTGTTCTTGGCAGGTAAACTATTGTAGACGGGTCGGGATCGAATCGAAGATCTTAGGAACCGAACATCACATCTTTTGGGACCTAGATGCACATGTTTGTTAATGTGAATGTTATGTAGTATTCTTATGAAGTTAATGGTGCCAAACACCCAATTTTGTAAATGTGGCTTGGTAATGGATGAAAGTTCTATATATGTAATGAAATTTCCAAACTCTGATATTAAAACGAGGTTAATACGCATGAATTGGGATTGGGGCCTTACACAACAATCTGTATCAGAGCAGATTGAATAATCGATATTCAAAGATCCTGCTCTTTAACACCTTCTCCTTAACACTCTCTCAAAAATGTCTTCAAGTTGGAATAATGGAAAATCAATTGGCTCATTGGCAAAACCCCCTATGCTTGCTAGGGAGGAATATCCACAGTGGAAAATCAGAATTACCAACTTCCTAAAAGAAGTTGATAGTTCCCTGTTGGAATGCATAGCCAAGGGACCCCATTGTCCCACAGTCGATGTTGATGAGATAAAGGAAACTGAAACTTCAGCTGGTGTTCCTACTCGCACCATCCCCAAAGAAAGAAAATGGTGGAGTGAGGAGGACAAGACCAAAGAGATTAATGTGGACAGAGCCAAGACAGTCCTCATTATGGCTCTTCCCCCATCAGATATTCTGCAAAGTTGACTACAATACCCCAGCCAAGGGCATATGCGATGCCCTTGAGAAACGGGGGGGGGGGGGGATCAAATAAAAAAAACAAAAGAACTAAAGCACTAAACGAGAATGGATCTTTGAGATCACTTCCAAGTGAATCACTCCTAAACACTTACAGTCGTTTTGCCACAATAATCAATAATCTAAGGAACGTTTTTAAATCCAATGAGGAAACAAATATTAAATCTATAAAAAGCCTTCCTCATGAATGGAGAAGTCTAACCATGACTCTCCAATCGACTTTCTATTTGGAAGAAAAAAGTCTGAATGACCTCTTCTTTATTCTGGACTCACAAGAGTCTGAAATACTGGACATCTCCAAATCCAAAGTCGATTCACTGGCTCTTTACTCTGAAAAGAGGAAAAGAAATACTAAACAAGAGTCAAACCACTCAAATTGGAAAGAATTAAGTGAATCAGAAAATGAGTATTCTGAAAGTGACACAGAAAATGAGTCATTTGAAAAATCAGTGGCATTACTGACCAAACGGTTTGGAAGATTCAAAAAGAATCCTTCCTGGTCAATTAGAAATAATTTCTCAAAAAATGAAGAAAGCAAGAAACAATCATCAGAAAATAACAAACCTGAAATCGACAAGAGTGAGATAAAGTGCTTCGAATGTGGAGTAATGGGCCACTATGCCTCAAAATGCAGGAATAGAAAGCTCAAAGATGCAACATACTATAAAAGGAAGTATGAACAGTCCTTGCAAAACAAGTAAGCTCCTCGAATACATATCTAATCTTTCAATTCAACAACATGTAAATAAATTACAAAGCTCTTCAAGAAAACTCTGAAAGAAGCAAACTTTTAAATGAAAACAAGTTTAAAACTTTTGATGAAGAAATCAGCTCTCTCCTATCTGAACTTCGTCAACTAAAAGGAGATAGAGAAAATGAATTGTTAAGATTGAGACAACTAGAAACACAAAACTTGAGCAACAAAGCCAAAATAGATCACTATGAGACCGAATGTGCAACACTGTATCAAAGGTTGCACATGGAAACAAAGAAAATAAATGGTCCCATAAATGCTTATGATCAACTTGAAAATATGACAAACACACCAAAAAATTATGGTCAAGGGATCGGGAACATACAAGGAACTAAAAGTTCCAAGATTGTCTTTGTAAAAAGTAGCAATCAAAATGACTCACAACTGGACAACAATACCAAAAACAAAAGTCCAGTTTGTGAAACTCTTATTAAAAATCAGTCCAACCCTGATGACTCTAACAAAACCAAATCTGAGTCAACCAGTTCCTCAAGTCAAAATCTTGAAAGTTTTGGAGAAAATACAATATACAAACACGACATGTGTACTGAAATGGTAAAACTAATTGGAAAACATTACAGCATAAAAGAATATACTCTGCAAACTATAACACCTCTTTAAATGTGTCTTCCAAGTCTGTAAAAATCAAAAGAAAAAAGGAATCCACAGAAACAATAAGCAAAAAACCCAAAAACAAATGGGTTCCAAAAACCAAATAAAAACTATTTTAAAAAGTTGAACATACATTCTTTAGAATTTCTGAGGAACATCTGTATCAACTAAAGAACTCCCCTCATTGCACCTATCAAGTGGGAACCTGTATTTTTCTCTCTTCTCTAGTATATCTTTTTACTTTTTGTCTCTCTTCTTCCAAATAAATGAATGTCCTAAAAATGACACGTGTCACTCACTGAATCCCTCCTCAAAACGTTGACTTTCACTCCCCTCCTAAAAGGAAATGATGTCCATCAAGTCACTCTTTTAAATGACAATGGGCATATCGAGAAACAAATCTTTGTGAGTAAAGTCTCCCAAAAGAGGTAATAATAACTCTTAATAGGAGAATTATGAAAATAAGAGTTAATTCCCTCTCACAAACCATCTCAACTACCTCTACCAGGGGTCTAAGCAGCCGACAAAACCCAAAAGTCTCACTGACAAATCTCCAGACCTCTGAACTCTTCCCGATTACAAATAGATGGATTTCACTCTCATATCTTATCATCCCAATCCCACACTAAACAAGTCTTCATCTAAAAATGTATCTTCAAGCACTTATAGAAAGACCAGCATTCCAAATTCCACTCCACAACACCCACAATCTTTGTCTTCATACTTCTAACCACCAACAAACATTCATCAGAATGATGAGGTTCTTGCAAACTTGCACCAATGGTCTTGCCCTCACCCAGAACACTCCTTCTGTTATGAATATCTCAGGGAGTTTTGGGTCAATGCCAGTTCTGACCCCAATCTACCTGGAAGCTCAATCAGAACTCGAGTGAATCATCTCTCCTTTGAAGTCACTGAAGACTCCATCCGCTCTGCTCTCCATCTAAATGACAAAAATAGAGCAACTCACTTCAACAGGGCCTAAGTCATTGAAACTTTATTAACATTGGGTATGCTAGAGAATTTTTGGAAGAACAAGCCAATAGGTTCCACCTTCCCCCATCTGTAAATTCTTCTTCTCACAAATCAAATTCTGCTTCTCCTCCCGTGTCAACAATCATCATCTTGCTGACCATGACACCCAAGTGGTCATGCATGCTCTGATTCAGGGACTGAACATAATTGCTACATCCCTATTGAAGATAGAGTTATTCTATATCCCCAATTTGTGACACGCATAATATGCCAGGCCAAGAAATGGGAGGGAATTTCTCGTGGTTTTCGAACTCAACTCCTACCCTCTCAAAGATATCTTGGTCTTCATCTCACTGGTCTTCCAAACGATGAAATAGAGGAAGAAGGCTTAAGACTTATCTCTCACAATAACATCCCTCTCCAACTCGAAGCAAGAGCACATCCACCTGTTCCCACCAGAATAATCCAACCTTGTACCTGTAGAACTACTTACACTCACTTACACTTAATGTTTAAATAGTTCTGTACTAGGTGTCTTTGTATGTGTAAAAATTAATGAAATGGAATCTTTTGGGGTTTGTTAAGAAAAACTCAAATTATGTTAATTTAGGACATCATAACCAAAAATATAACTGCTTCTGTACTTGTTTTCTGAAAAATCAGTCCTACGGAACCACTCCAGAAATTTCGAAGTAGTTCTGTACAAAAGCTGAAATATTATTCTGAACTAAAAAGGAAACATTTTGTCACACAAACACTCACACACACACATACACACACACACAAATAAATAAATAAATAAAATAGGGAAAATATAGAAGAAACTGAAAGAAGAAGAAGGAGAAAAAGGGAACAATACTCACTGCCAAGAAACTCATTTTGATATTCAGGGATTAAACTGATCTCACATCAAGATCATCAATGATCCCAAACGTTAATGAGAACGATGAAAATCCCAAAAAAGGAATGGTAACTTTTTCAGTTACAAAGAAAGCAATGATCCAACAGATATCCGTTTCACCACCTAATCAATCCAATCGGTGAAAAAGAGCCGTTAAAACCCTAAAATCTCTCACCAAATATAAGATCCTCACTTTCTCTCCAAATAAGACACCGTTCCTAAACCATCATCTTCACCAAGCAGAGCATCTCCTCGATTAATAAAAATGGCCGCATCCTCCCAAATCTCTCTATTAAAAAAATTCAACATCGAGCTAAACAATATGCGAGCAAACCTAAACCCATTGGTATACTCCGACGATGTGCAAATCGTCATTGAAGCCCTAAGATTTTCACCACTTAGGGCAGCTCTCACTGAAGATGAAGAAGTCACCAAAGAGACTCTTATGAATGTCTGGTCAACCATCAAAGTAAATACTAAGACAGTGAACAAAATGGAATGGATTGAAGCAATCATTGAAATTGAAGATCGATCTACAACAACACTAAAAATTTCAGAAGAAGATTTCAGACAAGTTGTCGATCTTAAGAAACCAGAAGACCTTGTACAACCGCCAAACAAAGCAGAAATTCTTAAAATCATCAATTCTCTGAACAAAGGGACAAGCTTCAACACAGTCTCAGGAATAAACATCAACCATCTGGAGAGAAAATGGAAGCTAATGATGCACAACCTCAACTACAGCCTGACTCCAAAAGTTGCATCATCAGATCAGGCTAGTAAATCCGTATACTCCATAATGGTGATCTAATTATAAATAGAAGAGTAGATTATGGATCAATACTCTGGAGGAATTTGATAAAAAGAATTGAAGACAAACATAAAGAAAAGAAAGAAGCTGCTCACATTCCATTTATCAAATTTCTCTCTTTACTTATCTTCAAGAAGTCTCAAGAAGAATCAATAGCTTTGAAAGGAGCTAAGCATAACTCAACCATTCTGAAAATTCAGAAGAAATTTGAATCAGGTACAATCCATTCCATATCCTCTGTACCATCTTCCTTGTTATCAAACATACCAGATGAATCTCTAGTTCTGATGAAATACAAAGAAGGAATAGAATTACAAGAGCATAATCCATCCGAACCAGAACAACCAATCCCCAAACACAATCCACAAACATCCCATTTTCTGAATCAGTTAATCCGCAAAAAAACTCACCCGACTCTCCCATATCAAATTCCTCCACCTCAGCCTACAAAGACTTCAACCTCATTTCACCAAACTCACCCCCTCACATCCATATCCCCGAAATTGCCACCAAGCCCAGCTTGTTTGATGACGCTGAAAGTCATCAACAAGCACCAACAAGTGGAGACTCAATGAGTCAAGGAAACTTAGAAAGAATACATAGGGATTGGTTCCCTATGGATTTGACACATGAATCTTCTGAAAAGAACATTCATACAACACACAAGTCTGACTCCTCTAAGGGAAAGACAATGAATGTGGAAAACCTGAAAAAACTAGACACCTCCGGTTCTCTAGGCAATAACAAAACTCTCAACAGAGAATTTGTTAGCAGAACAGCTGGACATGTGTTGTCCACTGGTGTGTTAGAAGGAGAAAGATCATCTGTTGATTCCTCTCCAAATTTTCCCAGTATCTTACTCAAATCCGACCTCTTGAATTTCTCTCAAACAATTAGAGAGAAAATCTCCAACTTTAAGAGAGATCAAAAAATTAACCTTCATGAGCTAGGCAAGCTCAATTTCTCAAATTAAGAAAAACTCAAGAAGGTGGAAGCAGAAATAGCTCAAAGCACTAATCAACTAACAATCCTAGTGGATGAGCTAAAGACTTGGAAATAAGAACTTAGAAAAGAAGCTAACCAGATATCAGAAGAAATCAATACAAGTCTCCAAAAGCTGCCATCTGAAGACACAAGTACTGACGAATCAATGATCTAGAACCTGTCCACAGAACTAATGAACAAGAAATAAGTTTAGAAGAAATGGACAGAAATCAAGCTTGTCAGAAGCAACCTGACAAGAAATCAAATGACTTATGTAAATCTAGAAATCAAACATTCCTTCCAAGAAGATGAGATGAGGGAAATTGAAAGAGGGTGGAGACCGAAGATAAAGGGCACATGTGAGAAAAGGAAACAAGTCACAATCGTTGTTCAACCTCCAAAAAAGAAGATAAATGTCTAAAGTGAGAACTCAAGTGAACAAGAAGATGAGGAAGAACAACTCAACATAAAAAATTCAAAGAAATGGAGACCTCCACCTCAAACTTCTGAAGGTATGCCTCCACCTCCTCCTCCTCCTTACCCTAAATCACCATAAAAAACAGCCAACAAAACAAATACTTCTCAACCGCTCTCCTCCGAAACAACAAAGAAAACCCCAGCAAAGCAGACTCAAAAGCAATCATCTTCATTAGTTGGGTCTTTCATATCTGGATCCGATTTTGAAGATGATTACACTGAAAAACTGAACATGCAAAAACTTATCTGGGAGGAAGTTAGGGAGTTGCAGGAGAGACTACTCAAGAAGGAAGAAGATAGACCTTTAATGAGTCCTCTCTCAGGAAAGGCATTTGACAGGACCACCGATAATTAAGTTGAAGAAAACCTAACCTATACAATTCCTATAATTACTGAGTTCATAAAGATCAAAGCCCAATCAATACCAAAACATCTATGGGTAGATCACTTCAACTGGTACAGAGTTAAGACACATGATGGAAGCATAAAGGAATTCACTGATAAAGATCTAGAGCAGTTAAACCCAGTTCAGTTGGTTTCATTCATAAGGTACTTTTCAAGTCAACTCTCAAAGACTGAAAGGGTAAGCACTGCTTTATACCAAGGAATTGAAGCTAGAAAAAGAATGTTCAGAAGACAAGTACAAGTGGATATCGAATTGGCATAAGACGCTGACATCCCTTTACTGTTTTTAACAAAGCCAAACAAAAATATTCCTCCTGGAGGCTCATGGAGAGGATATGGAACAGTATTTCTCGGCCACGTCCCTGGTATATGCTTCAGAGACCACTCTGAAGACAGAAGATTCTTCAGGCTGAAAGAAAAACAGAAATACACAAATCTGGCCTTAGACTTCTTCTTATTCATCTTAGAGAAATGCAGGACAAAGAACAGTAGAACCAAGGAAGTCACCAAAACAGAAATTAAAGACTTAATGAAAGAAAGAACAGTCTTTCAAACCCTACTAGAAGAATGCACTAAAGATTACAACTTTGAAATTAACTCACTCACCGGTAGAGCAAGGATCTGAAAAGACTTGTAAAATCTAGTTTATTATTTCTGTAAGATGATCAATGCGAATTATCTATGCACCTCTTACTTTCTCTTTTTATTTATTTTCTTCAAATACTTAGGGTGAGATTGTAAGAACACAATGTAAATGTAAAAGAAAACAGTCAAGTATTAGAAGAAAAGATAAGATATATCCTCAAAATAGAAAGGATATGAAAATCTTTATGAAATACAGATTTCTGTATTCATACAGAACTACTCTGGAATTTCCGAAGTAGTTCTGTACAGACCAAATTCTACAGAAAAATCCTCATTTCTATTGAAGGCTTCTAATGTGAAGCATTAATAGTCTTCAAAGAAGAGTCGGGAAGGAGTTCTGGACTATCAGAAGATAAATATTACGAGAAGAACAATTATGCCTTTGTGTGAAGAACAAGTAAAGTGAATACCAACTTGGCATTTAACACGAAAGTAGTTGAAGATAGTTGAAAAGAGATAAATTGAATATCTTCAATTTATCCCTATATACACTGACATACTCCAAATTCAACCGTCCTCAATCACCTTATCCACTTACAACTTGCCACTACTTCCTATAAATAGAAAGCAGACTTCACTAAAGAAAGCAAGACAACAAGCATACATTTCACCATCTTCTTAAAGCAATTAGAACCTACTCCCATAGAAAGGTTATTTCTGTTAATACATTGTTATACTATAAACTCGTGTAAACCATTATTTACTTTTGAGATATACAGAAAACCCTTTTTATGAATTGATGTCTTTCAATTTGATTTGCTTTCCGCAACTTGTTCATCTTGTTTAAATCAAATTATGCCAACATTGTTAAAGAGCCCCTCAAGGGACCCAACACATAGTCCCTCATTATTGATATACGAATCACACGCATCAAAGAGTTTTTGGCGTCACTGCTGGGGAACACAAGTTCCTATTTCAATCTTTGAAAGTGATTAGGAGGCGGATCGTGTGCAACTCAAGCCATTTTAACAAACGAAACAATTAACAACGAGGTAAATAAGACTCAATCTTTCATATATCACTTGAACAAGGATTACATAAGACTCAGAGTACAGTTTTGGAAAACACCTCAAAATACACACACTTAAGGAAACTCGTTTACAAATTCTAACACTAAACAACTATATATAAGAACCCGATCACCCGAACTGGACTCTTTCCGAACTGGTAGTTTGGGTGCCAGTTCGTCCAGGTTCTGGTGGGGTTCGACTGATTAGGGTTGAACTTGAACTTTTTCTTCTGATTTATTCTGTCTGATCCGCCATCTTGCCATTTTCATGTATCAACAAACTCCCCCTTGGCAAATGCTGGTCAGTTTCTTTAAGTCTTGAGCTCCAGTCTCCATCTCGGTCCAGGTCTTTTGGTTATTTCTTCTGGTATAGATGTTGAACGCGAAGCATATCTCGATAACCCTTTAAAATTCAAGAGCTTGTTCCATAAAGTCAGGACGGAACAAAATCTGACTATGGTACAACTCGTCTATGTCAGCCTTTGATAAGTTGATCAACCACATGGGATCGAATATCTTCACAACTTTATTAACATCCTCCAACACATGATCTTATGGCTTTTTCATCTAATTTATCCACGACTCAGACACCTAAGCCAATGTATCATCATTTCCCAATCATGTCGGATCAATTTCTCATTTTTTAATGTTTTTGAATTTTTCTGTTTTTCAATGTTTTTGTATTTTTCCTTTTTCTCCCCCTTAAAGGAATACTCTATTTTTGGATTTTCATTTTAACAAAAACACAAAGACACTATTTTAGGTTTTTCAATTTTCTCCCCCTAAACTACAAACGAAATGTAAAAGAAAGAATATTGACCAATCGATACTGATACCTTTCAGTTTAAGCTTTTCAGAAAAAACTTTCAGTTTTGTAAGATATAACATTCAATTTAAGTTAAACAGCAGACTCCACTATTAGTAACTGCTTGAAGCTTTAAACTTCACAATCACCAACAGGTCTTCCTGAAGCAACCTGCACACTGGATTTAAAAATTAGTACTCAAATGATCTGAAGCATACAGCTTCTGGTCGACCAGTGTCTTCCACAAAATTAGTTACAGCCTTGCTGACCACTTTAGGTCGCCACTGCATTTTTGCCTTCTCAGTTTTAACCGAGTCATCATCCTGTGATGAACCATCAACACTTGAGTCATATCTAAAAAATTGTTTTGGTTTAGATTTTGACTTGAAAGGTGTAGGCTCAGTAAAAATCATGTCTGATTCATCAATCAATGTGGCAGATTTGTTTAAAAATGAACTTTTTACAGTTTCAGAACAATCCTGTGCCATGTGTCCCTTTTGACGACACTGATAGCACAAACGATAGGATCGTTGAGATTGGGATTTGTCCTGAACTGAAGGAATCTATCAATGACCTCAGAATCATCAGACATATCATCAAAATTTTGAAATCGGTTAGAATGTACCCATTTTGATGTAGGACTTTGAGGTGTGGAATTGGATCCAGATGATGAAGAATTATTAAATTTTTGAGCATCCCTAGAAGAACTTGCAGATGAAGCCTTCTTCTGAATCTTTCCTCTGAATCCTTTTTCCATTGTAGACATGAACACTTAAGCCAAATGAAAGATTTGTTCCAAGCTTATGTCTTTCTTTTCTTTTGGAGCTTTCTTGGGCATATTTTTCTTAATATTCTTCTGATTCTGCTTCTCAAATTTCTGATTCATGTATCCCAACCCAGAATGTTTGGAACCAGATTTGGACGATTCAGCTTGAGAACTTGAAACACCATCATTAGCCATTTGAGAAAATACAGCTTTGATATCCTTCAACTTGTTGGCTTCAACCAACTTAGCAGCATCTTGTGCTTCACTCAACAAACCTTCATTTTTCTCAATCACCTTATTAGCAGAGATGACTCCTTCATCAGAAATAAACCCACCAGAAACAAACTTTGATGCATCTTTATCAATCAAACTTTCCTCCTTTTCCACTTTCTTGCTTGAAACCTTTGATTTCTTCTTCTCAGATTCTTTAGAAACAAATTCAGAATAATCTCCAGTTATATCAGAAGATTGAATATCAGCTAGAGCATCAGATGAAATAACTGGATGTGGAATTTGATTATACTCTTCGTTTCCAAAAACTTTCTTGAAATTTTCATCTTTCCACAAGTAACTTGTAAAAGAATGTGAATTCTTTAAATTGTTCAATTATCGCTTCAGATCCAAAACCTCAACATTTAAATCAGATATTTTCTTTTGAGCTTCACCCAATGCTTTTTCTTATTCAATCAATTGCTCCGAAGCCCTATTCGACAAAAACTTCTCTTGTCGCATACGATCATGGGCATCATACACTTCTTAGGTAATTTTCTTCACCCGACCCTCATGAATCTCAATATTTCTTTTCAACAAGTTGTTGTCATGTGTTAAAATTGTGACTTTATCAAATAATATTGAATGTTCCATTTGACGATCTTTTTCCTTAGCAGTAACTTCATCAAACTCTTTCTTGAGATCATCATAAGATTGCTTCAGTGATTCCACTTTTGCAGTTGATTTCTGGAACAAATTATTAAAATCACCAATGGCATCTTTTGCTTCACTTTCCCATTTTTCAACACTTTTGACCAACTCTTCATTCTCAGTTCGCAACTTCAAAATTTTTTCTTTATCTGAATTAACCATTTCATCTAATTTTGTTTGAAGCTCAACAAACTCTTCCATCAAAGCATTCTCTCTCTAACTAATTTCGCATTGATCTTGAGAATCTCATCAGAATCTTCAAATTTCTTCTTGAGACTTTCTAATTCTTCTTCCATCTTCTCATTTTCAACAATCAATCTTTCTTTTTTAGAACTCAATTCTCGAATCTTTCTTTCTTTTTGAGCACAAAATTCATATGTTGACTCATACCCAATAACTTCAGAATCACTCGTTTCAGATTTACTGATCTCAGATGCATACCCACTTGATTGAACCTCAATATTTGCCATCAATGCATAAATATCTGAAGGGCGGACTACAAATGCAGATTCATCTGGAAACTCTGCAGCGCAATCAAAACCTTCCTCGGCTACTAGAGCCTTTGCATCTTTAGTTTGACCATGTGTATCCAAATTACACTTATCAGATGATTGATTGCATTCTCGAGCAAAATGTCCAAATTTAGAACATTTGAAACATTTAAGCTTCAACTTATCTAAACCAAACTTTCCTTCTTGAAAAAGAGATTGCTTTCCATGTTTCTTCATAAATATTTTTCCTCTTTGAACAAGCATAGCAAATTGCCATTCCAAATCTAACTTATGCAGCTGATCATCATCCAACTGACTTAAATCCTCTGGAAACATACCAGAATTACCAATTTTACTAAAAATGGATCCAGATGAAGATGATATGAAAGCAAATAACAAAGCAGCTAGATCGTCGGTTGCTTGATTAGAAATAGACTTGCTTGATGATTTATCAGGAATAGTAAAACTGCAACCCGAAGAATAACCAGTGTTTTCAGACTTTCCAGCAAGAAAAGCTGTTACCGGTGGATTACTGCTTGAAATAGAATGTGATTTTGTTTTAGCATGCATAGTAGCAGAATTTTCTCCAAATTTCAGGATTTTGAACGAACGGAGTTGCTGACTTTTTCACAAGCAGTTCCATTTCACGCGCTTGTAATTTGCTTATCAACTGATTGAATGTCCAACTAGAATAGGTTGGATTATTAGTCAACATCATAACAAAATTCTCCCACTTTTCAGGTAGAGCTTCTAGAAACTTCTCATTCAACTCATCACTTTCTTTCTTGACACCTACAACTTCAAGTTCATTGATCAAATGTGAAAACCTTGCAAACAAATCTTTGATTTGCTCATTAGCACAATATCCAAAATTATCAAATTCTTTCTTTAAAACTTTCTTCTGAGTCTTCTTGTATTGCTCATTACCCTCACATCTTTCAGCAATAGCATCCCACAATTCTTTGCAAGTTGTGTAATTCTTAAACTGATGCATCAAGTCTTTAGGTAAAGCCATGGTAAGATAGTTATACGTTTTCTTCTCTCGGGCAAAAAATTTCTTTTCATCAGCATCAAAATCACTTTTCATCTTTGGCTTTCTCGGGCTTATCATCGGATACTCATATTCTTTTTCAATCTGGATCCAAGAATCAACATCTTGAGAAAATATGTATAACTCAAAACGTTTCTTCCAATTGTGATAATCTTATAATTGTAACAACTTAGGAACCTTCTGAGTTGTTCCTATCTCGTTATCATAATTCATCATTGCTTGCAACGATGTTTGAGCAACTGAAAATGCGTGAAAATCACTCATTTTGAGGTTAAAAATTGACCGTCAAAACTTCGAACTTAAAAACGAAGATGTTAGAATTTGATTTTGAAAATCAACTTTGAACGAACAATGTAAAGCTCGTCGAGATGATCGATTTGAGTACTTATAGCTCTCGTAGCGATTTCCGATGCAAAAGTTATGACACTTTTAAGAAACTGCCAGCGGACCAAATGAACCTGCGGACCAGATTCAGCGGACCAGAATTGGTACGGCGGACCAAAATGGTATGGAGAAACTACCTACGGACGAAAAAATAACTGTGACGGACCAGAATTGAAGATTGCCTAGCGGACCAGATTCAGCGGACCAGAATCTCAATGAAGATTGCCTTGCAGACCAGCAGCGGACCAACGGCGTACCAGATTTTCTTGAAGTGGACCAAATGTTCTTGAGGCGGGGTTATCAATGGAGATGAATGGTAATTATATCATTGCATTCATCCACAAATCACACACACGCTGACACTTCTATGCTTTCCTCTCTCGTTTTC
Organism: Deinandra increscens subsp. villosa; assembly: GCA_039602395.1. Taxonomy (NCBI): domain Eukaryota; kingdom Viridiplantae; phylum Streptophyta; class Magnoliopsida; order Asterales; family Asteraceae; genus Deinandra; species Deinandra increscens. The sequence continues at coordinate 15,304,820 of JBCNJP010000008.1, forward strand.
TTTCTTAAGATTTTCGGTGAAGTCGAAAGTCCGGCAGAAATCTCCACCGAATCACCACCATTCGACCACCTTAAGATCACCACTGTGATCGCGAGTTCTCAACCTAAACTCGACAATCTCTCATCTTCGGTTCAAGGTAATCATTTTTAAATGTTAATCGCACATTTTTTTCTGGGACTCTGTGTTTCAGCGATTTTCCGGTGACCGGAATAAAACTCCGGCCACCGGAGTGTTAGAAGAAGAAGATGACGCGACCCAGGTTTTGGATATATAAATTTTCTTCGGGTTATAACATTAAAGGGTCGGGTAGCCCAGTTGATTTGAACGCTGCGATGTTACGCGGGGGGCGCAAGTTCGAATCTCCTGACCACCGTTTTAATTCCTTTTCTATTTTGTTACATGGGTCAAATATTGGTTGTTGCATGTACACAAAACGAATTCGACTGGTGTCCTTAGCACTAACAGGCCGTTGGCCGGGTGGTTTGGGTGTTGTGCTGTGAATGGGAGGTCGCGGGTTCGACCTGTCCAACCTCCATGTTTTTCTGTTTCATTTTTGTTTCATTTTTATCTGTTGATCAAGGGGTTGGTTCAAACAAAAACTTGTTTAAAACAATTTCTTAAGAATGTTTAAACCCGTATAATTGTATATTGATTGTTAAACCCGTAAACTTTGACGTTTTTAAACAAAATTCTAGTTTTAATAAATCCATATATATAAAACTCAAAAATTATGGTTTTACGAGAAATGGTAAAATAAATATATTTTCGTATAATTTAATATATATACGTATGTCGTTGGTTTATTGAAACGGTTAGATACTTTTAGATGAAATTTTATAAATATGTATCTCGTTTTGTAACCCGTTACTAACGTCATTTATACGTTTAGTTTAAATATATATATATATATATATATATATATATATATATATATATTATATACTTATTTTAAAAATCTTTGAACTTAGAAAATATATAATATTGATATATATTGTATTTCTCGCGTTATTTCGATAATCGCTCAGATTTGGCACACGTGCCATCCTCGACTTGTTTTGGATTCCACGATAAATCGTTTTTATGTTTACCTTAGACTTAGTCGTTTTACTTGAACACACATTTATACTTATATGCTCGTTAGGTGATTGATTGCTTCCACAAGACTCGTTCTTGCTACATGATTAACTGTTTATCTGGAAACTTTTGCTGTGCAACCTAAGGTGAGTTTTACGGCCCCATTTTACTGTTTTAATCCTTTTGGGGGAGATTAACATGCATGAACCTTAACTGTTTTGATAATCATATCACCTGAATACTCGAGCACAAGATTATGAAAAGTCCTCACTTGAAAGTTATTGTTAGTAATTTTATTTAGCGGGAAATTATTGAGTAGTACTACTGGGTCTGACAAGCCCCACCCGGGTCACTCGCGGCGACTCAATTGGATATCGAAAGGGTGTTATAATGGTCCTTAGTCTTAACGAGGCAAAACTTAACGGTCGAGCTTTAGTAACTATGAACGTGCCTAGATTCTTGAAAATAGCCTAGCTAGCTAATGTATATGTTTTATCTTGATCTTAAAATGAACTTGATCTGATGAACTAATTAAACCTGTGAACTCACCAACCTTCGTGTTGACACTTTAGCATGTTATTTCTCAGATCGCTAAACTGGATTGATTGCCACGAGCTAGGATGCACGACTTTTGGATTTTGATTACCATGCATGCATATTAGACTTTATAACTTTTCAAACTAATCATCTTTTGATTTACGCATGTTTTGGCGCTTGAACATTTATTACAACTTATATCGTTTACGCTTCCGTATTTCAAAACGCATTTACTTTGGTTTGATTTTACATTGCATATAGACTATTCGTATGGCTAATGTGTTCGATCTTGGTTTGTCACGCTCCCTGCGGCGCGTTGTCGCGCGTGGAATTTTTGGGGGTGTGACATTATCCATGAGCCAGACATCGTTAACCAATGTACCATCATTTCCAAAACATGTCGTATACAATTTCTCATTTTTCAATGTTTTTGTCTTTTCAAATTTTCTCCCCCTAAAAATGACAAACTCTATTTTTTAGATTTTCATTTTTAACAATTGAAAAACAACACACTATTTTTGTATTTTTTTTTAAAAAACAAACTCCCCCTCAAAACGAGACGGAGTGAAAAACAAACAGAAATTGACCAACCAACACGGATACTTGCAGTTTAGCATTTTGAAAACACAAATTTTGATTTAGAAATTCATGTTAAGTTATCACAAAGATATTTCACCACTAGCAACCTATCAATTACCGATAGGTCTTCCATAAATACCTGATCTGCAATTCAGAATTCGATGCAAGCTACAATGCAAACGATGATGAATTATGATAATGAAATTGGAACAAGTTAGAAAGTTCCCAAATTGTTAAAGTTGGAAGATTATCATAGCTGGATTAAACGGTTTGAAGCTTATATTGATACGAATGATGTTGATATGTGGCAAGCGTTTAATGAACAATACATGTATCCTAAAGACGAGTCTGGAGAACCAATTCTTCAAAGAAAACTTACTTCTGAACAACAGAAAGCATATGAAGCTGAGAAAAAAGGTGTATGGTACTTTGACAATGGCATTGTCCAAAGAATTGCTACATCAATTTTCTGCTAACTATACATCAAAAATTTTATGGGATGCTTTGATAAAGAGAAAGGAATTTGATAGTTTCAAGCATTATCAGAATGAATCAATTTCAAATCTGATTGCAAGATTTACACATTTAATGTGTGAGATGCGTTTGGTAAGTCTTTAAAAGGAAGAGGCTGATGTGGAGGAAAAGATTTTGGAAGCATTACCCAAGAAATGAGAAAATTATGTGATGATGATTACTAATGATAAAGAGTATTCAGGTTTATCTTTCAACGATCTGGTTCAAAGAATACAAGCCAGGGATATGGAGTTAACTGTGAACAAGTCATTACCTGCTCAAAAACTCAGAATGCTGCTGTGTATCATCGTGAAAATGATTCTGCCATGAATGCTATGATGTCAAATATTGTTAGTTCTGCACCTATTACAGCACTCATTGCTGGTAAATCTGAAAATTCTAGTTATTCCTCTGGTTGTACTGTTTCAATTCCTAGTTTTTCAACTCAAAATTCTTTATCTGTTCAAACAAATGATGATTATATGGCTTTAATGTCTGCATTCATATCTTCATATTTTGGGGTTATTACTGGTTCAGTAAGTAACGCATAATTGACAAATGAAGATTATGATCAGATAGATTATGATCATTTGGAAGAAATGGATCTGAATAGGCAGTATGCTATGCTGGTTCGAAGAACAAATAATTTTTTTTAGCAAAAACTAGGAAGAAAAGGTTGAATCAAGATGGAAAAATTGGATTGGAGAAATCAAAAGTTAAATGTTACAAATGTTCCGTGTATGGCCATTTTGCATGTGAATGTCCAAGTTCAACTGATAATAAATTGAAGATTGGTCAACATGAATTAGATTCTATTTAAGACAAAATGACCGAAATCTTTTGGCGTCCAAATGAATTAGCTTGGAATGCAGATTCTGAAATTACAAATATTGCACATGCTCCAATTAAGGTTGCTTTAACAGCTCATCATTCAGATGATAGTATTCTAACTGATTCTAATTCTAATTCAACCATATCACTAGTCAAAGAGGTTTGGTCAACGGTGAATAATAACTCAAAGACTGAAAATTCTAAATGTCTTGAATGTGTGAGTTTACACAACAAAAATGCAAGTTTAGAAAGAGACTCTAGATTATCGACTGAAGAGATTGTGGTGCTAAAGCAAGAATTGGAAGAATTTCAAAAGAAATATTATGACTTGGTCCATGTTCATGAAGATGTGGTGAAATATAAAAATGGATTCGTTGTCGAATGCGAAAAGCCAAAGGCTGAAGCTAAAGAGGTTTCTAAAGACTTTGAAGCGTTATTTGAGAAAAGTTATCTAGTTCAACAGAAGTACGAACAAGCAAATGCACTTGCTGTTGAATCTGCTTATAAAATTTTAAAACTTCAAGAAGCATTATCTACACTTCGAGATGCAATGTTCTTCTTCGAGATTACAATGAACTTTTGACAAAGGATGTTGAGATATTTAAGAAAAAGTGGGAGAAAGTTACGGAGGAAGTCTTAGCTGAATGTGAAATCAGAAAATTGCAAACATATGAGTACAATGATCTCAATGAAAAATTCACTAAGTCACAAAAAGAGGTGTTTGATGCTCAACAGAATATTTCTGAGTTAAAGCTGTAAATTTTGGAGTTGCAAAGGCAAGTCAAGAATTGAAATTTATCACCGACTTTGCTGAATTTCTTATATAAGAAGGATAAGAGTGAAGATAGTTTGAAAGCAGATGATATTCACAAGGTTCCTCAACCTGTAGATTTATCTGAATTTACTTCTGCTCCTCTTGATCCAAAAGCTGAAATGCTTGATTATTCCAAGTTTACCACACCAGCAAAGAAAAAGAAAAATAAGTCAAAGAAGAAAGTCACTTTTGCTGACACTCCAAACTTTATTTCAAGTTCATCATTACTGAAAGACGAAAATATTTTTGATAAATTTGAAAAATTTTTAAGTTCTTCATCTGAAGATGTTGATTCATAATTCTAGGTCGTCATGTGAAGTATCAAATACAAGACAAAGATGCAAGATTGTGCTGAACCGAACTAGAGGCGAACTACTAGTTCAAACTCACACGAACTTGTCCGAACTGGCAGTTTGGATGATCGTGATTTAGCATAGAAATGTTCATCTATAAATAGCTTGTCTTGTATAGAGTTTAGAACTTCTTGTCATATTCTACACCTTTTGTGTTTGTTTCTATGTGGGTTTTCTCTTAGGCTTATCAATACAATTCTTCATTTGTATTTACATTTTGATCTCGTTTACATCTCATAATCACTAGATTAGCAAACGATCCAATGCTCACGCACTTTCAAGTCGTATCAGAGCATTCTGGTTCAATTTGCTAATCAAATTATAGTGATTTTTGAGTTTTTCTAAAGAGAGAAAGTGGGTTTTTTTTGCGAGATTTCATCAAGTTTCATCAAATTTGAGAGCTTTTTGTGTTAAAATTGATTTCAGAACATTCCTATTGTATTTTTGTTGCCTACTGCTGAAAATCTCATTCAAAAACACCCAAAATCGCAAATTTTAGAGAAAATATGGTTTTGTTCGTTTGAGTTCTTATCATGAGTTTTCAGTTCAGCTCAAGAACTTCCAGTTCAGATAAATAACTGCTTCGAAATCACAGTTCGGATAAATAACTGTTCGAACTCACAGTTCGGATAAATAACCGCTCCGAACTCACAGTTCGGATCCACTTCGGATTAAGTTCGGTTAAATTGGTTCTGTTTGGATTCAGTTCGGATACATTTTCTGTTTGGATTCAGTTCGGATACATTCTCTGTTCGGATTCTATTCTTGAAGATTCAGTTCGGACAAGTTCGGATAAATTTGAAATTTTGGGTTGTTTCACTAAAGCTAACGTAACTTGAGAACCGTTAAGAGTTACGGGAGCTAATACCAGCCAAAACGACCGTCTCGGATAGATCTACACTTTTTCTCACCTAACGACCAATACCCTCCATTTCAACCCCCAAAAAACACTTCTAAGACCTCCGTTTTTGGGTTTGAAGTTTTTGGAGTGTTAGTTTTCGGTTTTAGAAAAGAGTGATTCAAGCACATTGAGCTGATTTTTCATAAATAGTTCTAAAAATGGGTACATCACAAGCTAGTCTTATGATACCTACATTGATGAAATGGGAAGATTATCATGAATTAAAATTTGATTTTGAGATCTACATCAACAAACATTTCAAAGATTTTTGGAAGATAATCGATAAGCAATTCAAATGGCCTACCGATGGAAGAGGAGATGTAATAATACATCGACATCTTTATCTAGAAGAAAGGATTATACAAATAATGAAGAAAAAGCAAGAGATATTATAAAAACTGCTATTTCAAGAGAGTTATTTCTTGAAATCACATTGTATTACACTGTTAAAGATAAATGGAATGCATTGAAAGAAAAAGGTGAGACATGTGCACACATCCTGACCATGAAAGATGGTTTTGATTCTATTGATTCAAAATCATATGATTCAGCATCTAGTGGTTTAGAATCAGAAAGTAATGAGTTGTCAGACAAAAGGGATTGTGATACTATTTTCAAGACTGAACAAATTGATGGTTGTGTAACTGATTCCGATTCTAAAACAAGTTCATGTGTAATATATGATAAAGGGGATGAAAGTGACATAGAAGAAGTTTAGAAAGAAGTTTTGTTAGTGTGTTCAATAGAAATATGAAAAAGCCAATCAGATTGCTGTTGAAGCTTTATTCGAAAAGGCTTATCCTATTTAATAGAAATATGAAAAAGCCAATCAGATTGCTGTTGAAGCTACTGAGAAGTAATTAGTCTTCCAGAAGAACTTTCAAAACTTCGAGATGAAAATATTCTTTTTCGAGAAAAGAATGAAATTTTAACGCAAGATGTTGCTTATTTCAAGAAGAAATGTGATATGGTTACCGAAGAAGTTTTGAAAGAGTGTGATTTAAGAAGAAGACATAAGTATGAATATAATGAGTTGTCAGAACAATTCATCGCTTCTCAGAAAAATCTGTTGGATGCTCAAGTGAAGATTTCAGAAATGAAAATTGAGATTCTTGATTTGCAAAGACAAGTGAAGAATTGCAATTTGTCACCGAAATTTCTGAATTACATTTACAAATTGGAGAAGAATGAAGAAAGCGTTAAGGATGATTTACATAAAGTTCCATCACCAGTTGATGTATCAAGTATTCCATCTGCTTCTAATGATTCAAATGGCGAAATGCATGATTATTCAAAGTTTGCAACACCGGTTTCAGCAAAGAAAAAGAAAAAGTCAAAGTCCAGGAAGAAGAATGTTATCAATGGACAAGCTCCAAAGTTTGATGTTGGTTCATCATTTTCGGAAGATGAGAAGATCTTTGATAAAAGTAAGGAGTCTGTTAGTTCTTCAACTGAAGTTAAACTTGATAAATCTCTGATTCATGAGAACAAGCTAAAGGATATTAACGCTAAATTTACAAGAAGGGCTAAAGAAAGGAATGTTTTTGATCTAAAGTTGAGTTATCAAAAATTTAAGGGTTTAAGAACAAAGGGTTGGGTTATGAAGTCAAGGACGTTTCAGTGTAACAGACAACACAGAAACAGAAGAAAGTTGTTGTTAAGCCTGTTCCTCAACATCAACAACCGAAGAGACCGTTTGTTAAACCTGTTCCGACTCAGCAAAAGCAAGCTCATCAGAACAAGCCAAATGTTTCTACATCAAGAAATGGATGTTATCATTCTGGAGGTTCGTCGAGTGCTTCTTACTACTTACCTCAAAGATCATCTCCTAGGTATGATTCTTCTGGTAATTTCTTTGATTCATTTTCTTCTGATCATTCTTTTGGTTACTACGATTCTCCTACTGCGAATCATAGTTGGAAACCAAATTTTTTCAAATTCTCACCAAAGTGTCGTGAAAGAATTTGCTATACATGTCGTCGAGCTGGACATATGGCTGCAAATTGTCCGACGACTGCATACGTTCATAAAAGTGCAAACTATGTGGATAATAATGGTAAAATTTTTGATGAACCATGGTCCCCAAAATTTGAAACAACTAGTAAGTCGTCTATGTCAAAGACGCCGATTGAAACATTTTCAGGTTCTGATCAAAAATTAAAAATTTCAATGAAATGGAAACCAAAAGTTATTTCCAAGGCCAACACAGACTATGTGGAAGACACCGAGCGATCTGACGTTGTTAAATCGGGTCGATCCCAAAGCATCTAATGTTTTATTTGGTGTTAGCAGGTATTTTAGGAAGACCTATCGGTAATTGAAAGGTTGCTGGTGGTGAAATATCTTTGTGATAACTTAACATGAATTTCTAAATCAAAATTTGTGTTTTCAAAATGCTGAACTGCAAGTATCTGTGTTGGTTGATCAATTTCTGTTTGTTTTTCACTCCGTCTCGCTTTGAGGGGAATTTGGTTTTTAAAATAATACAAAAATAGTGTGTTGTTTTTCAATTGTTAAAAAAGAAAATCTATAAAACAGAGTTTGTTATTTTTAAGGGGGGGGGGATTTGAAAAGACAAAAACATAGAAAAATGAGAAATTGTATTAGACATGATTGAGAAACGATGGTACATTGGCTGGCGATGTCTGACTCATGGATAAAGTAAGTGAAAAAGCCATAAGACCATATTGCTTGATGTGCTAGGTAGGCTCGGAAAATCAGAAAGTATACGAATGTGATATACACTAAATCTAATGCTTGACCTAGTGGACAACATCTTGATGAATATCTCAAGATATATCAAGAAAAAGATATGTGAAAAATAAAATGAGACATCACTGTCTATACATGTGTTCTTTTTGCAAAGATTTAAATTTGTTTGATTTTCTTTATTTTGTTAACTGATCGGACTATCTCTGCGTGTCCACAAGACCGGCCTAACAGTTGTTCATTTTTGAACTTTCAAATGTTCATTTAAGGTTCTACTTTATTTTTCTTTGGTGTTTCGTATAACTCATCGGACTTTCTCTACGTGTACGGGAGTACCGACCTGATTGTTTTTGGGTTATACAATTTCAACTTGTTTTTATTTTCTTATTTTGTTAAATTCAAGGCCTTATCTGCGTATCGAAAGATCTACATTAAGGTAGACGATTTAACGTTCTAATTTCTTTTTGCATGGAACACAGTTAACTATATCATGAATACAATCACTACGTGTTAAATCACAAGTGAAATCACAAAAGTGTGATAAGCAAAAGCATATCTGAGTATGTATGATAGTGTGGGGTACACTGGTCAAAGCATATCTAATCAATACCTTAACATATCCAGATGTTATGAGTATGATTGTGCCTGAGTTTGATGTTGGACAAATTATATCTGCTGTGACATCCGGGAATTTCAAGGTTTACTTCTGTTAGACAATCTCCGTTAGTTACGTTAATAGTGTTAACTTAGTAACTAATGCTTAACTAGGCCGAATACGTCCACGACCTTTGGTTGATCACCGAACCCGTCCATATGTGCTATGTATTTATTTATATGTTGTTATTATGAGAAACGTGATTTAAATGCATGATTTTTATTAAAAAGAATGACTATTTAATTATTTGATAAATTATGTGACAAATTGCCTAATTATGTGATTATATGTTTAACCGGGTAACTAAGTGTATGCATACATGATTAATGATTGGGCTAGTCATTAGACTAATCCTTTGGAGGAATTGGAAATTGACGAACACCTAAGATTTATTGAACAACCGGTAGAAATCATGGGACGCGAGGAGAAAGCCCTCAAACGTAGCAAGATTCCGATCGTCAAGGTTCGATGGAACTCAAAGCGTGGACCTGAATACACTTGGGAACGAGAGGATCAGATGAAGAAAAAGTATCCTCACTTGTTCGGGCAAACGTCCACAGTAACTCAAGGTATAATTTAATTTTGGGGACCAAAATTCCTGTAACAGGAGGAGGATGTGGCAACCCTAAAACTTTTGCTTTCTTTCCCCAGCAACGACAAGTAACCACGACAACTGAGACTGCGAACGCTACAACACAAGAATAATTTTCGGGATGAAAATTCCATTTACAAGGGGATGATGTGACATCCGGGAATTTCAAGGTTTACTTCCGTTAGACAATCTCCGTTAGTTACGTTAATAGTGTTAACTTAGTAACTAATGCTTAACTAGGCCGAATACGTCCACGACCTTTGGTTGATCACCGAACCCGTCCATATGTGCTATGTATTTATTTATATGTTGTTATTATGAGAAACGTGATTTAAATGCATGATTTTTATTAAAAAGAATGACTATTTAATTATTTGATAAATTATGTGACAAATTGCCTAATTATGTGATTATATGTTTAACCGGGTAACTAAGTGTATGCATACATGATTAATGATTGGGCTAGTCATTAGACTAATCATGGGCTAATGATGGCTAATCATTGGGGGCCCAAATCCCAATGAAAGCCCATGATGGCCATTAGTATTTAAATGAAGCTTTAAACCCTAATTACCCATTTGCATACATCACACAAGAAACACACACACACTCTCTCCCTCTTGCGATTCTGGACCAGCCTTAGAGACCATCAAGATCAGCCATCTTTTCTGTAGAAGAAGATCATCCATCGATCCTAGATCAAACCGTGAGTCCCATGACCATGTTTCTTGCTTTTCTATGTGTTTTCTTCATAAAGCATGCCTAGATCTCCATGTAATCGTTAGATTTTCTGTAAGAATGCTTAGGAATACTAGATCTATCATAAAGACTACAACTTTACGTGTGAAACTGATCCATAATAGAGATTCATGCTAGATTAGGTTATTTTGTGTAAAATGTGTTCTTGAAGATTTGATGATGAAAATACATGTTTATGATGTTAAAAATGCTCCTGTGATGTTCCTAAATGATTATGTATGCTTGAAAATGAATTACATGAAGTATGGAGGCTGTTAGAAAGATTTTTAGTCAAATTTACGGGTTTTTTAGCGACCAGCGACACTGTGCATTCATTAGGAGAAACTATCCAGCGAAACTATGCATATCTCCTTCCAGCGACACTGTGCAGCGAAACTGTAGTGTCTCTCGTGAACGAAACTGACCTTGTCCCTGAACGAAAGTTCAACCAGTTCCTGGCGAAACTAGCTAGCGAAACTAGCAGTTTCTCTAGCAGTTTCTCTAGCAGTTTCTCTAGCAGTTTCTCCAGCAGTTTCGCCAGACTAAACCCAAACTTGTGCAACTTATTTGAATGCTATGCTATGACTTACATGATTATGCTATGATAAGACATACTATGATTTCTGTATTATATGAACCCTTGTTTATGATCAACCATCGGTGTCGTGTGTCGGTATGTCGAGTTATAGTCCAACGTGCTATGTTATGGGCCATAGTGACGTTATGTAGAGTTTAGACACAAAACTAATACTTAAGACCTAAACGTGTTCATAGGTCTTCGTTAAGCAATACTTGGATTATTAACAAGTGTAGCAGTGCAACCCAAGGTGAGTGTCACTAACCCGTTTACTGTGAGCCCGTTTGGGACACACTGAATAACCTAATGAAAAACAATGCTGACAACTTTATGAGTGCTATGCACTACTTGATGAAACTGAAAACTTAGAGTGCTATGCACCTACTTGATGAACTTGAAGTGTTTTATGGGAAACACTTGTGAATTACTTAAACAACTAATTCTAAAACGAAACTGAAAAATGTTTTCGGGATTCATAAGAACCCCAAAGTAAACCGTTTTAATATGGCTAGTGTAGGTTAAAGTCTAAACCACATGATATCACATGATTTCTAAGGATTGCCTTTTAACTGAAAAAGTCCTCAACTTAATTGTGCCATTAATTGTAAAGCGAGGGGATGTTGGGTAGATCTACTGGAGTTTGACAAACTCCGCCTCGTGACACTGGAGGTGCACGGAGGTACAATATCAGCCTATCTGACCGTGGTCCCGAGAGGACACGGGGGAGGCAAAGCCGCGATGACGTAGGTCCGCAAAACAAAATAGATGATGGCGTTGCCACTACAATTATCGGTCAGCTTTGGTACAAACTTCCTTAGTGCATGGAACAACGGATTAGCTACCCGCGATATCGGTTGAGCACTTTAACTATACAAAACTAGTACATACCCGATAACGTAGGTTACGAACAATACTTTTACTAAACCACAATACTATGATTTTGGTTATCATTAAGCATTGCTTTTCACAATTAAATTGTACATAAGAATATGTTTACACGATTATGATGTATGAGACCGGGCCACTGCATGACAAGCCCACTGTGAACTCACCAACCGTTAGGTTGACACTTGTGTGGTTTTCACTTTTGCAGATCGTTGAGGAGTATCCGCTGGAGGTTGGCATGGCACATGAAGATGTTCTTCTTTCATTTAAAACTAAACTGGGATTTCTAAACACTGATTTTGTAAAGCACGTGGTTAGTGCTAAAGACAATGTTTTCCGCTGCGTACTGTTAAACTGTTTTTATTATTAATGTTTGGACTTTACTCTGATTCGTTTAGTATTTGTAACTAATGGTTGTGGTCCTGGTTTGCTCGCACCCCTTAACGGTATAAACTCCGTTAGTGGTTATTTGGGGGTGTGACAGATTGGTATCAGAGCCATAAGTTGCAGAGAACTGGAATCATTTTCTAAAAACGATTTGGAAACTGCAACTTGAAACCTTAGTTACAAACGAACAAACAAATTCTCAAAACAAAACTTTTACGTGCCAACCTGGGATACTCGCTCTGCTGTGTAAGTAAATACTTCATATGTATATATATCTATATAAATATATATATAGACCGTGTCTAGGTAGTCTAACGGAAAACCTTAGGATGATTTCACACACGAATACGAAATGCGAACGATAATACGCGCACTACTCCGGGAGAAAGCGACAACGAAACGATGCTACACGCTACGTCCTGATTTCTACTACGATGACTACGCCGACGGTGACTTTTATGGGAAAGCCGACTTTCGACGATAGCTACTTACGACTTACGACGTTCTCCGACGACGCCTCGATTTTGCACAAAATTTTTCTGGACTAATAGTGGGATAACGGGAACTGGCTAATATACATATTATGGGATATGTATAGAATATAACTGTGACTGAACACTGGCTACTTTAACTGTCCAGCAAGATGTCTGGAAGAGGACACGGGAGGAGCAACATTAACATGACGCCTGCACAACTACAAGCTATGATTAACGAACACGTGCAAGCCGCTGTGGCAGCCGTCCAAGCTGCGTACGCCGCTCAGGGTAATTATTATGCCGGTTAAGGCACAAAGTAATTGTATTTTGACCTGTTTAACCTGAAAACCCGAACTATTATTGCATCAGGAAACCACCATCACTGCACGTTTAAGTCCTTCATGGATTGTAAGCCAATGACGTTTTCCGGCGAAGAAGGAGCGGTAGGACTCCTCAGGTGGATCGAGAAGTCTGAGAAGGTCTTCTCTATGTGTAACTGCCCTGCTGAGAGCAAGGTGAAATTTGCGACTGGTACTTTCGAGGGAGCTGCTCTCTCCTGGTGGAACGCTGAAATTCAGATGATTGGGGTAAATGCGGCTAACAACATGGATTGGGAAGCGTTTAAGGAACTGATTATGGAGGAGTACTGTCCCCGTGACCAAGTGAAGAAGTTAGAGGGCGAATTCTTGAATCTGAAAATGACTGGGTCTGAAGTCGAACAGTATACTGCGCGTTACCATGAGTACGCGGTGCTATGTCCGACAATGGTTGATGCTGAATTTAAACGCATTGAGCGTTATCTGGAGGGTCTCGCACCCCAAATCAAGAGCTTGGTGACCGCCAGCAACCCAACAACTGTGCAGCAAGCCATCCGTTTAGCTCACAAGCTTACTGACCAGGAGATTGAGAAGGGTACACTTCCTGCTAAGGCCATAGAGAAAACTGCCTTAAGTGGCAAAAGGAAAGCTGATGATGAAGCTCCTGAAAACTCCATGAACAATCAAAGTGTGGGAAACAGCACCGGGAGGTCTTACAACTCCCAAGGTCAAAGCAAAAGGTCTGGGAATAACAGTGGGAACAACCGCCAGGGCGGTAATGGTCAAAGCAACTACAAGGGTAACCTGCCCAAGTGTAACAAGTGTGGGAAGCATCACACTGGTATTTGCAGAAGAAGTTTAAGCTGTGAAAGGTGTGGCAAGAAAAGCCACGAGGCAAAGGACTGTTGGGCGATTCTTCCCGAGCAACAAAACCGCCTAAGGCAAAACAACAACAATCATGGCAACAACAACCATGGAAACAACCGGGGCAATGGAAACAACAATGGTCAGAACCGTAATAACAACAATGAAGCCCCCAGAGGAAATGGTAATGGGAACTGCTATGAATGCGGTGCTCAAGGCCACATGAAAAGGGACTGCCCGCAGTTAAGAAGACAGGGAAACGGTAACCAAGGAAACAATGGTGGAAATGGTAATGGTGGAGGTAATGGCAACGGGAATGGTAACAACGGGAATGGTGGAAATGGCAGAGGAAGAGCTTTTGTCATGGGTCAAGGTGAAGCTCGCAACGATGCCAACGTGATTAACGGTAAATTCATCCTTAATGGTTTCTTTGCTACTGTATTGTTTGATTCTGGTGCTGAAAGAAGTTTTATTTCCACTAAGTTTGCTAAGCTAATTAATGCTAAACCGATTGCCCTAGACGCTAAATATGTGGTAGAACTAGCGAATGGTAAACTTCACGATACGACTCAGATAGTTAAGGACTGTAAGTTAGAACTAGCTGGCCATACGTTAGGAATCGATCTTATGCCTTTCCCGATTGGTAGTTTTGATGTCATAGTAGGAATGGACTGGTTATCTGAAAACCGAGCCGAAATTTTATGCCAAGAAAAAGTGGTTCGTATTCCACTCAAGGACGGTGAAGTGTTAACAGTTCAAGGCGAGAAAGGTGGAACAGTCACCGGTATTATTTCGTTTCTCAAAGCCCAAAAATGCCTTCGTAAAGGTCACTTCGCGATCCTTGCAAACGTCACCGACACGACACTTCCCGAGCGTAGAATCGACGATTACCCGATAGTCCGCGACTTCCAAGATGTATTTCCTGAAGATCTGCCTGGTTTGCCTCCATTTCGACAAGTCGAGTTCGGAATCGATTTAGCTCCTGGAGCCGCTCCGATTGCACGCGCACCTTATCGTTTGGCGGTGAGCGAACTCAACGAACTCTCCGCGCAACTTCAAGAGTTACTCGACAAAGGATTCATTCGTCCAAGTTCGTCTCCATGGGGAGCACCGGTATTGTTTGTTAAGAAGAAGGATGGAACGTTCCGCATGTGTATTGACTACCGAGAGCTTAACAAGGTTACGATTAAGAATCGGTATCCACTTCCTCGAATCGACGATCTTTTCGACCAACTGCAAGGTTCGAGCTACTTTTCCAAGATTGATCTACGGTCTGGATATCACCAACTTCGTGTTCGCGATGAGGATATTTCTAAGACTGCTTTTAGAACTCGGTATGGACACTACGAGTTCCTGGTTATGCCGTTTGGGCTAACCAATGCACCTGCTGTATTTATGGATCTGATGAATCGGGTGTGCAAGCCGTACCTCGATAAGTTTGTGATAGTTTTCATCGACGATATTTTAATCTACTCCAAGACAAAGGAAGAACACGAGAATCACCTGCGACTTATTTTGGAATTACTCCGCAAGGAACAGCTTTACGCCAAGTTTTCAAAATGCGATTTTTGGATCCGCGAAGTCCAGTTTCTTGGACACATTGTTAATCAAGATGGAATTCATGTCGACCCAGCTAAAGTAGAGGCTATCAAGAACTGGTCTACTCCTAGAGCGCCAACCGAAATCCGACAATTTTTGGGACTTGCCGGATATTACCGAAGGTTTATTAAGGGTTTCTCGCAATTGGCTCAACCCTTAACAGCTTTGACGCACAAGGGAGTGCAGTATAGATGGGGTGAAAAAGAGGAACACGCGTTTCAATCTCTTAAGGACATGTTATGTTCAGCTCCGATTCTTGCATTACCCGATGGGGTTGACGACTTTGTGGTTTACTGTGATGCATCAATTCAAGGGCTCGGTTGCGTGTTGATGCAACGAGATAAAGTGATTGCCTATGGGTCCAGGCAACTGAAGGACACTGAGAAGAATTATACAACGCATGATTTGGAATTAGGAGCCGTTGTTCATGCACTCAAGATTTGGAGACATTACCTCTATGGAACAAAGTGCACAATATTTACCGACCACAAAAGTTTGCAACACATCTTTGATCAAAAGGATCTCAACATGCGACAACGAAGGTGGGTCGAGCTATTGAATGATTATGACTTAGCGATTAAGTATCACCCGGGAAAAGCCAATGTTGTGGCTGATGCCTTCAGCAGAAAAGAGTACGAAAAGCCTCGACGAGTACGAGCGCTGCAGCTTACCATTCACACGGGACTGCCGGATCGAATCCGCGATGCTCAAAGAGAAGCTTTAAAAGAAGAAAATTTCGCAGCTGAAGCACTGCGAGGGGTAGATGGAAACTCTGAGGTTAGGTCTGATGGACTCAGATACTACAATGACAGAATTTGGATCCCTTTACTCGGAAATCTCCGTGAACTCGTGATGGATGAGGCTCACAAGTCAAGGTATTCGGTGCACCCTCAGGGGCGGACCTCTAATAGGCCCAGGGGGTCCCCGTGGACCCCCTCAACTTCGTACGCAAAGTGGAAATTATAGGAACGGTTTTGAGTGGAAAAGAAGTTGTAGCAGGGAGTTATTAAATAAATAAGTTGGTAAAATGTAAACAAAACTTCCCATTATCCGGGTGGTAAGATTCGCCAGCGAGTAATTAAAGGTCCCTTGTTCGAGGTTGCTTCACTACATATATTTTTTTTTCAATTTGTTTCATTAATTTCAATGCTCTGATTCTCTACGTATTTTTTTTTTATCAATTTGTTTTTATTAAATTGAATGCTCTACCAGTTAAATGAGTAATTAAAACTTTGCAATCAAATGAGTTAATAAAGACAAAATAAATATACAAATATCTACAAACTCATTTTTAATTAATAAAGCCCCTATAATCGCTCTCTTTATCTCTGATTAAAAAAATGTGTGCATTCACAATTGTTTCATTTAGAAAGTAAAACTCCACTCGAAACAAAATTATTGATCCATCCTCATTTCTTCTATGATACTTTTTATTGAAATCTTACATCATCCTTATTTTTTCTATATTATTTAAATTTTAATAACGATATTTCTTTTGTTTTTGTGTCATATTTGTCTTATGTGACCAACCCGATTCTGTAAAAAAAATTTGTGGACCTCCTCAAAAAAACTTCTAGTTCCGCCCCTGTGCACCCTGGATCGGATAAAATGTACCAAGATTTGAAGAGCTTGTATTGGTGGCCGAATATGAAAGCCGACATCGCGCGATATGTGGCTAAGTGTTTAACGTGCTCAAGAGTTAAGATCGAGTACCAAAAGCCTTTTGGATTATTACAACAACCAAAGATCCCAGAATGGAAATGGGAGGATATCTCCATGGATTTCGTAACAGGACTACCTCATCGGTCGAATCGACCGGATGCGATTTGGGTTATCATTGATCGACTAACCAAATCTGCACACTTTATTCCAATGAGGGAAAATGATAATATGGATAAATTAACTAAACTGTATATTGACCGGATTGTGGCACGTCATGGAGTGCCTAAGACTATTATCTCTGATCGAGATCCTCGATTCACTTCCCGGCTGTGGCAATCTATGCAAGAATCACTAGGAACCAGACTGGATATGAGTACAGCCTATCACCCGCAGACTGACGGTCAGACAGAACGAACTATTCAGACTTTAGAAGACATGCTCCGAGCTTGCGTTCTCGACTTTGGTAAAGACTGGGAGGCTCATCTTCCGTTGGTGGAGTTCTCCTACAACAACAGTTATCATTCGAGCATTGGTGCAGCACCCTTTGAAGCTCTTTATGGCAGAAAATGCAGATCGCCCGTGTGTTGGGCTGAAACGGGTGAGAAGGGACTCACCGGACCGGAAATCATTCATGATACAACTGAACGGATCATTCAAATCAGAAAGCGGATAGCCGCAGCACGTGACAGACAAAAGAGCTATGCCGACAAACGCCGTAAACCTTTGAAGTTCGAAGTAGGCGACAAGGTACTATTGAAGGTATCCCCCTGGAAGGGAGTGATACGCTTCGGAAAGCGTGGAAAGTTGAATCCTCGCTACATCGGTCCATTTGAAATCATTGGGGAAGTAGGCCCGGTGGCCTACCGTTTACGACTCCCTGCCGAACTCGATGGAGTTCACAACGTGTTTCACGTCTCGAATCTGAAGAAATGCCTGGCTGAAGACATCGAGATAATTCCTTTGGAGGAATTGGAAATTGACGAACACCTAAGATTTATTGAACAACCGGTAGAAATCATGGGACGCGAGGAGAAAGCCCTCAAACGTAGCAAGATTCCGATCGTCAAGGTTCGATGGAACTCAAAGCGTGGACCTGAATACACTTGGGAACGAGAGGATCAGATGAAGAAAAAGTATCCTCACTTGTTCGGGCAAACGTCCACAGAAACTCAAGGTATAATTTAATTTTGGGGACCAAAATTCCTGTAACAGGAGGAGGATGTGGCAACCCTAAAACTTTTGCTTTCTTTCCCCAGCAACGACAAGTAACCACGACAGCTGAGACTGCGAACGCTACAACACAAGAATAATTTTCGGGACGAAAATTCCATTTACAAGGGGATGATGTGACATCCGGGAATTTCAAGGTTTACTTCCGTTAGACAATCTCCGTTAGTTACGTTAATAGTGTTAACTTAGTAACTAATGCTTAACTAGGCCGAATACGTCCACGACCTTTGGTTGATCACCGAACCCGTCCATATGTGCTATGTATTTATTTATATGTTGTTATTATGAGAAACGTGATTTAAATGCATGATTTTTATTAAAAAGAATGACTATTTAATTATTTGATAAATTATGTGACAAATTGCCTAATTATGTGATTATATGTTTAACCGGGTAACTAAGTGTATGCATACATGATTAATGATTGGGCTAGTCATTAGACTAATCATGGGCTAATGATGGCTAATCATTGGGGGCCCAAATCCCAATGAAAGCCCATGATGGCCATTAGTATTTAAATGAAGCTTTAAACCCTAATTACCCATTTGCATACATCACACAAGAAACACACACACACTCTCTCCCTCTTGCGATTCTGGACCAGCCTTAGAGACCATCAAGATCAGCCATCTTTTCTGTAGAAGAAGATCATCCATCGATCCTAGATCAAACCGTGAGTCCCATGACCATGTTTCTTGCTTTTCTATGTGTTTTCTTCATAAAGCATGCCTAGATCTCCATGTAATCGTTAGATTTTCTGTAAGAATGCTTAGGAATACTAGATCTATCATAAAGACTACAACTTTACGTGTGAAACTGATCCATAATAGAGATTCATGCTAGATTAGGTTATTTTGTGTAAAATGTGTTCTTGAAGATTTGATGATGAAAATACATGTTTATGATGTTAAAAATGCTCCTGTGATGTTCCTAAATGATTATGTATGCTTGAAAATGAATTACATGAAGTATGGAGGCTGTTAGAAAGATTTTTAGTCAAATTTACGGGTTTTTTAGCGACCAGCGACACTGTGCATTCATTAGGAGAAACTATCCAGCGAAACTATGCATATCTCCTTCCAGCGACACTGTGCAGCGAAACTGTAGTGTCTCTCGTGAACGAAACTGACCTTGTCCCTGAACGAAAGTTCAACCAGTTCCTGGCGAAACTAGCTAGCGAAACTAGCAGTTTCTCTAGCAGTTTCTCTAGCAGTTTCTCTAGCAGTTTCTCTAGCAGTTTCTCCAGCAGTTTCGCCAGACTAAACCCAAACTTGTGCAACTTATTTGAATGCTATGCTATGACTTACATGATTATGCTATGATAAGACATACTATGATTTCTGTATTATATGAACCCTTGTTTATGATCAACCATCGGTGTCGTGTGTCGGTATGTCGAGTTATAGTCCAACGTGCTATGTTATGGGCCATAGTGACGTTATGTAGAGTTTAGACACAAAACTAATACTTAAGACCTAAACGTGTTCATAGGTCTTCGTTAAGCAATACTTGGATTATTAACAAGTGTAGCAGTGCAACCCAAGGTGAGTGTCACTAACCCGTTTACTGTGAGCCCGTTTGGGACACACTGAATAACCTAATGAAAAACAATGCTGACAACTTTATGAGTGCTATGCACTACTTGATGAAACTGAAAACTTAGAGTGCTATGCACCTACTTGATGAACTTGAAGTGTTTTATGGGAAACACTTGTGAATTACTTAAACAACTAATTCTAAAACGAAACTGAAAAATGTTTTCGGGATTCATAAGAACCCCAAAGTAAACCGTTTTAATATGGCTAGTGTAGGTTAAAGTCTAAACCACATGATATCACATGATTTCTAAGGATTGCCTTTTAACTGAAAAAGTCCTCAACTTAATTGTGCCATTAATTGTAAAGCGAGGGGATGTTGGGTAGATCTACTGGAGTTTGACAAACTCCGCCTCGTGACACTGGAGGTGCACGGAGGTACAATATCAGCCTATCTGACCGTGGTCCCGAGAGGACACGGGGGAGGCAAAGCCGCGATGACGTAGGTCCGCAAAACAAAATAGATGATGGCGTTGCCACTACAATTATCGGTCAGCTTTGGTACAAACTTCCTTAGTGCATGGAACAACGGATTAGCTACCCGCGATATCGGTTGAGCACTTTAACTATACAAAACTAGTACATACCCGATAACGTAGGTTACGAACAATACTTTTACTAAACCACAATACTATGATTTTGGTTATCATTAAGCATTGCTTTTCACAATTAAATTGTACATAAGAATATGTTTACACGATTATGATGTATGAGACCGGGCCACTGCATGACAAGCCCACTGTGAACTCACCAACCGTTAGGTTGACACTTGTGTGGTTTTCACTTTTGCAGATCGTTGAGGAGTATCCGCTGGAGGTTGGCATGGCACATGAAGATGTTCTTCTTTCATTTAAAACTAAACTGGGATTTCTAAACACTGATTTTGTAAAGCACGTGGTTAGTGCTAAAGACAATGTTTTCCGCTGCGTACTGTTAAACTGTTTTTATTATTAATGTTTGGACTTTACTCTGATTCGTTTAGTATTTGTAACTAATGGTTGTGGTCCTGGTTTGCTTGCACCCCTTAACGGTATAAACTCCGTTAGTGGTTATTTGGGGGTGTGACATCTGCAATCGACATGGCTTATGTGCTACAATAATCGAAATTGAAGTGTAGTTCAGCATGTTATGTCCGATATGATCCAAGTCGCGATCTTTCTCGCAAAAGATAAAAATAGTGTCTGATTCTGTACCGCGTTTACTTTTCATATCAGAAAATACCAAAAAGATTTTAGGTGAGTTTTGATATAAAGTTTTATAAAATAAAAAAGATATTATTTCTTATTTCTTTTTGTTTGATCAACACATAATATGAAATCAATTTCAAAATCAAAATATCTTGGACTCTCGAAGAGACGTTTTGCGCCAGGATTATTTATGTTGGTAGGTTTCAAAGTGGGAAATGAATATTACAACTTCAAGTCTTCTGAAGCGGTTGATAAAGAGGTTTACACTCGCTACAATGTCAAGTATTTGAGATCAGACTCATCGTCAAGTTGATGAAGAGTTTGATTTAAGATACAAGTTAAGGTGAACATTGATACTGCACATATCGAGGGGGAGTTTGTTGATGCATAATTCTAGGTCGTCATGTGAAGTATCAAATACAAGACAAAGATGCAAGATTGTGTTGATCCGAACTAGAGGCGAACTGCCAGTTCGGACTCACACGAACTTGTCCGAACTGGCAGTTTGGATGATCGTGGTTTAGCATAGAAATGTTCATCTATAAATAGCTTGTCTTGTATAGAGTTTAAAACTTCTTGTCATATTCTACACCTTTTGTGTGTGTTTCTATGTGGGTTTTCTCTCAAGCTTATCAATACAAATCTTCATTCGTATTACATTTTGATCTCGTTTACATCTCATAATCACTAGATTAGCAAATGATCCAATGCTCACGCTCTTTCACAAGACGAAGCCGCTAAATCTTTAGTGCGTGAGAACAAGCTGAAGGAAATTAAAGATCAATTTACTAGAGAAGTAAAAAGGAGAGATGCTTCTGGTTCTCAATCTGGGTCTTCAAAGATTCCGGGTTTCAAGAACAAAGGTTTGGGATTTAAGGTTCCAGATGTTTCTGTTCAAGATCAACATTTTTGAAGAAGAAAGAGAAAGTGTTGAAGATCAAAACTCAAAAGAAATCACCTCCAAAGACAAATCAAGCTTTTATTCTTCTGGAGGTTCTTCATCTGAATCAAAGGTATCTTCACAGAGTCAATCTCCGAGGTATGATTCTTATGATAATTTATTTGATAATGTTGGTTCTAATCATTCGTCATTGTTCTCAAAATTAAAAGAATTTTTCAAAAGTTTTTACATTTCGTGAGAGAGTTTGTTATGAATGTAGAAAACCTGGACATCTTGCTTTTGATTGTCCGACGACTGCATATATCCACAACACTTCTAAATATGTGGATAACAAAGGTCAAATTTTTGATGAACCATGGTCTTCAAAAGTCAGATCAACCAGTAAATCGTCTAGGTCTAAACCGAGTACGCCGGTTGATATTGATTCTGGTTCTAATCAAAAATCAAAATCTTTAAAGATATGGAAACCAAAGGTTGTTTCCAAGGCCAACGAAGACTATGTGGAAGACACCGAGCGACCCGACGCTGTTGAAGCGGGTCGATCCCAATGCGACCAATGTTTTATTTGGTGTCATCGGGTATTTCTGGAAGACCTATCGGTAATTGAAAGGTTGCTGGTGGTGAAATATCTGTTATAACTTAGCATGAATTTCTAAATCAAAATTTGTGTTTTCAAAATGCTAAACTGCAAGTATCCGTGTTGGTTGATTAATTTTTGTTTGTTTTTCACTCCGTCTCGTTTTGATGGGAAGTTTGTTTTAAAAAAAAATACAAAAATAGTGTGTTGTGTTTCAATTGTTTAAAATGAAAATCTAAAAAATAGAGTTTGTCATTTTTAGGGGGAGAAATTTGAAAAGACAAAAACATTGAAAAATGAAAAAATTGTATTCGACATGATTGAGAAATGATGGTACATTGGCTGACGATGTCTGACTCATGGATAAAGTAAGTGAAAAATCCATAAGACCATATTGTTTGATGTGATAGGTAGGCTCGGAAAATCAGAAAGTATACGAATGTGCTATACACTAAATCTGATGTTTGACCTAGTGGACAACATCTTGATGAATATCTCAAGATATATCAAGAAAAGATATGTGAAAAATAAAATGAGACATCACTGTCTATACATGTGTTCTTTTTGCAAAGATTTAAATTTATTTTATTTTCTTTATTTTGTTAACTGATCGGACTATCTCTACGTGTCCACAAGACCAGCCTAATAGTTGTTCATTTAAGGTTCTGCTTTATTTTCTTGGTGTTTAGTATAACTCATCGGACTTTCTCTGCGTGTACGGGAGTACCGACCTGATTGTTGTTGGGTTATACAATTTCAACTTGTTTGATCTTTCTTATTTTGTTAAATCTGAGGCCTTATCTGCGTATCGAAAGATCGACCTTAAGGTAGATGATTTAGTGTTCTTAGTTCTTTTTGCATGGAACACAGTTGACTATATCATGAATACAATCACTATGTGTTAAACCACAAGTGAAATCACAAAATGTGGTAAGCAAAGCATACCTGAGTATGTCTGATAGTGTAGGGTACACTGGTCAATGCATATCTAATCAATACCTTAACATATCCATATGTTATGAGTATGATTCTGCCTGCGTTTAAAGTCGGACAAATTATATCTGCAATCGACATGGCTTATGGGCTACAATAATTGAAATTGAAGTGTAGTACATCATGTTATGATCAATATGATCCAAGTCGTGATCTTTCTCGTAAAAGGCAAAAACAGTACCTGATTCTGTATTGCATTTACTTTTCATATCAGAAAACACCAAAAAGATTTTAGGTGTGTTTTGATATAAACTTTAGAAAAATCAAAAGGAGTATGTTTCTAATTTCTTTTCGATTGGTTAACAAAGAATATGAAATAAATTTTAAAATCAAAATATCTTGGAGTCTCGAAGAGACATTTTTTACCAAGATTATTTATGTTGGCAGGTTTCTAAGTGGAAAGAGAACATCATAAATTCAAGTCTTCTGAAGTTGTTGATAAAGAGTTTACATGCGCTACAATGTCAAGTATTCGAGATTAGACTCATCGTTGAGTTGATAGAGAGTTTGATTGAAGATACAAATTTATGTGGAAGTTGATACTGCACATGTCGAGGGGGAGTTTGTAGATGCAAGGCTCTTGGTCGTCATGTGAAGTATCAAATACAAGACAAAGAGTTACAAAGATGTTCTGATCCGAACTGAAGGCGAACTACTAGTTCGGACGCACACGAACTTGTCCAAACTGGCAGTTTGGACGATCGTGGTTTTGCATTGTCTTGTACATCTATAAATAGCTTTGTCTTATATACTGTGTGATCTGAGTGTGTAATCTCTCTGTGGTTAATACAATTTTCATTGTATCTACTCTCCGCATTCACATTTTACCTTGATTTCGTATTGACTGAGTAGACGATCTACGCTCACGCAATTTCAATGAAAGAATACAGTCAGACCGGGGATAGTCATACAGTAAAAAGTCAGACCCGACAGAGTAGGTCGCGACAAAATCAGTTTGACTATGGCGATTCAACTTATAGATCTCGACATCGGAACAGGAGTAGGGATAAGAGGAACCGAGTTCATAAGAAGAGGGATGAGTCAGATAGTACTGAATCTTCTGGGAGCCCTGTTGGAGGCTGAAGTAGGAAGAAAACTGAGCATAAAAGAGGTCAAAAGAAGCTAGTCAGAAAGTTTAAGTGAGATTGAATGAGAATCCTCTAAGGAAAGAATCAGGAGGAAAGGTTGCTCCTACAAGATGTACATGACTTGCAAGCCCAGTATTTTCAAAGGTGATAAAGGAGCCACTGAAGTGTTAAATTGGCTTGATGAAATGGAAGCAGTTTTAGACATCAGTGAACGTGCAGAAAGAGATATGGTTAAGTTCGCATCACACTCATTCAAGGGTCATGCCCTGTCATGGTGGAAGACAGTTCAGGCCAGTAAAGGCAAAGTGAAGGAATGAAGTGGAGAAATTTCCGGGAACTGGTGTTGATAAAGTTTGTGCCAGAAAACGAACATGAGAAATTAGAGAATGAGTTCCTTTCCATAGAAATGAAGGGTGCGGATTACCAAACCTACATCAATCGCTTCAATGAACTGACTTGTCTAGTTCCGCATATGGCTGACACTGAATCAAAGAAGGTTAGAAGGTTTGTGTGGGGATTCAGCCTTTAAATTAGAGCTTGTTAGGACAAGTTTCTGTGTGTGGCCGTTACTGTGCGAATTGGGATGTAAATGTCTAGATTGTTGGCTAGGTTGACAACGTACCAAGCTCCGTACTAAGTGGTACATTGCAACGTATCAAATGGTACGCTGGACATGCTGGTACGTTGGGCAGTTTACCTATAAATAGGTGAAGCTTAGCTGGTCAGTTCAAGTTTGATCATTTACTCTTTGTGAGTGTTAGTGAGAGAGGAGGTTATGTCTAAACCTCCTCCAGAGCTTCAATGATGTATACTCTCTCGGTATTGTAATCATTCGACATTAACTGAATGACAAACTTCCGTCTCTATCATTCTATGATCTGGAAATGACCCATACATGGTTTTACAGAGCTGATGTAAGACCTGCCAGGCCATCCACTCTAGATTCAGCAATAAGTCTAACAGGTACATTAGCAGATGAGTGGGTGAGAACCATGGGTTAAAGAAGGGATTTATCTGGAACCGAAGGAGGTCAGATAACCGAGGTCGTGAAGAAAAGGACAAGAGGGATAATAAGAAGCCTCAAGGAGGTACTTATGGTAGATGCGGCAGAGAAGGCCATTTGGCAAAGGATTGTAAGAGTTGTCGACGGTGTGGAAGTTTTGGACACATGACCAGGGATTGTTCAAAAGCAGTTGTTTGTTATGCCCAAAGCTGAAAAATAATATCAAAGACAAAGATAAGAACAAAGGAGCAGCAAAAGGCAATGCTCGAGTCTTGAAAGTTCATGAGCATCGGATCGTCTACTCGATCTAGCTAGTTCCAAAGAGAAACGTAATTAAAGATTGTTTTATTGATCTAGAAGAATAATTACAATCTCTGGAACACTGAGAAATGACATAGAGAAACACCGTACAAAACACACACTTAAGATTTGAACTCACTCAATTTGTTTTCAGGAACAAAGACAAAACAACTATATATAGTCGATCGGCTGAACCCTGGGTGAATGGCCAGTTTGCCCTGATCCGAAGTGGTAGTTCGGATGCAGTTCGTTTATGCTAAACTCCCCCTCGTCGTGTGTAGTATCTTTAACAACATAACAAAAAACATATCTTCAATCAAACTCCCCCTCAAGTGCAGAATTCGTTCAAAATATCTTCAAACAAACTCTTCCTCAACTTGATAGTAACTTGATCTTGAATACTTGACGATTCAGAGTGTGTTTCTCTCTTTATCAGCAGCTTCAGAAGACTTGAAGTTCTGACATCTTTTCACTTAGCAACCTGCTCAAAATTTAAATAATCTCAGCGTAGAACGTCTCTTCGAGGCTCCAAGATATGATTTTGAAAATTTCATTTGTATCACGTGTTGATCAGATTGAAAATAATGTAGAAACAAAATCTGTTTGGCTTTTAGAAAGTTATATCAAAACAAACTGAAAATCTTGTTGATTTTTTAAACTTATGCTAAAACACACCAAAAATCTTTTTGTACTTTTCCGAAATGAAAAGAAATTACAATACAAAATCAACCTCTACTTTTGGTATGAGAAAGATCAATATAAGGGATCATATTGATCATGACACAATGAACTACGCTTCAATTTCAACTATTTGAAGCACATAAGTCATGCTGATTTCCAGTATAATTTATCCATCTTAAATTCAGGCAGAATCATACTCATAGCATCTGGATATGTTAAGGTACTGATTAGATTTGCTTTGACCAGTGTATCCCACACAATCAGACATATTTAGACATTTTTGTTTTTCTTGTGTGATGTGTGATTACACTTGTGATTTTCACAAAGTAATTGAATTCATGATATCGTCAACTGTGTTCCATGCAAAAAGAAGTAAGAACGTTTAATCGTCTACCTTAAGGTGATCATTCGATACGCAGGTGAGGTCTCGGTGTAGGATCGGTGTTAAACAGATTAACTTAATAAGA
>JBCNJP010000008.1:15332404-15399884 GCA_039602395.1 Deinandra increscens subsp. villosa
AAACCAAGATTTCGTTATTCGTGTTTCGACCTCCGATTTCCACGAAACTTCACACGGACCTACTTGTGTGCGTGACTAGTATTACCCACAAGTTTAATACGTGTTCGGATTCGCGTAATCGCTCGGTTTGACTTAAATAACGAAAACGATCGAATTAGCGATTTAAAATGCAATAAATGCAAGACATCCAAACGATTCACGAACGATTCATTAAATGACATAAGTAAACATATCCAAATGATAAACGAGATAATAAAATGAAATAGAACATGATTCTTCATTGATTATCAATCAGGATTACAAGTTCGGGTCGGGTACAATCAAATGAAAAAAAACCGAAATGTTACAGTCTCCCCTACTTTAGAAAATTTCGTCCCGAAATTTAATCTCGAGAAGACTGCTCGAACAAATGCGGATATTTGGTCTTCATTTGGTCTTCCCGCTCCCAGGTAAACTCTGGTCCACGTTTAGACTCCCAACGAACTTTGACAATTGGGATACGACTACGCTTGAGCTGCTTGATTTCACGATCCATGATTTCCACAGGTTTCTCAACAAAATGCATGGACTCATCGATCTGGACGTCCTCAAGTGGAACATGGAGGTTCTCATCAGCCAAACATTTTCGAAGGTTTGAAACATGGAAAGTAGGGTGGACATTAGCCAATTCAGGGGGAAGATCAAGTCGATAAGCCATTTTTCCAACTTTCTCGAGGATTTTGAATGGGCCAACATAACGAGGTGCTAGTTTCCCCTTTTTGCCAAATCTAAAGACACCTTTCCAAGGAGATACCTTTAGGAGGACAAGGTCGCCTTTTTCAAACTCAAGGGGTCTGCGTCGTCTATCAGCATAACTTTTCTGACGACTTCTAGCAGCGAGCAAATGATCACGAATCAGGGAGATTTTATCAGTCGTTTCCTGAATCAACTCGGGACCGGTGATTTGAGATTCACCGACCTCGGTCCAACAGATAGGCGAACGACATTTTCGACCATAGAGAGCTTCGAACGGGGCCATACCAATGCTCGAATGATAGCTATTGTTATAAGAGAACTCGATCAATGGCAAAAACGAACTCCAACTCCCACCATAATCAATGACACACGCTCGAAGCATGTCCTCGAGAGTCTGAATGGTGCGCTCAGACTGACCATCGGTTTGAGGATGGTAGGCCGTGCTGTAATCCAATTGAGTCCCCAAAGAAGAATGAAGAGATTGCCAAAAATGCGACATAAAACGACTATCGCGATCAGATATGATACTCAAAGGAGTGCCATGGCGGCAAACGATCTCCTTGAGATAGATCTGAGCCAATGTCGCGGCACCATCGCTCTCGTGGATAGGGAGAAAATGAGCAGATTTAGTTAAACGATCGACGATGACCCAAATGGTATCATATCCTTTGGAAGTTTTCGGAAGTTTCGTAACGAAGTCCATTGCGATATCCTCCCACTTCCAAACGGGAATTCTCGGCTGCTCGAGTAGGCCGCCGGGTCGCTGGTGCTCGGCCTTGACTTTGGAACAAGTAAGACATTTCGCCACGTAAAGCGCAATGTCCTTCTTCATGCCGGGCCACCAATAGAGCTTGCGAAGATCAAGATACATCTTATCCGAACCGGGATGGATGGAATAACGAGACTTGTGAGCCTCGTTCATGATAAACGCCCGAAGATCGTCTCGGTCGGGAATCCAGAGACGATTCAAGAAATAGAGAAGACCATCTGATTTGGTCTCGAATTGAAGCTCAGCTCCACAAGATAATTCATTATGCAAATTACCCTCATTGACTGACGTGCGTTGAGCCTCAAGGATACGAGCTTTAAGATTGGTCATATGATGAGAGCTTTGAAATAGAATAAGCTTGAGATGCTCTTTTCGACTTAGGGCATCGGCCACGACATTTGCTTTCCCAGGATGATAGCGAATCTCGCAGTCGTAGTCGTTTAAGAGTTCAACCCAACGTCGCTGACGCATGTTGAGTTCCTTCTGATTGAAGATGTGCTGGAGGCTTTTATGGTCAGTGTAGACTACGCATTCAATGCCATAAAGGTAATGCCTCCAAATTTTCAAGGCAAACACGACCGCACCCAACTCGAGATCGTGAGTCGTGTAATTTTTCTCGTGTGTCTTGAGTTGCCTTGACCCATACGCAATCACCTTTCCTCGTTGCATGAGCACGCAACCGAGGCCTTGATTTGAGGCATCACAATAGACAACGAAGTCATCATTTCCATCAGGAAGAGTCAAGATAGGAGCATCGCATAATTTCTGTTTGAGAATCTGGAATGCCTCTTCCTGAGTAGGACCCCACTCGAAAGGTTTACCTTTTTGTGTTAAGGCTGTGAGTGGTACTGCGATCCTTGAGAAATTTTCAATGAAGCGTCGATAATAGCCCGCTAACCCAAGAAACGAGCGGACTTCAGTAGGAGTGGTAGGGGTACTCCAATCCTTAACAGCTTGGATCTTGGCAGGGTCGACATGGATACCTTTGTCGTTGACAATGTGCCCTAAAAATTGAACTTCCTTAAGCCAAAATTCACATTTAGAGAATTTGGCATAAAGTTGCTCTTTCTTCAGAAGCTCCAAAATCAGACGCAGGTGAGTTTCATGCTCAGATTTTGACTTTGAGTAAATGAGAATATCGTCAATAAAGACGATGACAAATTTATCAAGATATGGTTTACAAACGCGATTCATGAGATCCATGAACACTGCCGGCGCGTTTGTCAACCCGAAAGGCATAACTGTGAACTCAAAATGGCCATAGCGAGTGCGAAAAGCGGTTTTATGGATGTCATCATCAGAAACACGAAGTTGGTGATAACCAGAGCGAAGATCGATTTTAGAGAAACAAGTGGCACCTTGGAGTTGGTCAAAGAGATCGTCGATTCGAGGCAATGGGTAACGATTCTTGATAGTGAGTTTATTGAGCTCGCGGTAATCAATGCACATCCTGAACGTACCATCTTTCTTCTTGACGAAAAGGACAGGTGCTCCCCAAGGCGAGGAACTAGGTCGAATGAAACCCTTGTCAGAAAGCTCTTGAAGTTGTTTGGATAACTCCTGCATTTCTGAGGGTGCGAGGCGATAAGGTGACTTCGCAACAGGTGTAGCGCCAGGGATAAGGTCGATGCGGAAATCAACTTGGCGAACAGGAGGAAGACCCGCTATGTCATCAGGAAAGACTTCTGGGAAGTCTCGAACAATCGGGATGTCTTCTATTCTTTTTTCTTTTTTTCGAACATCCACAATATTGGCCAGAAACGCCACATAAGCCTTGCGCAAGTACTTTTGGGCTTTAGTGCAAGACATGAGTCTTAGCCCACTTGATGGTTTATCGCCATGAATAACGAGGAATTGACCATCCGAACGCGGAATACGAACGATTTTATCGAAACAAACAAGCTCAGCGTGGTGTTGCGATAACCAATCCATGCCAATAATTACGTCAAAGCTACCAAGTTGCATAGGAATGAGGTCGATAGGGAAAAGATGCTCGTTAAAATTTAAGGTGCAATCACGAATGACAGAGTCTAGGGTGACTGATTTCCCATCCGCCACTTCGACTACAAAGGGGGACTCAAGTGCAGTTCGAGGGGTAGAAAGCATAGGTTCGAATTCTAATGATACAAAACTCCTATCGGCACCAGAATCAAATAATATGGAAGCGTAATGATTATTGATTAAGAACGTACCATTTACCACCTCCTGGTTCGCCTGAGCCTGGTTGGCATTGATGTTGAAAACTCGAGCAGGCGCACCACGATTAGCATTGGCATTGTTAGGAGGGTTAGTGACCCCGAGTCTTGGACAAGCATTTCGAAGATGGCCAGGATCTCCACAGTTATAGCAAGCTCGAACCTGGACTTGTACGTTTGGTGCTTGAGTGATCAGAGGTTGAGCCGGATACTGAGCCACTGGTTGAGCTTGAGCAGGGACGCGACAGTTGTTAACAAGGTGGCCAAAGCGACCACAGTTGGTGCACTTCCAACAAGCAACCTGAGCAGGGTGGTGGCGCTTGCATGTGTTACACAAGGGAAATGTACCAGTGTAGGTTCTCTTGGCAGGTGGTGCTACAGGAGCAACTTGGGTAATAGGGATGGCAGGATAAGCAGTAGTAGAAGGGGTTGTGGTCACCGCGAAGTTTTTAGCCTTCCTCTTCTTTTTATTGACATTAGAGGAGGAGGGCTCAGCCTTGGTCTCCTTCATTGACCCAGAGTCAGATTTCTCGGATTTTTCAGACTTTCCCAATTTAAATTCCTGCTTAGACCCCTTTCTGGTTAGGGTCCCTTCCTTCACGTGATCGTCAGTCAGTCTTCCTGCGAGGCGGATAGCATCTGCAAGTGTCTGAGGATTGCTTGCCCAAAGGGAATCTCGGATAACCCTAGGAAGCCCACCAATGTATTGCTCGATACACCTGTACTCTGGTGTAACCAAGTCAGGAAGTAGCAACTTATACTCATGGAATCGCTCGTTGTAGGTATGGTTCTCCCCACTTTCTTGCTTAAGGTCACGGAACTCATCTTCTAGTTTCTTCATTTCGCTCCTTGGGCAGTACTTTTCCCTCATAGCAGTTTTGAGTTGGTCCCAAGTCATGGCTTGAATAGCAGCTTCACCCCGAGTCCTTTTTTCATTGTTCCACCATGAGAGTGCACCCTTAGTTAGGGCGCTGGTAGAATGACGAACCTTCAGATTGTTTGGGCATTCACTGTTGACAAAAGTATTCTCCATGCCCTCGAACCATTGCATCAAACCAACAGGACCTTCAGAACCGGAAAACTTTGGAGGATTGCACGAATTAAAGTGTTTGAAAGTGCAGTTGGTGTTAGCACCACCGTTATTGACGGGATTAGCATTGACAGCTTGTTGAATCTGGACCATCATGTTTGGGATGACGGCCGCCATTTGTTGAGCGACGAGTTGGGCCATTCTGCGATCATTACGATTGTTGCGAGCCATTCTGATAACGAAAGGAAAGTTCGTGAGACGAGTGGTATAACATGATTGATAATCAATTTAGAATACGAAGGATCATTTGTGAAAATCATGTGGAATTGTGAACCATGGAACATAGAGCATTGAGAATCATTGATAACCTTAGAAATTGCATTAATATGTAAAATACGAAATCATGTTGACATAGATAAAACATAATGGAATGGCCTTCGTAACCCGATTAGGAAACTACAACCGTGACTAATCAGAGTTATTTGGTGGTTTCTAGCAGACATGCTTTGGCCTAATAGGTTCAAACGCTCTCATCAGGGCGTCCCAGGCAGGCATCCAGGTCCGTCGGTTGATTCGAATTTATACGCAACACCTGCCTGATGGAGACCCCAAATCACGACGTTTTCCCCCTTCCAGTTACTACATGTCTATTGCTAGAAACCTAACCCCGACGAGAATATAAAATCAAGAAATCAATTTCCTAAATGGTACGTAAGGCACCATTACTAAGGAAAGAGGCTAGGAAGCCTCGAGTGTAAGTGCATAAGTGTGTGTGTTGTGTGTGAGGGACATTGTGAGTTCGAGAAGGCATGTTTAGGAAGCATCCAAGAACAAATAGCAAAGTAAGGCATTCTAACATGAGCTAGTCATGTGGGACACCTAAGGTATAGTCTAGGTTATCCACTTCTAATAACCTAAATCCCTATAGCCAAGGCTCTGATACCAATCTGTCACACCCCAACCAACGGCGGAATACGTTGGGGCATGAGGATTGTTCAGATGCTCATGACAACTAATATAGTTACCAAATTTAAACATGCCACTCATTAATCATAAATAATGTCATACAACTAGTGATATCCAAACAAAACAAATAATAGTCTTATTTTAATCTTAATCTAGGTCCAAAAGCATGTCCTAAGCGTCCACGATAAATCATCAGTTATGTCCTGCAACATGTACAACATAATAAAGTCAACTACTAGAGTTGGTGAGTAAACATAGGTTTGGCATAGAATATAAGTAAAACATGCGATCTAACGTTATGTGGAAATGCATAAGTATGAAAGAACATGTAATGAAATAAAGCAAGTACAAATGGAGTGCATAAACCAATCCTGACACTTAGGTTACCAATCACTCGACGCCAAAACCGGTCAAGTCAAGTGGGACGTCACCCCAATAGATCTATTATTGGAACCCAGGCTTTTTACAGTTAATGTTACGCGAATGATCATGAAATATAATGAAAGAACAACATGCAATATGACATACAGTCCACATACAAGCAAAACACACAATAACGAACAAGAATCGCATTTGAGTTAAATGAAAAATATATAGTATGAAAGTTCGATAAGTGTACATGTTACACCCCAAAACATAAAACAAAAATGGGGCTATGAATACTCACCTGATAAGCTAAGCAGGTGACAAAGAACGAGCAACGCACGAGAATAACTAACCCTGATGAAAACCTAAAGAATTCGAAGAATTGACAATTGTAAAGACCGAACGATCAGACTATGATTTAAACGATTAATTGGGGAATTTATTTATTATTTATGTCAAAAATATTTTATTTAATAGTTATTGTTACTAAAAGACCCTTTTATGATCATAAATGCCACTTTTGATAATTATGTAAAGTTTAGGGTTTAAGGTGTAATTTCTCAAACTTAGCGGTTAATTATGTCAACTCAACAAAGTCTTAAAAATATAATTTTCCAGAATTTATGGTTTATTATATAATTACTAAAACATCATAACAATTCTGAAAATTTCATATCTTTAGTAAAATTACACTTTTACCCCATTAAGTTTCAATAATTACATAAATGGCCCAAAGGTTGTAATATTTTGCGACGGTCATATTTAGACTTATGAAAACCTTAACATATGTTTATTAACATCCCAAGAAGTGGGTTAGTAAGTTTCATTTGCTACAAAAATTGTTAGATTAGAAAACTATGTGATAAAACACTTACTTTAACGGGTTAAAACGCATAACTCTTAGGTTTTTGATAAAAATTCAGTTTTGATGGTTTGGAAACATCATAATATACTTAAAATATTATTTAGGACAGATTACAACCCTTGGTAAATGGTAATTGTGAATTTTGGTAGTTTTTCCCCAATTAAAGTGTGCGTTTAAGGTTTGACTTTTGATACAGAGGACATTTGGTCAAATCCAACAATGAGGCATTGTAAAGCACACAAAAACAAGAAACTTTGATGAAGAAACTTACTCGTGAAAGTCGATGGAAGCTGGTCAAATCGGAAGGTCAAACTGCTGGACTTTGACTTTTGAAAACGCAAACGGTTGGACAAGGCACGAAATTGAGGCTTCAAGAAGCTTGACGGATGTTCATAGGAGCAATATCAACTGGTATTTATAGGGTAGAGGGTCGTTTAGGGTTTTATTTGAGCATAAGTGTGATTTTGGTAGGTCTTGAAGAAAAAGTCAATATTTTCAAGTATGGAAATGAATCAAAATGATTAATGAATTCGAATTAAATATGGAATTTACTTGGAGAATAATTTAGGGGGCATTTAGATGAAGTTACAGGAGAAAACGGATCGAAAAACGAGTTAAAAAGGAAGTTTTTATGCCAAAAATAGCCCCAAAATTGAGCTGGTCGCGATCAGCTCTGAAGACAGAATATATAAACTATGGAAACAGTTCTAGATTACAAAGTTGCAGCGTTGCCAGAGTGGTTAGAGTCGCTGAACTTTGGACCCGGAGGTCCTAAGGTTGAATCCAGGATGCTTCAATCTTTTTTTTATTATTTTTTTTCTTTCATTTCTTCTTTATTTATTTATTTATTTATTTTCTTCTTTTCGCTCGTACACCTTCGTTATTTATCAGAATGACCTCAAATTTTAAACACAAGCTCGAAATATATGAAAGAACATCATGAGACTATAAAGATGTGATTTTCGAGATTTGCGGATCGTCCGGTTAATTCCCGAACGCGCACGAAAACCAAGATTTCGTTATTCGTGTTTCGACCTCCGATTTCCACGAAACTTCACACGGACCTACTTGTGTGCGTGACTAGTATTACCCACAAGTTTAATACGTGTTCGGATTCGCGAAATCACTCGGTTTGACTTAAATAACGAAAACGATCGAATTAGCGATTTAAAATGCAATAAATGCAAGACATCCAAACGATTCACGAACGATTCATTAAATGACATAAGTAAACATATCCAAATGATAAACGAGATAATAAAATGAAATAGAACATGATTCTTCATTGATTATCAATCAGGATTACAAGTTCGGGTCGGGTACAATCAAATGAAAAAAACCGAAATGTTACAGTTACACACACTTAAGATGTACAAATGACAGAGCTTCTATCTAGCTCTCTCTCTAACAAACTATTTATAGTAGTCACATACTAACTGGCGGATCACCAGCGTACCATTTGGTACGTCGACATTAGTATGTTACCACTAAGACTCACAAAGATGCTCTAGATAAGATACAATACACGAGACACACGTTAGCATAGGAATATGCTCTAACAAACTCCCCCTTAACGTGTAGTGTATCTAGCTAGATATCTATCTAACAAAATTTCAGTCTTCAATCTTCAGCATCACTACGCCGATCTTCAACTTAAAATCTTGTCAGAATAAGAGCTTGCATGGCTGGATCAATCTAGAACATTCTTTGAACTTCAAGATCCAATTGTGAAAGATATAACATACTCCCCCTTTCACCATGCTTGAGTCTTGTCACACAGATAACCTGCAATTTCAGAAGACAGAAACGCATCTTTCTTTTTCTTTTGAAAATTAATTTAATCTTGGCGCAAAACTTCTCTTCGAGAATCCAAGATATAGATTTGAAATTTTGATTTCGTATCATGTATCGATCGATCGAAAACAAATAAGAAACAAAATCTTTTTGGCTTTTTGAAATTTATATCAAACACACCAAAAATCTTTTGGATTTTTCTATGTTTATGCTAAAACACACCTAAAATCTTTTTTGGATTTTTCAGATATGAACCATAAATGCAATACAGAAATGAAATACTGAATCACACACTATTTTTGTCTTTTGTGAGAAAGATCACAACTTGGGATCATATTGGTCATGACATGCTGCACTACACTTCAATTTCAATTATTTCAGCACACAAGTCATGTTGATTACTGGTATAATTTGACCATCATAAACTCAGGCACAATCATACTCATATCATCTGGATATGTTATTGTATTGATTAAGTTTGCTTTGACCAGTGTACTCCACATTATCAGACATACTCAGATATGTTTTTGCTTTTATAACACACTTTGTGATTTCATTTGTGATTTTATCACATAATGATTGTATTCATGAATCAGTCAACTATTTTCCATGCACAAAGAAATAAGAATGTTAAATCGTCTACCTTAAGGTCGATCTTTCGATACGCAGATAAGGCCTCAGATTTAACAAAAAAATAAAATAAAACAAGTTGAAATTGTATAACCCAACAACAATCAGGTCGGTACTCCCGTACACGCAGAGAAAGTCCGATGAGTTATACGAAACACCAAAGAAAATAAAGCAGAATGTCAAACGAACAACGATCAGGTCGGTCTTGTGGACACGCAGAGAAAGCCCGATCGTTTGACAAAATAAAGAAAATCAAACAAGTTTAAATCTTTGTAAAATGAACACATGTATACACAGTAACTTCTCATTCTCATTTTCACATATCTTTTCTTGATAAATCATGAGATATACATCAAGATGTTGTCCACTTGGTCAAGCAATAGTATTTTAATGTTTATCACATCTAAATACTTTCTGATTTAATGCCGAGCCTACCAAGCACATCGAATAATGATCTTATGGATTTTTCATCTAATTTATCCATGAGCCAGACACGTAAGCCAATGTACCATCACTTCCCAAATATGTCGGATCAATTTCTCATTTTTTAATGTTTTTGTATTTTTATGTTTTTCAATGTTTTTGTATTTTTCCATTTTTCTCCCCCTTAAAATGAAAACTCTATTTTTGGATTTTCATTTTAACACAAACAAAAACACAAAGACGCTATTTTTGGTTTTTCAATTTTCTCCCCCTAAACTACATACGGAATGTAAAAAGAAATAAAATTGACCAATCGATACTGAAACCTTTTCAGTTTAAGCTTTCAGAAAAACTTTCAGTTTGAAATATGAAGCATTCAATTTAAGTTAAGCAGGAGACTCCACTTTTAGGAACTGCTTGAAGCTTGAGCTTCATAATCACCAATAGGTCTTCTAGAAGAAACCTACACACTGGTTTAAAAATTAGACTTCAAATGACCCGAAGCACACAGCTTCTGGTCGACCAGTGTCTTCCATAAAATCATTTGCAGCCTTGCTAACCACCTTAGGTCGCCACTGCATTTGGGTTGTATCATTTTCAACAGAGTCATCATCATGTGATGAACCACCAACACTTGAATCAAAGTTGAAAAATTGTTGCTTTTTAGATTTTGATTTGGAAGGTGTGGACTCAGTAAAAATGCTGCCTGATTCATCGATAACTGTGGCAGATTTGTTAGAAAATGATCTTTTTGCCATTTCAGGACAATCCTTTGCCATGTGTCCCTTTCGGCGACACTGATAGCACAAACGATAAGATCGTTGAGATTGATATTTGACCTGAAATGCATTAAACCTATCATCAGACTCAAATTCATCATAAAAATCATTATCAAAAACCTGAAAACGATTGGAATGAACCCATTTAGAAGTAGGACTTCGAGGAGTAGAATTTGATCCAGATGATGAACAATCGTTAACTTTGTGAGCTTCTCGATACGAACTTTCAGACGAAACCTTCTTCTGAATCTTCCCTCCAAATCCTTTTTCCATTGTAGACATGAACACCTGAGCCAAATAATAGATTTGTTCCAAGCTTGTGTCTTTCTTTTCCTTTGGAACTTTCTTGGGCATATTCTTCTTGACATTCTTGTCAAACTTCTTTCCTTCACTACCCAAACCTGAACATTTGTAACCCGGAAGCTTTAATAAATCAATCTGAAAACTAGAAGGACTCGCTTTAGCAGCTTGATTAAATGACGCTTTAATATCCTTCAACTTGTTAGCTTCCACCAGCTTAGCAGCAGCTTGTTCTTCATGCACCTGCTTTACATTCTGTTCCACTTGTTTGCCAACAGAACCAACTCCCTCTTCTGAAATCAATCTACCAGAAATAAACTTTGTTGTGAATTTATCAACCAAACTCTCCTCATTTTCCACTTTCTCCTTTGACTTCTTTGATATATTCAAATCAGACTTCGCAGTAGCAAACTCAGAATAATCACCCGTTACTTTAGAAGATTTGACATCAGCCAGAGGATCAGTTTGAACCAATGGAGGTGGTAACTGGTTGAATTCTTCACTGCCAAACACTCTTTTGAAATTTTCATCATTGCACAAATAACTTGTGAACGAATGTGAATTCTTCAAATTATTTAGTTGACGATTCAAATCCAGAACTTGAACATTTAGATCTGATATTCTTTTCTGAGCTTCACCCAAAGCCTTTTCTGATGCTATCAATTGTTCTGAAACTCTGTTAGACAAAGACTTTTCTCTTCTCACTTTATCATGAGCAGCAAACATCTCTTGTGTGACCTTTTCCACCTTCCCTTGATAAATCTCTACATTTCTTGTCAACAATCTGTTTTCTTTTGTCAAATCAGTGACTTTGTCTTGTAATTTTGACTGGAGGACTTGATAATCATTATCTCGAAACCATAATTTCATCATAAGCTTTCTGAAGTTCAAAATTAGTAACCAGAAGCGATTCCACTCGTGCTTTTGATTTCTTATACAATGCATCAAAATCTCCAACAACATCCTTTGCTTCGAATTCCCACTTTTCAACCTTTGTAATTAACTCAGCATTTTCATGTTGTAACTTCGCGATTTGTTCGTTATTGACACTAACCATCTCTTCCAATCGTGCGTTTAGCTCTAAAACCTCTTCTATCAACACCTTCTTTTCTTTTTCCAACATGACATTAACTTTGAAAATTTCATCAGAAGTTTCATACTTTCTTTTGTAATTTTTCATCTCTTCCTCTTTCTTCTCATATTCAACAACCAATCTTACCTTTTCGGAAATCAATTCTCGAATCTTTCTGTCTTTTTGAGCACAAAATTCACATGTGTGACTCATACCCACTAACTTCAGAATCACTAGTTTCAGATGTATTGGTCTTAGAGGCATATCCACTCGATTCAACCTCAATATTAGCCATTAATCCATAACTTTCTGAAGAATGAACGACAAATGCAGATTCATCTGGAAAATCTGCAGCCCAATCATAACCTCCCTCAGTCACTAAAGCCTTTTCTTCTTTATTGTTATCATGCTTATCCAAAGTACTTAGTTTAGAAGAAGATAGCTTGCATTCTCAAGCAAAATGTCCCAAATTGGAACATTTGTAACATTTTAGTTTAGATTTGTCTAAACCCAGTTTGGTGCCACCCATAATAGAATTCTTGCCATGTTTGCCTATAAACCGTCTTCCTCTTTCAGCAATCATAGCCAACTGCCAATCCAAATCTAATTTATTTAGCTGATCCGCATCCATCTGTTATAGATCCTCCGGAACCAAACCAAAATTACCAATTTGACTAAATATGGAGCCAGATGAAGATGATATGAAAGCACCCAACAAAGCAGCTAGATCTTCGGTTGCTTGATTAGAAGTAGACTTGCTTGATGATCTATCAGGAATGGTAAAAACTGCAACCCGAAGAATAACCAGTATTTTCAGACTTTCCAGCAAGAAATGCTGTTACTGGTGGATTACTACTTGAAATAGAATGTGACTTTGTTTTAGCATGAATAGTAGCAGAATTCTCCCCAAAATATATTTCAGGATTCTGAACAGATGGAGTTGCTGACTTTTTCACAAGTAATTCCATTTCTCGAGCTTGTAATTTGCTTATCAGCTGATTGAATGTCCAACTTGAGTAGTTTGGATCATTAGACAACATCATCACAAAATTCTCCCACTTTTCGGGTAAAGCTTCCAGAAATTTCTCCTTTAATTCATCATCTTCTTTCTTCACACCTACAATATCAAGTTCATTGATCAAATGTGAAAACCTTGCAATCAAATCTGTGATCTTCTCATTCTCACAAAGCCCGAAATTATCAAACTCTTTCTTCAAAACTTTCTTTCGAGTATTCTTATACTGATCATTACCCTCACATCTTTCTTTAATAGCATCCCATAATTGTTTCGAAGTTGGAAAATTCTTAAACTGATGCATCAAATCTTTAGGTAATGCCATCGTGAGAAAACTATAAGTTTTCTTTTCTCTTGCAAAAACCTTCTTTTCTTCAGGCTCAAAATCACTTATCGACTTTGGTAAAGTATTAGCAATCAATGGATACTCATATTGTGTTTCAATCGGAATCCAACAATCAACATCTTGTGAATAAATGTAAGATTCAAATCTTTTCTTCTAGCTATGATAATCTTCCAAACGAAGTAAT
Organism: Deinandra increscens subsp. villosa; assembly: GCA_039602395.1. Classification (NCBI taxonomy): domain Eukaryota; kingdom Viridiplantae; phylum Streptophyta; class Magnoliopsida; order Asterales; family Asteraceae; genus Deinandra; species Deinandra increscens. Next base: position 15,345,874 of record JBCNJP010000008.1, read on the forward strand.
TTAGGAACTTTCTGGGTTGTTCCAATTTCATTATCATAGTTCATCATGGCTTGCATCGAGGTTTGAATAGCTGAAAATGCTTGAAAATTGCTCATCTTGAAATTACAATACCGAATGCAAAAACTTAAAACTGAAAAACGGATGTCTTCCAAGCAGATTTTGAGGGTCAAACTAGAGGATACTAGCCATTAGGCTTGTAAACGTCTAGATCTCGTCGAGACGAACGTTTTGACTGGTATTAGCTCTCGTAACTCTTAACGGTTCTCAAGTTACGTCAGTTTTAGTGAACATGTGTTTTCTGCCAGCGGACCAACCTGTTTTCAGTGGACTAGATCCTGGCCATAAACTCAGCGGACCAGATTTGTACCTGCGGACCAGTTCCAGATCAAATTAACCAGCGGACCAGACGCAGACCAGATATCCATAGAGGACCAAATTTGGTACGGCGGACCAAATGGTACAGCGGACCAGACAATAACCGCCACAGACCAACTTTGAAGATTGCCTTCCGGACCAGTTTCAACGGACCAGAATACGGATGAAGATTGCCATGCGGACCACCGGCGGACCAAAATTTCTTCGGGCTGATCACGACTGATTTTTACGAATTTTGATGTTTTTGACTGGAATTTGCTTCAGAAAGGTGCGAAAACTCACTAGGAACACTCAAAAATAATTTTCCATCTTTGTAACACTCGGAATTGCGGAAATTTGATGAAAAATAAAGAAAACCCACACTTTCTCACTCTAGAACTAGAAAAATTACCAAAATCACAGCAGTAGAGCAACCAATAGCTCTGATACCACTTGTAAAACCACTGTACGATCTTACTACTGCATGATTCGATAATTCGATGATGAACAAGAAGTAAATAAAGCTTCGCTTTATTGATTCACACAGAGGATTACACAAAGTCTAGAGAGAGAGAGTTACTGTTGGGCTATATATTTTAGAGGCATGAACATTAGATATTGGGCTAGTTTTATTGTTTTGGGCTTATTAGTTATTGGGCTTAATTTAGTTTTCTATTGGGCCATGTGGGCCATTTTATTTTTTATGATTGGGCTCATTCATGTTTATGATTGGCCTTGTAGTTGTATGAGGTGGTATAAATACCACCTCATGTTCACGATTTTAGTAAGCTTTTCAATACATTTCAATTCGAGTTTACGATTTCTGAGTTCCTTGTGTTTACGATCAGCTTCCAAGTTAGAGATTTCTCATTCAAGACTTCAATCTTTATCTTAGATCTGAATCTATTTCTTCTACTATGTTTCTTGAATCAATCGTCTTTGAGGATTCCGCACTCAGTTACGATCAAATATCGTGTGTTTGGGAAATTTCCGGACCTACAATTGGTATCAGAGCTAAGAATCTTAGATTCAAGGCTCTCACGATATTGATTCAAGTGTTTTCTGGGTTTTTGTTCGAGTTTGGTTGAAGATTTGAAGGTGTTCAGGGTTTACGACTATTGCTGCTGCTGTGTTCTTCGAGTTTTGGTGATTACGACTGCACTTTCTGGGTTTCTCTTGAAGATCTGCTGTTTACGACATCAAGGTTGAAGCTTTGGCGTGTTTACGATCCCGGCAAAAACAGTTTACGATTGTACTTGATTGTCGTAATCGTGTTTGCGACTTTGCAGGATCATAAAAGGTGTTTACGACATTTTCTGGTCGGAATCAAGTGTTTACGACTATCGGGATCGTAATCACCCATCGTAATCGAGTTTACGACTTTTTAAGGCGGTTAGTGAGTTTACGACTTTGAGTTTTATCGTAAACAGCTTTCACGATCGTAATCGTGCATTTCCGATCGTAATCAGGTGTTTTCGATCGTAATCTCACTTGTTTGGACATTCGGATTTTAGTTTTAGGTTCCCTAAGCTTACGCAATGGACTTTGAACCAAGTATGTATCAGAAGTTGGACTTCGAGATCGGATCTATTACTCGTCCACCTAGACTTACTTCGGCGGATCACTTTTTGGAATGGAAGTATAGGTTCGAGAACCACCTGAAGAGTGTTGATTTAAGGTTGTGGAGAGCAGTGCTGAATGGACCTCACATACCAACTCATGGAGCGGGAGCTAAGATAGGAAAGGCTAAGACTGAAGATGAGTTTGAAGATGATGACTGGGAAAGGTGCAACAAGGCAGAGAGGGCATTTGCAATAATGACCATGGCATTGACACCAGACATTGCTCAAGGCTTTAAGCATTGCAAGACGGCAAAGGAACTGTGGAATGCATTGATTGTTGCTTATGAGGGAAATCCAGACATCAAGGCGAGTCGAAAGCAGATGTTGAAGCAGAAATTCAATTTGTTTAATCACATCCAAGGTGAATCTTTCGAAGCACAAGTGCAAAGATTTGTCTCTCTGATGGCAGAAATGTCAAGTTATGGTGTGGAACCGGAATTGGAAGATAAGAATTTGAAGCTGCTGAACAGTTTGCCAAAGTCATGGAACACCAATATCTCAATTATTAAGGACAACAACAAATTGAGTGAGCTGTCTCTGGATGAAATGATCAACAAGTTGAAGTCCAAGCTAATTGATGATAAGCAGCGTGAGTTGAACCATATAAGCTCACTTAGTTTGGCTGGGAAGCTGAATCAAGCTTTGTTGTCGGAAGAGGTTGATGAGAAGCAGAAAGGAAAGTCTGTTGGAAGTGGATCAAGTTCGATGACCCAAACGAAGGCATTTGTGGCACAACCCCAATCTAGTTCAAGTGGAGGTGACACTTCTGAGGCGAACAACGATCCCAATTTTGCACTGGGTATGGGATTCATGAACAGTTACCATGCTTTAATGGCCGGAACCCTAATTCCCTCTGAGATTCTATCGGGGGAGCTTAATCAGATTAATCCAGAGGATGTGGAGATGCTGGATGTCTCTTGGCAAATGGCTATGGCAGTGTTCAGGGCTAAGAAGTTCATGGCTACTACAGGGCGAAATGTTTGGAAGGATCAAGACAAGATCAGAATGGGGTTTGATAAGACAAAGCTTAGGTGCTACAATTGTGATGAATATGGGCATTTTGCTAGGGAGTGCAGCAAACCGAGGAAGGAGAAAGCAGAGATGAAGAAGCCAGCTGATGGGAAGGCAAAGGCCGAAACAAGTGCCTTGATAGTGCAGGGAGGTGGAGGTTATGACTGGACCCCCCAGCTGAAGGATCTGACCCCCCAGCTGAAGGATCTGAGTCTGACACATGCTATGATGACGACTATGGAGGATGATGATGAAGAGGAGCATGCTTTTGTGGTTACTGAAGAAGAACCTGAGGAGAATGAAGCTATGGCAGCAGACCACACCAAGGTATGTTCTAACCCTGTTTGTGATCGTATAGTTACTACTCTTAGACAATATTGCAAAAACTTTGAATCAGAATTGTTTGAAGTAAAATGTGAAAAGAGTTCATTTAAGGGTAGATGGCAAAAGAATGAAGAAAAGGTTAAAGCCCAGAAATTAGATATAGCAAAATATAAGAACCTTGCAACTGAGAATGCCTATTTGTATGACAATGCTAAGTTAGAAATAGCTGAGCTAAGTAAGCAGATAGATGACCTGAAGCATAAGAACAATGAGATGCAGGTTAAGCTTGATATAAACCTTATGAGAAGCAAAAGAATGTTACAGGCTAGTAAATCCCTAGATACTTGCATAACTGAGGTTAGAATGGGTAAAGACAAAGGTGGGATAGGAATTAGCTTTGCAAGCAAGAACGTTGTTCCTCAAGATAAAACTAGAGATGTAATAGGAATGATCTTAGAGGAGGATCAGATAGATAGATCTGCATCGGAAATGCATGAAGAAGGACCTCCCTTAGATAGTGTCTTGGTTGGAGTGAAGCCTATGACAGAAGAGGAAATTGAAAATGAAAAGCACATGACTTATGGGTTGGGTAATATGGACAGAGTGATGACAGACGCATGTGAAGCAGGTCCATCAAATACTTCTCTGAATAACTGTGTGAGCACTTCTGATGTATCTATTTATTGTGCAGATGAAGTAGAAATCAAAGACATTTCTGAGGAGGATGCGGAGTGTCAGAGAGTGGATGAGAGTCATGCGTCTAGTAGTTCTAGTAGTTCTAGTTTATGTTTACCTAAGGATGATGTATTGGCACTTGTGTCAGAACTAGAAACATCCAAGTCAAAACAAGTAGCTGTATCGTTATTAAAAAAAGTTTCAGAATCTAATGAAAAAGTGTCTGGTTTTAAAATTCGTGTGCCTAACACAAAAACAGGTCGTGAGACTAAGCCCAAAGACTTTGTTGCTTATCCCCAGGTTGTGTCAGCTTTTAATAGAACAAACAAATCTAAATCGGAACAATTTTGTTTAATTACACAATCTGATAAGGATAAACAACGTGTTATACACAAATGGGATGATAAGCCAGAGTGGAAGTCGTCTTACCCAAGACGTACGTACCTCTGTAGCCATGTCAATGGGCCTAGGCTCATGAATTGCTTTCAATGTGGAAAGCCAGGACATTTTGCAGCTAACTGTGTTAATAGACCTTACCAACCATACTATCCGCAAAACCCACGGACTAGTATGTTGGAGAAAATGATGACCGGAGAAAAGCAAAAACAAAAGCAGAAACAACAAGCTGTGTTTCAGGGGAAGCAGTGTTCTGAACCAATAAAGACTGAACAGTCTAAGGTTTCAAACACAAAGGCACCTGTGACAAAGCCTGTTGTTGATAAGTGGAATGTGACCAGAACTCCAAAACAAACTTATGTATCTAAAGGAGTTTCCCACAAGATAAAACCAGAATTCGTTGAAAAACAAGTGGCTAAAGTAAAAAGAGCTAATCAACCTAATGGCAAAGCAAAAGCCGAGCAACAGGTTTTGAAACAAAAAGGTGTCGCTCAAACAAAACAACTTGTGTATACTAAACTGAAACTTGAGTGGACACCGGTTAAAAAGCCAACTGGTAAAAAGGTCATTTCACCACAAAAGAAACCTGTGATTGTCAACAATTCAACAACTGTGTTGAAACCAGAGAAAACCACCACATGGAAACCAAAAGTCAACATTCAAAATGAGAATGTGTCTGGATCAAAGTCTGAGATGATTCTCCAATTAGTTAACTACATTGATGCAAAAGGTGTGCCCAGATCTGTTATGGCCTGGGTACCTGGATCTCATTAATTTCTTATTCTTGTAGGGACAGCCAAGAAGATCTATCAGCAATCTCTGGTACGTTGATAGTGGTTGCTCCCGACACATGACCGGAGATCTGTCCCTTTTGGAAGATGTAGAAGATTTCGATGGTGGAGGAGTTTCATTTGCAGGAGGTGTGGGTGGTAGAATTAGTAAGAAAGGTGTGGTGAGGAGTGGAAATCTGTCTTTTTCTGACGTTCATTATGTGGAGGAACTGTCGCACAGTTTGCTGAGTGTTTCTCAGATCTGTGACAAAGACTATTCGGTGATGTTCAATCGAAAGGAGTGTATTATTTTGAAGCCTGGTGTGAAGATACCCGAGGAGTGTGTACTGATGCGCACTCCAAGACGTTCAAACTCATATCTTCTCAACATGGGCAATCCTCCAACGTCAGAAGAAGCATGCCTTATCTCAAAACAGAATGAAAATTTGGCTATGTTGTGGCATAGACGTCTCGGGCATGCTAATATGAAGAATTTGACCAAGCTCGCGAAGGGAGAGCATGTCAGAAAGCTGCCGATTAAAGACTTCTCAACTGTTGAAAAATGTGTGGCATGTGCGAAGGGGAAGCAGCACAAGTTGCCACATCGTCCGAAGATAGCAAACTCTGTGTCATCAGTTCTACAACTTCTACACATGGACTTATTTGGGCCTATGCAAGTTCAGAGCATCAGCAAGTTCTCCTATTGTCTTGTGATTGTGGACGACTATTCACGTTTTACTTGGGTCTACTTCTTGTCTAACAAGTATGAAACTCCAGCCCTAGTGAAACAGTTTGTCACACTCATTGAGAATCAGCTGAACAAGAAGGTCAAAGCTATCAGATCGGATAACGGAACGGAATTCAAGAATGCTGAGTTGAATATGTTTTGTGGGGCTAAAGGCATAGACAGACAGTTCAGTGCTCCCTACACTCCACAACAGAATGGAGTAGCTGAGAGAAGAAATAGGACACTCATTGAAGCTGCAAGGACAATGATGTGTGAAGCAAAACTACCAATCTTCTTCTGGGCTGAGGCAGTCAACACAGCATGTTATGTGCAAAATCGCGTTCTGTTAAACAAACGTCATGAGAAAACTCCATATCAGATTGTCTACAAAGAGAAGCCGACAGTGGGTTATTTCAAGACTTTCGGATGTCCGTGCACGGTGCTGATTCAGTCCGACGTAGGGAAATTCGAGGCGAAAGCGGATGAGTGTTATTTCGTTGGTTATTCGGGAAATAGTGCTTATCGGGTCTATAACAAGACCACCGGTTTGATTATCGAAGCGTTCAATGTGGACTGGCTTGAAGACAATCCGACGGATGCAGGGACCGGACCTGATTGGATTTTTAACTACGGGTCTCTGTTTGAAGGGTTCAAGTTTTCGAATGATCTTCATAATTTGGGTGAAGAAGAAGAGATTATCACTCAGCCATCTGAATCAAGACCTTCTGTTGACAGAATCAGTGAAAAGACACCTGTTCCAGTTCCCACAAATGTCAACGTAGATGCTCCGGGAACTTCAGGAACGTGTGATAATGATTCAGAGACACCTCAAAGTCCAGGTATGTAGTGATATAAATGATAATGTTGTTTCTTCTAATCTGCCTGTTTCTGTGTCTGTGCCAGATGTCCAGGTATCCAGGATCAACAAGGATCATCCAGTCAGCAACATACTTGGACCAGTGTCTGCAGGTGTTTCAACCAGAAGCCGCACAGGGGATATCAATTTCTGCATGTATTCATGTTTTATCTCCCAGATTGAGCCTCCGAATGTGATGGTTGCTCTCAGAGATCCGAATTGGATAGAGGCCATGCACAATGAGCTTAATCAGTTCTCAAAGCTGGGAGTGTGGCGACTTGTGAAGAGGCCTGATGGCAAGAAGGTGATTCCCACGAGGTGGCTTTATAAGAACAAGAAGGATGATTCAGGAATCATTGTAAGAAACAAGGCGAGGTTAATTGTACAAGGTCACAGGCAAGTTCACGGGATTGACTATGACGAGGTATACGCTCCGGTGGCAAGATTGGAAGCAATTCGGATCTTTCTGGCTGTGGCATCGTATCTCAATTTTACAGTCCATCAGATGGATGTGAAGACTGCCTTCCTGTATGCAGAGATGAACGAAGAAGTTTATGTAACCCAACCACCAGGGTTCATAGATGAAGAAAATCCAGATCATGTTTATCTACTGGATAAGGCCTTGTACGGTTTGCATCAAGCTCCTCGTACCTGGTATGAAACGTTGTCCAATCACCTGGTGGAGAATGGATATACAAGAGGAGTTGTTGATCAAACTTTGTTTAGGAAGAGAGTGGATGAGGACATAATCATGGTGCAAGTGTATGTAGATGACATCATCTACGGTTCTACAAACGAGGAATTGTGCACCGAATTTGAGGAGATTATGAAGAAGAAGTTTGAAATGAGCGATCAGGGGGAGATGAGTTTCTTCCTAGCCTTGCAAGTTAAACAAGATGAATCTGGGATTCTTATTCACCAAGCCAAGTATGTGAATGAGATCCTAGAGAAATTCAAGATGCAAGACTCAAAGCCAATTTCAACTCCAATGGCATCCCGACCTCTCCTGTCAGCAGATGCAGAAGGGGAGTCAGTGAGCGAATTCACGTATCGATCAATGATTGGTTCTCTGATGTACTTAACAGCAAGTCGGCCAGATATTATGCATGCAGTTTGCTTGTGTGCCCGCTATCAGGCTAACCCTAAACTTTCTCATTTGAATGCTGTTAAACGTATATTTAGGTACCTAAAGGGCAGGCCTAGGCTTGGTCTTTGGTACCCAAAGAACACTGACTTTCAATTGTATGCTTATACTGACAGTGACTATGGTGGAAGTGACTTGGACCGGAAGTCAACCACGGGTGGATGTCAATATCTGGGCGATCGACTCATTTCCTGGCAGAGCAAGAAGCAGCATACCGTATCTAAATCAACTGCCGAAGCTGAGTACGTGGCAGCATCTGCCGGTACTTCACAGGTAGTGTGGATCCAAAACCAGCTCACAGACTACGGTATGGAATTCGTTAACACTCCTATCTTTTGCGACAATGCTGCTGCTCTGGAAATTGTGAAAAACCCTGTCCAACATTCTAAAACCAAGCATATAGACATAAAGGTACATTTCATTCGAGATTGCTATGATCGGGAGCTAATTCAGCTTCAAAAGGTAAGCTCCGATCAGAATGTGTCGGACATTTTCACAAAACCCCTCCCACGACCAAATTTTGAAATGTGTGTCGAAGGCCTTCGGATGATTGCCTTCGAGGAATGATCTGATCAAATTTTTTATTGTTATTTTATTTTTTTAAGAAATCTTAAAAACAACAAAAATAGTGTTTGTTTTCAAAAGCCTCATAAAAACAGGGGAAGAAATATAATTGTCTCAGAAAATTCAAAAAATATACTGTTTGAGGTTTTTATGATGTCTTTTGTTTTGCCTTGAGTTGGTAGGAAGTGATATAAATTTCCATGACGATCGGAGACTGACACGTGTAAGGCAGAAGTGAAAGACGTCTCAAAGATGATGTTCGGTAAGCTAAATCAAAAACAATGATCATCCATTGTAAGTGCAGTAAACTTAACTCTTATATATGTTTAGTTTTCCATCCTAGTTTACATAGTTTAAAAGACTGAGTCCCAGCAAAAACGGGTTGAGAGTGGTATTTACCTAGTATTCACTCTCTCACACGCCATGTTTATACTGTAAATGACAACACCACAGAAAAAGAAAAAGAAAAAGAATTCAAAAAAATATATATATGAAAATTGTGAAAAAGAAAAAGAAAAAGAAAAGAAAATTATTCTGTTGGTCTTCTCTGCGTGCTTATGCGGCCGACCTGATCACCAACCGATAATTCAAGAAAATAAGAAATAAGTGGTTGTCAAAGCAGTGTTGCATGGTTCCTCAAGTTGGGGGTTTGTGAATCCTCAATAAACTCTGAGGTTGGGTAGGTTTTGCTATGAACAATTGGGTGTGGGGACGGTTAAACATGACGGTAATTATGTACCACATCTAAGCACTTTAAAATTTTTTAACTGGATGTGAGTTTATATGATTTCAAAATTTTTGAGCAATTCGTCTAGAGCGTCGAGTAACGGAAGCTGAAAAGGGTTCTTCGGTTAATGATCTGTCTGGTTTGATCCATGAAAAATATCAAACTCAAGGTAAGTACGTTTTTATCTAGTATTATAGATTATCTTAAGTTTGTGCATTTTTCATTTTTTAGTCTTTAAATATTTAAAGTTTTTATTTTTTTGATCAAGATCAGATACTCGGGGCTAAGTTTGAGGGGAAGCTTCGTAAATTCTCAATTTTTCACAAAGTTAACATTTTTTAGAGAATTGTCATTTTTAAAAGTTTGGGAGGTGTTTAAAACATGTTTTGAAGTATAAGGGGTCAAAATGAAAATTTCAAAAAGGAGGTATAAATACCCCAACTCGGTTTACGATCCCATCACTTTCACCTTCACCTTCTCCGTTTACGATTCCGCCGTGAAACCCTAACCCGCCGCCGCACCGTCACCGGAAAACGGTTTCCAGCCATCTCCGACCATCCTCCGTCTCATCCGAGCACGTCTTTCCGTTCGCAATCACTTTCCGACCTCAAATACCTCGATCAACCGCCTCTTCAATCGACTGTGTTTGTCAAGTTTTCGCAGTTTTTGTGTTTTAAACCCTAGGTCACAATCGCATACTGTTTTTGACACTTTTCGAGTCGATTTTTTGCGTGATTAGAAGTCGGTTTCGTGTTTGAAACACTTAAAAGGTAGTTGTTGTTGGTCTGTTTACAGTATTTGAGGTGTTTTAATGGTGTTTACGAGTTTTTGCAGGTTTGGATCTATGGCGGAAATGGTGTTTACGACTTCTCGAGTGAAGAAGACGACGTTTGAGTGTCTACGATCGTTGATTACGATCGTAGATTACGATCTGGCGATTACGATCTGATGTTTACGACATCTGTTTCCGATCACGAGTTTACGACATTTATTGATTACGATCGGGCTGTTGTGTTTGAATCTGTGTTTACGATTGGGCTTATCGTTTACGATTGAGCCTAATCTGTCCAGATCGTAAACCCATTTAGAGAATCGTAAACTCATGTTTATGGGTCGTAATCTCATTACATAGAATCATAAAAACAAATTTAATCTTTTTAAATTTCATCAAACTTAATTTTTGTTTGAGATAAAATCAATGATGTTTGTGAAACGTGTGATTCAAAATCCAAATATTTCACTTGAACAATTCAATTGAAATTTTCAGAATTTATCAAATTAAATGAGTTAATCAATTGAATTTCAAGATTGTTTTCAAACAAAATAGCATTGATTGAATATGTCTGATGCATATGTCTTGTCTTTCTCAGATGGCAGAAGAGATGCTTATTGGAGATATAAAATATGAGCAGGATCACTGTATGCCTGCTTATCTGGAAGACCCGCCAGAAAAACATATGGAGCTATTCTACTCACTGGTGGCAGGGATGAACACGTGCAAAATTAACCATGCCTTGAGGACGAATGTACTCATCGACGAGATGCTGGTCAGGGAATTTTGGGGTACTGCTAGGGCAAATTCCGACAAGACAAGGATTACTGCAACGGTCAATAACAGACAAATTGTTATTGAGGAAGAAGATATAAGGCAAGGGCTGAACATTACTGATGATGCTTCACATCCTATCAAGTATCCGAAGGAGGTAGTTCTGGCAGGGGCGCAATCAATGGGGTATGAAGGAAAATTTCCGCCCATCTTTAAGAAGCTTCTGCCGCACTACTGGAGGTGTCTGGCGCATTACATGCAGAAATCTTTCCTTGGGAAAAGAACGAGCTTCGATCAGTTAAATCAACTTCATGGAACTGCCTTCGTTGCTTTGGCCTTAGATTGGAACTTTAACTTTTCAAAGATGATGCTGATTGATTGGATAGGCAATGCAGAACTAAGTGCCAGAGAACAATTTTTAATGACACCAAGGTTTGTCCAAATGGTGGTGATGAAGAAGTATCCAATGATTGAGGAGAGGATAGAGAAACTTGATGTGAAGGTGATGGATATTGGGGTTTTTGGCCTGCAAACCCAGGATAGACCAGGTAAAAAGTCTTTTGAAGGTAGACTGGAGTGGACTAAAAGGGGTGCGTTCCCAGAGGTTGCAAGGGAACAAGTGATGGATGATTCTGAGCCAGAAGCTGACGTGCCGGTTGTGAATGCCATGGTGGCTGAAGACCAAGACTTAACGGCAACTCCGGCTGTTAATGTACAAGAGGAAGATGTTATTCCCTCCGATGAAGAAAATGTAATGGATGACATCCTTGCTGGCCAGGACATCACAGAAGATGATATATATGGAGACTTGGAGCCTCTAACCCATAAAAGGTCAAGGGATGATATGATTGGCTCATCTGGCAGTGACACTACACCTCCAGAGCTGAATTTAACTGTAGATGATGTTGTTGAAGAAGAACCCGTCCCTGCTCGCGAACCTTCACCTAGAAAGAGGTCAGATCCAAGAAGCATCAGATTCAAGCTATCAAAGACCAGCTCAAGCATTTTATTAGTGCATCCAGCTGGGCCCAGTTCTGAGGGTCCCAGTACTCAAGAAGAAACAGCTGCTGAAGTTGTGCAAGATCAGCCTACTCCTGTGCAATCTGAAACTCCAGTTCTAACCGAGCGTAGCCCAGTTCGGGAAGGAACTCAATTTCTGGAGGTTGATCATACTTTTGTTGCTCCAAGCCCAGTGAGAGTAAGTGCAGCTCCTGCGGTAACTCAGCCAACAGCTGCTCCTAGCTTCAGGCCATTTCAAGCAGCAGAGCTTCCAGTAAATATGAGGATAAGTGCTGATCCTCAGATCAATTTCCTGATCTCTCAAAACAGAATTAGAGAAAATGAGATCAAGGCTCTTCAAGCTGAGAACAAATATATGAGAGAAAAGGAGGTGGCGGACAAAGATAGAATGAAATATCTGTACAGCATGCTGGTGGACCTGAGGAAGAAGTATAATGAGTTGAAGGATGTTGTGGATTCCAACTCCTCAGGTGCCCCAGGTCAAGGTTCGTCACAGGGTCTGCAAGGTGCTGAAGCGTTGATTGAAGACGATGGAGAGGAAAATATTGAGATGTCTGAATATGCCAGAGGAGGTAGAGTGATCTCCAAAGCTCCTGAAGGTCACGATAACTGGTTCCGAGAATTCTTTCAAGGACCAGCCCCCACTCAGTATGCTCTTGATCTTGGAAGTAGCTCTTTAGACAAAAAGGGGAGTTGTGAACCCATCTTGTGCTGGCATTACGACGCTGAGAAGAAATTATTTGCTGTGATCCGTGATGGCTATAGTCCAGTTGAGTATTATAGAACTCGCGCACAATTCCACTCTTGGACTGAACCTGAGATCAGAAATCTGCTTCGAGCTCCTTACATAAACAGGTGGAACAGCCCTGACGGAGACCTCATCAGAAACAACCTGCTGAGCCATCTAGAAAACAACTTTGCAGATTTTGAGTTGAAAGAGGTCAGATGGAGAGAGACAGGGACTGACCCAGTAACTGGAGAACCTATTGGTGAAGCAAGGAGACCACCCACCAAACGTACAAGAGTCATCAATATGTTGGACGAGATTGAAGATGGTACCTTGGTCAAAAACTTTGACTGCTGGTGTTATGATCCAACGACACACGAGGTGGTGGTTCTCTGCAAGGCCCTGAGGCAGTTTCGCTTTTACGATCCGGTGGATTTGCTAAGGTTTGGAGAAAAGGATATCAAGCTGCTCGCCTCACAGCCTATTCTTGGAGATGAAAATGACTTGGAAAACGCTGTGAGGGTGGGAATCTTCCATGGAACAGCAAACCGGATTGTGGCGAACAGATGGTGGTCGAACAACGTTCAAAGCACATTCAGATTCGATCTGCTGCTGCCGTAAGAAGGTCTAATGGTTCATGCCTAGGGGAAGATTGTTGGGCTATATATATTAGAGGCATGAACATTAGATATTGGGCTAGTTTTATTGTTTTGGGCTTATTAGTTATTGTTAGTGGGCTTGTTATTGTTTATGATTTGGGCCATGTGGGCTCATTTTAGGTTTACGATTTGTATGTATGGGTACTATATAAACCTCATTGTTTATGATTGTAGGCAAGCTTTTCAATACAACTTCAAGAGTTTACGATTTCTGTGTTCTCTTGTGTTTACGATCAGCTTCCATAGTAGTGATTTTCATTCAAGACTTCATCTTTCTCATAGATCTAGTCTATTCTTCTACTATTGTTCTTGAATCAATCGTATTTGAGGATTCCGCACTCATTTACGATCAAATATCGTGTGTTTGGGAGATTTCCGGACCTACAGTTACACACTCAGTTACACACACTTAAGATGTAGAAATGACAGAGCTTCTATCTAGCTCTCTCTCTAAAAAACTATTTATAGTAGTCACATACTAACTGGCGGACCACCAGTGTACCATTTGGTACGCCTGTAACAAATAAGCTGCGGACCATTTGGTACGCCGACATTAGTATGTTACCACTAAGACTCACAAAGATGCTCTAGATAAGATACAATACACGAGACACACGTTAGCATAGGAATATGCTCTAACATAACTTTTCTAAGCATTTAAGCAACAATGAGGCTAAGAATCTTCCTAAAAATGAAATCATTATTGTATGTGTGGAAATGGAACATGTGGACATTTGAGGCAAGTCAACGTTAAAATGAGAACTAAAAATCATGAAAAATAAAAATCTTAAAAAAGCTTAATCCACTTTAAAATGAGAACAGATAATCATGAAGAATAAAAATCTTAAAAAAGCGTAATACACTGATGTAACTAAAAAAAGGTGAACATAAAAAGCAAATTCTCAAACATAGAAAAGATATTTGCAACAACTGCAAGACCAACATGAGCTCCTTTGGGCAAACCATCATATTGAAAGTCACAAAAGTTTGTTTGTAAAGCGTATAACCTCCAAAATCAGTTTATTCAATGATTTAGTTTGTTATTGTGATATATAGACTTAGTTTTATAAAAAGAAATTAAATAGAAAAAAAAATACCACAGGTGAAGGGACTTCATTCTCATCACTACCATTAACTTTCTTAATCTCAGCTGCTGAATCCCAGTCAATGTTAAGTTTCTTTGCAGCTACTTCAGGATCAATAACAGTGTCCGTAGCCTTGCGTATAGTGATTTTCGTAGCCCTGTTTTATCTCAACCTATTTTCATAAAACATACACGATACACCATACCATATTAGAAAATTTAACATCTTCACTAATGATTTCAAGGTTTCTATTATTGCATCAGTGATTACCTCCAAATTGGGCCATTGAATCATTTCTTGTGCCATAATTTCAAGAGCAACACAGTCTCGTGGGATTTTCCCTTCATTCACCTGCATCACACTTTGTTACCGATGATGTAAATCTCATAAACTACAAACAGGTGCAGAATGAGTGAGCATTATCTGCGTAAAATCCACACTTTTGACTTCTGAATTCAAGGCAAGTAGTTGTTAAAATTTGAGATATGAAATTCATATCAAATTTTTTTACAAAGTTTACACCAATATTCTTGTAAATATCTTCAACACCTTTTAAATGCAGTTAATTTTTCTTTATCTAAAGATCAAGATACTCATGGGTTTGAGAGAAGTTACTGACTTCGTCAAGAACAGCAGCCAAATCCTCTCTAGTTCTAATAAATATTGAAGTTAAATTGCAAAAATTAGAGTTTCTTTATACTCCCATTTTTCTCACAAACTTAAGTTGAGTGGAGGCAATTCAGCTAAATAGAAGACAGGTTCACCTGTAAAAGATCGAGGTAACTACAACGACGTAAAGAAAATATATAATGTCTTTGGTAAGAAAAATCCAAACCCTACAATCCAAAACTGAAAATACCCGTACAAAAAAATACACGATCTCCGATTTGTAATCAAGATGAACCTAGATTAGGTCAAAATAAAGAAGAAAACGGGCCTATTGAAGGTAATTGGAGCAGCACAGTGTTCGGACGATCTGTAAATGTTTAACATCAACGCCAGCTACAAAACAACACAAAAACACGAATCAGATGAAAACCATAACTGAACACGAAATTAAGGAAACTTACCTGCGAAGACGAATCATCTTGTCTGTGTTCTTGACATTACAGGAGAAACGCAAGATCGCCACTCGCCAGGTTTTAATCTAGAGTCAATGGGAGCACATATGGGAGAGAGAGAGAGAGAGAGAGAGAGGAGGACGATGGGAGCAGATCTGATGAAGTGAATTTTGAATTTCAAAAGCGGATCGTTCATTAGGTTGGATTTCATTAGGGTTTCAATTGGTCGGATTAAGGGTCTCTGTAAAAGTAAAGAGAGAAAGACAGAGGGAAATCTTACCAGATTTGGGTGAGAGATGAGCGGGAAAACAACAAAGCAATGGATTCGGGTATCTGCCATATGTCTGTGTTTTCCAGGGATTTGAATTAGGGCTGATTTTGGGAGGTTGAAAGGAAACCGATCACAAGAAGGATTAACGGGAACACATGCCTGTACACCAGCCTTTAAATGTTGTACCTATTAAAATTTTCAACACCTTGCATTAAACTCTTCTACACAATGCTTTTCCTCTTATACAACTCTTAATTTTTCAACATTGTGCGTTGCGACGGCGATAATGCATAGTGTGTTATTCGCCTTCTGTTCGCTTGTTATGGCGGCACGACAATTTACATCGAGGTATTCGTTTTTTAGAACTCAAACAAATAACAACAAACACTCGAATTGAAATATATATTAGTCACAAACATAGTAATTTAAAACCAAATGAGTTGTAAGATAGAAGTCATCAACATAGTTTTAAGATATCAGTAATAACATAGTACTTTTTAAATCAAAATCCGAGGGTCAATGAATTCCATAGTGAGGAAGTCAATCCGTGTCATACGCCATGCAATCAGTCATATACAATGTTTTAAGTTGAATTCATGAACATAATAGTTTTGATGATAGTTTTGAAGAGGTCACATTAAGAGGGCCTCAGAAAACATAACCATTTCAATGATCTCATGACCATAAAGATCCCACCACTCTTCATCGCTAAGAATACCAGGAAACTCTTCATTGTCCTAAACCGGAACAACATCTGCCACTAAAATGTAACGTTAAAGTCTATATTACATTGATTTTATCATAACCACAATACATATTAAAAATGTTAAAGGATAACATAATGTACCTGGAAATGCTTCTAAAAAGGGTTCAGACATCTTTAGGAACTTTTCAATTAATGTAAAAAAATCAAATATGTTAGTATTTTAACATAAAAGAAATAATAATCTAACATATTTAAATATAATAAAGATATGTTAACATATTTAACCAAGTAATGTTAGTATTTTACCAAGTATTTTAACATAATAAAATATTTAGGGATACACACATATTCAAACAAAACATCCAATGTCCACTAATACATGGGGATAGAAGCATCTCGGTGTATGCTGCTCCTTGAATTGCATTAAAGTACTTAGAAGGATACATGCGCGTTGCGGTAGGCGACAGTTTATAGCGCGTTATTTGTCTTATGTCCGCGCGTGCGACGACGGTGACAATTTAAACACGATATTTGTTTATATTAGCGCGATGCGACACCACGAGAATTTATAGTGTGGTACATGTGCGTTCGACGGATGCTACAATCTAGGGGACATAGGGAAAACCGTACGATGTGGTGGCAACGGCAATCAAACAACACAATAAATATTAGTTTATTTATCCACCAAAAGTGTGATAAACTTTAGCTTCCTCAAAAGAGAAAAAAATGAAGATAAAAAAATAGCTAGATCATTCAACAAAGACATCAAATTGAAATAAACCCAAACACTTTCTCATATGGATATTCATTCACAAAGAATAAATATCTAGTGTTAGATAATAAGTTATTGCATTTGATGGTTCAACCAAACCACCAGGCATAACCTTCTAAATGAACAAGCCATGTCATGAGAGATATAATTATTTGGGTCGAATCTTTGATATGTTTCTCATTCACATCGACCTTATGGGTTTACGGATTGTCTTGTTTACTTTGCTTACTTCATATATATTTAACAACGCATTTTACAGCCCGATTTGTTTAATTAAGAAAATTTTATTATTTTTTATTTGAACAATTAAGAGAACTTTATTTGAACCATTAAGAAAACGATTCTTTTATCCCGTAGCGTTTCACCACGACGATCGGTTTACAAAAACAAGAAAAGAAAAAAATTACATATAAAGACAGCATGAGGTTAGACTAACGGAAGAGGGTCATGATTCTTACCTAAAAGAATTCTTTTTATTAAACCGTAAAATGCCATGGAAACATATTAGAATGAAAAACTGGTCAAGTTCCGCATACAAATTTAACAAACATATAAAGACAACTTTGATGGATATATGGCAGTGGCGGATTTACATATAGTCCAGGGGTAGCGCCCGCTGCCCCTGAACTTTTACCCCGACGTGCTATTTTTTTTTTTTTTAAGTTTTTGGTTTTTCGCGATCCCTGAAACGAATTTTTCGCGACCCCTGGAAGAAATTTTATGGCTTTTACTTAAAAATATGATCAAAAGCCCCTTAAAAAATATGATTAAAAGCGCGTCAACTACAACTTTAAATGACTTAAATTTTGATTAAAGTATGTTAAATGATTTGAATTGATTAATAAATTAATCTAGATAGAAAAAAAAACAATAGAACATTTTTTTTGGAATTGCTTTTTTTTTTGGAACGGCGAAAAAAAAACAATAGAACATAAAACCTGGTTAATAAAGAAATGAGTAATTAAAAGCTTACCAAAATGAACACTTTCAAATCCAGGTTCGAGCAGGCCTACACTCTAGCATGTACGTTTCTTGTGATTTAGAATCAAAGTTAAAACTGTAATTACAATATTTGATGGCCTAATCTCATTTAACAAAAACGGCAAGACTACAACTCCGAAAGTAAATATAATTTTCTATTCCAATCCAAACTACTTTCTATCGACTCTTTAAAACTTTAATAAAAACTACTAAACTAAAACTCCCAAAGCCCATCTTGCAAACGCTTATCAATTGACCCAAGCAGGTATTATTCACATGTATATCATCCAAATCTCTCAAAGTCCATTTAATACCCATAATTGATCCAGAATGAACAGATCATCAGTGATTCCAAATGGAATGCAGTTGCAAGGTATTAAATTCAATTACATCACACTAAGATCAGGAAGATACACAATAAAACAACTGTACATAAATGACATACAAGGTTCGCATGGATTTAACTTCCTGGCCATAAAACATGTGAAAATGCAATAAGAATCATAAGCACACACAAAGAACTACAAATTTACCATGAAAAACGATGGATGAAGAACTGGAGCTGAGCATGTGCGGACACTCCTTTAGATACACATACCTAAAATTACCACATGACAAAAACTTATATGAGCCTAATTGCATAAAATTTTTAGTATTTAAACCCTAAATATGAAATTTTCAATACTGGATTAAATAATTACCTCGAATAATCCAAAACCGTCTAGAAGTTTGAATATAAAACCTACTGAATTGTACTTCCCATTAGTAGTCACCTGCAAAATCCATCTGTAAACCAGTCAGGTTTGCATTCAAATCAGTCTCATAATCACCTAAATAAAATAAAAAATTCTAAAACATGTATCCAAACATATCCCAAAAGTGATTATAATGATTACCTCAATTTGGTCACCAATATTTATGACAATGGAATGGCGCACCAGTAGAATTTAAAATGCCAACAATACCATACTGCAACAAATAAATTTTTAGGATGCTTTTAGTTAGGTTCCCAATATACAAAATTTGCAGCGACACACATATGAGAGAATGAGGAAGAGACATTAACAAACAAAACGAAAATGAACATTCAAAAATCGTTATCTTTCACACTCGTTAATGTGTTATCATCTCTAACTAATGGTTTTAGTCGCTGGACCGAAACAACAATCCCACCATCAAATTTGGACAACTAAATTTTAAATAGCATAAGTGTGGAACTGGAAAATGATGAGTAAGAAACAATGATAAAATTTATTACCTTGGGGTATTCATAGGAACAAAAGTTGTAAAACCATGCACGGATCGTTTCCAGATCGTAGAAGGGTAGAGACGAAAGTTTGTCATTCATATAATATCGGAAGATTACAAACCGAATGGAGTATACATCAATTGAAGTTCTGGAGGAGGTTTGGACAGAACCTCCTCTCTCTCTCATACACTCACAAAGAGCAAATGACCAAACTTGAACCGACCAGCTAATCTTCACCTATTTATAGGTTAACTGCCCAACGTACCAGCATGACCAGTGTACCATTTGGTACGCTGCAACGTACCACTTGGTATGGAGCTTGGTACGTTGGCAACCTAGCCAACAATCTAGACATTTACATTCCAATTCGCACAGTAATGGCCACACACAGAAACTTGTCCTAACAACAACAAGCCTTTCATCCTCCTCCAAAAATAGTATCTAGTCTATTTGTTTTCTATCTTTAACCTATCAAACAACATAAAAACATCATATCAGATTAATTTGAACTATAAATAAAGTAATTTATATTTTCTTTAGGGTGGTTCTTTTATATATTTAGAAAAAGTAATAGTTTGTGTGCAACAAAAAAAAGGCAAATCACATGAGCATAAAAGAACCACGCATATTAGGTAGTTTCATGGCACTTCTTGTCCATGTTCTTCGATCAATCTCTTGTACTCGGCCACTCGGGTTTGAGCTCATTACCATAAGTTCCTTGGTTTGATCCTTTGTTGTTGTAGATGCACATATCTTTAAGCAAATCCTTCAGGAATTGCTGAAACCAACACATATATTTGCCTGATATGTTATTTTCTCAAATTTATATTCTTAAATTTACATATTAATGGTTCTAAAAACAGACATTCCCTTAGGATAAGCTCAACCAAGTACAAATAAACAAAATTGCTTATGAACTATAGAGACTACACTTTCAATTACTCCAATCACTTTAATGTCAGCATTGCAGCCTATAAAAGTTCAAAAAACTACTCCAAACATATGAAAAAGGGTAAAAAAAAGTCACCATATGTATAGAGAAGTAAGCAAAGAGAAAAAAATAGACTAATCCGGTTAGGGCAAAGATATCACGATGCAGATCGAGGATAGCTCCGACTCAATAGCAGATCTGTAATCACGAATTCAAGAAACAATCTCCACAAACAGAAACTATACTATTGATTAAGATTCTAAAAACGAAACTAACCTCAAGAAGTGGTAAATCGATCTTTCAGTTCAGGTGAGAACAACGACTGACAACAAACGGTGAGAACAACAATTAGTCAAATCTCAATGAAGATGAACAAACCCTAAATCGAAATAGGAGAAGAGAAAAGCAAATAAAACCTGTGGTCACTCTCTGGCTTCACAAACCGGTGAGTAGAATGGCTTGAGGAAACGATTCCGATCTGAGCATCTTGGGGGGGGGGGGGGGAAACGAAGGAAAATGCGAGAGAGAGAGATGAGAGCGTGGGGAGAAGAAACGAAGGAAAATGCAGAGAGAGATGATAGGATTTGAATTGTTTTGAATCTCCGATCTTCCGATCTGAGGTATTTTACGGTTTATAGGGCGAATATTGATTGTGAAAAAGAAAGAGGAGAAAGAAGAAGAAAGGGATTACCTGATTTAGGGGTTGTTTGATAGTTGCTAACTGAGTAAGAGCTGATTGAGTAAGAGTTGGGTGAGTAAGAGCTGATTGAGTAAGAAACTCTGGTTGAAACTTGGGTGTTTGATAGTAGCTGACTGGGTAAGAGCTGACTGGGTAATTTATGTATTAAAAACATTTTATAAAAAATAAATAAAATAAAATAAAATAAAATAAGAAATTTTGAAACAAAAAATCAATACAATAATTTTTATTCCACGTATTAAAAAAGAAATGAAACACACTCTTTTATAATAATAAAAAAGTGTTCTTTTTAATTAATTGAAATTACGTTTTTAGTTAAAAACCATAATTGTGTCTTTATTTATAGAAACGATAAAAAAATAATAACAAACTTTATGTTTTATCTTGTGTTCAGTGATGATTAAAAATAACCAACTTAAAACACACATAATAGCTTAAAATTCAAAATGTCATACAAAATCCAAATCAAACATAACTCATACAAATTTAACTTGAAGCACTTGAAAATAGTTCATTCGCAATCTTGTTACGCAAAGTAGTCATATATTCAACGCTTTCTGGATCCCATTCTATGCCCTCACTTCCTCCACCCTGCATATTGGGAGTAACCATAGTGATCTCTTCAAAGTCCATAAATAATTCATCTTAAATATTGCATTTTCGTATAAAATTATGGACCGCAAAACAAGCTATGACAACGTCTCTCTGCACTGGAAAAGGATAAGGAGCCATTTGTTTTAAGATTGGAAATCTCGCCTTCAGTACACCATAAGCACGCTCAATAACATTTCTGAGTTATGCATGGGCATGATTGAATCTTTCTTCCTTAGTTAACGCTCGTCTCCGTCGAAAATCGGCTAACCAATACCTCGTATTGCAGTAAGGAGCCAAAAATCCACAAGTGTTTGTATATGCAGCATCACAAATGTAATATTTACCTATAAATGTAAGTGTGACATCTATTATATAAAGAATAGATGTAATATAATTTATAATAAAAGTTATAGTTAAAAAATAAACCTGGTGGAGGGAATCGAAATCCAAAAGTTGGATTAGATGCAATTTCTTTTAGAACTCGTGAATCATGTGCTATACCCTCCCATCCAGCCCATACATATGTGAATATCATATC
The DNA here is from genome assembly GCA_039602395.1 of Deinandra increscens subsp. villosa. Taxonomy (NCBI): domain Eukaryota; kingdom Viridiplantae; phylum Streptophyta; class Magnoliopsida; order Asterales; family Asteraceae; genus Deinandra; species Deinandra increscens. The sequence continues at coordinate 15,367,884 of JBCNJP010000008.1, forward strand.
AAAATCACATATTCCTAGCACATTTTGATAACATTCACCCTTTCCTCTTCTCCTAAAACAAGGTTGTTGATTAGCAGGCACAACTGCATGTACAAGAGTTCCCTCTAAAGCACCTATTGTTCCAGAAAATATGTCTTTTAGCCTTTCATGTCATTCCGATATATTTGTAGTTCCATCAGAAGATGTTGGCACCATAATTTCTTTTGCAAAAAACATCATGGCAACCAGAACCTCGTGAAAACATTAATGAACTATTTGAGTAGAGTGTTGAAATCGTCGTTTTGGGACTCATTTTTGCAGACCAATAATGAACTACAATTTCTTTTGCAAAAAATGAGACATCAATTTCTCATTATGGTTGGTTAATAGCAACATAATTGCAACAAAGATTAGAGGTGCATATAACCCAAAGACGTCAAATGGAAAAGCAATCCCACAAAAGCATGCCCCAAACACATTTTGTGCCACCTATTCATCAAACCGATTGTTAAAACACAATTTCTCCTATACTTGAAACAACAATCACCACAACAAACATGCTAACTGATCAAAGTTGTTCCCATATTCACATTTCTTACCTCGTGTAGATTAGTCGAATGCACACTTTGTTTTTTCATGGACAGATTGGGTGTAAAAAAATTACACCTTTTTTTTATCTCACCATAAAGCCAAGAATATTTCACATCCTAAAGTGAGGCTCCCTTATTTAATCAAGTGATTCTCAACCCATTCATGTCCAAAATTGTCATTAAGATTTTGTCACAAATTAAACACCAACCGTATTCTAATCAATGTCTCAATGATAATATATAGTTATATTTATATAAAAAGTTCAAGACTTTTTATCCCTATAGCTACTGAAGAACTACTCTGTTTAGCCCAAATGAGAACAATGGTGTTTTTTCTACAATCTTGGAACATAAATAAGATAAAGAAATTCATAAAAGAAACTCTTATCAACAAAAAATGATATAAAAGTTAACAATTAATCAACAAGTAGAAGAAGAAGTCCTAAATTTTGGACTCACATGCTTAATCGTCGCCGAACAGAACGCAGAGCCTGGCGGCGTAGGTGCCGGAGGTATCGACGGCGGCCTCAGCGAGATGACTATTTTTGATGTGGTTGATGCGATCGGAGAGTGAATTTTGCTCGTTCTCCAAGGCGGCGGTATCATCCTCTAGATCTCGGATCCGGTATTATAGCCCATGTGGAATAGAGGTTGTTGCGACTTGCGAGGGATGGAGCGGCGGAGGAATAGTGAGCGTCGGAGGTACAATCGCCGCGAGAGGAAGGCTGCGAGGATGGAGGAGGAGCGGCGGAGGAGTGGCGGAGGAGCAATCGCCGCTGTTTCTCTTTGGAGCGGCGTTTTAGGGTTGAAAGCGGAGGAGCAATTCTATTCTCTGTGGACTTGAATGAAGACTCGGTCAGAGAGTAAAAAGTGAGGGACTCGGTCAGGAGGGCTGATTCGGTCAGTGATACATTTTAACAAAATCAAACAAGCTGACCACTTACCGGGTAAGTGGTCAGCCCTTACTGGACCCAGTAAGAGGTAATCAAACAACCCCTTAGAGAATGTCTAACTAGGAATCACTTTTTTGGGTCTTTCTTCTGCGGGCCAAGTTTTTTGGGGTGTAAGTGGGCTTTGTTGAGATTTGATCTCAACACATTTTCTTAAGATTATGTGCTCTAAGTGCTTGTACATCATGCTTAATTCTATTGTACACTTTTAAAAATTCAACACTACCTATTTTCTCTTTCCAATATATATATATTAATGTATTATAGATATATATAAAGACTTATAACTATCAAATAAAATAAAGTAAAATTTTTAGTTATATATATACATTATAAAGTAACGACTTCTATAGTGTTAGACACCGTGAAGCCTTGCCTAACACCGTTACATTCCAGAAATAACTCCACGTGTATTGCTTTTAGTCCCACGTTTTTGCCACGCTTTTAAGCGTATACCTGAAAACCATACACACCGATCTTATCTCTCTTTCCATCAGTATACCTTCTTCAAGATAAAGAGCAAGGTTATGCAGATAAGATCTTGCAAAAGCTCCATGGAACAGAGTTCCATTAAATTTTTCTTCTTAACCCAGTATTTCCAGATTTATCATTGTAAGCCTTTTTTTAACTCAGAATTTTAGTGTGTATGTCGTATTCAAGTCAACTCTTTTTTCCTGTAAGATGTTTGCTTTGTAGATACTTCGCAGCTTTTAACGATTTCCTACGTGACGTTTATCAGGTTGCATGTGCTTTGTTATTTACGCCAATTAACTACGAGGTTGTTCATTTGGGTTGTGTTTATTTTGTTTTATTTTGCCCAAATTTATAGGGATTACCTCTTAATATGCTTGATGTTGCAATTTGGTGTTTATTGTGGTTTACTTTGCCCTAATTTACTGTGATTACCTCTTAATATGCTTAATATTGCAAATTTGATTTCAACGATTAATTTTTGGTTGCTTATTTTCTATCTATAATTTATCGTTGTTATATGTGATTTTGTTAGTTATAAATTAACTGGTTTAATGCCTTTGATTTAACATGTCTGCGATGTGTATTATATACTTATGGCTACAGTTAATTTATATTTCTTTTCTTGTGTCATCTGCTTTAATTGATCTTACAACTGTGATTAGCTTTTAGGTTCCTTTGGTTTATAGTTATTTCTCTTATGCCTTAAACCAAAAGATGATTAGTTTAAAAAGTTTTAAAGTCTAATATGCATGCATAGTAATCAAAATCCAAAAGTGGTGCATCCTAGCTCGTGGCAATCAATCCAGTTTAGTGACCTGAGAAATAACATACTAAAGTGTCAACACAATGGTTAGTGAGTTCACAGGTTTAACCAGTTCATCAGATCAAGTTCAATTCAAGTTCAGTTCAAGATCAAGATAAAACATATACAATAGCTAGCTAGGCCATTTTCAAGAATTTAGGCACGTTCATAGTTACTGAAGCTCCACCGTTAAGTTTTTCCTCATTAAGACTAAGGACCATTATATCACCCGTTCAATATCCAATAGAGTCGCCGCGAGTGACCCGGGCGGGGCTTGTCAAACCCAGTAGTACTACTCAATAATTTCCTGCTTTATACAATTACTAACAGTAATTTTCAAGTGAGGATTTTCCATAATCTTGTGCTCGAGTATTCAGGTGATATGATTATCAAAACAGTTCAAGTTCATGCATGTTAATCTCCCCTAAAAGGATTAAAACAATAAACTTGGGGGCCGTGAAACTCACTTTAGGTTGCACAACAATAGTTTCCAGAAAAACAGTTAATCACGTAGCAAGAATGAGTCTTGTGGAAGCAATCAATCACCTAACGAGCATATAAGTATAAGTGCGTGTTCAAGTAAAACGATTAAGTCTAATATAAACGATAAAAACGATTTATCGTGGAATCCAAAACAAGTCGAGGATGGCACGTGTGCCAAATCTGAGCGATTATCGAAATAACGCGAGAAATATAATATATATCAATATTATATATTTTCTAAGTTCAAAGATTTTTAAAATAAGTATATATAATATATATATATATATATGTGTGTGTGTGTATATATATATATATTTAAACTAAACGTGCAAATGACATTAGTAACGGGTTACAAAATGAGATACATATTTATAAATTTTTAAAACTAGATTTTTGAGTTTAATATATATATATATATATATATATATATATATATATATATATATATGGATTTATTAAAACTAGATTTTTGTTTAAAAACGTCAAAGTTTACGGGTTTAACAATCGATATACAATTATACGGGTTTAAACATCCTTAAAAAATTGTTTTAAACAAGTTTTAGTTTGAACCAACCCCTTGATCAACAAATAAAAATGAAACAGAAAAACATGGAGGTCGCATGGGTCGAACCCGCGACCTCCCATTCACAACACTACACCCAAACCACCCGGCCAGTGGCCTGTTAGTGCTAAGGACACCAGTCGAATTCGTTTTGTGTATAGGCAGCGACCAGTATTTGACCCATTTAACAAAACAGAAAAGGAATTAAAACGGTGGCAAGGAGTTTCGAACTATCGTATCATCACAGCGTTCAAACTAACTGGTGTTTTTCTGATAGGTATTAATCAGACGGATATTGTTGTGTCTGAAGATGATGTTAGAAGAGTTTTAAGATTCAATGATCAACCGACGTTTCCAAAAGCATTTGATGAGATAGACATGGTTGCATTGGTGAGGAGGGTCAAGTATGTTGGAAATATATATGCTTCTTGGTTTCTCAAAGCAAATCTAAGTCCTCTGTATAAATATACTTGATGCACATGATAATCCGGTATTTTGGGAATCGACTAAGGGGTCATGAAGAGTTTGACATGAAGGTTTTATCTTTCTTCAGTGCTTTGGTGATGAACCGGGAGTTTAACTTTTCTGGATAGATATTTGACTACATGAAGGAGAATATTATGTCAAAGCAAAAGAAGAGTGTCATGTATCCAAGATTTATTCAAATGATTCTAAATGATTTGTATCCGAATCTTCCAAAGAATCCAGATTCTGTCTTACAATTTAAGCATATGAATGAAGTTGATGTGGGTAACTGCTGGTATATCAAAAGAGAAAGGGAGCAAATGTGGCTCCTCCGGTAAAAGGATTAATTGGCCATTTGGCAAAACCCAATTATGTGGCTCCGGCTGATGGTGCTGCAAAAAATCCTGACAGTTCTAGTGATGAATTGGAATATGATGAGAATGGTAATCATGTTGAGGAAGATGAAAATGAAGATGAAGACCAAGACGTACTAGTTCAACAATCTGTAGAACAACAACCTGTTGTGCCTGAACCTGTACAACAACAACAACAACAACAACAACAACAACAACAACAACAACAACAACAACCAGAGCAAGTTCAACATGAACCAATTATTCCTGAAAGAGAAGATGATGTGGCTGGTTCAAAGACTGTTTCTGATGACGATAATGATGCGAGTTCGTCTGATACTAGTTCAGATTCTGGTGATTATGTGGAAATATTACATAATTCCAGAGGTATTATGGTCAAGAAAGGTTCAAAAGCTCATCTTGCTTATATGACTTCAAGAAATGAAGACATTTCTAGGTATGAGCATTTGTCAAAGCGATCTGCTGATAGGGAAGATGATGATGATCCATCCTACACTCTATCTGTGGAGGAATCAGCAAGAAAGACAGTGACTGCTGATAAAGGAAAAGCCCCGATGGTATCTACTGGCAAGCAAGTGAAGCATATGTCTAGGCCAAATATGATGGTGAAATAGGGATCATTCCTTGCTGATGCTAGAAAAGCTGGTAGCAGTCCGCCTAGAAAGAAGCAAAAAGTTGCTACAAAGTCTTCCATTCCAAGTCAACCAACCACAACCACTGCAAATGTTCAGAGTTCTGGTGTTCCACCTGTTCGAAGGTTGATTGTCAGAAATTCTTCAAGTTCTGCTTCTGCTTCAACCACTGCTACTCCTACATCTTCAACAATCTCTTCTACTGATTTAAAGCTCGCTCTGCATCATACTAGACTTGATGAGTTAGAGTCTACAAATCGTCATCAAGCTAATGAAATTCAGGGATTAAAAGATATGTACTGTTAAAGAGTTACTAACTCGTGATCGGTCAAAGGATTGTGAGATTGCTCGGCTACAACAAATTTCTCTCTCTGTGAGATTGCTCGGCTACAACACAACTCTCTCAGCTACTCTGGAACACAAGAGCTAAAACTTTTTATAAGGTTCTGCCCGGCGTACCAATTAACCTGCGTACCAGATGGTCCATGGCTGCGTACCATCTGGTCCATCCACTGGTATGCTGGGACCAGAACTTACAAAACGATCAATACAATGACAAAACGCCTAGACCTAGCATTAGACATAATAACTTGTTCTAACACCGAATCTTAGATGCGAACACCGAGCGTCGTCACGAAACTCGAACCTATTTGCTCATGGGATGTTCGTTGAGAACTCGCGATCACAGTGGTGATCTTAAGGTGGTCGAATGGTGGTGATTCGGTGTAGATTTCGGCCTAACTTTTGAGTTCACCGGAAAATCTTAAAAATGGAAACGAGAGAGGAAAGCAGAGAAGTGTGAGCGTGTGTGTGATTTGTGGATGAATGCAATGATATAATTACCATTCATCTCCATTGATAACCCCCGAAAGTAACCGACCGAGTGATTGGAATCGGTCGAAACCGCTTTCCGAATCGTGAATGCAGTTTTAGTGCGTATTAAATCCAATTTCAACAAGTGGCAGAAATGGCCCCTAAAGACTTTACAATGAAGGATGGCGAGTTTTGTTAATAGCAAAGCTAACCCCTCAAGATTTGTAAAAGAAAAGAAGGTTTAAGAATGACGGAAAAGGCCCCTCAAATTTATGAAAGGATAACGAGGCTAATGGAGATTAATGGAGGAATGATTAAACAATGAATATACAATGAATGTCGAAATATATAAATCGCATAACGTTTATAAAATATATAAACCTCGTCTTATCCACATAAAACGATAGGTTTCAAATTTATAACTTATATATATATATGTATATATATATATATATATTTAAGTCACATAAAGTCATAAATAATAGCTTGTAAATAAATCCTTAGGTTACATAAAATCATAAATATGGTTAAGATCATATATACATATGTGTATGTATTACTTAAAAGGATATATATATGAGTCGAGTTATCCTACATCCAGCAAAAACGCTACATCCATTGCGGATTGATCTGGGGCGTCCATCAAGATCATCCAACAGCCAAGATCTATGGTGTTTCCGCCTATGGCGTTTTCGGTGGGGATAAAAAAACACCATAGGCGGAAACACCATAGATCATGGCTGTTGGATGATCTTGATGGACGCCCCAGATCAATCCGCAATGGATGTAAGCGTTTTTGCTGGATGTATATTTACCCTAAACCTATATATATATATATATATATATATATATAATAATATCACACAAAGTAAAGGTTTAATTATTACATAGAATGACATAACGTCACATGAAATCGTAACGTATGATTTACATAAAAATCATAGAACAAAAATATTAAACTTCTAGACTTAAGTGCATTCTCGTATAATGATGATTACACAAAACCCTAATTTGCTAAAGTCAACACAGTCAATCACATAAATGTTCACACAGCATATAATACGGTTTACGTTCAGTAAATGTCAAAAAATGACTTGAAAATGCGGATTGTCACAGATAAACTTGATGAAAAAGCCATATGACCATTGTTCGATGTGCTAGGTAGGCTCGGCAAATCAGAAAGTATACAAATGTGATATACATTAAATATGATGCTTGACCTAGTGGACAACATCTTGATGCATATCTCACGATATATTAAGAAAATGGTATGTGAAAATAAGAATGAGAAGTCACTATGTATACATGTGTTCTTTTAGTAAAGATTGAAACTTGTTTGATTGTCTTGGTGTTTCTTATAACTCATTGGACTTTCTCTGCGTGTACGGGATTACCGACCTGATTTTTATTGGGTTATACAATTTCAACTTGTTTGATCTTTCTTATTTTGTTAATCTGAGGCCTTATCTGCGTATCGAAAGATTGACCTTAAGGTAGATGATTTAATGTTCTTAGTTCTTTTTGCATGGAACACAGTTGACTATATCATGAATACAATCACTATGTGTTAAATCACAAGTGAAATCACAAAATATGATAAGCAAAGCATCTCTGAGTATGTCTGATAGTGTGGGTACACTGGTCAATGCATATCTAATCAATACCTTAACATATCCATAATGTTATGAGTATGATTCTGCCTGATTTTAAAGTCGGACAAATTATATATGCAATCGACATGGCTTATGGGCTACAATAATTGAAATTGAAGTGTAGTTCAACATGTTATGATCAATATGATTCCAAGTCGTGATATTTCTTGCAAAAGGAAAAAATAGTGTCCAATTCTGTATTGTATTTACTTTTCATATCAGAAAATACCAAAAATATTTTAGGTGTGTTTTGATATAAACTTTAGAAAAATCAAAAATATTTTGTTTCTAATTTCTTTTCGATTGATTAACATGGAATACGAAATCAAATTTCAAAATCAAAATATCTTGGAGTCTCGAAGAGACGTTTTGTACCAAGATTATTTATGTTGGCAGGTTTCTAAGTGGAAAGAGAACATCACAACTTCAAGTCTTCTGAAGCTGTTGATAAAGAGTTTACACGCACTACAATGTCAAGTATTCGAGATCAGACTCATCGTTGAGTTGAGGGAGAGTTTGATTGAAGATACAAATTTATGTGGAAGTTGATACTGCACATGTCGAGAGGGGAGTTTGTAGATGCAAGACTCTTGGTCGTCATGTGAAGTATCAAATACAAGACAAAGAGTTACAAAGATGTGCTGATTCGAACTGAAGGCGGACTGCCAGTTCGGACGCACACGAACTTGTCCGAACTGGCAGTTTGGATGATCGTGGTTTTGCATTGTTTTGTACATCTATAAATAGCTTTGTCTTGTTTAGATTTAGAACATTAGTAATTTCTTTTTTACCAAGAAAATAGGGGCAAACAATAGACCTAATAAGAGAAGGTAATAATAAGGAAAGAACTTAAAAAAAACAAATATTCGGTAAAATAAAATCATTACTCCCCCTCAAGTTGGAGCGTGGAGATCCCGAGTGCCCAACTTGTCAAGTAGAGCATGAAATTGATGCGTTCCCAATGGCTTAGTAAGAACGTCGGCGATTTGTATCTTGGTGTTGATTTGCATCGGTTCTATTTCTTTCGATTCAACTTGCTCCTTGACAAAATGACAATCCATCTTGACGTGTTTGGTCGCTCATGAAACACCAGATTATTTGCTATGTGACGGGCCACTTGGTTGTCATAAAACAACTGAGTAGGCCCGATACCTGGAACTTCGAGCTCTTTTAGAAGCCATCTCATCCACAAAATCTCCCTAACATTGGTGGCTAGTGCTCGGTACCCGGCTTCAGCCGTGAGACGACTGATTGCTTCTTTGACTTCCATGATATGGGAGCCCCACATAAGAGTAGAATGTAACCGGTTCTTGATCTTCTAGTAAACGGGCACCCAAGCCAGTCAGAATCGCAATAGGCGGTGAGATTGGTTCCTCCTTCTTTGGGAATCAAAATACCTTGTCCCGGGGTGGCTTTAAGGTATCGTAAAACTCAATTAGCAGCTTCCATGTGGCTTTGTCTTGGGTGTCCTACGAATTGACATAAGACATTCACTGCATAAGCAATGTCAGGCCTCCTTGCTTGTAGATAAAGAAGTCTCCAACTAGTCTCCGGTACTTATTAGAATCCACCTGCATCACATTTATCAAGCTTTATATTCTGCTCCATCGGGAATGGGCTTGGGCAACAACCTAACATTCCGGCATCTTCAAGAATGTCTAACGTGTACTTCCTTTGACTTAGCACCATTTCTTCTTTTGTTCGGGCTACTTCTATTCCGAGGAAGAACTTTAGAGGTCCAAGGTCTTTGATGCTAAACTTCTTGTCAAGAAAGACCTTGGTTTCTTGAATTTTATTTAAGTTGTCACTGACGATTATAACATCATCCACGTAGATTACCGCAACGACAAACATATCCTTCCTTTTGAACACAAACAGTGAATGATCTACTCTAGTTGGCTTGAAACCGAATTCTATCAAGGAATTGGTAAAGTTTTGGTACCAATTTCTTGATGCTTGCCTGAGCCCATAAAGTGATCTCTTAAGTTTGCAAACCCTATTGTCATTTGGTTTAGCAAAACCTTGTGGTATTTTCATGTAAACGTCTTCATGCTAGTCTCCATGTAAGAAATCGTTGTTCATATCTAATTGATGAATATACCATCCTCGTTTCATGGCTACGGTTAGTAAGGTTCGGACGGTGACCAATTTTTCCACCGGGGTAAAGGTTTCATGGAAATATACACCGTCCATTTTGTGTAAATCCTTTGGCCACAAGACGAGCTTTGTATCCTTTCACATCCCCATTTGGCTTGTACTTTATCTTGTAAACCCACTTCGAATCAATAGCATGCTTCCCTTTTGGTAAATTTTCTAGGGACCAAGTTCCATTTTCTTCAAGGGCTCGAATTTATTTTTTCATGGCTTCTCTCCATTTTGGGTCTTGTATGGCCTGATTATAGTGTTTTGGCTCACTATTCATGGTAATGGTCGCTAAAAAAGCTTTATGTGTGTTAGTAAATTTGTAATAAGAAATAAAATGTGTTAAGGGATGTACCGTTGAAGACCCTTGACTCGAGACGGATTACGCATGATCTATGGATGGCGGGAGTTCAACATCATAGTCTTCCAAATATTTTGGATGAGACTTAACCCTTTTCCCTTTGTGCTGTTTAGGTTGTCCATCTTCAAAAAATTCATCGTTGCCACCTTCCTGAAGAGGCCCAAGTTGTTCATTTTCCATAACAGGCCGAATAGTACTCCCTTCACCCGTTTGACTTTTGACTAGTGGACATGTATTTGAGCCCACATTTTCAATGAAGCCTTCTTGTGACTCAGACACAACTTCCTGACCCACCTCATGTTGTGAATTATTTTGCCCATCATGCTCACTGTTGGGTTGTAGTCTTACCTCTATGTTAGTAGTTTTCACATCATGCCAATTTTCTAAAGAATCAAAAACATCTTCTTCCTCTACCATAGGTTTTGATGTTTTAAACCGAAAGATTTCTTCGAAGAACTTAACATCTCTTGATATGAAAATCTTATCATGTTGTGCGTCATAAATTTTGTATCCCTTCGTTCCAGGGGATAACTTAAAAAATACTCCTGGTATCCCCTTGCTTCGAACTTATGCCCCTTGGTCTCTATGCTTTTATAATATGCAAGACAACCAAAAACCTTCATGCGTTCTTAGTCGGGTTCAAGATTGTGTAATACCTCATAAGGTGTTTTATTTCCAATAACATCTGATGGTGAACGGTTTATGTCATGTGTGGCCTTTAGGATGCATTCTCCCCAAAATCTTGTGGGTAAGTTGGCTTCAAATTTTAAGGCCCGAGCTGTCTCTAGTAGATGTCGGTGCTTTCGCTCCACTACCCAATTCTGTTGTGGTGTATGTGGACAAGTTGTTTCTAGAATAATACATTCCGTTGCATAAAATTCGAGCATATGATTTGAAGTGAATTCCCCTCTAGTGTCACATCTTATACGTTAATATTTTTCTCAAATTGGGTTTGTATCATTTTGTGAAGATCCATGAGACAACTACTTGCTTGATGTTTATGTTTGAGAAGGAAAACCCACACGACCCAACTGAAATCGTCGACGATAGTCAAAAAATAATTTTCTCATGTGAAAGAGGGTGTTCGGTATTTGCCCCAAATAGGTTTATTGGATTTTAATAATCCAAGTTATTACCAATTGGCCAATATTAATCCCAATTTCAAAATTTTGTGTACATTAATCCCAATTATTAAGGTGTTGGATTTCATTGGACCCACGTTAAGTTTTCCTTAACTCCGTTAGTGGTTTGCTGATGTGGCATCTTATGTGTCATTTTTAACCAAGTTAGTAAAAATGAGGGACTGTTCTGTAAATTCTTTAAATTGAAGGGGCCTGTATTTGTAATGTCTTTAAAAAAACCCTAATAGCTATCCTCTTTTACCCGCTGCCCACCACCCACCACCTCTGGTCCACCCTCTGCCACTCAACATGGCCCTCCACCAAAACTCCCCAAATCATCTCCACCTTTTCCGATGACACAAACGGCCACCGCTCTTTTTTCTCCCACTCCTTCCCTCTATCCTCCCCGGACCCCACCACCACCACTCCACCGCCTCAAACTCTAACATCATCATCACCATCATCTCCGACAACCGAATTAATCTCCGCTGTCGATATCCACTACCGGAACAAACCAATTTTCATAAAAACCGAGGTGACAGAAACCACCAGCAACTGGTTTCGATGCTCTCCTTTCATAATCGACTTGTTGGACCCAAATAACACCGCTGCGACACACATACGGCGTTGATGGAGGAGCAGGGGCGGCAAAGTTCAGCTCCGGTTTGTGTCAGTACTCGCCGGAGGAATAGGGGAGCCTATAAGATCACCCACAAATTCCCAATACCTATTTCATTCAAGAAATCTTGAGCCTTTTGTAACTCAAATCAAAGGGGTTGCCTGTTGAAGTGAAGAGACTTCAATGGAAGTTCAGAGGGAATTATACAATATTGGTTGATGGGTTGCCTGTTGAAGTTTATTGGGATGTTTACAGCTGGTTTTTTGGTAAATTGATGAGGAATGCGGTGTTCATGTTTCAAACCTGTCTTTCTGCTAAGAAATTGTGGGGGTCGGGTCAACCCGTGATGAGTTGGTCGGGTTCTCTGGTTAAAGATTGTGGGCTTGGGTTTTCTTTGGTGTTGTTTTCCTGGAGAGAATGAGATTGATTTGTGTGTTGAAGTTATTTCCGGTGGAAGGGCGTCGGAGATGGTGACTAAGAAGGTCGCCGGTTTATTTTATTTCTTTAATTTATAATTTTGTATTTTGAGAAAGTTACAAGATTAGTCCCTCAATTATAATAATTTGGTTAAAAAACACATAAAGTGCCACATCAGCAAACAACTAACTGAGTTAAAGAAAACTTAACGGGTGTCCAATGAAATCCAACACTTGAATAATTGGGATTAATGTAGGGAAATTTTGAAATTGGGATTAATATTGGCCAATTGGTAATAACTTGGATTATTAAAATCCAATAACCCCCCCCCCCTCCAAATATCACAATGCAACAAATCAAAGAAAGAATTAGTTTTGGTAGTGCTGAACGGGAAAAGGTAACCTTGCAAACTTGGCTTTAACACACGAATCACAAAAATCCTTTATGCTTAAAGAAACATTCTTGAGAAAACTAACATGAGAAAGTTTGGAATTTGATGCGCGACCGAGTCTTTTATGCCACGTACTAAGAGTTACCGTCATGGCTTGTCTTTTGTTTCCCATCGTCCCCATCTTATATAGACCCCTCTTGCAATTACCTGTCCCAATCAATGTCCTTGAATCCAAGTCCATAACGCAAAAGTCAAGAAAAAACGTTATAGCACATTTCAGGTCCTTTGCCATTTTACTAACAAATAATAAATTGCATTTGAAGTTTGGCACATGAAGAACTCCTTTGATTTTCATCCCATTTGGCAAGGTGTAGTCCCCCCGTCCTTCAACGGCTATGGTTTCACTGTTAGGTATAGTAACAGGTGATTCGTAACTCCTTTTGGTTTTATTATCAAGTAAGGCACCAATGTGACTTATGTGCTCGGTAGAACCCGAGTCGAGTAACCATTTACCCTTTTTATCATTGTTTCCTGCTAAGTTACCAATAGGCATGTTCTCCTTTTTGCCAACTCCATTCTCGTTCCCAAAAAACCTCACAAACTGTTGATATTGAGCATAAGTCAAGCTCGGTATAGGACTTGTTTCGTTATCTGCATGAGCCGCCATAGGTTTCAATCGTTCTTGTTTACCCGATGCGTTTGATGCATCCATCCCTGTTGTGGCCGTCTCTATCACAAAAGGTGCAATGCTCCACTTGTTCTCGAGCACTGTTCGTTCCATCCTTCTGCTTGATCTGTTTTGCGATTGGTTAGGATCACGTTTTGCTGGGACATATACTTGGAAGGCTGCAGAGTCAGTAGTAGGTCTTTTGGTACTCAAAACCGCCATATGCACTTCATTGTCGGCCATGAAGGTTTTAGGGTTTTAAGGATCGCTTCTAATAACGCTCTGATGCCATAATAAATCTATTATGGTAGAGATGCAATTCTGTATATTGAATCAATAATTAAAAACAAGGGAGATAGCCGTCCCTTTATACATCGAACAGTAGTAATTTCTTTTTTACCAAGAAATTAGGAGCAAACAATGGATCCCCTAATAAGAGAAGGTAATAATAAGGAAAGAACTTAAAAAAAATAAATATTCGGTAAAATAAAATCATTACATTGTGTTCGTTATCTCGTGAGGAATTTGATGGTGTGTTTGGTTTAGATCGGTATCAAGTATTTTGGCCGGATTGTTTGATAAAAAGTTCGCCGGTGATATGGTTTTGGTTCCTGGTTCACGTCGACAGCAAGGAGAAAGAGGTGAAGGTGATGACGTGTTGTCATCTGGTTGGCCAGCGGAATAGGGGCTTGACCAACAAAAGTCATACGATCTTTAACTATCTCAATCGTATACCTTAAATTAAACTCGTGGGACCAATGAAAAAAAATCTTCCTACTCTAATAAACAATTACAATTGTTGACACATGTCAACACTAAATTCATTATCACAAAAGTTTTCCCTCACAAATCTACTCCTTAATTAATTATTTTTATTGGAAACTATATCCTATTTTATAATCATGATATATTTTTATATATTTATATTTATGGAATTATGACAATCATATATTAATTTACATCTTATTTTTATCCAAAAATAATTTTTAAACTATTATTATTTTCATTTTAAAAAATATGTAGAAACTTATAAATACCAATAAACACTTATTTAGTGTGTTTTTCAAATATAATTGAATTTAATATTTTAATTAAAGAATACCTAATACTATTTTACAAATTCAATCAGCATTGCGTTGTGGGTGGTACTATTTATAGAGAAATTCATAAACGATAAAAATCATGTTCATAATATCGAAAATTAAATAGTTTTTTCTACCATATCAAATGAGCCATGTTTATTCAATTTAGAAATTTTAGACATCACGACTAATACAATTGTAAAATTTCTAATGTATATCAACATAACATTTTTTATTGATAATATTATAATCTTTTGATTATAATTTAGATTTTATACTTAACATTTAGAATGTGCTCATTAGAATTTTGATAAAACTTTATACTCATCAACATTCTATACAGACTTAAGGTGTCAAGTTTGTCAATTCATAATTCATGTTAGTCGCTATTGAGGGTTTGATTGTTTTTTAAACATGATCACGTTTATCTTGCATGTTAGTCGCTATTGAGGGTTTGATTGTTTTTTTTAAACTCTCTTTATTAATCAAAAATAAAGAGAGTAAAGTCACCAATATCATATTATGAATTATAACTTTAGTTTTTTTAATCTAATGTAATGTAATTCGTTATTCTGGTAATAAGGAGAATATGAATGAATTAACAATTATAGATATATTTTTAATGATTCAACCCGTATAACATACGGGTTCTATCCTAGTATTTTATATTCGAATACATCACATAATTTTATCATGTACCGAATTTATGGGACAGAAGGCTTCTTCACATTTAAATTTATTCTCCTAATTGATTAATTGAATAACATGGTTAATTCATTTTACAAGCTTGAACTAATTAATTCATCTTACAAGCTTGAACTAATTAATTCTCCTAATGGTTAATTCACCTTCACGGCGGGCCAGGCAGCGTCCAGAGCGGCTGCTGGGAAGGTGAACAAACACGAGAAAGCGTGCATTGAAAATCAACATGTGTTTGTTCCCTTCACTTTTGATACTTTTGGGCATCTTGAGTCGAAGGCGGCGTCCATGTTGAGCAGGATTCAGAAAGTCATGTACGGAAATGGGGCGGGCTCTAGATTGAAGAATGTTGTGTTTATACGTCTAGGGTTTGCTATTCAAGAAGGGTTGGCGGCGCAGCTTGTTGCCCGCCTTCCCTACGTGTTGACCTGAGTCGTGTATGTTACTTTTCATGGTGAATAATAAATTTAATGTTTTTATTAAAAAAAACTAATTAATTGGTTAGTTGTGTCCGTTAAAATGTGTTAACGAGACTAATAGATTTAACGGTTAACTCCGTTAAAATTGGTTTTGACTATTTACTCGTGTCCATTTAACGTTGACTAGCGTGACTAACCATGATTTAACGAACTCTTCGTTAGATTGGTTAATCGTCCGTTATGACACCGTTAGTTTATTTATTTATCCGTGAAGTTCAAGACGTAACGTGATCTCAAGAAATGCATAAACTTGAAAAGAATCGATATTCAAATTGTTCTTTCTTGGAGAATAAGATAAAACAATTAAGCGAAGTAGATTTTCGTACATTTGATCGACCAAGAATGCCCAGGAACCATCTACTGCGATTTAGGGTTTTGAAAAGCCGTCTGGAAAATTCAATTTATAAGTTTCGAAAGTAAGTCGACAACGAGCCGTATCGTGAACACGAGCCGTTAGGGCAAACTTCTGTTACGGCCCGTTACGGGGTAACGGGTCGTTACGATGCTCGAAACAGAATCTTCATAAAACTTCTTTTCGTGCAATTTTAAGCAAAATTGATCAATTGAGGTAATGAAATACGAAGAAAGGACAAATTCAATTGAGCGAGTCAACCGAATTGATGGAATTCGAATAGAAAACTCAATAAGTTTCAACTTACGAAATGAAAAAGAAACAAAAAACGAAATGATAGAAATTAAAATTGGGTTGCCTACCAAGTAGCGCTAAGTTTTTATAGGGTCTTCAGCCAGACCCTCCTTCACTCAAATTTTTGTGCAGTGAAGGCATGAACACACCTTCTCGTCAGGTGGCTCAATCTTTGGGTTTTTGGAATCAAGGAGTGGGTTGACATGTTCAAGGTTCAACAAGCTAGGAACTAGCCTTGTTGGTTCAGATGGCACCCCTTGAGGGATTTCTGATAAAGTTAAAGAATAGACTGACTCTTTTAAGTTAGTGGACTGCATGAAACAAATGGTTTCTTCTTTATCCTTGAATATGAGTGCCTTGAGATTGGTTTGCATGGGTGCATATGAGACTTCATTTTCACCACTTCTCAAGGTGATACACTCAGCCTCCAAATCGATTAGTGCCTTGGCGGTAGGAAAAAATGGACGTCCTAAAATGATAGGATGGGATTTATTAACAAGAACGTCAAGCACTATGAAATTTGCTGGAAACTTCAGATTCTCAATATCAACTATCATATCCTTTACAATCCCCTTGGGGGTTAATATATGATTGGTCAGCCAGTTGAATACTGAGACTTATTGGCTGCAATAGACCTAGCTCTAGCTCTTTATAAATGGAGTAAGGCATAATGCTTATTCTAGAGCCTAAGTTTGCCAATGCATCTATGGTGGATGAAGATCCAAATCTGCAGGGAATGATGAAACTGCCCGGATCCTTTCGCTTTTCCGGTAATTCAAAAGCAGTTTTGAGCAGAGCGGCCCGAGATGAATTTTTACGATTGGAGGACATAAACTTGAGGAAAGAATTGATTAGAAGATAGCCTTCGTAAGAAGGTGAGATATCTTCTCCATTAGCGTCACGTTCAAGAATGAGATCGAGGAATTGTTGATACTTGTGTTCTTCTTTGATGTCTTCCTTGTTTTCTTCATAGTATTCCTCCAACTGCATCTTCTGAAGTGCATGAGTGTGGTCTCTCAGTTGGACACGCTTCTTCTCAAGAGAGTCTTTTTCTAATTCCGTGATGGAGATCATGTTGACACTGGCATTAGGGTTTACCTCAGTATTGCCAGGCAATTCACCCTTATATCTTTCGGACAAAAGATTGGCTATTTACCCTAGGTGTCTCTCCATATTCTGGATACTAGCTTGCTGATTTTTGATTTCAGTATCGTGTTTACTGTCAGCATTCACCAGACTTTGGACAAGTTTTTCCAATTTATCCAATTTAGATGGCTCACCTTGGTTATAGTGAGGTGGTCGATAAGGTTGATTGGAATTATTGAAATTGGAATTCGAATTTGGATTTCGCCAGGAGCTACCAGACTGGTTCCTGTTATCTAAGTTGAATGGTTGACGATTAGATTGGTCATATGAGCGACCATAGAAATTTTGAGTAGATTCAACCTGCTCAGTTAACGTAGCTGCGAAAACAGGACACTTATCCAAGGTATGAGCACTACCACATGCATCACAATCATTAGATTTAGTGGTTAGACGATTCACCTAGCTTGTTAGAGCTTTGATCCTTGCGTTTAGCGAGGTGACCTCATCTATGGCATGAATGCTAGGCTGCTTAGAATTAGAGATTTGGCGACCTCTCGAAGGTTTCCAGTCATAGCTTGTAGCTGCTAGACTTTCAATCAATGTTATGGCATCAGCCGGAGTTTTATTGAGGATTGATCCTCCCGATGAGGAATCAACGTGTAGACGGGTGGAATTGCTCAACCCGTTGTAAAAATACTGCACTTGGAGCCATGCACCCCTATTGTGGTGAGGAAATTTGCGTAGTAACGCCTTATATCTTTCCAAGGCTTCATGGAGACCTTCCCCCTCGTCTTGGGAAAATGTTGTAATATTGTTACGAAGACGAGTAGTTTTTGAGAGAGGGAAGTACTTAACTAAGAACTTCTCTGCCAACTGGTCCCATGTAGTGATGGAACCTACTGGTAGGGTCTTAAGCCAAGTTTTGGCATTGCCTTTCAGAGTGAATGGAAACAAACGAAGCAAGACTGCATCGATAGTGAGACCATCAAGTTTAAAGGTGTCACACATCTCGATAGTGAGACCATCGATAGTGAGACCATTGATAGTGAGACCATCGAGTTTAAAAGTGTCAAGGTGTGCGTGTGGACACTCCTCTGCTAATCCGTGGAATTGCAACGTGTTCTGAAACATCTGGATGACTCCAGGCTTGATCTCGAAATTCCCTTGAATGGCGGGTCTTGTGATGCTTGATTGTCGTACTTCTAATGTAGGCTGGGCGTAATCAGCGATCGATGGCTGCACTGCATCCCCCATCCTGCGTGCTTGGTGAATCAGAAGTGGACGACTCACACGAGTGGAAATAGCAGAAGAATTTTTTTTTTGGGTTTTTTGGATTTTTAGATTTTTAGATTTTTTTGGTTTTTCTGAAATATTGAAAGCAGAAACACAAAACATAAAAGAAAGACTACCTAAACTAACTAACCTAACGAGGTCCAGAATGATGACTTGCTTCCACGGCAACGGCGCCAAAAAGCCTTTGATGCACACGAGTATATATATATATATATATATATATATATATATATATATATATATATATATATAAATATGCAAATAAGACCTTTAAATTTATAAACCTAAACTACCTTATGACTACGCATGCATATATAGGAAAGCAGACCTATCGTATGGTAGCACAAAAAGAAACTCAGGGTCGACCTAAGGAAGCAATGGTGTAATCAAACTAAACCTAGTTATCATCATTAGGATTCTGTCACAATTCCTAATAACTGTTAGAAAGTAAATAAGAAAACAAATTGAAGGTAGCAATAACGAAGTAGATGTAAAATCAGAATAAAGAACAGATATCATCTAAGACTGATCACTATTCAGCCCCAAAACTTCTTAAAATCCTCAAATATCACTTTGCCCCCCTCTAATTACATGTTTAAGACATTACACAGCAAATAAAGGGTAAAAAAGACCAAAATAATGCATAAACTACCAACATTCGTGGGTATTTGACTAATAAAATGATGTATAATTTAAAGCACATCACGGTCGTTTTTACTATTAGCTCCCGTAACTCTTCACGGAACTCAAGTTACGTCATTTTTAGTGAACATCACTTTTCTGCCAGCGGACCAATTAGCGGACCAAATGGTATGCTGGTAGCAGACCAATCAACGTACCAAAATAACGATCTCCGTACCAATGAGCTTCATCGGACCAACAACGTACCAACAACCCTCAACGTACCAGCGGACTTACCAAACCAATCAGCGTACCAAATCAGATCGACATACCAATGAATAGTGCCACGGACCACTTGGTACGGCGTAACTACTAGCGTACCGACCTAATAACCGTCGCGTACCACGATTGAAGATTGCCTTCCGTACCAACGAGCAGCGTACCAACCTCTAGATGAAGATACACATACGTACCATCTTGTTCATCGAGCGTACCAGTATGTTCATCCAGTGTACCAACAACGGACCATTGTAAAATCGACTGATTTTGAGATTTTGGACATTTTGGAATGTAATTTGCAGCAGTAAGCAACGAAAACACACTAGGAATGTTTTGCAATCAAGTTTGACATCAGAAACACTCAGAATTGAAGAAAATTAATGAAAACTTAAGAAAAACCCAACTTTCTCTCACTAGAAATCCAAAAATGATCAATTCACAGCAATATAGCAACTTAGATTGCTCTGATACCACTTGTAAGTACATGGAACGATCTTACTACTGGATGAACTGATCAATCTAGTGCACGAGAATGTAAATAAGCTTTGTTTTATTGATTCTAATCACAATTAGAATGCTTTGGTTTCTCTCTCTCTAGAACACGCACACAGAAACACACACTTAGCAATGACTCAAATGACCAATAGTTCTAACATGCTAAACATGTCAACCTATTTATAGGTGACTCATACTGCCTAGCGTACCATCCAACATACCATTGGTACGTTGGCTCACACAATAATGCTCTCATATAGATACAATACACGAGAAACACTGTAGCATAGGAATATGCTCTAACAACTTCAAGAACGCTCAATGCGACACGCAAGTCGGTTTTAGCGAGCCGAATCGGTCGGGTCGTTTACCTCAAACGTAGCTTATTGATTTAACTTTTTTTCACACTTTGTTGTTTCTATATATAAAGCACTTAGGTTATTTGAGAGTTGAGATGAGATATAGTGAGGTACTAAGTGTGTGTTTTCCATGGTGTAATCTTGCATTTTCTCTCTAAACACTTGTAACCTTTAAGTGAACTTGAATATAGTAATAAACATTGAGAATTATATATTATATTCTTCGTGTTCTTGATTTGATTCGTTCGAGCTTCTTGATCGATCCAGATTCCGCACCTGCCTGATCTCGTACTTGTGAGATTCTCGGATCTAAGAGGACCTAACAAATGGTATCAGAGCTTTCGGTATGAACAAAGCTCATCTTTGTTCTTCAGGATTTTGCAAAATCTAGCTCTATTTGGTGAAGAAATTAAATATTGAAGGGTGATTCTAGTGTGGAAACATCATTTAGAATCCAAATCCAACATCAGTTTCATCATCAGAACATCAAATTAGAAGATTTTGTCCAAATTCAAGGTCTGGACGTGAAGAACATTTCAAGAACTTAAAGTCATTGTTCTTCAAATTTAGGGCTATAAGGATTGGATTTGGAAGTTTCCATAGTTTTGGGTATTGATTCTCATAATCTCACGAAGCTATTGGTACACTCAAATCATTGTTTGGAAAAAATAGGTTGTTCATCATTTTCTTAATCGAGGTCTGCATTTCACATGTCTAATTTTAAATCTTTTTTAGAGATTGTTTTTAGTGAAATTGATGATCTTCATGTATTAGTAACCTAAAACTAAAACCATTGAAGCAATCCAAACTCATTTTCATCAAGTACTGAATCCTTGTTAGCAGATTTAGTAATTTTTTGAAACTGTTCATAAACTCACTATTTGGTCAAATTGAAGGTGTTAGGCTCAGATTTGGATGTTGGTGTAGTTTTCATTATTGATCTAGATCTTATTCTAACATATTGGAGCTTTCGTTACATTATTTTGAACAACTTTAATTTTCACAAAAATCTCCATTGAAGAACAAGGCTGTTATTTTCTAAAATTTTCATGTTTTGCTTATTTCATTGAATTTGTGAGTGTTTGAGTGTGTTACAGGTTTGTGAATTGATTCTAGATACATTCTAAAGCTTTTTAATTCAATGAAACTCCATTTTCAACAAATTTGCTAATTTGCTACACTTTTAGTGGATTTTTCAAGAGTTGCTAAGCCTAAATCACTCAATTCTAATGATCAGAATATTGGCCATGAGTTGATTAAGGTTAGGGTAATTGTTGATTGGACCATGAATGATCCTCATGTAATCATTGCTAGATATGTTTATGATCGAATAGCTCAAGTTCTTTACCACCTCATGTGAAAACTCAAGCTTGGACTAATGATTATCTTGAACTTGTCAAGAGTTATAGAAAACATAATCAGGTTTTCTTTGATGAGTTTACAGCTTCCAACCGAAAGGAAAATAGGCATTAACTAATGCTTAACAAGCATTGACAAATGCTAGAAATGATTGAAACCAAGTCAAGAATGAGATTGATAGGTTGAGAATGCCTAAGGATTACTTTAGAAGCATGTTTACCAGCTCATGTAATCTTGTGCCTTCCTTAAATCACAATCATGACTCGGTACCTGGTATAATTAAGAAAAACATACCAAGTGTTGCCATTCCTCATCTTGTTCCTGCTACGAGTTAAATGATACACCTGTAACTAATGCCTCGTGCAAGTCTACTAGTGTTTCTATTGACAAGAATTCTGAGTAGATCTTACAAAATAAAGTTGACTTATTAGCTACATTGGAAGATGACGAGAAAGCGGGAATCTCATTTAAAGCCAAAGCTAACAAAGTCAAAAGAAAAAGGAAAAAGAAGAATAAACACTCCTCTCCAATGTTTGATGACAAAGAGATTGTGCCTAATCCATAAGGTCTGCATAAACACTTTGTCAAAGTCGGTCAAGCTGAAGCAGATATGAAGAAAACTTCTAATTTTCAAGTCAAAAAGGATGTAAACAGCAAATTTAAAGTTATCACTATAGTCAAATCTTCAAAATGTAAGAAGAAAGTCTCAAAGAAATCTCAAGTGAACTAGAATGTAGAGTTTGACAGATCAAACAATTTAGAGACTCTGCAATCTGATGATCATCACTTGATTGAAGTTCTGAACAGACTTAGTGATGAAGATGTTGAACTGCCAGTAAAGGAGCTGAAAGTTCAAAATGAGGAAGCCAGATCAGAAATGCATCAAGCTGGCTCCAGTTCAACCGAATTTGATAACCAAACTCATGCTCAATTTTATGGTTTTTCAAATCAATTCAGACCTGTTGGTTGTCATTTTTGTGGGCAACTTGGACATACTGGTTGGGTTTGCGGATACAATCCCTATGACCAGTACTATCACCAACTAACATTCTGTCAACACATGGGATGGAATTTCTATCATAATTCTTTGTATGGTTATAATTACTATGATAGTGGTTATGGATTTTACAATCGTTGGCCATCTGGAGTGAGGAAACCATACTTGAAGGAAACTGATGTGCTTCAAATGTAACATGTTTTTATATGCATTTTCACACATCTTTTGGTCAAATACTAGTTAATTTCCTGCCTGTTCTAATATCAAATTGTGTAGTTTTAGCAAAAGCTGGATTTCAGGGACCAAAATGACAAAGTTAAAGAATTTGAAGGGAAATACTGGACATTCTGTGCTTGAACCGGATTCTTCTCCTTTTCTTGTTGACCAAGAATGAGATCATAACAAACTTTCAAAGATTTGATGAAATCAACCGATAACGACCCGTGATCTCTTAACGGGTCGTTACGCCATATATCTGTAAACCCTTAAATTCACTATAAATAGAACATTTCGGTTCTTAGTCAAGGGTTGGTGACTTTTATAGACCAAAAGCCGAATTGAGTTCTAAGGACGTTTTAAAGAGTAAAGCAGAGCAATCGCATCGCAGGATGAAAATGCGTGAGCAACGGATCGTCTACTCGATCTAGCTAATCGGACATCGAAACGTAATTAACTGATTGTTTTATTGATCAATGAGAACAATTACAATCAGTGAAACACTCAGAAATAGACTCAGAGAATACACACTCAGAAACACACACTTAACAGATCTCACACGCTCAGAACCCCCAAATTACAAAGACCAACCATCTATATATACCCGCTGGTCCGAGCATCGTGCGAACCTCAGGTTCGGCCAGTCTGAACTTCAGGTTCGGACCACGTTCGGCCAGACCTAAGTTGACTTGATCTTGTACATTGTTTGATACTTCACACGACACACATATCAGGTATCAACAAACTCCCCCTCGTAGTGTCAGTATCTCTTCAACATCATCAACTTTGTATCTTCAACCAAGCTCCCCTTCAAGCGTAGAATCCGTTCGTTAAATGAAATACATCTTCAAACAAACTCCTCCTCAACTCGATCGTAGCTTGATCTTGAATACTTGATGATATTTTAGTGTATCTCTGGTCTTTTATCAACAGCTTCAGAAGACTTGAAGTCGTGATATCTTGCACTTTTAGCAATCCTGCATCAATATTTAAATAATCTTGGCGCAAAACGTCTCTTCGAGACTCCAAGATATGATTTTGAAAATGAATTTATATCACGTGTCGACCAGATCAAAAATAAAACAGAAACAAAATCTCTTTGATTTTTCAAAGTTTATACAAAAACACACCGAAAATCTTTTTGTTCTTTTCTGAAATGAAATGAAATAACAATACAGAACCAAACACTATTTTTTGGTATGAGAAAGATCACTATATGGGATCATATTGAACATAACGCACTGAACTGCACTTCAATTTCAATTAATCGAAACACATAAGTCATGCTGATTGCTGGTATAATTTGTCCAACTTAAACTCAGGCAAAATCATATTCATAACATTTGGATGTGTTAAAGTATTGATTAGATTTGCTTTGACCAGTGTATCTCACACTACCAGACATAATCAGACATTTTCAGCTTTTCTTTCTTTTTCCCGTTTGTGTGACAGCACTTGTGAATTTTCACAATGCATAGAATTTTCATGATATCATCAACTGTGTTCCATGCAAAAAGAAATAAGAACGTTAAATCGTCTACCTTAAGGTCGATCTTTCGATACGCAGATAAGGCCACGGATTTAACAAAATAAGAAAATAAAACAAGTTGAAATTGTATAACCCAACAACAATCAGGTCAGTACTACCCGTACACGCAGAGAAAGTCCGATGAGTTATACAAAACACCAAAGAAAATAAAGCAGAACGTCAAACGAACAACGATCAGGTCGATCCTTCGATACGCAGAGAAAGTCCGATCGTTTGACAAAATAAAGAAAATCAAACAAGTTTAAATCTTTGCAAAATGAACACATGTATACACAGTGACTTCTCATTTTGAATTTCACACTTATTTTTCTTTTTGTGTCATGAAATATGCATCAAGATGTTATCCACATGGTCAAGCATTAGTATTTAGTGTATATCACATCTGAATACTTTCTGATTCACCGAGCCTACCAAGCATATCACACAATGATCTTATGGCCCTTTCATCTACTCTATCCATGAGTCAGATACATAAGCCAATGTACCATCATTTCCCAATAATCAATTTGTCACAATTTCTCACAATTTATATTTTGCATGTATTCACTTTCCTTCATTATATATTTGGCATGTATTCACTTTCTCCCCATCACATGCTTTTTCTCAATTACTCCCCCTTACTTAAAATTCTCCCCCTTAAAATGAAAACTCTATTTTTGGATTTTCATTTTACACAAAACAAGACTCTATTTTTGGGTTTTGAGAAAAATTTGAAAGCAAAGAAAAGTGATTAATCAACACGGATAGTTTGCAGATTTAGAATTCAGAAAATTTGCAGGTTAGAAATATATATCATGAAATTTAAATTAAGCAGAATACTCCTCCATTAACAACTTTGCAATCGTTGATAGGTTTTCTTGAAGTACCTGCACACTGGTCAAACGAATTAGTCCAAAAATGACCCGAAGCGTATTGCTTCTGGTCGACCAGGGTCCTTGTTTTGCTTAGAAACCACCTTAGGTTTCCATTGTTGTTGGTTTGGTAAAATAGTTCGAGATGAACTTATCACAGGTGATTGTGATGATGAACCTACATTTTGAACTTTTGAAACCATTGGAACAAAACATTTTTGTTTATGAAAGAATGTAGGCTCAACTTCATCAAAAACTCTGCCTTGTTCATCAAAGAACTTTGTGGTGACAGGTTTACCAAAAACTGATTTCTTGTGAAATCTTCGGGGGGAATCAACAGGTAATGGACAATCCTTTGCCATATGCCCTGGTCGGCGGCAAATATAACAGATTCGTCTCGTTTTGTCCCATCTTTGATGTACCTGCGAAGAAGACACATGAATATCTCGAACATGATCAGAATAAGAATCATATACCTGATGCCTGTGATCATGGACCCATTTTGAAGTTGGGCTTCGAGATGAAGAACCTTCAGAAGAAACTTGAGCTTTCACAAAAACTTCAGAAATCTTTCGAGCATCAACACAATGAAGAGGAGATTCTTTATCAGAGAAAAGCTGAGCAGAACCTTTGAGCTTGTAGAATCTCTCAGGTTGAACTTTTTCAGCTTTAAACACATCCTTCTTCACTTGTTTCAGCTTTAATTTCTTCAAATCTTGAGATGATGATTCTGGAGCCTTCGCAACTTTATCTTTCATCTCGTGAAAACCCAATCCCACATGTTTTTCAGAAATCTTCTCCTCAAATGGAAAATGACCATTCTTCGCTAATTGAGAAAATTCAGCTTTCACTTCAGTCACATTCTTCTGACCATAAAAGATCTTTTCATCAAATCTAGGTTGTGACTTGAGCTTGTCACTTGAAGTGGCCGACTTTTCATTATCAGTAGAAGATGAACTAGATACAAATTTAGGAGCTGGAAGAACCTCAGATTTCCTTTCCTTTTGCTTCTTATTCTTCTTGTTCTTCTTTTTCTGAACAACTTTGTCTTCCTCAGCAGTAGATGAAGAGACATTTGAAGAATCAAAATCAAAAACTTGCTCTTTCACTTCTTTAAAAGCTTCTTTGAATTGAGCAGGGGGTGATGCAGTTTTATCAAACATCTTCTCAAAATTAGCATCATTAGCTAAGAAGCTTGTGAAAACTTGAGAATTTGATACATTATTGAGCAATCTATTTGCATCAGTTACTTGAATTTTGAGATCAGAAATCTTCTGTTGAGCTTTCAGCTAACTCTTTCTCAGTAATAATCAATCGTTTGGCAACTTTATGAGTTTCAAACTTCTGCAATCGAAGATTTTCCAATCCTTCAAACAACTCTTTCTTTAGTTTAGCTTCATTTCGCCTTTGAATCTCTAAATTTGCTGTGTGAACTTTATTCACACTAACCAACTCCCGCTTCTCATCCAATAATTTTTCCATGTCAACTTGATACGTTTCAATCTTGCTAGCAGATTCTTCAACATTCTGTGTAAGCAAATCAAGTTTGATTTTGGACTTTTCAAATAAATTCTTGAAATCAGTAGGAGCATCTTCAGCATCAAACTTCCATTTTTCAACCTCTTTTACCAACTCATCCCGGTCTTCACAAACCCTAGCTCTGGCAGCTTCAACATCCTTCTTATCTTGTTTGAACACTTCTAAAATGTCATTCAGCAAGTTGAGCTCAGTCATTAAACATTCATTCTTCAAAACCAACTCTTTCTCCTTTTCCTTAGAAATCTTCAAACATGAATTAGTCACATCAAATTCCTCAGACAGTTGTTGAACTTTATTCACCAACAAAGCATTTTCTTTCATTAGACTCTCCAAGTTTTCAGCAGATTCATAAGAACTTGGATTTGAACTAGTATCAGAACTAGTATCTGAATAAGAATCATCTGATTGAACATGAGTAACAATCAAAGCTGATGAATCATACCCAAACCTTTGACCCCAATCATATACAGCATCCTGTTGAACTGTTAAAGCTGTTTCCTTGTCTGTGTAACTAGAAGATGGCTGAGTAAAACCAGGTTTTCTTGATAAAGGAAAACCAGACTTGCTAAGATTTGCTTGTTGACATTCTTTGGCAAAATGCCCAAGCTTTGAACACTTGTAGCACTTCAATTTTGATTTATCAAAACCCAATTTCTCACCAGAAATATTTCTTCCATGTTGCTTGAAAAATCTCTTCGATCGTTGACATAACATAGCATATTGCCAAGATATATCCAATTCAGTTAGTTGATCATCATCAAGTGCATCAAGATCGTCGCCGGTTAACTTTGCATCAGCAACATTCTTGATAATCAACCCAAAAGATGAAGAAATCAATGCAGAAATCATTTTGGCACAATCATCTGTTGATTCAACAGAAAACGCATTCTGACTTGAAGAATTTGGAATTGGAAAGCTACAACCCCGCGAAGAATTAGTATCAGAATTTCCTGAACTTCCTGACAAGAAAGCAACATTTGGTGCAAAATTCAAACTTGGCTTAGCTTTTGCATTCATGCTTGTACTATTTTCACCATGATACAATTCAGGATTCTGCAAAGTAGCAGTTGACTTCTTTGAGTTTAACATTTCCATTTCTCGAGCATGAAGTTTTCCAGTAAGCTCGTGAAATGTCATTGTAGAATAATCCTTATCATGAGTGAGAAGCAAAACATAGTTTTCCCATTTTTCAGGCAAAGCTTCTAAAATCTTCTCTTTCAAATCAGCATTGGTTTTCTCAATTCCAACGACCTTTAATTCACTAATCAAGTGTGACAACCTTGAAACAAGAGCAGTAATGTTTTCATTGTCATAATTCTGAAAATTATCAAATTCTTTATATAGAACTTTCTTCCGACTCTTATTGTATTCATCATTACCTTCACACCTCGCTGATAAAGCATCCCACAATTGCTTAGATTTCTTGCAAGTGCTAAATTGATGAAGCAACTCAGTGGGTAATGCCATTGTAAGATAACCGTATACTTTTTGTTCAAGTTCGTATGATTTTCTTTCAGCAAGATCAAAGGTATGAACTTCTTTGAAATCTCCCGCATCTGTTGGGTGTTGATAAAGTTTTTTAAGCGGGATCCACAAATCGATATCATTTGTGCTTATGTATGCGGAAAATCGTTTCTTCCAATTTTGATAATCTTCTAGCTTCAACAATTTAGGAACTTTCTGACTTGTTCCGATTTCGTTATCAAAAATTTAGCATCGTCTGCATCACGCTCTGCATTGTAGCAAATGCTTGAAATTCCGACATTGTTTGAAAAGATTGAAATCTGGTGGCCGAACTCTCTCCGAACTTATATCTGAACTCTGAACTCTGTCCGAACCTAAAACCAAAGTCCGAACTTCTCCCGAACTTGCTCCGAATCAAAATCAACAGTCCGAACTCCTTAGTGACTCCGATTTAGCTCCGAACCTTGAATCTCACCGAACCTCGACCGAGACAACTCCGAACACTGACTGAACGTCCACCAAACTCGAAGTTCGGAGCAGTTACTCCGAACCTGACCAGGTACCTCCGAACCTCGACTACATTTTTCAAAAACGCGTGAAAAAGGACTGATTTTGATGAAACTTGTTATTGTGGAACATAAAAAATTGATAGGAAGTGATTTAGGAACAGATTTGACACAAAAAACTCAACAGAATTGATTGAAAACACGTAATCAAACTTGATAAACACCAAAAACCCTTCAAAGAATTCCAGAAATAGCAACCACAGATCAGTAGAGTGAACCAGAAAGCTCCGATACCACTTGAAAATGCGTGAGCAACGGATCGTCTACTCGATCTAGCTAATCGGACATCGAAACGTAATTAGCCGATTGTTTTATTGATCAACGAGAACAATTACAATCAGTGAAACACTCAGAAATAGACTCAGAGAATACACACACTTAACAGATCTCACACGTTCAGAACCCCCAAATTACAAAGACCAACCATCTATATATACCCGCTGGTCTGAGCCTCGTCCGAACCTCAGGTTCGGCCAGTCCGAACTTCAGGTTCGGACCACGTTCGGCCAGACCTAAGTTGACTTGATCTTGTACATTGTTTGATACTTCACACGACGTACATATCAGTTAGAGTTAGTTTTCACTGTTCGATTAGTTGTTATGTTTCAATTTCAATTTACGTTTATCATTTTCAGTATGTTTGCTATGTTACAATTTGATTTGGATCTTGAGCCTACTATAAGTATCTAAACTACACCATCATCTTGGTGGAGATGATCCTTGTATTGCAATAATCATGATTGAATGACTGTTTATGCGTTTGAATATGGAATTCGTGTCCAATCGATCCCTATGTGTTGATACGTATGCATGCATGTCAATAGCGTTTGTAATATCGATGATGTGGCATTGCTAATTGCTAATCCTATAGTTTAGTAATTCTATCTTTAGGTGATAGGGTTCCAGTTGATATTTTACCTGAGGCTTCACTTCGAAAGAGGTACAGGTTGTTGATCTTATAAACTCTAATGGCATGTGTTCTGTTGAATCTAGCATCTAAATCGTTCTAGAATTATAGGGACTTTCTTGTCTTGTTATGTGCCATGTGTTAGGTAGCTCTACTGTGGTAGATAATAACTTAGGAGGTCACTAATCAACATAGAAAAGATTAATTGGATAGCACTATGCTAGGATTGCTAAAATGTGTGTGTATAACATTTTAGGGGTTCTAGGCAGAGAGACATGTTCCTTAGCAGTAATATGTTGTGCATTTCATATCCATAACTGGTTTAATAGAAGCTAAGTTTAATCTAACGATCGACTTAGTTATCTGTTGGGCTATATTTTAAAGGCATGAACATTAGATTTGTGGGCTTGTGTGTTGGGCTAGGTGATTACGATTTGGGCCATGTGGGCCGGTTATTTTGAGTTTATGATTAGATTCTAGGGCTTTGTAATGGGTAGTATATAAACCCTTGTGTTTATGATTAAACAAGCTTTTTGATTCCGATTTCCATCTATCTTGTATTTACAATCAGTTTCATCTTGCTCAAGAAAGTTTGTGTTTCATTCAAGATATGATCTTTATTGTTGATCAAATCTCTTTCATCTACTTTCTTCTCGAATTAATCACTTACGAGGATTCCGCACTCGTTTGTGATAACAATATCGTGACTTGGTAGATTTTCTGGACCTACAATTGGTATTAGAGCTAAGAATCACTGATTCGAGGCTCTCACGGTATTAAGGACAACAACAAGCTGAGTGAGCTATCTCTTGATGAGATGATCAACAAACTGAAGTCAAAACTTATTGATGACAAGCAGAGAGAATTGAACCATATAAGCTCCCTTAGTTTGGCGGGAAAATTGAACCAAGCACTGCTGTCAGAAGAAATGGATTCTAAGCAAGATGGAAAGTCAACTGTGAGTGGACCGAGCTCTGTCACAAAGTCAACTGCTTTTGTGGCACAACCTCAATCAAGTGCAGGAGGAGGTGTCAACCCTGATGCTACAAATGATCCTAACTTTGCCCTCGGAATGGGATTTATGAACAGCTATCATGCTCTTATGGCAGGAACTTTAGTGCCTACTGAGATGCTGTCGGGGGAGCTAAACCAGATAAATCCTGAAGATGTAGAGATGTTGGATGTTTCTTGGCAGATGGCAATGACTGTTTTCAGAGCAAAGAAGTTCATGGCAAAGAATGGGAGAAATGTATGGAAGGACCAAGATAAGATCAGGATGGGGTTCGACAAGAGCAAGCTGAGGTGCTACAACTGTGACGATTACGGGCATTTCGCAAGAGAGTGCACCAAGCCGAGGAGAGAAAGAACAGAAGAAAGGAAAGCAGGTGATAGCAAAGGAAAGGCAGAGTCAAGTGCTTTGGTTGTGCAGGAAGGAGGTGGATATGACTGGACTCCTCAGTTAAAAGAGTTTAGCCTGTCACATACAATGATTGCTGCTATGGAAAGGGATGATGAGGAAGAGCATGCATTTGTTGTAACTGATGAGAAACCTGAAGAGATTCCGATGGAATACAAGGAAACCTTTGCTGCTGAGGTTGATAACATCAAGGTATGTCCTGATCCCACTTGTGCTCATATAATTCCTGGACTTAGGCAAATTTGTAAAAATTATCAGATAGAATTATTTGAGATAAAATGCGAGAGGAGTTCTTTTAATGGTAGATGGCAAAAGAATGAGGAGAAGGTAAAAGCTCAGAAACTAGACATTGTGAAATATCAAAAACTTGCTACTGAGAAAACTCTGCTGTATGACAATGCTAAGTTAGAAATAGCTGAACTGAGTAAGCAGATAGATGAACTTAAGCATAAGAACAATGAGTTGCAAGTATAACTTGATGTGAACCATTTGAGAAGCAAAAGAATGCTAGAGGCCAGTAAGTCTTTGAACACCTGCATAACTGATGTTAGAATGGGTAAGGTGTAGACGCAAGGAGCGATGGATCGTTTGCTAATCACGTGA
>JBCNJP010000008.1:15400384-15421271 GCA_039602395.1 Deinandra increscens subsp. villosa
TCTTTTTAGCGAGATCGCCAACAGCAGTAGATCAACATAAGTTAAATTTTTTATGAAAACTTTCTGGTTTAAGATTCATTGACAACCAAAATGAGAACATTCGAAGTAAAAGCATTAACAATTCTCAAATGAGAACAAATGATTTGCAAAAACTATAAATGAGCTCATTAAGGGCAATTTGGGAATATTTAAAATATTCTAAGTGCATAACATGTTAAAAAAAAAACCACCATATTGACTCAGAACATTTAAAATTCACAAACATGACCAAAAACCTTATTGAATCAAAAACAACTTGAGTCAGACCAGCCCAAACTTACCAAAACGGTTGATTTTGACTTAAGATTGCAAATGGACCTCAAATTTGACAAATTTCTCCCAAACTTGATGTTTTTAAGCACAAAGCACCCAAATTCACATTTTATAACAAATTTGGTTATATCAAAGCGTAGTGCTTTCATTTGCACCATTAAATCCTTATTTTCTGGTAATTTCCAGTAATTTGCTTAATTTTGCATATTTTTGCTCGGTAAAGGTTGGACTATGTTAGGAATCAAACCGATCAATTACGTGATCACAGACACTTACAAGTCAAATTCCCTCTCAGATTCAGTAACCTAAGTCAGATTGTCGGTATTGTTATCCACTTAAACTCAAGCAAGGCAATTTTCAGCAAAATCACTGTGATGTCTTTTATCATGTTTTAGTTTGATTTAATGACAATTGTGTTGACTTCTTATTCCACAAAGTCAAACAGTTATCCTAGCTTTGTCTATTTAGTACTTCAGTCATGCACAACACACATATGGAATTTCTTCCCCCTATTTCTTTAGAGGTAAGTACTGATTTTAAGATGGGTGAGTATTTTTGGTTCGCATGAACACAAGGTCAGAGTTTCCTCAGCAGATGTGTCACGGAATGTTTTCAATGATAATGACAGTACGCGTGAACACAAGGTCAGAGTTTCCTCAGCAGATGAGTCACGGTATGTTTTCAATGATAATGATGGGACGCGTGAACACAAGGTCAGAGTTTCCTCAGCAGATGTGTCACGGTCAATGGATGGATGTGAGATATTTCTCACTTATCGATGGATGTGTGAAGATTCACACATGTGAGGAATGTGTGATATTTCACACTTATTGTATGTTTGAAATCAGCACTTTCCGCAAATAGAAATACTCGAGTGTGTTGGTTAACTTACTTAGCACAGACTTAAGCAGATTTAAAGGATTTTGCTAACTGTTTTGACTTAAAGTCCACAATTTTATGGTTTTAAGAGTTTAATCACAGGATTTGCCTAATTCTTATTTTGCTGAGCCTACCGACACATCGAATGATAGAATTACTGATCGATTAGATCATATCCTATGGTCAGATCACAAGACCAGAATTATATCATGTTCCCTATAGTTTGCCCAACCAAAACCAAAATTTTCTGGTTTTCTTTCTTAAAGTTTATTTTAAGCATTGCAGAAATGCACAAATCTTGTTCTTAGACTCAAGTACCCATCAAGTTCCTTTACAAAAGTTGTTGGGAATTACTCGATTCTAATTTACATGATTTTTATTTATTTTTGCAATTTTTTTGGAATTTTCTTCAATTTTTCAGTATTTATTGAAGCATCACTAAAAATTCAAGATTTTGACTTTGTCATCAGGTATTCAACAAGTGTCTTCACAAAAGTTGTTTGAAATGACCCGATTCTATTTTTAGTGATTTTTATTTATTTTTGCAATTTTTTGTGATTTTCTCTAATTTTTCAACCGTGAGTCGGTTTAGGCCAGACCGACTGACACAAAGACTCAAAATAAAACAAGAAAAATATTTTTTGGTATTTTCTGGATATAGGATTGACTCTTATGAAATATCTTATTTATAGTCATGAAGGATGACCAAGAAAAAGAAAACTTAAAGTTAAAATCTTTTTGCGTTTTTCAGAAAAAAAAATTGAAAGATAAAATCTTTTTGGTTTTTCATGTTGGGATCTGAAAAAATAGAAAACAAGGTAAAATCTTTTTGTGTTTTCATCCAAAATTTTTACCGACAAAATCTTTTTGGCTTTTCAACTTGGTGTCAGAAAGATTGAAACAGAATTAAAATCCTTTTGGATTTTCAAGATCAGTTTATTGTGGGTTCATAAAGCAAACAAAGACAATACCTCTAAAACGACACAACCTAAGATTAAGGCACTTATTCTAACAGAACCTAAAGAAGAGCTTACTCAAAGTTAATAATTCCTACTTATTGAACTAGAAAATTAAACCTAGAAACATCAAATCCCTTGGTGAAGAGATCTGCAAGTTGATTTTCTGAGGAAACATGAACTAAGGTAATAAGCTTCTTCTCATGACAGTCCCTAATAAAGTGATGCCTAATCTCTATGTGTTTGGTCTTAGAGTGCTGAACAAGGTTCTTAACAATGAACATGGTAGCAGTATTATCTATGTTAATAGGGGTGGACATGAAATTCAAACCGTAGTCCAGAAGCTGATTCTGGATCCAGAGGACTTGAGAACAGCAGGAGGCAGCTGCAATGTATTCCGCTTCAGCAGGTGAAGTAGACATGGTTGACTGCTTCTTGCATTGCCACGAAACCAATCGATTCCCAAGATTGAGCTCCTCCGGTGGTTGACTTCCGATCCATGTTGCAACCCCGTAGTTGTTTTGGAGGCATGTTATTTGCTTGGAACATTTGATTTCCAGAGTTAAAGTCAGACATGGTGAAACAAGTTGTGTTTCTTCACAAAAGAGCTTAATGGGTCAAACGGGTCGAGATCTCAGAAATTGCTTCAACGGATGCTAAGATTGAGGTTAATTGCTTAGAACCTACAAAACAAACATCTTGAAGCTTATTTAGTCCAATTAAATCAAGCAACAATGTGAAAATTGAGATTTTCAATTATTTCAAGACTTAGAAAATTTTCCAGCCATGTTCTTGAGCATAATCACTAGGTCAAAATCAAATTTCACGAAATCAAGTTTTTATTGCACCAATAGTTTAGGAATTTGCTTAGGAACAGATTTGTTAACTACAACAAGCTCCAAAAACCACTCAATCTATGTGAAATCGGATCAAACAGTGATTCTTATGAAAAACTTCCAAGAACACAATTTTTGCTCTAAAATCTTCAATACTTGATGTTTTTGAGTGATTCAAGTTGCTATCATCCCTAAATCATGAGTCTAACATGTATGCATGTTCAATTTTGACTCAAAATCAGTGGAAGATGGACTTTATTTTTCAAAAGAATTGCACAGCACGTATGCTCTGTGTTCGCATAGATCTGGAAATCTCAAAAATTGACCCATTTATTGTGATTATTGATGAAATCTAAGCATTCCAACAGATTCCTTATGAAATTTCATTCAAAATGGTTCAAGGAATCACACAAACACCTAGATTTGATGACTTGAATGAGTGATTCTTCAAGTTTTTGAGAAAACTCAAGAACATGAAGAACAATGGCTCTGATACCATTTGTCAGGACCAAATTTGAGCCTTTACTCATCCAATACACAGATTCAAGTGCGGAAATCATGAATCCATGATCAAATCATAGTGTGTGCTTGTTG
This sequence comes from Deinandra increscens subsp. villosa, assembly GCA_039602395.1. Classification (NCBI taxonomy): domain Eukaryota; kingdom Viridiplantae; phylum Streptophyta; class Magnoliopsida; order Asterales; family Asteraceae; genus Deinandra; species Deinandra increscens. Next base: position 15,403,962 of record JBCNJP010000008.1, read on the forward strand.
AAATCCTTAGATTTCGCCTCTGAAACTCAAGAACTTGAGGGTTTTCACACACAAGTGCTCTCTATCTTCAAAACAGCCGTCCAAGAGTCTTTTTAGGGTTATTCTAGAGTGGCTATTTATACTATAGAGAGCACAGGTCGTGAATGTGCTGAAAACAAGAGAATGTTATTGAAGTTAGTGCAAATTATGACATCAGACAGTCGAGATCGCCAAGACAAAGCCTGAAGTCGCCAAGAACAGATTGAAGTCGCCAAGGTTGTTGGTGAGGTCGCCAACCTTGGTGAGGTCGCCAAGGGTTGGCGAGGTCGCCAAGGATACAAGCCCAAGTCGCCAAGTACAAACCCAAATCGCCAACATTCTTGGTGAGGTCGCCAAGAATGTTGGTGAGGTCGCCAAGAAAGTTCAGAAATCACTAAGTACGCTCCGGAAACGTCAATTATCATTATTGAATCATCAAGGGTTGTTATTACAAAGACACTATCAATTATTAGCATTTACCAAGTAATTTATCATGAAATGACCTAGATCTTGGATACAGACAATCACACTGCAATTGAAATGTACTAAGGCAATTTCTCCAATATCCATAATCAACACAAGCTAAGACATTTAGTCATGACATACAAAACATCAAACACTTGAATGATTAATATAAACATCAGGATAATTGTTCAAGTACAAGATACAAGCATAAGTGAAAGATATACACATGAGCACAAAAGCAAAGGATGCTATGTTTGAGTTGTCACCAACCCTATAAAGTTCTTACACTTGGCCCGCAGAAGAAAGACCCAAAAAAGTGATTCCCAGTTAGACATACTCTCAGGGGTTGTTTGATTACCTCTTACTGGGTCTAGTAAGGGCTGGCCACTGTACCCGGTAAGTGGTCCACTTGTTTGATTTTGTTAAAATGTATCACTGATTGAATTAGCCCTCCTGACCGAGTCCCTCATTTTCTACTCTCTGACCGAGTCTTCATTCAAGTCCACAGAGAATAGAATTGCTACTCTGCTTTCAACCCTAAAATGCTGCTCCAAAGAGAAACAGCGGCGATTACTCCTCCGCCACTCCTTCGCCGCTCCTCCGTCCTCGCAGCCCTCCTTCGCGACGATTGTTCCTCCGACGCTCACTGTTCCTCCGCCGCTCCATCCCTCGCAGGTCGCAACAACCTCTATTCGATGCTCAATTGTTCCTTCGACGCTCGACTCTTCCGAATTCTAGAAAGGTACACATACACTCTATTGGACCCTACACTCTTCTGATTATAAACTTGTGAATGTATCTTCAAGGGTTGTGATTAGCAATTAGTGATTATGGTACTGATAGCTTCTATCTTCATGGGTTGTGAGAAATGGTAGAGATAGATGCAAATGGTCTGAAAAGATGCAACTGTGGTGTTTAATTGATGCAAATGGTGATTGAATTAAATATGATTTTGATGCTTAATTGATGCTTAATTGATGTCTTAAGCTTAAAATTTGTGAACATTGATGCTTAGAATTTGTGAACATTGATGCTTCATCTTTCATGGTTTGTTTTGTGTCATCTAAATTCTTCAATATTCATCTTCCATGGTTTGTTTTGTTTTCATCTAAATTCTTCAAGATTCATCTTTCAATTTTGACAAATTTTCTTTTTTAATTATGCAAATATGTTGAAATTGCCTTCTTTTATGAATTTCTTTATCTTATTTATGTTTCAAGATTGTAGAAAAAATACCATTGTTCTCATTTGGGCTAAACAGAGTAGTTCTTTAATAGCTATAGGGATAAAAAGTCTTGAACTTTTTATATAAATATAACTATATATTATCATTGAGACATTGATTAGAATACGGTTGGTGTTTAATTTGTGACAAAATCTTAATGAAAATTTTGGACATGAATGGGTTGAGAATCACTTGATTAAATAAGGGAGCCTCACTTTAGGATGTGAAATATTCTTGGCTTTATGGTGAGATAAAAAAAGGTGTAATTTTTTTACACCCAATCTGTCCATGAACAAACAAAGTGTGCATTCGACTAATCTACACGAGGTAAGAAATGTGAATATGGGAACAACTTTAATCAGTTAGCATGTTTGTTGTGGTGATTGTTGTTTCAAGTATAGGAGAAATTATGTTTTAACAATCGGTTTGATGAATAGGTGGCACAAAATGTGTTTGGGGCATGCTTTTGTGGGATTGTTTTTCCATTTAACGTCTTTGGGTTATATGCACCTCTAATCTTTGTTGCAATTCTGTTGCTATTAACCAACCATAATGAGAAATTGATGTCTCACTTTTTGCAAAAGAAATTCTAGTTCATTATTGGTCTGCAAAAATGAGTCTCAAAACGACGATTTCAACACTCTACTCAAACAGTTCATTAATGTTTTCACGAGGTTCTGGTTGCCATGATATTTTTTACAAAAGAAATTATAGTGCTAACATCTTCTGATGGAACTACAAATATATCGGAACGACATCAAAGGCTAAAAGACATATTTTCTGGAACAATAGGTGCTTTAGAGGGAACTCTTGTACATGCAGTTGTGCCTGCTAATCAACAACCTTGTTTTAGGAGAAGATGAAAGGGTGAATGTTATCAAAATATGCTAGGAATATGTGATTTTGATATGATATTCACATATGTATGGGCTGGATGGGAGGGTATAGCACATGATTCACGAGTTCTAAAAGAAATTGCATCTAATCCAACTTTTGGATTTCGATTCCCTCCACCAGGTTTATTTTTTAACTATAACTTTTATTATAAATTATATTACATATATTCTTTATATAGTAGATGTCACACTTACATTTATAGGTAAATATTACCTTTTTGATGCTGCATATACAAACACTTGTGGGTTTTTGGCTCCTTACTACAATACGAGGTATTTGTTAGCCGATTTTTTACGGAGACGAGCGTTAACTAAGGAAGAAAGATTCAATCATGCCCATGCACAACTCAGAAATGTTATTGAGCGTGCTTATTGTGTACTGAAGACGAGATTTCCAATCTTAAAACAAATGGCTCCTTATCCTTTTCTAGTGCAGAGAGACGTTGTCATAGCTTGTTTTGCGGTCCATAATTTTTTACGAAAATGCAATATTCAAGATGAATTATTTATGGACTTTGAAGAGATCACTATGGTTACTCCCAATGTGCAGGGTGGAGGAAGTGAGGGCATAGAATGGGGTCCAGAAGGCGTTGAATATATGACTATTTTACGTAACAAGATTGTGAATGAACTATTTTCAAGTGCTTCAAGTTAAATTTGTATGAGTTATGTTTGATTTGGATTTTGTATGACATTTTGAATTTTAAGCTATTATGTGTGTTTTAAGTTGGTTATATTTAATCATCACTGAACACAAGATAAAACGTAAAGTTTGTTATTATTTTTTTATCGTTTCTATAAATAAAGACACAATTATGGTTTTTAACTAAAAACGTAATTTCAATTAATTAAAAAGAACACTTTTTATTATTATAAAAGAGTGTGTTTCATTTCTTTTTTAATACGTGGATTAAAATAATTGTATTGATTTTTTGTTTCAAAATTTCTTATTTTATTTTATTTTATTTTTTATAAAATGTTTTTAATTCATAAATTACCCAGTCAACTCTTACCCAGTCAGCTACTATCAAACACCCAAGTTTCAACCAGAGTTTCTTACTTAATCAGCTCTTAATTACTCACCCAACTCTTACTCAATCAGCTCTTACTCACTTAGCAACTATCAAACAACCCCTAAATCAGGTAATCCCTTTCTTCTTCTTTCTCCTCTTTCTTTTTCACAATCAATATTTGCCCTATAAACCGTTAAATACCTCAGATCGGAAGATCGGAGATTCAAAACAATTCAAATCCTATCATCTCTCTCTGCATTTTCCTTCGTTTCTTCTCCCCACGCTCTCATCTCTCTCTCTCTGCATTTTCCTCCGTTTCCTCTTCCTAATTTGCGTGGTTCTTTTATGCTCATGTGATTTGCATTTTTTTTGTTGCACACAAACTATTACTTTTCCTAAATATATAAAAGAACCACCCCAAAGAAAATACAAATTACTTTATTTATAGTTCAAATTAATCTAATATGATGTTTTTATGTTGTTTGATAGGTTAAAGATAGAAAACAAATGGACCAGATACTATTTTGGGAGGAGGATGAAAGGCTTGTTGTTGTTAGGACAAGTTTCTGTGTGTGGCCATTAGTGTGCGAATTGGAATGTAAATGTCTAGATTGTTGGCTAGGTTGCCAACGTACCAAGCTCCGTACCAAGTGGTATGTTGCAGCGTACCAAATGGTACACTGGTCATGCTGGTACGTTGGGCAGTTAACCTATAAATAGGTGAAGATTAGCTGGTCGGTTCAAGTTTGGTCATTTGCTCTTTGTGAGTGTATGAGAGAGAGAGGAGGTTCTGTCCAAACCTCCTCCAGAACTTCAATTGATGTATACTTCATTCGGTTTGTAATCTTTCGACATTAGTTGAATGACAAACTTCCGTCTCTACCCTTCTACGATCTGGAACGATCCATGCATGGTTTTACAACTGTTGTTCCTATGAATGCCCCAAGGTAACGAATTTTATCATTGTTTCTTACTCATCATTTTCCAGTTCCACACTTATGTTATTTAAAATTTAGTTGTCCAAATTTGATGGTGGGATTGTTGTTTCGGTCCAGCGACTAAAACCATTAGTTAGAGATGATAACACATTAACGAGTGTGAAAGATAACGATTTTCGAATGTTCATTTTCGTTTTGTTTGTTAATTTCTCTTCCTCATTCTCTCATATGTGTGTCGCTGCAAATTTTGTATATTGGGAACCTAACTAAAAGCATCCTAAAAATTTATTTGTTGCAGTATGGTATTGTTGGCATTTGAAATTCTACTGGTGCGCCATTCCATTGTCATAAATATTGGTGACCAAATTGAGGTAATCATTATAATCACTTTTGGGATATGTTTGGATACATGTTTTAGAATTTTTTTTTATTTAGGTGATTATGAGACTGATTTGAATGCGAACCTGACTGGTTTACGGATGGATTTGCAGGTGACTACTAATGGGAAGTACAATTCAGTAGGTTTTATATTCAAACTTCTATACGGTTTTGGATTATTCGAGGTAATTATTTAATCCAGCATTGAAAATTTCATATTTAGGGTTTAAATACTAATTTTTTTATGCAATTAGGCTCAAATAAGTTTCTGTCATGTGGTAATTTTAGGTATGTGTATCTAAAGGAGTGTCCGCACATGCTCAACTCCAGTTCTTCAGCCATCGTTTTTCTTAGTAAATTTGTAGTTCTTTGTGTGTGCGTATGATTCTTATTGCATTTTCACATGTTTTATGGCCAGGAAGTTAATATTAGAGTTTATGATAAATGATTTCGTAAATATTATTGATGTACAAGAGCCTATATATACAAAATATAAATACAGAATATACCCCTCGACTATACATAACTATACATAATCTAATAGTCCCCCGCAGTTGGAGCGGGAGCGGGATGGACGCTCAAACTGGTGCGAAATGTTTGAAAAAGAAGTCGAGGTAGGCCCTTGGTGAAAATATCGGTGTACTGAGAAGATGATGGAACATGCAGAACCCGTACATGACCAATCTAAACCTTCTCGTGAACGAAGTGAATATCCATCTCAACGTGCTTCGTTCGCTGATGCTGAACAGGGTTCTCTGACAGATAGACAGCCGATACATTGTCACAATAGACAATAATTGCGCGCCGGATAGGAACGCGAAGCTCAGTCAATAGATTACGAATCCAACTCACCTTGGCGACGGCATTGGCAACACCACGATACTCCGCTTCGGCACTTGATCGAGAAATCGTGGGTTGCCGCTTGGTAGACCATAAAATTAGGTTGTCGCCAAGAAAAATACAATAGCCAGACGTGGACCGACGGGAATCCGGGCAACCGCCCCAGTCGGCATCCGAATAAGCGGTAAGTGATAAATCTCTGGAAACCGAAATATGGATGCCATAATCAATAGTACCTTGAACATACCGAAGTAAACGTTTGAGAAACGCCATATGATATTCCCGTGGAGCATGCATAAATAGGCAAATCTGTTGAACTGCATAAGTAATGTCTGGTCTAGTAAATGTGAGATATTGGAGTGCTCCTGCGAGACTCCTGTAAACCGTACCATCGGGCAGGGGATCACCGTCGAAAGCGCTAAGCTTGGATGCAGTATCTGTGGGTGTGGCACATGGTTTACAGTTGGTCATGTTTGCACGATGCAGAATGTCTTTCGCGTACTGTTTCTGAGATAAAAATAGACTGTCTGTTGTGCGATTAACCGAGATCCCAAGAAAATGATGTAAACTGCCCATATCTGTTAATGCAAATTCCCCTGCAAGTGTGGTAATAATGTTCTTGAGGAAGATAGGGTCCAAAGCAGTGAGAATAATATCGTCAACGTACAGTAATAAATATGCCGTATGTCCCCCATGCTGATAAACAAATAGTGAACAGTCGGATACACTGCCTCGAAAACCCTTAGAAGTAATAAAGGTAGAAAACCTGTTAAACCACGCCCGGGGAGCCTTTTTCAACCCATACAGAGACTTATTTAACTTACACACGTGATCTGGAAAGTTTCCGTCCACGAACCCGGGTGGTTGATGCATGTACACAGTTTCCTCAAGTTGCCCGTGAAGGAACGCGTTTTTAACGTCCATCTGATGTATGGGCCAAGACCGAGAGACGGCCAAAGTTAGGACCGTCCTGATAGTAGCCGGCTTAACAACCGGGCTAAAGGTGTCAAGGCAATCAATGCCAATAGTCTGAGACTTGCCATTGCAGACAAGGCAAGCCTGGTATCTATCTAGAGAACCATCTGATTTAAACTTATGTCGAAAAAGCCACATGCAACGAATTACGGGGCTGTCATTCGGTCTTGGCACTAACGTCCAAGTGTTATTAACCTGCAACGCACTAAATTCATTGTTCATAGCACTTAATCAATTTGGATCCAATAACGCCTTAAGGTAGGAGGTAGGAACAGGGGAAATGTCCGAAGACGATGAAACTTGAAGGTTAAAATGAGGATTTGGTTTGGAAATTCCGGACTTAGCTCGAGTTTGCATCGGATGGGTGTTGGGAATAGGTGGCGGAGGTGAAGGGTTGTTTGGAGGTGTCGAGTATGCGGAAGAGGGGCTGGCAGCGGAGGTCGGGTCAGGTGAGAGTGGGCTGTCTGGTTGAGTCATATCGGGAAGAGGAGAGTGGGCCGGCGAGGAGGGGGCAGGCGGGTTGTGGGCCGAAGGGGATGTGGGATGGGCGGCTGGTGGATGTTGGGCCGGTGGGGAGGTTTGGGCCGGTGGGGAGGTGTGGGCCGGTGGTGGAGGTGTTTGCGAATTGGGAAAGGGACGTGGTATAGGATGGACCGAGAGGTGAGGGACCGGGTCATCTAGGAACTCGTAGGTGTGCGATGTCGGAGGGTCCGAGAACGGGAAGGAGTTCTCATCAAAAATAACATGGCGAGAGATGTGAACTCCACCAGATGTAGGATCCAGGCACCGGTACCCTCTGAAGTTAGCAGGGTACCCTAAAAAAATGCACCGAACGGACCGGGGGGCCAGTTTGTGTTGCTGTGTAGCAGACAGGTTCGGATAACAGGCATAACCAAAAACACGAAGATGGTCATAGGATGGGTGACGGTGGTAAAGCTGGAAGGCTGGGGATTGGTATTTCAGGCGTTTGGATGGAAGAATGTTATGAAGATGGGTAGCGGCATGTAAGGCTTCGACCCAATAGGTAGGGGGACATGGCCATGGATAAGAAGGGCACGAATAATGTCATTGAGCCTTCTTATCATGCGCTCAGCTTTACCATTTTGCTGAGAGGTTTGGGGACAAGAGAATCGGAATGTGAGGCCGTGAGTGTCAGCAAAATGATTAAACTCATTGTTATCAAATTCCCCCCCCCCCCCCCCCAAGGTCACATTGAAAACTCTTGATTTTACGGTGAAATTGGGTGTGTATAAGGGTATGAAATTTGACAAAGGTCGTAAAGGTTTCGGATTTGAATTTTAACGGGTAGACCCACACATATTGAGTTAGATTGTCTATTAGGACCATATAATATTTATACCCATTATTACTTTTGACCGGTAAGGTCCACAAATCACAATGAACAATATCAAATGGAGCAAAAGTTATGGAATTAGAATCAGCAAAAGACAACCGTTTACTGTTTGCAAGTTGACAAGACGAGCATACTAAAGATGACTCGTGTTTATTACATCGAATAAGAAAATTACGAGACAAAAAATCAAGGATAGTGCCGCCTGGATGACCCAAACGGTTGTGCCATGGTGCCTGAGAAACGGAGATGTTGATAGATGTCGGATCAGTGAATGGATATAAGTCCCCCGAGCTATTGTGGCGGGAAAGGAGGTTGCCACTCTGAAGGTCCTTCAAAGAAAAGCCGTATGGGTCAAATTCAATGGAAACATTATTGTCTTTAGTAAACTGACGAATGGATAAAATATTTTTAAGCGCTTGTGGGGAATGGAGGATGTTTCTAAGGAAAAAGGTTTTATTTGGTAGGGTGTGTAAGCCGTTACCGGATCCTGAAATAGGTAAAAGTTAACCATTCCCAACAAAAATAGACGGTGAAGGTAATGACATTGGAGTTAAAATATTACCTGGGTTTGCAGTGATGTGGTTGGATGCTCCCGAGTCCAAGTACCATGCGGGATCCGGATAATTCATCTGAGCAGTTTGAGTCGCCACGCCAATATCATTAGGATTGAGAGCGTTGAGGACCGTCCCGGTTGGAGGATTGGTGTTGGATGGGCCGGCCTGGTAGTTGGGAGGGGGCATTTGGGCCGGCATAGAGGTTGTGGGTGGGTAAGGGGGTTGATTATTATAATTGTAGTTGTTAGGCCAGGTTTGTTGTGGGCTTTGGGTGGGATATGGGGCTGGGGGAGGCTATTGATAATTGTTAGGGGGTGGGGGCTGCTGGTAGGTGGCGAGTGGGTAGGTATTATTTTGGTAGGGATAGTTTTGGGATGGATTGTAGTAATTTTGGCGCCCACGTCCGCGACCACGGCCGGTATAGCGATATCCGGAATACCGACCACGGCCACGTCCACGGTTTTGTTGGTCGGGTCATAGGGGTGGAAATTTTGTTGCTCGGGTTGGCGGGGCTGTGGGTTTGGTGGCGGCGGGTTTTGGGCATCGGGGCGGTGATTGGCAATTAGAGCGACGGGGTTGGCGCGAGCTTGGAGGCGATGTGATTCAAGTTGAACCATGCCACGAGCGGTGTCCCATGACACCGTGTTTTGATTAATCATCGCTGCAACGGTATCATATTCTGCTGGTAACCCATGGATCATCTGCAAAACTAAACGTTCGTTCGAAACAGGACGTTCGACATCGGCCAATTGCTCGGCGATGTCTTTGAGTCTCTGAAAATAATCATCTAACGAATTGCAAGCAGATAAAGTAAGCATGGTGAATTCATGTTCAAGTTGAAGAGCTCGAGAGCCTTTATTGTTCAAAAACATAGTATGGAGTTTCACCCATGCATCTCTTGCAGTTGTATCACTTTCAATCATACGTACCAGATATTCGGTAGATATGGTGGAATAGATCCACTGGGGCACTAGAGCATCTATCTCCTTCCACTGAACGAATTCAGTATTGTCCTTGTCCGGTGCGGGTGTACCATCAATATGGTTGAGAACTTGATGAGCCACCGCTTGGATCTTGAATAGCTTGACCCACGTCGAATACGTAATCACTTTGCTGTCGAGAGTCTTGATTCGGGCCTGGATGTTACTGACTAAATATGCTGGGTGGACAGAGGGACGAGGATCGGAGGGGCCGACATGATCGTCCTTGGCAGTCTTCGGATTGGCGGTGTCGGCCATGGAGACAGAGGAAGACGATCGACGAAGATGAAGGGAAGGTGTGAGGGCCGGCCGAAAAAAAAATTTAGGGTTTAGATGGTCTCCAGGATTATGCTCTGATTACCATATTAGAGTTTATGATAAATGATTTCGTAAATATTATTAATGTACAAGAGCCTATATATACAAAATATAAATACAGAATATACCCATCGACTATACATAACTATACATAATCTAATAGTTAAATCCATGCGAACCTTGTTTGTCATTTATGTACAATTGTTTTATTGTGTATCTTCCTGATCTTAGTGTGATGTAATTGAATTTCATAACTTGCAACTGCATTCCATTTGGAATCACTGATGATCTGTTCATTCTGGATCAGTTATGGGTATTAAATGGACTTTGAGAGATTTGGATGATATACATGTGAATAATACCTGCTTGGGTCAATTGATAAGCGTTTGCCAAATGGGCTTTGGGAGTTTTAGTTTAGTAGTTTTTGTTAAAGTTTTAAAGAGTCGATAGAAAGTAGTTTGGATTGGAATAGAAAATTATATTTACTTTGGGAGTTGTAGTTTTGCCGTTTTTTGTTAAATGAGATTAGGCCATCAAATATTCTAATTACAGTTTTAACTTTGATTCTAAATCACAAGAAACGTACATGCTAGAGTGTAGGCCTGCTCGAACCTGGATTTGAAAGTGTTCATTTTGGTAAGCTTTTAATTACTCATTTCTTTATTAACCAGGTTTTATGTTCTATTGTTTTTTTTTTCTATCTAGATTAATTTATTAATCAATTCAAATCATTTAACATACTTTAATCAAAATTCAAGTCATTTAAAGTTGTAGTTGACTGGAATGCCTGCAGTCATATTTCCACAAATGTTGTTGCAAGCTTGGATAATGTAAGTGGAGGGCACTTATGTATTCAACTTTCGTAAATGCTGTTGCAGTTATGAAAATAGGGTTGATTTGGCGTACTAACACATTACAAACTAAAATGGGTATGCTTTAAGGATTCTAAATAATTTTATATGTTCATTAAAGAAAGTTTCTTTATTTCATATCTATACTATTCACATCAACCTTTGATCATTCTAACTTACTACTTATTTTGACAGGTGGAATGATCTACATGTACTTCTGTAGGTGGAGACATGACAATTTTATTTGTAATGATGAATAAATGAATAACTAAGTTATGTGATTGTAGGCACATCATTGGTGGACCCAAGGCTAGAAGGTTGCTACCCAATGCGGGGGCTGTACCAGGCGCTACCGGTGACATCCTTTTGTATCCAAAAGTTACCAATAGAGAAAAGCTTACTACATTCTTTCTCGGCGATGATGAGATGTAAATCTTGTGAATGGTCCATTTGTACCGCAACATGTAATATTTACCATGTTACAAGAAAGAAACCTTTATCACTCTGTCCACTTTACTTATATTTTGTTTATATAAACTTTAAATGCAGGGTGATGATATTCATGATGCCACACTGAAATAGATTCTAAACATGAAGATACTATTGCTAGGCATATCCAAAACCCAGTTTCAAACATTTGGCAAACAAGCCCTACAGGTTTCAATGAGTCAGGTCAGCCCCAGGCTTAATTTGTTGGTTAGCTCTTAATATGTGTGCAGTTTGATCAGAATCTGTTTATATGCTTTTGGGTTGGCGTAGATTGGTAATGTCGTTTACATGGACTAAAGAGGCTATGTCATATCACTATGAAGTTTGAACGTAATTGAATTTGAAGCAGTCTGCATAGTATGTTGACATGTTTATAGTTAGATTATGAGAGGACCATTGATGGAGGGTCTAGGCAGATGAGTTTACAGACTAAATTCTTATATATTTATCATTTATGGCATTTTATATTGTTCAGATGTACATTTTGAATGGTTTTTGTTCATCAAATAAGAAGAATAGAAAGAGCTAATCTAACCAGCTCTCTAAGACTAAGATTCATCATGAATCTATTGATGAATGTCTATTTTTCAAATGAAGATATGGTTGTTTTAATGTGTATACATGTATAATGATTTGCTTATGTCGCTGTAGATTAGAGCAGATCAGTTCAGGGTCAGCAATGGGGATTGCATATATACTGAAAAACGGAAGTACTGTGAAGTGAATTACTAGGTTATCTTAGCTCAAATCACTGTATAAGATGATAATAATAAGCAGACTCAGAGACACATGTTCTTTAATCTGTATTAAAAAAAGTAATGTAAATTTGCTCTCTAAACAAGAGGAAATTAGGCTATGAATGAATGTGATATTCTTCTTGATCATGGTGTTACTATCTAAACAAATCATACCCGCTGACAAAATCTAGCTATGTTTTTGGCATCATAGACTTTTAGGTTATGTGAAATGATTTGCTTGCTTCATCAAAAGTCCAAAAGTCAAGAATTATATAACAAGTTTGAACCATCAATTTTCATTAGCTACTATAGCCTACATGCCTTTTTTGGCTATCATGAAGGAAAAAGTGGCTAAGGATACATGTGTAGGACAATTTTATGGAGTGTTTATAGCAGCAAACTGTTATCAATATTAAATATTTGTCATTTCAGTTTTAGTTGGTTGGCATTTCTTTTCTTGCTTTTTGAAAGTTGTGCATTTTTATATCTTGATGAAAATTTTAATAGTATTAGATAAAATTGTAGGTTAATTTGAGATTCATATGTTTGCTTATAATATGTGGTGTCTTTAATTTTTTTTTTAATTTGTGTGTGATGAACTTTTAGGTCATTATATGAGTTATTAATCTCGATGTTTAAGATCTCTTTTTATAACTTTATGAGATTATTTAGGATAGGCGTTAGTTACTCAGTATTGTTTCCTACCCTTTTATTTTCCTTATTTTATTTCTTTTATAGTCATTTGAAACGTTGTGTGTAGATCTAAAATTGATACATAAGTGAATCATCAGTATTCGGGGATGCCATATATCCATCAAAGTTGTCTTTATATGTTTGTTAAAGTTGTATGCGGAGCTTGACCAGTTTTTTGTTCTGATATGTTTCCATGGCATTTTACGGTTTAATAAAACGAATTCTTTTAGGTAAGAATCATTGCCCTCTTCCGTTAGTCTAACCTCATGATGTCTTTATATGTAATTTTTTTTTTTTTTTTTGTAAACCGATCGTCGTGGTGAAACGCTACGGGATAAAAGAATCATTTTCTTAATGGTTCAAATAAAGTTCTCTTAATTGTTCAAATAAAAACAGTAAAATTTTCTTAATTAAACAAATCGGGCTGTAAAATGCGTTGTTAAATATATATGAAGTAAGCAAAGTAAACAAGACAATCCGTAAACCCATAAGGTAATCCGTAAACCCGTAAGGTCGGTGTGAATGAGAAACATATCAAAGATTCGACCCAAATAATTATATCTCTCATGACATGGCTTGTTCATTTAGAAGGTTATGCCTGGTGGTTTGGTTGAACCATCAAATGCAATAACTTATTATCTAACACTAGATATTTTATTCTTTGTGAATGAATATCCATATGAGAAAGTGTTTGGGTTTATTTCAATTTGATGTCTTTGTTGAATGATCTAGCTATTTTTTTTATCTTCATTTTTTCATCTTTTGAGGAAGCTAAAGTTTATCACACTTTCGGTGGATTAATAAACTAATATCAATCGTGTTGTGTTGATTGTCGTTGTCGCCACATCGCACGGTTTTCCCTATGTCCCGTAGATTGTGGCCTCCGTCGAACGCACATGTACCACACTATAAATTGTCGTGGTGTCGCATCGCGCTAATATAAACAAATATCGTGTGTAAATTGTCACCGTCGTCGAACTCGCGAACAAGCAACCATAACAAGCGAACAAATAAACAAATATCGCATTGTAGTTTCTTGTGTCGCTGCAACACGCGAACAGAAGACGAATAACACGCTATACACTGTCGCCGCCGCAACGCGCGGGCACACGGCTAGTATATATATATATATATCTCTACTATCTTATTATACATATTCTATCAAAGTGGTTGAAATTTAAGATGTACAACTTATTTATGCATAAGGTACAAGTGAAAATTAAGAGGTACAATATGTGTTGCTTGATTTACAAGCTTGAGAAGCATGACAAACAACAGTTGGTTGCGATCCAACGAATTACATTCGAACTCCCTCATTCTCAACGAGAAGTACTCCTACCTTTTGAACTTTGAAAGAGACACCCTGGTACATCCTGTACATCCGCAGACACATCCTGTGAAGCCTTTTGAATTTTGAATTGTGAATCCTCTCTCTCTCTCTCTTTAAAAGAGACAGCCTGGTACATCTTTCTCTCTTCATCCTCTCTCTCTCTCTTTCTCTCTTCTCTAGATCTCGATCGATGTTGTTATCTTTGCCATCTTGAATCTCGCTCTTTACCCAAATTCTCGCTCTTATTCTATGATACAGGATAGGTAATTTTGTTCCTCATTCTTATTCGATTTCTTTTAATCTGAGTTGGAATGATTGTGCAGGTTTAAAAGGTTTTGTTTAGGGTTCATTCCTATTCGATTCCTTTGACGGCAGGTTCGTATCATCTCCGTTAGATCCATGGATTCTGACAGTTTTTTTATGTTGGACTCGCTGTTCTCTATCAATTTGAGAAGCTTAACGAGAAATGAAAAGGGGTTAGGGTTGCACAGAGGGAGCAGGGCTTGGAGCCGAGAAGAAGACGGTCCGACGAGTGATTATAGGTTAATCGTGTGGTGAGTTCGCAATTTACAGATTTTAGTTATTCTATTGCGTCGTCTAACTCAGATTTTGGTTTCAATTAGACGGTTTGGCCACGTGAAGCCCAAAGGTACTCTTCTTTCTTTTCCGTTTTCCGTCAAATCTGGTTTCTGTATTTGATTTTCGATGGTTAGGGTTTGAATTTCGTGTCTGGAATCACCTTTGATTTCTTGGTTTTTATGTTTACAACGCCTTACACAGAGATTTCTGCCATTTTCTGTTATTCACGGTTTCTCTTGCGTTTATTGTGTTATAATTTTCTTCAGGTTTGTGTTTTAAGTTGAGTGCCTGATTTATATTTGGATGTTTAAACTTTTTGCAGGTGGAGTTCTAACCCTTCTGTTTCAAGCATCATTGGATCAGGTAAGTGAAGCTAGAAACTTCGACAGGGAATTAGTGGAAACTGGGCTCATCTTTGCTGGTTTTGTGGTATGAAAAGATATATGAAAGTTAATTGAATCCATATAATTTGATTTTAGTGAAAAACATAGAAGAATTCTTATGAATAAATTTTGTGGCACATATATATGAGGGAAAAACACCTTCACCGGTTCTTTATTTATACAGAGGAAGTACAAGATTCATATGAGCACAACACGGCCCCGGGAACCCAGCAACCACCTCGGTCCAACAAGCCATCACGGGCCTTCCTACACTGTCTATGGCAAGCCTGATGTTAGACGCCTCATGTTTGAGGTTTTTGCCTTGGAGCAAACTCAACCTAAAGCTGTATGACCCGTGTGACCAGGTTCAGTCTTGAATTGGTGGTTAGTTGTTGATTTTTACATGTATGTCAACGTAACATTTGTTGATCTTTGATGGACAAGATAGTTACACACGGTTGTATAAGTAAGAAAAAAGACGGTTGGTTTGATTGCCTTTACGATTAACTTACAAAGTGTGTGTATTTGTGTTTTACATTCTGTCTTTTAGGTAGGCTTGTGAGAAAGCAGGTTCTGACCCTTGCGAATGCTTTTTGTTAGCATTATCTCTGTAGACTTTTCAATGTGCTGTGTATATATTTCTAATAATTTAAATATCATTTGCTTTATTTAATTTATCTTATACATCCATGGATTGTCTTCTGACAATGTATTGGATATATATCCGATTGTTTTAGTAATAATCTTTTAATGTGATCTGATAGTTGTTTACCTTCATTATATAGCAGGAAGGCCCTGAATACTGCTCTAAGGAATCAAGACGTATACATTTCACAAAATGTGGCCTTTCACATATATGGATATGTACAAAGAGGACCAAGTCTAAGGCAAGATGGTGTCAGGTTAGCACTTTATTTAGGCAGAAAATTAATTTTTTTTATTGTAATATAAATTTATGTGTTCATTTCAGGACTAATGTCAATATCATCAAGCCAAAGATGTGAACTTTCCTTTATTCTCAGGTTATGTAACCTAAAAGATCCAGTTTCCTAAATTCTGTTCTCCAAATGTAAACTTTATTTCATGTATGAATTTAGTATTCTCTTTCTGTGATTTATCGTGTATGCTTTCAAAGATTATAAATTTAAATCAATAAGTAATTCAAGTTTAGATTTGAAGTTTAAGTTTTTTCAAAAGTTAGCAATTTTATATTTGGTTTTGATTTGCTAAACAAAGCCTATGATGGCTTAAACAAAGCCTATTTATGTTATGTCTGCTTTAGTTGTCATGATTGTTGCGTCCCTTGGGAAAAGAAAGTTACATGCCTTCTTCTGCCTCTTTATTTGTTAAAGTCGGGGATGTACAAATAGCAGGACCCATAAATCTAAAGCCTCGTGTCCATAGTAACTGGACATCTGGTATAGGTTTTGGTTGGTAAAAACCGGTTAAGGACGAAAGCAAAACCATAGATTGTTTCGATTGTGCATTTATATAAAATTAATATCCAACTTAAGATTTAAAAAAGCTCCATCGAAATCCAATTGTTTGTTAACAAATCAACTTAACGTTATTCGTGTGTTTGTTATTATATGGTTGAGATCTTCAAGACTTATGTCATGGATAGACTACACCGATACTATGAATGATAATACTAACAGGCTTTACGATACAATATACCACGTGAGTATTGATACACTAAAAATATAAAGTAGCATTTTAGGTGATTGTCGTAGCTTCCGAATGACCGAACGCGCAAATAAAAGACAAATAACATGCTATAAACTGTCGCCCGCCGCAACGCGCGGGTACCCCACTAGTATATATATATATATATATTTTGACTCTCCTCGTTTGGATATCCTAAAGTATTGAGATCGTGGCTTTCACGTTATGGACCAACCTATTTCGATAAATCATACAAACTCGTCTTCGAATTAAACTATGACCCTTGATTCCCAGTTTGCTACTCATCAGCCTTGTTATGTCAGCTATCAGATGCTATACAATCTATATCTGGCTTTTGTGGTTTCAAGTATTTCTTAATCAAACCTATTTATTTTCTTTTATCATATATATTTTTTGTGAGGGAGGCTCCCCGTAGGAAATTAACACGCTTTTGGAGTACCAAAGATGTGGTGGGTTAGCTGCGGTACACTCTATATATAAGCCTCAGTGGTGCTTTAAAAGTGGGCGAGGTGTCAGACAGAGAGTTGGCCCAGGTTGTTGTGTCAAAGTGTGTGTCACGAACTTATATCACTATTGAAAGGAAACCTTTTACAATTGATTTGGTAACC
>JBCNJP010000008.1:15421771-15460270 GCA_039602395.1 Deinandra increscens subsp. villosa
ATCACCCATCAATTTACCAAAAAACCAGCTGTAAACATCCCAATAAACTTCAACAGGCAACCCATCAACCAATATTGTATAATTCCCTCTGAACTTCCATTGAAGTCTCTTCACTTCAACAGGCAACCCCTTTGATTTGAGTTACAAAAGGCTCAAGATTTCTTGAATGAAATAGGTATTGGGAATTTGTGGGTGATCTTATAGGCTCCCCTGTTCCTCCGGCGAGTACTGACACAAACCGGAGCTGAACTTTGCCGCCCCTGCTCCTCCATCAAAGCCGTATGTGTGTCGCAACGGTGTTATTTGGGTCAAACAAGTCGATTATGAAAGGCGAGCATCGAAACCAGTTGCTGGTGGTTTCTGTCACCTCGGTTTTTATGAAAATTGGTTTGTTCCGGTAGTGGATATCGACAGCGGAGATTAATTCGGTTGTCTGAGATGATGGTGATGATGATGTTAGAGTTTGAGGCGGTGGAGTGGTGGTGGTGGGGTCCGGGGAGGATAGAGGGAAGGAGTGGGAGAAAAAAGAGCGGTGGCCGTTTGTGTCATCGGAGAAGGTGGAGATGATTTGGGGAGTTTTGGTGGAGGGCCATGTTGAGTGGCAGAGGGTGGACCAGAGGTGGTGGGTGGTGGGCGGCGGGTAAAAGAGGATAGCTATTAGGGTTTTTTTAAAGACATTACAAATACAGGTCCCTTCAATTTAAAGAATTTACAGAACAGTCCCTCATTTTTACTAACTTGGTTAAAAATGACACATAAGATGCCACATCAGCAAACCACTAACGGAGTTAAGGAAAACTTAACATGGGTCCAATGAAATCCAACACCTTAATAATTGGGATTAATGGACAGAAATTTTGAAATTGGGATTAATATTGGCCAATTGGTAATAACTTGGATTATTAAAATCCAATAAACCTATTTGGGGCAAATACCGAACACCCTCTTTCACATGAGAAAATTATTTTTTGACTATCGTCGACGATTTCAGTTGGGTCGTGTGGGTTTTCTTTCTCAAACATAAACATCAAGCAAGTAGTTGTCTCATGGATCTTCACAAAATGATACAAACCCAATTTGAGAAAAACATTAACGTATAAGATGTGACAATAGAGGGGAATTCACTTCAAATCATATGCTCGAATTTTATGCAACAGAATGTATTATTCTAGAAACAACTTGTCCACATACACCACAACAGAATTGGGTAGTGGAGCGAAAGCACCGACATCTACTAGAGACAGCTCGGGCCTTAAAATTTGAAGCCAACTTACCCACAAGATTTTGGGGAGAATGCATCCTAAAGGCCACACATGACATAAACCGTTCACCATCAGATGTTATTGGAAATAAAACACCTTATGAGGTATTACACAATCTTGAACCCGACTAAGAACGCATGAAGGTTTTTGGTTGTCTTGCATATTATAAAAGCATAGAGACCAAGGGGCATAAGTTCGAAGCAAGGGGAGACCAGGAGTATTTTTAAGTTATCCCCTGGAATGAAGGGATACAAAATTTATGACGCACAACATGATAAGATTTTCATATCAAGAGATGTTAAGTTCTTCGAAGAAATCTTTCGGTTTAAAACATCAAAACCTATGGTAGAGGAGGAAGATGTTTTTGATTCTTTAGAAAATTGGCATGATGTGAAAATTACTAACATGGAGGTAAGACTACAACCCAACAGTGAGCATGATGGGCAAAATAATTCACAACATGAGGTGGTCAAGAAGTTGTGTCTGAGTCACAAGAAGGCTTCATTGAAAATGTGGGCTCAAATACATGTCCACTAGTCAAAAGTCAAACGGGTGAAGGGAGTACTATTCGGCCTGTTATGGAAATTGAACAACTTGGGCCTCTTCAGGAAGGTGGCAACGATGAATTTTTTGAAGATGGACTGTCACACCCCCAAATAACCACTAACGGAGTTTATACCGTTAGGGGTGCGAGCAAACCAGGACCACAACCATTAGTTACAAATACTAAACGAATCAGAGTAAAGTCCAAATGTTCATAATAAAAACGGTTTAAAAGTACGCAGCGGAATAAAAACATAAGTATCTTAGCACTAACCACGTGCTTTAATTACAGAACATAAATAGTTGTTTAAATCCCAAATTAAGTTTAAAATAAAGTTAAGTAACTTCAAGCGCCATGCCAACCTCCAGTGGATACTCCTCAACGATCTGCAAAAGTGAAAACCACACAAGTGTCAACCTAACGGTTGGTGAGTTCACGGTGGGCATGTCATGCATTGGCCCGGTCTCATAAGCGTATGTATCAACATATAATAAGTATTAGTTTTTTTTTTTTTTGCAAACATTTCCAAGTGTTGAATTATCGAATACGCACTAGTTGAGTAAAAGTTAAAGCGGCCAACCGATATCGCGGGTAGCTAATCCGGTTTCCATGCACTAAGGAAGTTCGTACCAAAGCTGACGTAACAGAGTTCGGCATTTGCCGATGGTTGGTGCCTCGAGTTGTGTCCTCATGGGACCCACAACTAAAATAGGCTGATATTGTACTCCGTTCGGCCTCCAACCGGTTAGCTACACATTTGTGTACCGCGGAGCAGGGTTGTCAACCCTTGGTAGATCTACCCAACATCCCCTCGCTTCACGAATTAATGGTACTAAATTGTTGAGGACTTTTCAGTTTTAAGGCATCCTTAGAAATCATGTGATATCATTTGGTTTAGACTTTAACCTACACTAGCCATATTAAAATCGTTTATTCTGGATTTCATTTGAAATCCTAAAAAGAGTTTAAGTGTCAAAATGGTTATTCTGGATTTCCTTTAAAATCCCAAATGAGTTCAAGTATTCAATAGTTGGTTGCGGATTTCCTTTGAAACCCCAAGGATGGACAGTTGCAAGTGCCTCCCATAAAACACTCCAACTTCCATAACAGATATCCCATTAGGCGATACCTCGAAATGTCATCGTTGCTTTCCGTTTAGTAAATTCGTTGTGACCCAAACGGGCTCACAATTAAGGGTTTGTGAAACTCACCTTAGGTTGCTCAGCTTACACTTCAATTAATCCAAATATCGTTCAGGGAATTTCGCTCGGTAGTTTCGTTCGGACAGGTCTGGTTGGTTTACCCTGCGACACTATAGTTTCGCTGTATAGTGTCGCTGGAAGGAGATATACATAGTTTCGCTACATAATTTCGCCTGATGAAGGCACAGTTTCGCTAGTCGCTAAAAAACCCGTAAATTTGACTAAAAATCTTTCTAACAGCCTCCATACTTCATGTAGTTCATTCTCAAGCATACATAATCATTTAGGAACATCACAGGAGCATTTTTAACATCATAAACATGCATTTTCATCATCAAATCTTCAAGAACACATTTTACCCAAAATAACCTAATCTAGCATAAATCTTCAGTATGGATCAGTTTCACACGTAAAGTTGTAGTTTTTATGATAGATCTAGCATTCCTAAGCATTATTACCGAAGATCTAGCGATTTCATGAAGATCTAAGCTTGCTTTAAGGTAAAACACATAGAAAAAGCATAGAAAATGGTCATGGGACTCACGGTTGATCTAGGATCGATGGATGATCTTCACAACTCAGAGATGATGGCTGATTCTTGGTGGTTCTTGGGCTGGTCCAGAAATCGTGAGAGATATAGGGAGTGTGTGTGTGTTTGTATGGTGATGCAAATGAAACAAAAATGGTGATTAGGGTTTTAGGAGGGTTTAAATACCAAAGGCTTGGTCTTGGGCTTTCATTGGGATTTGGGCCCCAATGATTAGCCAATCATTAGCCCATGATTAGTCCATCATTAATCATATATGCATACACTTAATCACTAGATTACTCATAAAATTTCTCGATTATCATTAAATAGACAATTAAGCAATTCGTCATATAATTTAACAACCAAACAAATAGTCATGCTTTTTAATAATAATCATGTATTTAAATCATGTTGCAAATAATAACAATAGATAAGTGAACACATAACACATATGGACGGGTTCGGTGATCAACCAAAGGTCGTGGACGTATTCGGCCTAGTTAAGCATTAGTTACTAAGTTAACACTTATAACGTAACTAACGGAAATTGTCTAACGGAAGTTAACCTTGAAATTCTCAGATGTCACATCATCCCCTTGTAAATGGAATTTTCGTCCCGAAAATTATTCTTGCGTCGTAGCGTTCGCGGCCGCAGCCTCAGCTGTCGTCGCTGGGGAAAGAAAGCAAAAGTTTTAGGGTCGCCACATCCTCCTCCTGTTAAAGGAATTTTGGTCCCCAAAATTAAATCGTACCTTGAGTTTCCGTGGACGTTTGCCCGAACAAGTGAGGATACTTTTTCTTCATTTGATCCTCCCGTTCCCAAGTATATTCAGGTCCACGCTTTGAGTTCCATCGAACTTTGACGATCGGAATTTTGCTACGTTTGAGGGCTTTCTCCTCGCGTCCCATGATTTCTACCGGTTGCTCAATGAATCTCAGATGTTCATCAATTTCCAATTCCTCCAAAGGAATTATTTCGATGTCTTCAGCCAGGCATTTCTTTAGGTTAGAGACGTGAAACACGTTGTGAACTCCATCGAGTTCGGCAGGGAGTCGTAATCGGTAGGCCACCGGGCCTACTTCCCCAATGATTTCAAATGGACCGATATAGCGAGGATTCAGCTTTCCACGCTTTCCAAAGCGTATCACTCCTTTCCAGGGAGATACCTTCAATAGTACCTTGTCGCCTACCTCGAACTTCAAAGGTTTACGGCGTTTGTCGGCATAGCTCTTTTGTCTGTCACGCGCTGCGGCTATCCGCTTTCTGATTTGAATAATTCTTTCAGTTGTACCATGGATGATTTCTGGTCCGGTGAGTCCTTTCTCACCCGTTTCGGCCCAACACACGGGCGATCTGCATTTTCTGCCATAAAGAGCTTCAAAAGGTGCTGCACCAATGCTCGTATGATAACTGTTGTTGTAGGAGAACTCCACCAACGGAAGGTGAGCTTCCCAATCTTTACCGAAATCGAGAACGCAAGCTCGGAGCATGTCTTCCAAAGTCTGAATAGTTCATTCCGTCTGACCATCGGTCTGCGGGTGATAAGCTGTACTCATATCCAGTCTGGTTCCCAGTGCTTCTTGCATAGATTGCCACAATCGGGAAGTAAATCGAGGATCTCGATCGGAGATAATCGTCTTAGGCACACCATGTCGTGCCACAATTCGGTCAATATACAGCTTTGTTAACTTATCCATATTGTCATTTTCCTTCATCGGGATAAAGTATGCAGATTTGGTTAGACGATCAATGATAACCCAAATCGCATCCGGTCGATTCGATCGATGAGGTAATCCTGTTACGAAATCCATGGAGATATCCTCCCATTTCCATTCTGGGATCTTTGGTTGTTGCAATAATCCAGAAGGCTTTTGGTACTCGATCTTAACTCTTGAGCACGTTAAACATCTAGCCACATATCGCGCAATGTCGGCTTTCATATTCGGCCACCAATACAAGTTCTTCAAATCTTGGTACATTTTATCCGATCCAGGGTGCACCGAATACCTTGACTTGTGAGCCTCGTCCATCACGAGCTCACGGAGATTTCCGAGTAGGGGAATCCAAATCCTGTCGTTGTAGTATCTGAGTCCGTCGGACTTAATTTCAGAGTTACCATCTACCCCTCGCAGTGCTTCAGCTGCGAAGTTCTCTTCTTTTAAAGCTTCTCGTTGGGCATCGCGGATTCGATCCGGCAGTCCTGTATGAATGGTAAGCTGCAGCGCTCGTACTCGTCGAGGCTTTTCGTACTCTTTTCTGCTTAAGGCATCAGCCACAACATTGGCTTTTCCGGGGTGATACTTAATTGCTAAGTCATAATCATTCAGTAGCTCGACCCACCTTCGTTGTCGCATGTTAAGATCCTTTTGTTCAAAGATGTGTTGCAAGCTTTTGTGGTCGGTAAAAATCATGCACTTTGTTCCATAGAGGTAATGTCTCCAAATCTTGAGTGCATGAATAACGGCTCCTAGTTCCAAATCATGTGTTGTATAATTTTTCTCATTATCCTTCAGTTGCCTGGACCCGTAGGCAATCACTTTGTCTCGTTGCATCAACACGCAACCGAGTCCTTGAATGGATGCATCGCAATAAACCACAAAGTCGTCAACCCCTTCAGGTAACGAGAGAATCGGGGCTGAACATAACATGTCCTTAAGAGTTTGAAACGCGTGTTCTTCTTTTTCACCCCATCTATATTGCACTCCTTTGTGCGTTAAAGCTGTTAAGGGTTGAGCCAATTGCGAGAAACCCTTAATAAATCTTCGGTAATATCCGGCAAGTCCCAAAAATTGTTGGATTTCGGTCAGCGCTCTAGGAGTAGACCAATTCTTGATAGCTTCCACTTTAGCTGGGTCGACATGAATTCCATTCTGATCAACAATGTGTCCAAGAAACTGGACTTCGCGAATCCAAAAATCGCATTTCGAAAACTTGGCGTAAAGCTGTTCCTTGCGGAGTAATTCCAAGATAAGTCGTAGGTGATTCTCGTGTTCTTCCTTTATCTTGGAGTAGATCAAAATATCATCAATGAAAACTATCACAGACTTATCGAGGTACGGCTTGCACACTCGATTCATCAGATCCATAAATACGGCCGGTGCATTGGTTAGCCCAAACGGCATAACCAGGAATTCGTAGTGACCATACCGAGTTCTAAAAGCAGTCTTGGGTACATCCTCATCACGAACACGGAGTTGGTGATATCCAGACCGTAGATCAATCTTTGAAAAGTAGCTTGAACCTTGTAGCTGATCGAAGAGATCGTCGATTCGAGGAAGTGGATACCGATTCTTGATCGTAACCTTGTTAAGCTCTCTATAGTCGATACACATTCGGAACGTTCCATCCTTCTTCGAGTGGAATACGAACCACTTTTTCTTGACATAGAATTTCAGCTCGGTTTTCAGATAACCAGTCCATTCCTACTATAACGTCAAAACTACCAATCGGGAAAGGAATAAGATCGATTCCTAACGTATGGCCAGCTAGTTCTAACTTACAGTCCTTAACTATCTGAGTTGTATCATGAAGTTTACCATTCGCTAATTCTACCACATACTTAGCATCAAAGTCAAACGGTTTAGCATTAATTAGTCTAGCAAACTTAGTAGAAATAAAACTTCTTTCAGCACCAGAATCAAACAATACAGTAGCGAAGAAACCATTTAGTATGAATTTACCGTTAATCACGTTGGCGTCGTTGCGAGCTTCTCCTTGACCCATTACAAAAGCACGACCTCTACCATTCCCGCCATTACCGTTCCCACCGTTGTTTCCCCGATTACCGTTGTTACCATTTCCTTGTGTGCGCAATTGCGGGCAATCTTTCCTCATGTGGCCCTGCGCACCACATTCAAAATAGCCACGGGCTCCACCATTGTTGTTGTTCTGATTGTTTCCTTGCCCATTGCGGTTGTTTCCATTTCCCCTGTTGTTGTTATTCCTTCCTTGGTTCTGACCGTTGTTGTTTAACTTTTGCAAGTTGGTCCAGCAGGTGTTGGCTTCTTACCCCAGTTTCCCACATCTTCCACATTCCAGGCCCTTGCTACACATACCATTGTGGTGTTTCCCGCACTTGTTACAATACGGGGCTTTACCCTTGTAGTTTCCATTCCCACCTTGGCGGTTGTTACTCCCACTGTTGCCGCCATTGTTGAAATTGGACCTTGTGTTGTCAGATCGCTTGTTCTGATATTGGGAGTTAGAGGATCTCCCAGATTGATTCCCAACAGTTTGATTGTTCACAGATGTTGCTGGAGCTTCTTCTTCAGACTTACGCTTGCCACTTAAGGCAGTCTTCTCAGTGGTCTTTGAGGGTAGAGTACCCCTCTCAATCTCCTGATCAGTTAACTTATGAGCCAAACGAATGGCTTGCTGCACGGTTGTTGGGTTGCTAGCTGTCACCAAGCTCTTGATTTGGGGTGCGAGACCCTCTAGATAACGCTCAATGCGTTTGAATTCAACATCAACCATTGTTGGGCATAGTACCGCGTACTCGTGGTAACGCGCAGTGTATTCCTCAATTTCCGACCCAGACATCTTGGAGTTCACAAACTCTCCTTCCAGCTTCTTGACTTGATCTCGAGGGCAGTACTCCTCCATAATCAGTTCCTTAAACGCTTCCCATTCCATGTTATTAGCCGCATCAATCCCAATCATCTGGATTTCGGCATTCCACCAGGAGAGAGCAGCTCCCTCGAAGGTACCAGTCGCATACTTCACTTTGTTCTCAGCAGGGCAGTTGCACATAGAGAAGACCTTCTCAGACTTCTCGATCCACCTGAGGAGTCCCACCGCTCCTTCCTCGCCGGAAAACGTCATCGGCTTGCAGTCCATGAAGGACTTAAACGTGCAGTGATGGTGGTTTCCTGATGCAATAATAGTTCGGGTTTTAAGTTTTAAACAGGTCAAAATAAATTCGCTTTGTGCCTTAACCGGCATAATTATTACCCTGTACGGCGTATGCAGCTTGGACGGCTGCCACCGCGGCTTGCACGTGTTCTTTAATCATAGCTTGCAGTTGTGCAGGTGTCATGTTAATGTTGCTCCTTCCGTGTCCTCTTCCAGACATTTTGCTGGACAGTTAAAGTAGCCAGTGTTCAGTCACAGTTATACTTTATACATATCCCATAATATGTATATTAACAATTTTCCCGTTATCCCACTATTAGTCCAGAAAAAAATTTTGTGCGAAATTGAGGCGTCGTCGGAAAACGTCGTAAGTCGTGAGTACTATCGTCGAAAGTCGGCTTCCCCATAAAAGTCACCGTCGGCGTAGTCATCGTAGTAGAAATCAGGACGTAGCGTGTAGCATCGTTTCGTTGTCGCTTTCCCCCGGAATAGTGTGCGTATTAGCGTTCGCATTTCGTATTCGTGTGTGAAAATTTTCCTAAGGTTTTCCGTTAGACTACTTAGACACGGTCTATATATATGTTTATATATATATATATACATTCATACGTACTAAGCTTTTACATACACAGCAGAGCGAGTATCCCAGGTTGGCACGTAAAAATTTGATTTTGGGAATTTGTTTGTTCGTTTGTAACTAAAGTTTCAAGTTGCAGTTTCCAAATCGTTTTTCAAAAATGATTCTAGTTCTCTGCAACCTGTGGCTCTGATACCAATCTGTCACACCCCCAAATAACCACTAACGGAGTTTATACCGTTAGGGGTGCGAGCAAACCAGGACCACAACCATTAGTTACAAATACTAAACGAATCAGAGTAAAGTCCAAATGTTCATAATAAAAACGGTTTAAAAGTACGCAGCGGAATAAAAACATAAGTATCTTAGCACTAACCACGTGCTTTAATTACAGAACATAAATAGTTGTTTAAATCCCAAATTAAGTTTAAAATAAAGTTAAGTAACTTCAAGCGCCATGCCAACCTCCAGTGGATACTCCTCAACGATCTGCAAAAGTGAAAACCACACAAGTGTCAACCTAACGGTTGGTGAGTTCACGGTGGGCATGTCATGCATTGGCCCGGTCTCATAAGCGTATGTATCAACATATAATAAGTATTAGTTTTTTTTTTTTTTTGCAAACATTTCCAAGTGTTGAATTATCGAATACGCACTAGTTGAGTAAAAGTTAAAGCGGCCAACCGATATCGCGGGTAGCTAATCCGGTTTCCATGCACTAAGGAAGTTCGTACCAAAGCTGACGTAACAGAGTTCGGCATTTGCCGATGGTTGGTGCCTCGAGTTGTGTCCTCATGGGACCCACAACTAAAATAGGCTGATATTGTACTCCGTTCGGCCTCCAACCGGTTAGCTACACATTTGTGTACCGCGGAGCAGGGTTGTCAACCCTTGGTAGATCTACCCAACATCCCCTCGCTTCACGAATTAATGGTACTAAATTGTTGAGGACTTTTCAGTTTTAAGGCATCCTTAGAAATCATGTGATATCATTTGGTTTAGACTTTAACCTACACTAGCCATATTAAAATCGTTTATTCTGGATTTCATTTGAAATCCTAAAAAGAGTTTAAGTGTCAAAATGGTTATTCTGGATTTCCTTTAAAATCCCAAATGAGTTCAAGTATTCAATAGTTGGTTGCGGATTTCCTTTGAAACCCCAAGGATGGACAGTTGCAAGTGCCTCCCATAAAACACTCCAACTTCCATAACAGATATCCCATTAGGCGATACCTCGAAATGTCATCGTTGCTTTCCGTTTAGTAAATTCGTTGTGACCCAAACGGGCTCACAATTAAGGGTTTGTGAAACTCACCTTAGGTTGCTCAGCTTACACTTCAATTAATCCAAATATCGTTTGCTAACGAAGACCTAGTAATCACATTAAGGTCTTAGGGGTTAGGTTGTGTCTAAACTTTAACTTAACGTCACTATGGCCCATAACATAGCACGCTGGAACTACGACTCGACATACCGACACACGACACCGATGGTTGATCATAAACAAGGGTTCACATACATCAGAAATCAAAGCATGTTCATCATAGCATAATCATGTAAGTCATGGTATAACATTCAAACAAGTTGCACAAGTTTCGGTTTAGGTCTGGTCGTAGTTTCGCTAGCATAGTTTCGCTAGGCAGTTTCGCTGTGTGCACGGGCAGCACTTTCGCTAGGCAATAACCGATGACACAGTTTCGCTAGGCTAGTTTCGCTCGAAACTGTTGGCACAGTTTCGCTAGCCTAGTTTCGCCCGAAACTGGTTTGAACTTTCGTTCAGGGAATTTCGCTCGGTAGTTTCGTTCGGACAGGTCTGGTTGGTTTACCCTGCGACACTATAGTTTCGCTGTATAGTGTCGCTGGAAGGAGATATACATAGTTTCGCTACATAATTTCGCCTGATGAAGGCACAGTTTCGCTAGTCGCTAAAAAAACCCGTAAATTTGACTAAAAATCTTTCTAACAGCCTCTATACTTCATGTAGTTCATTCTCAAGCATACATAATCATTTAGGAACATCACAGGAGCATTTTTAACATCATAAACATGCATTTTCATCATCAAATCTTCAAGAACACATTTTACCCAAAATAACCTAATCTAGCATAAATCTTCAGTATAGATCAGTTTCACACGTAAAGTTGTAGTTTTTATGATAGATCTAGCATTCCTAAGCATTATTACCGAAGATCTAGCGATTTCATGAAGATCTAAGCTTGCTTTAAGGTAAAACACATAGAAAAAGCATAGAAAATGGTCATGGGACTCACGGTTGATCTAGGATCGATGGATGATCTTCACAACTCAGAGATGATGGCTGATTCTTGGTGGTTCTTGGGCTGGTCCAGAAATCGTGAGAGATATAGGGAGTGTGTGTGTGTTTGTATGGTGATGCAAATGAAACAAAAATGGTGATTAGGGCTTTAGGAGGGTTTAAATACCAAAGGCTTGGTCTTGGGCTTTCATTGGGATTTGGGCCCCAATGATTAGCCAATCATTAGCCCATGATTAGTCCATCATTAATCATATATGCATACACTTAATCACTAGATTACTCATAAAATTTCTCGATTATCATTAAATACACAATTAAGCAATTCGTCATATAATTTAACAACCAAACAAATAGTCATGCTTTTTAATAATAATCATGTATTTAAATCATGTTGCACATAATAACAATAGATAAGTGAACACATAACACATATGGACGGGTTCGGTGATCAACCAAAGGTCGTGGACGTATTCGGCCTAGTTAAGCATTAGTTACTAAGTTAACACTTATAACGTAACTAACGGAAATTGTCTAACGGAAGTTAACCTTGAAATTTTCGGATGTCACATGGACAACCTACACAGCACAAAGGGAAAAGGGTTAAGTCTCATCCAAAATATTTGGAAGACTATGATGTTGAACTCCCGCCATCCATAGATCATGCGTAATCTGTCTCGAGTCAAGGGTCTTCAACGGTACATCCCTTAACACATTTTATTTCTTATTACAAATTTACTAACACACATAAAGCTTTTTTAGCGACCATTACCATGAATAGTGAGCCAAAACACTATAATCAGGCCATACAAGACCCAAAATGGAGAGAAGCCATGAAAAAAGAAATTCGAGCCCTTGAAGAAAATGGAACTTGGTCCCTAGAAAATTTACCAAAAGGGAAGCATGCTATTGATTCGAAGTGGGTTTACAAGATAAAGTACAAGCCAAATGGGGATGTGAAAAGATACAAAGCTCGTCTTGTGGCCAAAGGATTTACACAAAATGGACGGTGTATATTTCCATGAAACCTTTACCCCGGTGGCAAAATTGGTCACCGTCCAAACCTTACTAACCGTAGCCATGAAACGAGGATGGTATATTCATTAATTAGATGTGAACAACGATTTCTTACATGGAGACTAGCATGAAGACGTTTACATGAAAATACCACAAGGTTTTGCTAAACCAAATGACAATAGGGTTTGCAAACTTAAGAGATCACTTTATGGGCTCAGGCAAGCATCAAGAAATTGGTACCAAAACTTTACCAATTCCTTGATAGAATTCGGTTTCAAGCCAACTGGAGTAGATCATTCACTGTTTGTGTTCAAAAGGAAGGATATGTTTATCGTTGCGGTAATCTACGTGGATGATGTTATAATCGTCAGTAACAACTTAAATAAAATTTAAGAAACCAAGGTCTTTCTTGACAAGAAGTTTAGCATCAAAGACCTTGGACCTCTAAAGTTCTTCCTCGGAATAGAAGTAGCCCGAACAAAAGAAGAAATGGTGCTAAGTCAAAGGAAGTACACGTTAGACATTCTTGAAGATGCCGGAATGTTAGGTTGTTGCCCAAGCCCATTCCCGATGGAGCAGAATATAAAGCTCGATAAATGTGATAAAGGTGGATTCTAATAAGTACCAGAGACTAGTGGGGAGATTTCTTTATCTACAAGCAAGGAGGCCTGACATTGCTTATGTAGTGAATGTCTTAAGTCAATTCGTAGGACACCCAAGACAAAGCCACATGGAAGCTGCTAATTGAGTTTTACGATACCTTAAAGCCACCCCTGGACAAGGTATTTTGATTCCCAAAGAAGGAGGAACCAATCTCACCGCCTATTGCGATTCTGACTGGCTTGGGTGCCCGTTTACTAGAAGATCAAGAACCGGTTACATTCTACTCTTATGTGGGGCTCTCATATCATGGAAGTCAAAGAAGCAATCAGTCGTCTCACGGCTGAAGCCGAGTACCGAGCACTAGCCACCAGTGTTAGGGAGATTTTGTGGATGAGATGGCTTCTAAAAGAGCTCGAAGTTCCCGGTATCGGGCCTACTCAGTTGTTTTGTGACAACCAAGTGGCCCGTCACATAGCAAATAATCTGGTGTTTCATGAGCGACCAAACACGTCAAGATGGATTGTCATTTTGTCAAGGAGTAAGTTGAATCGAAAGAAATAGAACCGATGCAAATCAACACCAAGATACAAATCGCCGACGTTCTTACTAAGCCATTGGGAACGCATCAATTTCATGCTCTACTTGACAAGTTGGGCACTCGGGATCTCCACGCTCCAACTTGAGGGGGAGTAATGATTTTATTTTACCGAATATTTGTTTTTTTTTAAGTTCTTTCCTTATTATTACCTTCTCTTATTAGGTCTATTGTTTGCCCCTATTTTCTTGGTAAAAAAGAAATTACTACTGTTCTAAATCTAAACAAGAAAAAGCTATTTATAGATGTACAAGACAATGCAAAACCACGATCATCCAAACTGCCAGTTCGGACAAGTTCGTGTGCATCCGAACTGGCAGTCCACCTTCAGTTCGGATCAGCACATCTTTGTAACTCTTTGTCTTGTATTTGATACTTCACATGACGACCAAGAGTCTTGCATCTACAAACTCCCCTCTCGACATGTGCAGTATCAACTTCCACATAAATTTGTATCTTCAATCAAACTCTCCCTCAACTCAACGATGAGTCTGATCTTGAATACTTGACATTGTAGCGTGTGTAAACTCTTTATCAACAGCTTCAGAAGACTTGAAGTTGTGATGTTCTCTTTCCACTTAGAAACCTGCCAACATAAATAATCTTGGTACAATACGTCTCTTCGAGACTCCAAGATATTTTGATTTTGAAATTTGATTTCGTATTCCATGTTAATCAATCGAAAAGAAATTAGAAACAAAATATTTTTGATTTTTCTAAAGTTTATATCAAAACACACCTAAAATATTTTTGGTATTTTCTGATATGAAAAGTAAATACAATACAGAATTGGACACTATTTTTTCCTTTTGCGAGAAATATCACGACTTGGAATCATATTGATCATAACATGTTGAACTACACTTCAATTTCGATTATTGTAGCCCATAAGCCATGTCGATTGCATATATAATTTGTCCGACTTTAAAATCAGGCAGAATCATACTCATAACATTATTCGATATGTTAAGGTATTGATTAGATATGCATTGACCAGTGTACCCACACTATCAGACATACTCAGATATGCTTTGCTTATCATATTTTGTGATTTCACTTGTGATTTAACACATAGTGATTGTATTCATGATATAGTCAACTGTGTTCCATGCAAAAAGAACTAAGAACATTAAATCATCTACCTTAAGGTCAATCTTTCGATACGCAGATAAGGCCTCAGATTAACAAAATAAGAAAGATCAAACAAGTTAAAATTGTATAACCCAACAACAATCAGGTCGGTATTCCCGTACACGCAGAGAAAGTCCAATGAGTTATAAGAAACACCAAGACAATCAAACAAGTTTCAATCTTTACTAAAAGAACACATGTATACATAGTGACTTCTCATTTTTATTTTCACATACCATTTTCTTAATATATCGTGAGATATGCATCAAGATGTTGTCAACTAGGTCAAGCATCATATTTAATGTATATCACATTTGTATACTTTCTGATTTGCCGAGCCTACCTAGCACATCGAACAATGGTCTTATGGCTTTTTCATCAAGTTTATCTGTGACAATCCGCATTTTCAAGTCATTTTTTGACATTAACTGAACATAAACCGTATTATATGCTGTGTGAACATTTATGTGATTGACTGTGTTGACTTTAGCAAATTAGGGTTTTGTGTAATCATCACTATACGAGCATGCACTTAAGTCTGGAAGTTTAATATTTTTGTTCTATGATTTTTATGTAAATCATATGTTACGATTTCATGTGATGTTATGTCATTCTATGTAATAATTAAACCTTTACTTTGTGTGATATTATATATATATATATATATATATATCCTTTTAAATATATATATATATATATGAGTTATAAATTTGAAACCTATGGTTTTATGTGGATAAGACGAGGTTTATATATTTTATAAACGTTATGCGATTTATATATTTCGACATTCATTGTATATTCATTGTTTAATCATTCCTCCATTAATCTTCATTAGCCTCGTTAT
This sequence comes from Deinandra increscens subsp. villosa, assembly GCA_039602395.1. Classification (NCBI taxonomy): domain Eukaryota; kingdom Viridiplantae; phylum Streptophyta; class Magnoliopsida; order Asterales; family Asteraceae; genus Deinandra; species Deinandra increscens. The sequence continues at coordinate 15,437,200 of JBCNJP010000008.1, forward strand.
CCTTTCATAAATTTGAGGGGCCTTTTCTGTCATTCTTAAACCTTCTTTTCTTTTACAAATCTTGAGGGGTTAGCTTTGCTATTAACAAAACTCGCCATCCTTCATTGTAAAGTCTTTAAGGGGCCATTTCTGCCACTTGTTGAAATTGGATTTAATACGCATTAAAACTGCATTCACGATTCGGAAAGTGGTTTCGACCGATTCCAATCACTCGGTCGGTTACTTTCGGGGGTTATCAATGGAGATGAATGGTAATTATATCATTGCATTCATCCACAAATCACACACACGCTCACACTTCTCTGCTTTCCTCTCTCGTTTCCATTTTTAAGATTTTCCGGTGAACTCAAAAGTTAGGCCGAAATCTCCACCGAATCACCACCATTCGACCACCTTAAGATCACCACTGTGATCGTGAGTTCTCAATGAACATCCCAGGAGCAAATAGGTTCGAGTTTTATGACGATGCTCGGTGTTCGCATCTAAGATTCGGTATTAGAACAAGTTATTATGTCTAATGCTAGGTCTAGGCATTTTGTCATTGTATTGATCGTTTTGTAAGTTATGGTCCCAACGTACCAGTGGATGGACCAGATGGTACGCAGCCACGGACCATCTGGTACGCAGGTTAATTTGTACGCCGGGCAGAACCTTATAAATAGTTTTAGCTCTTGTGTTTCAGAGTAGCTGAGAGAGTTATGTTGTTAACTGTGTGAGATCTTAGGTGTTTTACTCTCTGTTCTCTCTCTGTAATCCTTGAGCTTGTTATCAATCAACGAAACGTTATTTACCTTGTGTATTACCGAATCGATCATGATCATGCAATCATGCATTAGTAAGATCCGTTACTGTGTTTTAGAAGTGGTATCAGAGCTTGAGTTGCTCTTTTGTTGTGATTTGTGATCGATTTTCAGTTTCTAGAGAGAGAAACAACGGTTTTGGTTCAAATTTCATCATTTTGTCTCGTTTTTACGTCCATTCTATACGAAATTTGTGTCCAAAATGATCCTTGAGTGTTTTAGTTGAGTGTTGTATCAAATTCTCGTCCGAAAAACCAAAAACATCGAAATTTGTTCGAATCTCAGTTGGTACTTCACTGGTACGGCTCAAGAACACGTGGTACGTTGGTGGTACGCACGGAAATCTTCAACGTGTTTTTCGTACGTTGCATTTGGTCTGGAAGGCAATCTCGTTAGGTGGTCCGTGACGGTTACTGACTGGTACGTTGGCAGTTACGCCGTACCAGTCTGGTCCGCTTCAATTGTGGTACGCAAACTAGGTGGTCCGTCGGTGGTACGTCTGAGGTATTCTGATCCGTGTGTGGTACGGGTTGTGAAGTGGTACGTTGAGTTTGCATCTAGTACGTAGGTTAATTGGTACGCCGGGCATAATCATATAAATAGTTTTAGCTCTTGTGTTTCAGAGTAGCTGAGATAGTAGTGTTGTTAACTGTGTGAGATCTTAGGTGTTTTACTCTCTGTTCTCTCTCTGTAATCCTTGAGCTTGTTATCAATCAACGAAACGTTATTTACCTCATGTATTACCGAATCGATCATGATCATGAATTTCTTGTTGCTAAAGTAGGTACAAGGATTACGCATCTTCTCATGATCTTAGATTTCATTTTAGTGATCTTAATCTCATGATTTTTAGAGTTAAAGTCTCGGTTTTTCACGAAACCGAACCCTGGGTTGGTTAAAGGGGTTAACGAGTATCTCAATAAGTTTTGAGCACATGTACTTAGTCGGTTTTTGATATAGAATGAAACCTCGTTGGTCGATTTCAAAACAAACATGGATTTGAGAGTCAAAATCGCGAATGACTGTTCGGTAACTGTTCTTCCGCCATACCATGTGGTACGCGCGTACCAGATCTGGTACATGGTCCAAAAATGGTACGTGTCTGGTACGTGTGGATTATTCGGTTGTGCCTTCTGTGATTCGTGCAAGGATTAATCAGACGGATATTGTTGTGTCTGAAGATGATGTTAGAAGAGTTTTAAGATTCAATGATCAACCGACGTTTCCAAAAGCATTTGATGAGATAGACATGGTTGCATTGCTGAGGAGGGTCAAGTATGATGGAAATATATATGCTTCTTGGTTTCTCAAAGCAAATCTGAGTCCTCTATATAAATACTTGATGCACGTGATAATCTGGTGTTTTGGGAATCGACTAAGGGGACATGAAGAGTTTGACATGAAGGTTTTATCTTTCTTCAGTGCTTTGGTGATGAACCGGGAGTTTAACTTTTCTGGATGGATATTTGACTACATGAAGGAGAATATTATGTCAAAGCAAAAGAAGAGTGTCATGTATCCAAGATTTCTTCAAATGATTCTAAATGATTTGTATCCGAATCTTCCGAAGAATCCAGATTATGTCTTACAATTTAAGCATATGAATGAAGTTGATGTGGGTAACTGCCGGTATATCAAAAGAGAAAGGGAGCAAATGTGGCTCCTCCGGTAAAAGGATTAATTGGCCATTTGGCAAAACCCAATTATGTGGCTCTGGCTGATGGTGCTGCAAAACATCGTGACAGTTCTAATGATGAATTGGAATATGATGAGAATGGTAATCATGTTGATGAAGATGAAAATGAAGATGAAGACCAAGACGTACCAGTTCAACAACCTGTAGAACAACAACCTCTTGTGTCTGAACCTGTACAACAACAACATCAACAACAACAACCAGAGCAAGTTCAACATGAACCAATTATTCCTGAAAAGGAAGATGATGTGGCTGGTTCAAAGACTGTTTCTGATGATGATAATGATGCGAGTTCGTCTGATACTAGTTCAGATTCTGGTGATTATGTGGAAATATTACATAATTCCAGAGGTATTATGGTCAAGAAAGGTTCAAAAGCTCATCTTGCTTATATGACTTCAAGAAATGAAGATATTTCTAGGTATGAGCATTTGTCAAAGCGATCTGCTGATAAGGAAGATGATGATGATCCATCCTACACTCCATCTGTGGAGGAATCAGCAAGAAAGACAGTGACTGCTGATAAAGGAAAAGCCCCGATGGTATATACTGGCAAGCAAGTGAAGCCTATGTCTAGGCCAAATATGATGGTGGAATAGGGATCATTCCTTGCTGATGCTAGAAAAGTTGGTAGCAGTCCGCCTAGCAAGAAGCAAAAAGTTGCTACAAAGTCTTCCATTCCAAGTCAGCCAACCACAACCACTGTAAATGTTCAGAGTTCTGGTGTTCCACCTGTTCGAAGGTTGATTGTCAGAAATTCTTCAAGTTCTGCTTCTGCTTCAACCACTGCTACTCCTACATCTTCAACAATCTCTTCTGCTGATTTAAAGCTCGCTCTACATCATACTAGACTTGATGAGTTAGAGTCTATAAATCGTCAGCAAGCTAATGAAATTCGGGGATTAAAAGATATGTACTGTTAAAGAGTTACTAACTCGTGATCGGTCAAAGGATCGTGAGATTGCTCGGCTAAAACAAATTTCTCTCTCTCTCTCTCTGGGTGAGTAGTTAAACCGTTTGCTCAAAGCTTTACCTACTCAGGGGGAGATGAGGCCAAATCCTGATGAAGCTTGTAGAGAAGACGATGATGTATCAAGGTATTTGAATGACACTAATGATCTGGAAGGAGGTATTGGTGGAGATGGTTTTGGTGTTGCTGGTGCAGCTGGAACATCTGCTGCTGCATCTCAGGGGGAGTCATCAGGAAAAGATGTGTATGATGTAACTCCGATTACTAGGGTTGCTATTGAAGAAGGAGAGTATTTACATCAATATTCGAAAGAGCAACTTGCTGCAATATATCGCTCTGAATATTGAAGATGTTGATAAAGTTCCTTTTGCTGAGCCTCAAAGAAGAAGATTCAGATGATGAGTTTTATTATGAAGAGGAACATGTGGAAGTTGAAGACATGACTGTAGAAGAATATCCAGATGATCCAAAAGTTTATGGTAATTTCACTGATAATGATCAATCTGGAGGATTCAATTTCTTTCCGAAAGTTTATGGTAATTTCACTGATAATGATCAATCTGGAGGATTCAATTTCTTTGCTAGAGATGATGAGGAAGAAGTTGAGAAGGAGTTGAAGAAGAAAGAATCTAAGAAACAACCTGCATCTGCTGAATCAGATAGTTTCTCATAGGAACAAGAAAAAATAGGTTGTTTTGATGAGTGGATGAAAGAACAAAGGTCTAAGAAGATACCTGTGGTGAAACCTACAAAATTTGTTGATCAGAAGAAATTCTTTGAAAACAGAGGTGTAGCCACTGGGAATATAATCAGTTGGATGTACGACTCGTAGCTCAAGTGTTATGCTATAAGGAAAGAATTTGGTGTTATCTACTTGAAGAAGGAGAAAAGATTTGATACTTTGCCAGTCTGCGATGTGAGGGAGTTATCCAGAAAACCATTCTTGAATTATGGTGAACATCCTTCGCTGAATTCTTCAAAAATAAGTTACATGAATAATGTCTAAAGAGATTCAGATTCTTAAATCCTCAAAGGCCTAAGTACACAGATCATCCAATAAATATTCATCCAAGAACGGGAAAAGCACTTATGGTGTTAAAGTACAAGAAGCCTGTTCAACTGAAGAAGATACCTTTGAAAAGGCTAGAGCAGAATTTCATAAAGACTCTGAGATGGTGGTATTATGATGAATATACTGGAGAAGCAGTGATTGTTGTTAAAGAAGAGAACAAGGTGGTTAGGATCTTTGATCCGATGTGGTTGATTAACCTGTTTGAAGCAGATATTGACAAGCTCTATCACAACAAAATACTGTATAAGGCTGAGGATGCTGAACAAGCCTTGTAATTTCAAAGAGTGATCAGAGTTTGTTATTCTTTTGGAATTCATGTTGGTAATAACCGAAGACAATATTGGAAGGAGACTGCGACAAAAGCTTTTGAAGACTAGCATAAGACAAGGAGGATTTTGTTAGAACAAGTTATTATGTCTAATGCTAGGTCTAGGCGTTTTGTCACTGTATTGATCGTTTTGTAAGTTCTGGTCCCAGCGTACCAGTGGACGGACCAGATGGTACACAGCCACGGACCATCTGGTACATAGGTTAATTGGTACGCCGGGCAGAACCTTATAAATAGTTTTAGCTCTTGTGTTTCAGAGTAGCTAAGAGAGTTGTGTTGTTAACTGTGTGAGATCTTAGGTGTTTTACTCTCTGTTCTCTCTCTGTAATCCTTGAGCTTGTTATCAATCAACGAAACGTCATTTACCTCGTGTTTTACCGAATCGATCATGATCATGCATTAGTAAGATCCATTACTATGTTTTACATTCGGGATTCGTTTCGGTGCCTAAACTCGACAATCTCTCATCTTCGGTTCAAGGTAATCATTTTTACATGTTAATCGCACATTTTTTTCTGAGATTCTGTGTTTCCGCGATTTTCCGGTGACTGGAATAAAACTTCGGCCACCGGAGTGCTAGAGGAAGAAGATGACGCAAGCCAAGTTCTGGATATATAAATTTTCTTTGGGTTATAACATTAAAGGGTCGGGTAGCCCAGTTGGTTTGAACGCTGCGATGATATGCGGGGGGGGTGAGTTTGAAACTCCTAGCCACCATTTTAATTCCTTTTCTGTTTTGTTAAATGGGTCAAATACTGGTCGCTGCCTATACACAAAACGAATTCGACTGGTGTCCTTAGCACTAACAGGCCGCTGGCCGGGTGTTTTGGGTGTAGTGTTGTTAATGGGAGGTCGCGGGTTCGACCCGTGCAACCTCCATGTTTTTCTGTTTCATTTTTATTTGTTGATCAAGGGGTTGGTTCAAACTAAAACTTGTTTAAAACAATTTCTTAAGAATGTTTAAACCCGTATAATTGTATATCGACTGTTAAACCCGTAAACTTTGACGTTTTTAAACAAAAATCTAGTTTTAATAAATCCATATATATATATATTAAACTCAAGAATCTAGTTTTAAAAATTTATAAATATGTATCTCATTTTGTAACCCATTACTAACGTCATTTGCACGTTTAGTTTAAATATATATATATATATATATATATATATATATATATATATATATATATATATATATATATATATATATATAGTGAAAAGTTCATTGTAGACACCCCCATAAGTGTAGACAGGTAGACACCCTTTTTCACCATTAGATCTCTTGATCTAATGGTTGTGATTAATTTTCTTTTTTCTTTTTTTCTTTTTTCTCATTAATTAGAAACTTTCACATGTGAAAAAGAGCTATTTCACATGCGAAAGTGTCTACAATGAACCTCACCCTATATATATATATATATATATATATATATATATATATATATATATATATATACATATATATATATTATATATACATATTTTAAAAAATCTTTGAACTTAAAAAATATATAATATTGATATATATTATATTTCTCGAGTTATTTCGATAATCGCTCAGATTTGGCACACGTGTCATCCTCGACTTGTTTTGGGTTCCACGATAAATCGTTTTTATCGTTTATATTTGAAAATGCGTGAGCATCGGATCGTCTACTCAATCAAGCTAATCGGACATCGAAACGTAATTAACCGATTGTTTTATTGATCAATGAAGACCAATTACAACCAGTAAACACTTAGAAATAGACTCAGAGAAACACACTCAGAAACACACACTTAACAGTAATCTCGCACGCTCAGAACTAACTATTACAAAGACCAAACAACTACTTATACCCAGCTGGCCGAGCTTCGTCCGAACCCCAGGTTCGGCCAGTACGAACTTCAGGTTCGGACCAGGTTCGGCCAAGCCTACTTGAACTTGAACTTGAACTTGTACATTGCTTGATACTTCACACGACGCACATATCAGGTATCAACAAACTCCCCCTCGTCGTGTGCAGTATCTCTTCAACATCATCAACTTTGTATCTTCAATCAAACTCCCCTTCAAGTGTAGAATTTGTCCGTTCAATGAAATGAATCTTCGAACAAACTCCTCCTCAACTCGATCATAGCTTAATCTTGAATACTTGATGACGCATAGTGTATCTCTGGTCTTTTATCAACAGCTTCAGAAGACTTGAAGTCGTGATATCTTGCACATAGCAACCTGCTCAAACATTTAAATAATCTTGGCGCAAAACGTCTCTTCGAGACTCCAAGATATGATTTTGAAAATTGATTTGTATCACGTGTTGATCAGATCAAAAATAAAACCGAAATAAAATCTTTTTTGATTTTTCAAAGTTTATGCTAAAACACACCTAAAATCTTTTTGTGCTATTCTGAAAAAAAATGAAATTACAATACAGAATCAAACACTATTTTTGGTATAAGAAAGATCACTATATGGGATCATATTGAACATAACGCACTGAACTGCACTTCAATTTCAATTAATCGAAGCACATAAGTCATGCTGATTGCTGGTATAATTTGTCCAACTTAAACTCAGGCAGAATCATACTCATAACATTTGGACATGTTAAGGTATTGATTAGATTTGCTTTGACCAGTGTACCTCACATTATCAGACATAATCAGACATTTTCAGTTTTTGTCTCTTTTTCCTTTTGTGTGTCTGCTATTGTGATTTTTCACAACGCATAATATTTTCATGATATCGTCAACTGTGTTCCATGCAAAAAGAAATAAGAACGTTAAATAGTCTACCTTAAGGTCGATCTTCCGATACGCAGATAAGGCCTCGGATTTAACAAAATAAGAAAATAAAACAAGTTGAAATTGTATAACCCAACAACAATTAGGTCGGTACTCCTGTACACGCAGAGAATGTCCGATGAGTTATACGAAACACCAAAGAAAATAAAGCAGACGTCAAACGAACAACGATCAGGTCGATCTTTCGATACGCAGAGAAAGTCCGATCGTTTGACAAAATAAAGAAAATCAAACAAGTTTAAATCTTTGCAAAAAGAACACATGTATACACAGTGACTTCTCATTTTGAATTTCACACTTATTTTTCTTTTTGTGTCATGACATATGCATCAAGATGTTATACACATGGTCAAGCATTAGTATTTACTGTATATCACATCTGAATACTTTATGATTTGCCGAGCCTACCAAGCATATCAAACAATGATCTTATGGCCCTTTCATTTACTCTATCCATGAGTCAGATACGTAAGCCAATGTACCATCATTTCCCAATGATCAATTTCTCACAATTTTATATATTGTGCATGTATTCACTTTCCTTCATTATATATTTGGCATGTATTCACCTTCTCCCCATAACATGCATTTTCGCAATTACTCCTCCTTACTTACAATTCTCCCCCTTAAAATGAAAACTCTATTTGTGGATTTTCATTTTACACAAAACAAAACTCTATTTTTGGGTTTTTGTGAAACATTTGTAAGAAAAGAAAAGCGATCAAACAACACGGATAGGTTGCAATTTTAGACTTCAGAAAATCCGCAGATTTAGAAAAATTTATCATGAAATTTAACTTATACAGAATACTCCTCCATCAACAACTTTGCAATCGTCGATAGGGCTTCTAGAAGTACCTACACACTGGTTAAACTAATTAGTTCAAAAATGACCCGAAGCGAATTGCTTCTAGTCGACCAGTGTCCTTATTATGCTTAGAAACCACCTTAGTTTCCATTGTTGTTGTTTTGGTAAGACAGTTTGAGATGAACTTATCACAGATGACTGTGATGATGAACCTACATATTGAACCTTTTGAAACATTGGAACAAAACATTTTTGTTTATGAAAGAATGTAGGTTCAGCTTCATCAAAAACTCTGCCTTGTTCATCAAAGAACTTTGTGTTGGCAGGTTTACCAAAAACAGATTTCTTGTGAAATCTTTGGGTGGAATGAGCAGGTAGTGAACAATCTTTTGCCATATGCCCTGTTCGGGGGCAAATATAACAGATTCGTGTTGATTTGTCCCACTTTTTATATACCTGCGAAGAACACACATGAATATCTCGAACATGATCAAAATGAGAATCATATACCTGATGCCTGTGATCATGTGCCCATTTGGATGTAGGGCTTCGAGATTGAGAACTTTCGGAAGAAACTTGAGCTTTCACAAAAACTTCAGAAATCTTTCGAGCATCAACACAATGAAGAGGAAATTCTTTATCAGAGAACAACTGATCAGAACCTTTGAGCTTGTAGAATCTCTCAGAGTGAACTTTTTCAGCCTTAAACACATCCTTCTTCACTTGTTTCACCCTCAATTGCTTCAAATCTTGAAATGATAATTCTAGAACCTTCTCAGCTTTATCTTTCATCCCGTGAAAACCCAATCCCACATGTTTTCCAGAAATCTTCTCCTCAGGTGTAAAATGTCCATTCTTCGCTAAACGAGAAAATTCAGCTTTCACTTCTGTTACATTCTTTTGATCATAAAAAATATTTTCATCAAACGCAGGTCGAGACTGAATCTTGCCACTTGAATTAGCCGACTTCTCATTATCAGCAGAAGATGAACCAGATACAAATTTTGGAGCATGAGAAACTTCAGATTTCTGTTCCTTCTTTTTCTTATTCAACCTGTTCTTCTTTTTCGCCACAACTTTCTCATCCTCAGCAGTAGATGAAGAAACCTTTGAATAATCAAATTCATCAACCTGTTCCTTCACTTCTTTGAAAGCTTCTTTGATATGAGCAGGGGGTGATGCAGTCTTATCAAACATTTTCTCAAAATTGGCATCATTAGCTAAGAAGCTTGTAAAAACTTGAGAATTTGAAACATTGTTAAGCAGTCGATTAGCATCCAGAACTTGAATTTTTAGATCAGAAATTTCTGTTGAGCCTCAGCAAATTCTTTTTCTTTAGCAATCAATCACTTTGCAACCTTGTGAGTTTCAAATTTTTGCAAGCGAAGATTATCAAGGCCTTCAAATAATTCCTTCTTCAATTTATCTTCATTTCTCTTTTGAATCTCTAAATTTGCTGCATAAACTTTATTTACACGAACCAACTCTCGCTTTTCATCCAACAACTTTTCCATGTCAACTTGATATGCTTCAATCTTAGCAGTTGATTCTTCAGCATTCTTTGTAAGCAGATCAAGCTTGACTTTTGATTTATCAAACAAATTCGTGAAATCAAAAGCAGTATCCTCCGCTTCATCCTTCCAATTCTTGACTTCTTTCACCAACTCATCCCTTTCTGCACAGATCTTAGCTTTTGCAGCTTTAACATCCCTTTTATCTTGTTTAGAAATTTCTAAAACTTCATTCTGCAATTTGATCTCTTTAAGCAAACATTCATTCTTCATTCCCAATTCCTTCTCATTTTCCTTAGAAAATTCCCAACTCCGAACTAATCGATCATTTTAAAATCAGCAGTAACTCTTTTGACTTCTTCAATCAAAATTCTTTTTCTTACATCAAGGTTTCAATTTTAGACTCAAATTTCTCATTTTCAGCAGCATCATATGAACTCGAATCAGAATAATAGTCATCTTGTTCATGTGTGACAATTAATGCTGATGTATCATATCCAAAATGTTGACCCCAATCATAAACACCATCATGTTGAGCCGTCAAAGCTGTTGTCTTGCTTGAGTTACTAGTAGATGGTTGAGTAAAACCAGGCTTGGGTGATTGAGGAAAACCAGGCTTGCTTGCATGAGCCTGTTGACAATCTTTGGCAAAATGTCCAAGCTGCGAACATTTATAACATTTATAACATTTTAACTTAGACTTGTCAAAACCTAATTTATCACCAGAAAGATTTCTTCCATGTTTCTTGAAGAACCTCTTCGATCTTTGACATAACATAGCATATTGCCAAGATATATCCAATTCAGTTAGTTGATCATCATCAAGTGCATCAAGATCATCACTGGTTAACTTTGCATCAGCAACATTTTTGATAATCAACCCAAAAGATGATGAAATCAGTGCAGAAATCAATTCTAGCACAATCATCTGTTGATTCAGCAGAAAAAGCATTCTGATTTGAAAAATTTGGAATTGTAAAGCTACAACCTCGTGACGACTTGTTATCAGAATTATCAGAAATTCCAGTCAAGAAAGCTGTACTTGGTGCAGAACTCAGACTTGGTTCAGCTTTAGCATTCGTGCTTGCCGTACTCTCACCATGATACAATTTAGGATTTTGCAAAGTAGCAGTTGACTTCTTTGAATTTAACATTTCCATTTCTCGAGCATGAAGTTTTCCAGTAAGCTCGTGAAATGTCATTGTATAATAATCCTTGTCATGAGTGAGCAGCAAAACATAATTCTCCCACTTTTCAGGTAAAGCTTCCATAATCTTTTCCTTCAAATCAGCATCAGATTTCTCAATACCAACTATCTTTAATTCACTAATTAGATGTGAAAACCGTGAAACGAGAGCAGTAATGTTCTCATTTTCATAGTTTTGAAAATTATCAAATTCTTTGTTCAATACTTTCTTTCGACTCTTCTTGTAATCATCATTACCCTCACATCTTGCTGAGAGAGCATCCCACAATTGCTTTGATTTCTTACAAGTGCTGAATTGATGTAACAATTCGGTAGGTAACGCCATGGTAAGATAACAATAAACTTTCTTTTCAAGTTCATAACTTTTTCTTTCAGCAGCATCAAAATCTTGAAGTTCTTTATAATCTCCTTCTTCAGTTGGTCGTTCATACAACTTTCGAATTGGAATCCATAAATCAATATCATTTGTGCTGATGTATGCAGAAAACCGTTTCTTCCAATTTTGATAATCTCTATAGCTTCAACAATTTGGGAACTTTCTTACTTGTTCCAATTTCATTATCAAAATTCAACATGGTTTGCATCGCACTTTGCATAGCAGTAAACGATTGAAATTCCGACATCGTTTGAAAACTTTTAAAACTATGCTGGCCGAACTTGCTCCGAACCTATCACTGACCTCCGAACTCTGTCCGAACCTAAAACCAAATTCCAAACTCCGTCCGAACTTGCTCCGAATCAAAATCAACTGTCTGAACTTCGAAGTGACTCCGATCTAGCTCCGAACCTTGAATCACACCGAACCTTAACCGAAATAACTCCGAACACTGACCGAACGTCCACCGAACTCGAAGTTCGGAGCAGTTACTCCGAACCTGACCAGGTACCTACGAACCTCGACTTCATTTTTCAAAAATGTGCGAATATTTTTTAAAATGGACTTATTTTGACGAAACTCGTTACTGTGGATCAGAAAATCCGATAGAAAATGGTTTAGAAGCAGATTTGACACCGAACACTCGATAGAATTGATGAACAACACGAAAACAAGTTTGAAAAACACCAAAAACGCTTCAAAATCCGAAAATAGCAACCACAGATCTGTAGAGTGAACCAAAAAGCTCTGATACCACTTGAAAATGCGTGAGCATCGGATCGTATACTCAATCAAGCTAATCGGACATCGAAGCGTAATTAACCGATTGTTTTATTGATCAATGAAGAACAATTACAACCAGTAAACACTTAGAAATAGACTCAGAGAAACACACTCAGAAACACACACTTAACAGTAATCTTGCACGCTCAGAACTAACTATTACAAAGACCAAACAACTATTTATACCCAGCTGGCCGAGCTTCGTCCGAACCCCAGGTTCGACCAGTCCGAACTTCAGGTTCGGACCAGGTTCGGCCAAGCCTACTTGAACTTGAACTTGTACATTGCTAGATACTTCACACGACGCACATATCAGGTATTAACAATATTAGACTTAGTCGTTTTACTTGAACACGCACTTATACTTATATGCTCGTTAGGTGATTGATTGCTTCCACAAGACTCGTTCTTGCTACGTGATTAGCTGTTTTTCTGGAAACTTTTGCTGTGCAACCTAAAGTGAGTTTCACGGCCCCCTAGTTTATTGTTTTAATCCTTTTGGGGGAGATTAACATGCATGAACTTGAACTGTTTTGATAATCATATCACCTGAATACTCGAGCACAAGATTATGAAAAGTCCTCACTTGAAAGTTACTGTTAGTAATTGTATAAAGCGGGAAATTATTAAGTAGTACTACTGGGTTTGACAAGCCCCACCCGGGTCACTCGCGGCGACTCGATTGGATATCGAACGGGTGATATAATGGTCCTTAGTCTTAATGAGGCAAAACTTAACGGTCGAGCTTTAGTAACTATGATCGTGCCTAGATTCTTGAAAATAGCCTAGCTAGCTATTGTATATGTTTTATCTTGATCTTGAACTGAACTTGAATTGAACTTGATCTGATAAACTGGATAAACCTGTGAACTCACTAACCTTTGTGTTGACACTTTAGTATGTTATTTCTCAGGTCGCTAAACTGGATTGATTGCCACGAGCTAGGATGCACCAGTTTTGGATTTTGATTACCATGCATGCATATTAGACTTTAAAACTTTTCAAACTAATCATCTTTTGGTTTAAGGCATAAGAGAAATAACTATAATCCAAAGGAACCTAAAAGCTAATCACAGTTGTAAGATCAATAAAAGCAGATGACACAAGAAAATAAATATAAATTAACTGTAGCCATAAGTATATAATACACATCGCATACATGTTAAATCAAAGGCATTAAACCAATTAATTTATAACTAACAAAATCACATATAACAACGATAAATTATAGATAGAAAATAAGCAACCAGAAATTAATCGTTGAAATCAAATTTGCAATATTAAGCATATTAAGAGGTAATCACAGTAAATTAGGGCAAAGTAAAACACAATAAACACCAAATTGCAACATCAAGCATATTAAGAGGTAATCCCTATAAATTTGGGCAAAATAAAACAAAATAAACACAACCCAAATGAATAACCTCGTAGTTGATTGGCGTAAATAACAAAGCACATGCAACCTGGTAAACGTCACGTAGGAAATCGTTAAAAGCTGCGAAGTATCTACAAAGCAAACATCTTACAGGAAAAAAGAGTTGACTTGAATATGACATACACACTAAAATTTTGAGTTAAAAAAAAGGCTTACAATGATAAATCTGGAAATATTGGGTTAAGAAGAAAAATTTAATGGAACTTTGTTCCATGGACCTTTTGCAAGATCTTATCTGCATAACCTTGCTCTTGATCTTGAAGAAGGTATACTGATGGAAAGAGAGATAAGATCGGTGTGTATGGTTTTCAGGTATACGCTTAAAAGCGTGGCAAAAACGTGGGACTAAAAGTAATACACGTGGAGTTATTTCTGGAATGTAACGACGTTAGGCAAGGCTTCACGGTGTCTAACACTATAGAAGTCGTTACTTTATAATGTATATATATAACTAAAAATTTTACTTTATTTTATTTGATAGTTATAAGTCTTTATATATATCTATAATACATTAATATATATATTGGAGAGAGAAAGTAGGTAGTGTTGAATTTTTAAAAGTGTACAGTAGAATTAAGCATGATGTACAAGTACTTAGAGCACATAATCTTAAGAAAATGTGTTGAGATCAAATCTCAACAAAGCCCACTCACACCCTAAAAAACTTGGCCCGCAGAAGAAAGACCCAAAAAAGTGATTCCCAGTTAGACATTCTCTCAGGGGTTGTTTGATTACCTCTTACTGGGTCCAGTAAGGGCTGACCACTTATCCGGTAAGTGGTCCACTTGTTTGATTTTGTTAAAATGTATCACTGATTGAATTAGCCCTCCTGACCGAGTCCCTCATTTTCTACTCTCTGACCGAGTCTTCATTCAAGTCCACAGAGAATAGAATTGCTCCTCCGCTTTCAACCCTAAAATGCTGCTCCAAAGAGAAACAGCGGCGATTACTCCTCCGCCACTCCTTCGCCGCTCCTCCATCCTCGCAGCCCTCCTTCGCGACGATTGTTCCTCCGACGCTCACTGTTCCTCCGCCGCTCCATCCCTCGCAGGTCGCAACAACCTCTATTCGATGCTCAATTGTTCCTTCGACGCTCGACTCTTCCGAATTCTATAAAGGTACACATACACTCTATTCGTCCCCACACTCTTCTGATTATAAAATTGTGAATGTATCTTCATGGGTTGTGATTAGCAATTAGTGATTATGGTACTGATAGCTTCTATCTTCATGGGTTGTGAGAAATGGTAGAGATAGATGCAAATGGTCTGAAAAGATGCAACTGTGGTGTTTAATTGATGCAAATGGTGATTGAATTAAATATGATTTTGAGGCCCTCTTAATGTGACCTCATCAAAACTATCATCAAAACTATTATGTTCATGAATTCAACTTAAAACATTGTATATGACTGATTGCATGGCGTATGACACGGATTGACTTCCTCACTATGGAATTCATTGACCCTCGGATTTTGATTTAAAAATTACTATGTTATTACTGATATCTTAGAACTATGTTGATGACTTCTTTCTTACAACTCATTTGGTTTTAAATTACTATGCTTGTGACTAATATATATTTCAATTCGAGTGTTTGTTGTTATTTGTTTGAGTTCTAAAAAACGAATACCTCGATGTAAATTGTCGTGCCGTCATAACAAGCGAACAGAAAGCGAATAACACGCTATGCATTGTCGCCGCCACAACGCACAATGTTGAAAAATTAAGAGTTGTACAAGAGGAAAAACATTGTGTAGAAGAGTTTAATGCAAGGTGTTTGAAAATTTTAATAGGTACAACATTTAAAGGCTGGTGTACAGGCATGTGTTCCCGTTCAACCTCCCAAAATCAGCCCTAATTCAAATCCCTGGAAAACACAGACATATGGCAGATACCCGAATCCATTGCTTTGTTGTTTTCCCGCTCATCTCTCACCCAAATCTGGTAAGATTTCCCTGTCTTTCTCTCTTTACTTTTACAGAGACCCTTAATCCGACCAATTGAAACCCTAATGAACGATCCGCTTTTGAAATTCAAAATTCACTTCATCAGATCTGCTCCCATCGTCCTCTCTCTCTCTCTCTCTCTCTCTCTCTCTCTCTCTCTCTTCATATGTGCTCCCATTGACTCTAGATTAAAACCTGGCGAGTGGCGATCTTGCGTTTCTCCTGTAATGTCAAGAACACAGATAAGATGATTGTCTTCGCAGGTTAGTTTCCTTAATTTCGTGTTCAGTTATGGTTTTCATCTGATTCGTGTTTTTGTGTTGTTTTGTAGCTGGCGTTGAAGTTAAATATTTACAGATCGTCCGAACATTGTGCTGCTCCAATTACCTTCAATAGGCCCGTTTTCTTCTTTATTTTGACCTAATCTAGGTTCATCTTGATTACAAATCGGAGATTGTGTATTTTTTTGTATGGGTATTTTCAGTTTTGGATTTTTCTTACCAATGACATTATATATTTTCTGTATGTCGTTGTAGTTACCTCGATCTTTTACAGGTGAACCTGTCTTCTATTTAGCTGAATTGCCTCCACTCAACTTAAGTTTGTGAGAAAAATGGGAGTATAAAGAAACTCTAATTTTTGCAATTTAACTTCAATATTTATTAGAACTAGAGAGGATTTGGCTGCTGTTCTTGACGAAGTCAGTAACTTCTCTCAAACCCATGAGTATCTTGATCTTTAGATAAAGAAAAATTAACTGCATTTAAAAGGTGTTGAAGATATTTACAAGAATATTGGTGTAAACTTTGTAAAAAAATTTGATATGAATTTCATATCTCAAATTTTAACAACTACTTGCCTTGAATTCAGAAGTCAAAAGTGTGGATTTTACGCAGATCATTCTGCACCTGCTTGTAGTTTATGAGATTTACATCATCGGTAACAAAGTGTGACGCAGGTGAATGAAGTGAAAATCCCACGAGACCGTGTTGCTCTTGAAATTATGGCACAAGAAATGATTCAATGGCCCAGTTTGGAGGTAATCACTGATGCAATAATAGAAACCTTGAAATCATTAGTGAAGATGTTAAATTTTCTAATATGGTATGGTATGGTATATCGTGTATGTTTTATGAAAATAGGTTGAGATAAAACAGGGTCACGAAAATCATTATACGCAAGGCTACAGACACTGTTATTAATCCTGAAGTAGCTGCAAAGAAACGTAACATTGACTGGGATTCAGCAGCTGAGATTAAGAGAGTTCATGGTAGTGATGAGAATGAAGTCCCTTCACCTGTGGTATTTTTTTTTCTATTTAATTTCTTTTTATAAAACTAAGTCTATATATCACAATAACAAACTAAATCATTGAATAAATTGATTTTGGAGGTTATAAGCTTTAAAAACAAACTTTTGTGACTTTCAACATGATGGTTTGCCCAAAGGAGCTCATGTTGGTCTTGCAGTTGTTGCAAATATCTTTTCTATGTTTGAGAATTTGCTTTTTATGTTCACCTTTTTTAGTTACATTAGTGTATTATGCTTTTTTAAGATTTTTATTCTTCATGATTATCTGTTCTCATTTTAAAGTGGATTAAGCTTTTTTAAGATTTTTATTTTTCATGATTTTTAGTTCTCATTTTAACGTTGACTTGCTTCAAATGTCCACATGTTCCATTTCCATACATACAATAATGATTTCATTTTTAGGAAGATTCTTAGCCTCATTGTTGCTTATATGCTTAGAAAAGTTATCACTTTATTTTTACTCCTTTTTGGCTCAAACATTACATTAAAATCTGACTGTATGTGATTTTGTGGCATGTTTGAAGTAAGTTGAGTTTTAATAATCATGGTGCTAGGCTGGATGGCTTTTGGTAATGTTTTGAGGGGTCAACCAGTCCAAGGGTCGGGGATTGCTAAATATAATTTTTTTTCAGTGAGTTTTTTTGCTATAATTGCTAATGGAAGTCCTCTACTAGCAAAGCTTGTCTTCTGGTCATGTTTAGGAGTATCCTGCTGTTTTTTGGGGATTATATTTGCAGCAGGTGCAGTTTAAGAATTGTTGATTCTTCTAAATGAGCTATATGATAAGTCTGTGCTGCTGTTTACAGTGATGCAGATCAAACTGATATCTTAGAACCTGATGCAAAACCTTTCGCCACCAATGCTACTAACTGAATGTGATGCAGAAAGAGTGCTCGGTGGATATGACGTCTAAAGGTTCGGTACCTACAACAATTCAATGCAAATTTCAATTCCCATTATGTGTTAACATTAAAAAAAAGTGTACAAAAGATGAAATTTTTTAAAGAATCATACCAATCAAGCATGGTTTGTTTAATAATCTGCCTAGAATGGCCTGTTTATTAAACGAGCTAGAGTGGCCCGTTTGTTGAACGGGTTGGAATAACCTTTTTCTATCGAACGGGTTAGGATGACCTGTGTATTGAGCAATCGATATTATGCGCAAGTTAACCTTATAATTCTATGATTCTGTGGTTTTTATAGGTTCTACATCCACTATATTTTTCAAACCAGATGGTAGTTCCGATGCCAAAATCATTGAAATTGATCCCTCTATAAGTTTTTTCGGTTTAATAGGCTTATTTTTTTTCACAGTTGAATATGGATTTGTGAAGTATAAGCTAACTTTTTTTTTCAATTTAATGCAGTTTCGCAAAGTATGTCGCGGTGCTTTAGGTCCTTCCTATACTTTTCCGTCTTTATGGCAAATCACTTTCATTTTCATGCAGTACGTCTTTAAAAGGTTGATTTTTGTAGCTAAGTGGATGAACTTTTAGTTCACATAATACATGCATTCATTGTTAAAGATTAGTAGTTTTCATTTGCAGTAATACTCTTCTATTTGAGGAAATGAGGATGGGTATAATAGTTCTGCAACTGCCGATATATGACCGTCAGGGAATTTGATGAAGCTTTGACGCGCGGTACACATGTTTCTACTCTTGAACGAGATATGATCATGCAATCAATTTTCTTACAGAAAATCATATTTCATAATCTAATTGGTTCTAAATTAATGGATGATCAGTACCCTAAATCAATACTATATAGATCAGATAATTAATCATTTTTTATTACTTTCAATTATTCGATTGCTTATGATTTTTGTAGAGGAGCCGGGTGCTACCAACTTTTGTTATATGTTTTTTTTTTATCGAACCATGTTTAGAAATATCTTTTCTCTTTATGTGTGATGATTTGCACTGAAACTTACAAGTGAAACATTTTTGGCATTGTATGATTATAATTGAAACTAAGTGTTGTTTTTCATATGCATTATGTTTTTCATATACTCTCAAATTGTTTTTTAACCTTGACAGATTGAATTTGTGTTACAGTTTTCTTAGGATTATGATTCAATTTTAAGCAATTCTGTTTTAGAACTTGATTTGCATGTTATAGAATTTCTTGGAAAATCTCATAACTTACATTTTAGTGTGTTTCTTTTTTCTTGTGATTGAGGCTGATTTAAGTTTAATTTGACTAACTAGGCTTGATATTTAGCTTCTGCAGTGGTATCCTATGATTCAAAGGCATGGTTGTACGAGATCTCTACCTTCGTTACCCATTTAGTTGTAATAGTTTTTATTTGGGAGAGTTTTTTGACATTTTTTTCCTGACTTCTTAGAGCTTTTTAACTGTTTTTTTTTTTTTTTTTTTTTTTCATTTCATTACGAATTTATATTTTCATATAATTGTATAATTATATAATTTTTACATGTTTCTTTGAATGTCTCATGTTTCTTTTAACTTTTCATCATGTATACTTACTAATGACTTACTTGACTAATATTCGAGAAAATTACGATGATACCCATCATGAAACGCGGGTAGCCTTCGTTTGTGTATAAAGATTGTTTAAAGTTTGTGGTATCTTTACTAAGTTATCAGTAGGTTGTGTATTGTGGTATCTTTACTAAGTTATCAGTAGGTTGTGTATAATCTTTCGATTGTTGTTAATTGTCAACGTTGTAATATGAGCAGATTAGAGTAAAACCTTTTCTGATGGAGTCTAAAAATTAGTTAATATGCTAATCTCTGAACAATAACTTAAGATCATATTATAATACTTGTTAAAATCGCTTAAAAAAATTAGCACAATCGATGAATATTGCGTACAAACTAATAGACAATATATACTTTATTGTGTGTCCTATGTCTCAATTTCTGCGCAAATAAGCATCTTTTGACTTTTTTATTCTTCAAAAATAAAGACTTCTAAGACTATAATCTATTATCTATTTGAGTAAATGCACCTTTTATTTTTGGTTGTTTATTGTACCAATAGATCTTTGAAAATATATTTTGATAAAAACTAATGAAATTGAGATCTTTAAAGCTAATTAGAGAGTACATTGATAATACGAATAATAAAACTAATAGTAACGAATATCGTATTGTAAATTGTCTTCACCGTCAAACACACGAACATAAAACAAATAACGTGATATAAACTATTGCCAGCCGTAACGCGCGGGTTTCCCTCTAGTGTGTGTGTGTGTGTGTGTGTGTGTATATATATATATATATATATATATATATATATATATATATATATATATATATATATAGGGTTAGGTTCAAATGAGAACTTTTTATTTTGAGAACTTTTGAGAACTAAATCTCCACCACTAATTTCAGGTGGGGACCACTATAATTCATGGGGTGGGTTTTCCATATATATAAACTAGTGGCTAAGATTAGTCTTTTTAGTTCTCAAACCCAATTGGTAGTTCTCAAATGATCCAATCTCCTCTCATATATATATATATATATATATATATATATATATATATATATATATATATAGGGTTGAGATCCTATGAAAACACAAGTTTTTGTGAAAACCCGAAAACAAGACAAAATTATAAGAAATTGGCCAAAACTATAACTTAATTTAAAATCACGCTCAAAAACACACGGAGGGGCAAAATAGGAAAAGAGAACTCGGAAAGACCTAATTCAATTAGACTTCAATTCGCCTAATACGGGAAATCTCAGATTCTTCACATCCAAAGAGAATCCTCCAAATCCGTTAACCGCCTCGAGCAAATCACCGGAAAACGCACCAAATCTCGCCGGAAAAAACACAGATCCGACGACGATTAGAAGTAAAAACGACGAAACACTCAAAATTTCATCACCAGAGACTAAATTTCAAGCATAGAAGCGACGATTTAGAGGTAAACAACTACATTCAGTCAAAATTAGTCAATAACTGTATAGGAATGTAAATAGCAAATGTCGATTTGAAAATCTAGTTATTAACAGTAGTTTAAGGCGCTATAGTCGATTTAAAACCTAGATCTGAGAATCTATTTAGGAATCGAGACATGCAGTTGCAAATAGAGTTTATGCTAATTAGCACATTGATATTGATTACATGAACGGTGCACATGTGTAAAAGAACATGAGTGAGAACTGTGTAATGAAGTATGTTATTATATAACTGTTAGTATCTAAGATGAAGTTGTGGTGCACATGGGAACCATTAATGTAATGAAGAATGTTAGAATATAACTGATAGTATCTAAAATGAAGTTGTGGTGCACATGGGCACCATTCATGAATGGTGCACATGTGTAAAATAACACGAGTGATAACTGTGTATAAAATTTCAGGAAAAATTATGATTAGGAAAAAATAAGAAAACACATTAAACAATAAGAAATGAAAAGGAAATGTATGATAATAAAATGAAATTAAAGTTTTTTTAGAAACAACATGGAAGGATACACATGTGTACCAAATTATAAACGACGAAGTTAAATAATACTTACACTATGTACGCATGTGAATCATTAAAACCAGTATTGACAGATAGATGCATTACGTGATAAAAAAATGTGCAATTTTACAGAAAAAAATCAAACAAATTATGTTGACAATGCACACGTGTACCGCATTGTAAAAGCACATTGTTTTTGTTAATTATTTTTTTTATTTTGTTTATTTCAGATTCAAATGAGGAAGATGGCAGGCGTGAAGCGTACACTTATATATTCCCTTGAACATATTATAACTACTCTCCACTCATAAACTGATAATTTATGTTTATTTGTTATTTAGCAATATTAATGATGTGTGTTGTATTGTCAAAACAGGAAGGAAAAGCACAAGGGTAGCAGGAAAGTTTAAATCGAAATATACAAACACGCCAGAAACACCAGACATTTTGAATGACAGTGGCGATGATCAGCCAATAAAGAGTTGTAAGTTAAAACACACGTGTTAAATTCAAACTCATATACTAAAAAATATATATATATAGTGTAAAAATACTAACATATAAAAAAAACAGTGGCAGGAAAGAAGCTGGAGGTTGTATACAACAAAGAAAAGGATGTAAAGATAAAATCAAAAAAATCAAAGGAGGATGAATCAGAAATGGACAAAGATCAAAAAAAGGGTACACATGATATAATGTTTTGGTATTTTATAGAGATAGTAGCACAAACATGTTTTAACACACATGTGCATCAAAACACACACATTCAAATAAATTGTCATATGATGTTTAAAAGAAAATAAAAATTACAAAACACACTTGCATTGTAAAACAATCAGTAATTAAAACATGATAAAGAACAAAAAATTTGTAACAAAACTAGATTACACATGTGCACCAACACTTAACCTTGAATAAATCTGGAAAAAAAAATTACAAATGAAGATAAGAGTAAGAAGAAAGAATCAGAGGCAGAAAACAAAGAACCAATTAAAGAAACAGTTTCAGATGATGGATCAGAAGAAAACGAATCAAACGATAATGAATCGGAAGATATGGAAGACGCAAGCAACAAAAGCAACTCAGATGGAAGTGAGGAGGATGACGAGGGAGATAAGAACTCAAGCCCAATGCCTGTTAACACAAAAACAAGCAGCGAAAGCGAAGAGACAGAAGATGATGCTGAAGGTGAATTAATTTTCAGAATAATTAATTTATTTATTTGAAACGTTGACTAAATAATAAGAGCAAAAACAAATTATGACATGGGAAAAAACTAACCATTAATTCTTATATTGATACAGGATACCAAATAGAAAAAAGGAAACAAGGTGACAAAAAAAAGGAGCTAGCATTGGCAGTGAATGATAAAAAGTCAAAAAAGCATGAAGAGAAAGGTAAACGTGAACGTTAAACAATACGATTGCTTAAAATATTGCATGTTTATTTTATTTTATTAACATCTGGTCATTTATTTTAATGTGTGTAACTGTATAGGTGAAGGAACACCCAGAAGATAGTTGAGGTCAAGAGGGAAAGAGATCGCGTGTAATGTTGAAAACAGCGATCAAATTGAAAGCGTCCAGGAAGGT
>JBCNJP010000008.1:15460770-15535631 GCA_039602395.1 Deinandra increscens subsp. villosa
GTAGACAGGTAGACACCCCTTTTCGCCATTAGATCTCTTGATCTAATGGTTGTGATTAATTTTCTTTTTTTCTTTTTTCTCATTAATCAAAAGCTTTCACATGTGAAAAAGAGCTATTTCACATGCGAAAGTGTCTACAATGAACCTCACCCTATATATATATATATATATAGGGTGAGGTTCATTGTAGACACTTTCGCATGTGAAATAGCTCTTTTTCACATGTGAAAGCTTTTGATTAATGAGAAAAAAGAAAAAAAGAAAAAAGAAAATTAATCACAACCATTAGATCAAGAGATCTAATGGCGAAAAGGGGTGTCTACCTGTCTACACTTATGGGGGTGTCTACAATGAACTTTTCACTATATATATATATAGGGTAGAGTTATAATACAAAGTACTTTTTGCGTGAGAAGTGTGAGAAGTGGATGATGTGTTAGATTTTAATGCATTGTGTTATCTTTTAGTTATGTTTTTGGTAAATATATAACACTATACATTGTTTTTTCCATATTAGAATGTCATATGTTTATCAAAATTAGAGTTAAAGGATAACACAATGTAAACACAGTGTAATAATATCCTAACACAGTGCCCTTTTAATAATTCTTAATAAATGGTGTTTGGTAGTGTTCGGAATTCAATGGATGGTGTATTTATTTTAGGATTGTCATATATTTACCTAAAATATAATAAAAAGACAATATCATGTGTTAAAAATTAACATATCAACCACTTCTCACACTTCTCACGTAAAAAGTACTTTGTATTATAACCCAACTCTATATATATATATATATATATATATATATATATATATATAGGGGAAGGTTAAAATGGAAACCCTCTTGAGTGAAGGAAACCGTGGAACCTCTTCAAAAATTGGGTAAAAATTTATTTTTTTTCTCTCAATTTAATTATGATGGTTCTTTATGTTATAGACTACTCTTGAATGAAAAATAATAAAAAAAACGCCTAGTAATTTTTTTTTAAATATCAAAAAAGTAAATGTTACATATGTTACTTTTGTATGTACCTGTAAAAAAACAGAAAAGTAACATATGTTACTTTTTTTTTTGAAAAAAATCTACAAGATTTTTTTTTAATTTTTTTCTATTTAAGGGTAGCCTATAACTTAAAGAAACACCATGAAAAAATTAAGAAAAAAAAAACATTTTTTTACCCAGTTTTTGAAGAGCTTCCACGGTTTCCTCAACTCAAGAGGGTTTCCATTTTACCCTTTCACTATATATATATATATATATATATATATATATATATATATATATATATAGGGAAGGGTTCCGTGTAGACCCCTTAAATTTTGTAGACCCCGTAGACCCCTATAAAACTCAATAAAAATAAAACTCAGTGTTGTAAATTTGGTTTTTTTTATTACGATAAGCTTTTAAGAACCAAAAAAATAAATAAATAAATTAAAAAAAAACAAATAACATTAAAAATCGAACATTTTATGACAATGAGTTTTAAAATAATGAGTTTTAAACGCAACACTGAGTTTTATTGAGTTTATTGAGTTTTAAACTCATTGATTTTTAAAACTCATTGTCTTAAAATGTTCAATTTTTAATGTTTTTCGTTTTTCTTTTTTTTAATTGTCTTTTTTTGTTCTTAAAAACTTATCGCAAATAAAAAAAACTAAATTAACAAAACTGAGTTTTATTTTTAGTGAGTTTTAATGAGTTTTATTGAGTTTTATAAGGGGTCTACAAAAAATAAGGGGTCTACACGGATCTTTTACCTATATATATATATATATATATATATATATATATATATATATAGGGAGAGGATCATTTGAGAACCAATTTGATTTGAGAACTAAGAAGAACTAATTTGAGCCACATGTTTATTACATGTATCCCCCCTCCCATGAATTGTAGTGGTCCCCCCCTGAAATTTGTGGTTGAGATTTAGTTCTCAAAAGTTCTCAAAATAAAAAGTTCTCATTTGAACCTAACCCTATATATATATATATATATATATATATATATATATATATATATATATAGAAAAGTTCATTGTAGACACCCCCATAAGTGTAGACAGGTAGACACCCTTTTTCACCATTAGATCTCTTGATCTAATGGTTGTGATTAATTTGTTTTTTAATTTTTTATTTTTTCTCATTATTCAGAAAATTTCACATGTGAAAAGGAGCCATTTCACATGCGAAAGTGTCTACAATGAACCTCACCCTATATATATATATATATATATATATATATATATATATATGTGTGTGTGTGTGTGTGTGTGTGTTTCTTTTTCTTTTCATTTCATTTCATTTCTTATCTTATATATTTTAGCGGATTAGCCTTGTGTCTTAAGAGACATAGTTACAACCCAATTCTTGTGAGTTGACCTGCGTAATATGATTGAGATTGTGGCATAGAGCCATGGCTTGAAAGTCACCTATCAAAGACTCTATTTCTTGGTGTAGTGCTTAGGCTCAGTTTATGATATTCCTTCACTTGTCATTGGTTAATACTTCATAAGTACTTTATTTTTGTTGTTGGCACCATAGTAACGATTAAAATTCTAAAACATGCTTTTAGTAACTTAAAGGGTCTCATAAGGCATCATACTTATATTCTAATTCAAAATCTAAGGCTGGATGGAAGTAGTTATGGACAGAAACTTGAAAAACTTAAGAACAAAGTTGCAACACAGGAGCTACCAAGTTAAAAAGAACCCAGAACTCTAATCGCTGAAGGAAATTAATTAATCCACCAAGATTAAAAGAACCTGCATCTGCACCTTAATTAACAAACATCCTTCACTTGTTTGCTTTTTGATACTTTCTTTAAACTTGATCACATTGAATTATACTGCATGCAGGACGGCCATACTTCCTGTGACGCACATCTAATTTTTCCAACAAAACAAGGTAAAAAGTAAAACACCCTCATTTATAAGATGTTTTAATCTAAATTATCCAACAAAATGTTATTGCATGTGTTTTCGGCGTAGATTTGGAAGATGAGCATGCAACAGTTTCATCCGTGAATGCATCTTCCACCACTCGTATGTCAGCGGAGGGAGATAGAGATAGTGAGCAGAACGTGAAAACAAATGGCGATTTAATGGAATCTTCAGAGAGTAGTTCGAGTTTGCATGTGAGGAAGAGGAAAGCAACTGATGAGGAGGTTGAGAAAAGAAAGTTGAACATAATGCATGAACACACGCTGGAGGCAGCCATACTCGATCTCGATGAGCTTATAAACAAAGTAAATTGGATGCAGAGGATTCTACACTCACCTACCAGTGATGCTACTACATCATCTTGGAAGTTTGCATAAAATGAACTTGGTTATTTACTTTTAGCAACAAATTGATGTGACTTGGTTCATATGTTGATGGCGTTGCACACGTTTAGAAAACCGAACTGGCCTGTTTGTCTGAGTCTGAGTGGGTGGGTAAGATGTGATTGCCAATGTTTTTGGGTGTAAATAGTATTTGTTTCTTTCTGTCGTTTACAATTCCTTCAAGTTTTTTATTACTCCATCTAAATCATATAATTGGTTTGAATCCTTGTGAAAGAAACTTTAACTCTAAGCAATAGTCTAGGCTAGATGCTAGAACCCGAATAGCTTATACTTCCAAGTTGGCATCTCATAAGCCAACAAAAGCAAAACTCTTTTATTTTCTTCGGTATGTACGTCGGCAACTAGACTCCATGGAAAGAAAACCAAATTCAAAATGAACGTAACTTCTTTTGGGCTAAAATATTTCCATACACAATAAACTGTGGGCCGGTCTTACGAATGAAGTAGAAATGGATACAAAGGTTAGGTAGAAAGGTGTACAAATTGGCTTTCATTTTTAACAAACCGGATTGGGTTGAGTCAATCAAAGTCAAAACTAGTAATAGAGAAACCGGTTCATGTTGTAAACCAATATTTACAGAGGACACAATATGATAGTGTGATGGATAGTAATCGAACTTGATCTATGTCAAGAACGATGAACCCTAACGTTAATTACCAACGTTAGTAAACCTAGGCCATATACCGGTGCTAGAAAGCTTGGAAAATACCTCCAAACGAAAATACTTTATTTCAATCAAATAAACAATCTAAAAACGAATTACAAGAGTTCTTAAATAGACAAACACGAACTTCGAAAACAAGAAAATCTAATATGGAAACTATTAAATATCAAATAAACTATTAAAAATAAAAAATAGATAAAATCCTTCAACTCGATAGGGACGAGTCTCGGATTTTTCGAACGGATTAGGGTCGGGTTCTTCTAGCCCTGCATCATTCTCCCCCTCTTCAAAAAAACTCGTCCTCGAGTTTTAACGGTCGACAAAACCTGCTGGAACCACCCGGATCGAACGGAACATCTTGACGGACGGCTTTTGTTCCATACCATTACGACCAAGACCGTCACGACCCATTCTTAAAGTTTACGAACATTATTCAAACCGCTGGGCCCTAGGTCTATTGGGTTACTGGGTCGTCCCACATGCTTCCCCTTCTCCACCCCTTTGATAAAGAGTCGTCCTCAAGTCTTAAGAACGTCAAAGAGATCAACTTTATTTTCTCTAAAACGGACAACATATTGTAGCACCTCTAACAAATAACCCTTATTATACGTGACTTGAGATGATTTTACTTGTCCATAAGCTTTATTCAAATTGTCATCATAATACATATCATCAAAATCATCCCTATTAATTGTCACGTTTCCAACCAAATATATCTTTTTATTTTTTCTTTCATAATCGTTGATTAGGATAGAAACATTCAAATTTCCAACAATCTTGCACTTTATATTTTGGAACTTCCTAATCTCATCACATATGATTTGAACCTTACTACCTTGAACCACACTATTTATCTTAAAATTTTGAAACCCCATGTTTTTAGTCAAAACCCCCAATTTGAATTCAACCCATGTACCATTAGATATGGAAAATGTCGGACTTTGTTCTAGCTTATCCAACCTTAATTCCAAACTGAATTGTAAATTTGTGTTTGAGTTTAGCACATTAGAAAAATCACGTGCTTGAAGACCCTTGGTAAATGCAGCAAATGCATAATGCCCATATATATGATAATCAGCATTTACCAAATTTAAAAAGCCAGCATTTACCAAAGAAACTTTTGTATAGACAAACATTTCTCTATGTCGGGCATCATCCCGTCGTCATCATATCGGGATTCTTCAATCGGTAAACAATCCCGACCAGATTCGTCTTTGTAGACTGATTCAAGAAACTGGGGTTGGGAATGAGCGAACAGATTCTCCTTCTCATCGGCACCTTCGTCCCAGACGAGGGCATCCGACTTGGATTCTTGAAACTCAGCTTGATGACTTGCTCTCAAATCTTGAGAAGTCAAGAAACGAAACCAAATATGCTAAGGCTGGGGTTGATGTTCTTGAGATCAAACTGAAAGATGCTTTGTTTACTTGTGATAAATTCCAAGCAGCAAACAAAAAGGCTGAGAAACCGTGGATGGGAGGGATGTATGGTAAAACAAGTGTTGGATATAACTGTGTTGAACCACCAATTGAATACTCATCTGTAATCAAACCAATTGATGCTTTAAAATCTGAATGCAAAGTTAGTCTCACAGTTGATGACATTTCATCACAGTCAAGTTCTGAAAACACTGTTGAGTCTAAGAAAGCTGAAGTCACTGTTGCAAGCTCATCTGCTTCAGTTGACCAATCAAACATTTTAAAACTATCAATTGCTGTTCCTCCACCAACTGTTTATGAACCTAAGGATTCAAAAGTTGGAGGAAAGCAACCTGAGCAACCAAAGGGAAGTCAAACTCAAAGGCTTGGTCAACTAAATTTCAACCAAGTAACCAAACTTGAGTCTCCCAGAAAATTTAAAACCAAAGTTGTTGAATGTATGTGCTGTGGTGAACAAGGTCACCTAGCTGCTGTTTGCCAGTTTAACCCAATGAGTAAAGTTAAACCATTTTTGATCCCAAAACCTGTTTTGAAACCAAAGGCTGACTTTCAAAAGAAAATCACAGGAAGAACTTCACCTGTAAAAAACCACACTTTGAAGCATTTTGGATCTGATTCTAACAGGGTCTTAATTGGTAATGACAGAAATGGAAGTTTCTCTGTTTTAAAGCAAAATCGTTTTCCGGCTGAAGTTCAGGTGGAACATTTTTCCGCTCGAACTCATGTTCAACCGGAAAACAAAACTCAACCCAGATCAGCTACTGCTCCAAAGCAGAGACCACATGTACATTTTGCTGATGGATTTGAGCATTTTGAAGCTTAAGGAAGAAGAAATCCTTCTAGAGGAAAGATTACCTCTAGAGAAAACTTTTTAAGAAAAAGCAAATCTAACCAATCTGAAAAATTCTTTGCTAAAAGTTCAAGTGGAAATCACCGTGTTCCACTTCAGGGGGAGAGTTCAAATCAAAATCAACACTTTCCACAAAGATTTTCAAAATCACCTGAGAGAACTAAGTTGGTTAACCAAGAAAATGAAAAAATTAAGAAATTAACCAACAAGCAAAGGAAGTTTAAAGAATATAGGGATAGAAAAATTGCTGAGAGAAAGAACACCAAAGGTGAAAGGTCTAGTCAAACACGTACTCAATATGAGAACTTCAGTCTTGACAATGATGATCTACTCAATGAAGCTCCAGTTTTAAATACTTTAGTACTCAAGGAGTATAAGTATAATGATGCTTATGGCAGACCCAAGACCACCCAGGCTTGGGTCCCCTATAGAAATTAATCAATTCAGATATGCGCAGGTGCAGAATAAAGGCCAAAATAACCTATGGGTAGTTGACAGCGGATGCACTTGCCACATGACAGGGAATAAGCACATTCTGGAAAACACAAAAAGAATCAATGGAGGACCAGTTGCCTTTGGAAGCACAAAAGGGCATATCACAGCACAAGGTGATGGGACAAATGGACTGGTAAAATTTGACAGAGTCAATTTTGTTGATACATTAAACTTCAACCTGCTTAGTGTCTCACAAATGTGTGACAAGAATTTAAATTGAATGTTTAATGAGAAAGAGGCCATAGTCCTCAAACCCGGTGTCGAAATTCCTGATGATCTAATAATGCTTAAGGCACCCAGGAGAGATGGATTGTATATTTTGGATATGTCAGTTGCTACACCCTCATGTGACACTACTTGCTTTGTATCCAAAGCCTCAGTTGACGAATCTGATCTGTGGCATAGAAGGTTAGGTCATGTAAACTACAAAAACATGAACAGAATTGTGAATCTTGGCTTGGTTAAGGGTCTTCCTAACAAGCATTTTGCATGTTCTGAAAACTGTGTGCCATGTCTCAAGGGGAAGCAACACAGAACCTCCTTTAAGCCAAAAGTTGAGTCTTCTATTTCAAAACCTCTTGTGCTTTTACACATGGATTTATTTGGTCCAACTAGAGTAATGAGTTTGGAAAAAAGGTCATACTGTTTTGTCATAATTGATGATTTTTCAAGATATACTTGGGTTTTCTTTCTCAAAACAAAAGATGAAACTGCTGAATTGCTGAAAACTCTTTTAATTAATTAGAAAATCAATCAAATCTCAAGGTCAAAACAATCAGATGTGACAATGGCACAGAATTCAAAAATCATGTTCTGAATTCATTTTGTGAGGAGAAGGGAATTGTGAGACAATTTAGTGCTCCTAGAACTCCACAGCAAAACGGTGTTGCTGAAAGGAGAAATAGGACATTGATTGAAGCTGCTAGATCCATGTTAGCAGACTCCAAGCTCCCTGTGATATTTTGGGCAGAGGCAGTGAACACTGCCTGTTATGTCCAAAATAGGATCTTAATTGTTAAGGAAAAGAATAAAACACCTTATGAGCTTTGGAGAAAAAGAAAGCCAAATATTTACTTCTTTAAGCCATTTGATTGTCCTGTCACTATCTTAATAACCAATGAATCTTTGCCCAAATTTGCTGAAAAGGCAGATGAAGGTTATTTTGTTGGGTACTCTGGTGTGTCAAAAAGCATATAGAGTATACAACAAGAGAACTAAGATTGTTGAGGAAACCATAATTGTATCCTTCAAAGAAAAATCTCCCAACAATTTTAAGTCTCAGCCTAGTTGGTTATTTGATATTGATGCACTAACTACTGCTTTCAACATAACTGTTGATAAGCCTGTGAGCTCTTTAGTGCAGAAACAAAATTCCCATAGGTCTGCTGATGAGCATTGGAAGAGTAATCAAACTGCAAATGAGAAGCCAATCTTTTTCTCTTCCATGAGTTCTCAACCTATTTTCCCAAGAAATGACAAGAAACTGACTGAATTAATTCAAATTGAAGAAGAAATTGTTCCGGTCGAAGTTCAGGCTGAACCAGTTTCTCCGGTTCAACTGTTCAAGTTCAACCGAAAAACTCAATTTCAGAAACTGAAGAGAATACTGAATCAAGGTCAAATGAAGCTGAAAATTCAAATGATAGCACATCAAATGAGCTAAATTCAGAGCATCTGACCTATAATTCAGACATCAATTCTCATGAATCAGTTGGAGTTTCAGATCCTGTGTCACAATTTGAAAATGTTGAGTTTGATCACAGACTTCCTCAGCTCAACATACCCTCAAATGGAAGAAGCCATGAATTTTCTATGTTTCTTGATAGAAGAATCAACAGAGATCATCCAGCAGGAAACATTATTGGAGAAGCTTCAGCTCCTGTGTTGACAAGAAGTAGATCTGCAAATGCAAACATTTGTTTGCATGCTGCATTTTTGTCTTAAGAAGTACCCAAGAAGGTAGCAGATGCCTTGGAAGACAACAGTTGGGTAGAGGCAATGCAGGAAGAACTATTTCAGATCAACAAGCAAAAGGTTTAGGAATTGGTAGATCTGCCTGATGGAGCAGAACCAATTGGAACAAAGTGGGTTTTCAGAAACAAGAAAGATGATAGGGGAATTGTTATAAAGAACAAAGCAATATTGGTTGTGCAAGGCTATGTACAGGAAGAAGGCATTGATTACGATGAAGTGTTTGCACCAGTAGCCAGGTTAGAAGCAATCAGAATCTTCTTAGCCTATGCTGCATTCAAAGACTTCCAAGTGTTTCAAATGGATGTCAAAAGTGCTTTCCTGTATGGCCTCCTGGAACAAGAAGTATATGTCAACCAACCTCCTGGTTTTGAAGACCCTCACCATCCTAACAAGGTGTGCAAGCTAATCAAAGCTTTGTATGGTCTCAAACAAGCACCTAGAACCTGGTATGAAACTATTTATAACTATCTTCTAGGGAATGGCTATAAGAGAGGGGCTATTGACAAAACACTTTTTGTTAAAACTGTTGGTAATGATATGTTGATGGTACAAATTTATGTTGATGATATTATTTTTGGTTCCTCTAATATTGTCCTGTGCAAGGAGTTTGAAACTTTGATGCAGTCTAAATTTGAAATGAGCTCCATGGGAGAATTAACATTTTTCTTAGGGCTACAAGTGAAGCAAACTGCAGATGGAATCTTTTTGAACCAATCAAAGTACATCCAAGACATGCTGAAGAGATTTGACATGCTAACTTGCTCAAGTGCCAAAACTCCCATCTCCACTTCCCACAAGTTAACCAATGACTTAAGTAGCAAGCCAGTGGATGTGCACTTGTACAGAGCTATGATAGGCTCTCTGATGTATCTCACTGCTAGCAGACCTGATATCATGTTTAGTGTTTGCTTATGTGCGAGATATCAGTCCTCACCAAAGGAGTCACATATGCTAGCTGTTAAGAGAATCTTCAAGTATCTGAAGGGGCAACCAAAACTGGGTTTGTGGTATCCCAAGAACTCTGATTTCTCCTTCAGAGCATTCACAGACAGTGATTATGCTGGTTGTGACATTGATAAGAAATCAACTTCAGGTGGATGTCAATTCCTAGGAGAAAGACTTGTCTCTTGGCAATGCAAGAAGCAAACTTGTGTTTCCACTTCAACTGCAGAAGCTGAGTATATTGCCGCTTCAAGTTGTTGTAGCCAAGTCCTTTGGATCCAAAATCAAATGCTTGACTATGGGATCACATTCATGGAAACTCCCATTCTTGCAGACAACAACAGTGCCATCTCAATCATCATTTTTCCAGTGAAGCACTCCAAGACCAAACACATTGACATAAGGTATCATTTTATTAGAGATTGTGCAGAAAAGCATTTAATCAAACTATTCAAAGTTCACATTGATCATCAATTGGCAGATCTGTTTACAAAAGCCTTTGATGAGGCAAGATTTTTCTACCTCATCACAGCCATTGGGATGATGAACTTTGAATAAGACTTTTCACAATTTTAATAAAAGAGAGGCATGTGCTCTAGAGCCCGTCTCTTGATACAAAAAGAAAAAGAAAATGAAAATCTCTAGTGTTAATTAGACAACATCTCAGTTCATAGTCAGTAACTGCTGTTAAAACTATGAATAATTAACACAAATTTTAAAAAATCATGTGTTTTGGATTTCCGGTTCAAGTTCAGGTACAACCTGAGAAAACAAATTTTGAAATTCACCGGGTGAACTTCAACCGGAAAAACGCTTTAAATATGATGTGGAAATTTGTTTTGAAAACAATTCTTTCAAGCGGAAAATTTGTCCGCTTGATGTTCAGACGAAAGAATTTTAGTTTTTAAAATAAAGGATAAAATGGGTTCCGCTTGAACTTCCGGGTCAACAAAGTGAAAGTCTCATTTAATTACCCGGAAGACACAATTTTCTAAGCGGATATACATTTATTTACCCATTAAGTTTGTTTTTAACTGTTTAAAATCCGAGGTTTCATGTAAATTTACTTTTGGATAAAGACATGCTTTAACCTGTTGTACCGTATAACCCATAAAGCATCTGTCCCATCAGCTACTGAACCGTCTGTTTCAATTCTCTCTCCTCCACGTCATCACCGAAAAGGTAAAAAGCCCTAATTTACCATAATTTTCCCCATTTCTCTCAACCCCACTCAGAAATTACTCCCAAATTTCTCTCAAACCCTCTCCGATAAACTTTCTGATTAACCGTCAATACTCTCCAAACCTGTCTCAACAATGGCTCCCAAAGCAAAGGCGAGTGGCAAGAAGCCAATCGGTGATTCCAAGTTCCCTGTAGAACATAACCTGGTGGCATACCTAGAACCACCAAGCAAAACTGATGTCTACAACGGCATGATAGACTTCATCAAAAGATCTCATCTTCATCATGCGCTCACTGTTGAAGCCAAAATTTTCGAAGAAGTGATGAAAGACTTTTGGTTTCATGCTAGGGTTACCGAAGGAGAAATGGAAGACTTTTGGTTTCATGCTAGGGTTACCGAAGGTGAAAATGGTAGTGACAAAATTGTGTCAACTGTTCAGCGGAAAGAAATGGAAATTGATGAAGCAAAGGTGCGAAATTGTTGAAGTTAAGAGATGAAGGTGGATATGAAGTGGTCGATCACAAGAAATATATCCGTTTGTTCAGAGACCTTGGATATGGTGGTTCCCTGCAGAGAAAAACCATCAAGAAGGGGCAGTTACCATACAAATGGAGGTTTTTGGCTCACACAATTTTGGTGTGCCTGTCTCCAAAGAAGGGTGGATTTGACGAACTGGCCAGTGAACAGGCCTCTGCCTTCTATGCTGTGGTAAAAAGTGAAAACTTTAACTTTTCTAAACTCATTTTTCAAGCCCTAAAATCAAATGTCCAAGATGAATATATCTACATGTACCCTAGATTTTACAACTTACATTCTCAAAGAAGAGCACCCCCAAATCGTCTGGCTTGGTACAATTTTGCACCAAAAACTTCTTAATGAGAAAACTTTTTCAAACCTTGCTTTAAACAAGTCTGCATTTCTTGGAAGGGACACTGACTATCCCTTACCAATTCCAAGGCAGTTTCCAGATGAACCTTCTACTACAGAGGTTCAACCAGAAACTGTAGCAGCAACTAAGCCCCAAGCTCAAGATGACAGAGCTATAGACCCAATAGCCTCAGATCCCACATCTGTCCCAGCTTCCTCTACTATCAAAACTTTTCAATCCAAAAAGAGGAAAGCTCCCACAAACACTACCACTGCCACCTCCTCATCCAACTCACCTCCTGTCATATTCAAAAGACAGAGAAATGTGGTCACTAGGTCTCCTCCACCTAGCACCACCAACCAACCCGAAGCTTCTAACCCCGTCCAAGGCAAAAAGCCTAAACGGAAACTGGTCAAAGTGGGATTTTCTCTTAGGGATGAACCTTCAGTTGAGGGGGAGTCATTAGAAGCAGATGTACCTTTCCCATCTGAACATTTTTCACCCCTACAACCCCTGTCACCTAGGAGTGACAGTGCTCTCAATCTTGGCTTAGATGAAGGTGTTATTAACTCACCGGCCTCATTACATGAGAACATCCTGATAGGCCAGGACCCTGTAGCACTGTACCCTCAATCCTCACCGGAGGTGAATCTCAGGAGTCAAGAAGAGATTCATGCAAAAAGGGCTGCTGCTGCCCAAGGATCCCCACTGGATCTTGGTGTCAGCAGTAACATCAATAAGACCCAATTTGCGGCAATCTTCTCTGAATCAGCACCTAGAAGTCCTTTATTGGAACCGAGGGTTGCTGAAACAGATGAAGAGAATCCCAGGTGCCAAGAAGCCGTGGGTATCAATGCTGATCAATCTAGGATTGATAGTTTGGTTTTGTCCAAGGATGCTGGTAAAAGGCCAGTTGAGGACAGTTTTACACTACCCGAATTGACGAAAGTGTACCTTTCACTCCAAGCACAGGTTGATACTTTGAATGCAACTGTTGCTCATTTGGTGCAGGCTGATCCTATTCAAACTGAAGCAAGTCCTTCAAACCCTGTCAGAGAAGCTGATGAAGCTGTTATTGCTGATGAAGCTGATACTGTCAAATTGGGGGAGAAGATGCCCTCAAGGCCTGTTATTACAGAAATTGAAGAAGTTGAAAGGATACCGGCTGAAGTAAGAGCCACAGCCTGTGAAAGAATTGGTGTCAACCCCTTCTCTGTTGAAGAAAGTTGGGTGAACATGAAATGCAGTCAACTGATTGCTATTTCTCCTTTTGAGGACCCCAACCTCACCGAGCTTGTACAACCATCTATGCTGATTGCTGGTGCTCTCCCTGAGCACATCAACATGATCACGACACTCCTCAAAGATGTCATTTTTCCGGCTGAAAGAGCCAGTGATCAAGTGGTAGGAAATATTGCCTCCACCAGCAAGGCAACATTTGATGTTGAAGAAAGCACTGCAACTGTTGCAGTTGCTACTATGACTGAAGGGGGAGACGAAAACTTGATAGGTGAAGAAGAAGGCCCAGAGGTGCTGGAGATTGCTGGCAAAGAACCTGAAGTCACCCGACCTCCGGTGGTGACTGAAGGTCAAGTTCTTGTTCAAGCGGAAGTTCAACCGGAACTTCAACCGGAAGTTCAAGTGGTAGCTGAGCTGAGTGTTCAACCGGAAATTCAACCGGAAGAGCAAGGAAGTGAAGGAGCAGAGGATATAGCAGCAACTCTGATAGCTTTAAGGAGCACTGAGCCAATTCAAACTGAAGAACCTGTTCAAGCTGACATTGC
This sequence comes from Deinandra increscens subsp. villosa, assembly GCA_039602395.1. Taxonomy (NCBI): domain Eukaryota; kingdom Viridiplantae; phylum Streptophyta; class Magnoliopsida; order Asterales; family Asteraceae; genus Deinandra; species Deinandra increscens. The sequence continues at coordinate 15,474,321 of JBCNJP010000008.1, forward strand.
TAAAACTATTCAACAGGTGACTCAAACTCCTGAAGCTGAGGCTATAGTGAAGATGGTAGAAGATGCCAAAAGGGCAGCAGAGGATGAGAGGATTGCCAAAGAACTACAAGAGGAATATGATCTGTATCTGCAAAACAGTGTATTTGAAAACTTACTTGAAGAGGCAAAGACTAGGTCTTTCAACTGGAGATTAAAGGATTATGATCTGGATGCAGTGACTGAAACTGATAGGCAAAGGTTGATTTCGATTGCTTCTCAATTTCCTACCAGGTTGACAAAGAATGATGAGAATTACATCCTACTGAAAAAGATACAAAGGGCAATTGTGGTTAGAAATGTGAAGACAGAGGAAGAGGTAGCTCAGATGCAAGTTAGGGAACTTTGCAGCCTTATAGATTCAATCTTTTATGAGCTTAAAGGAGATATTGCTGCTGTCAATCCTAACTTTGTGATGCCTTCACCTTCAGAGCTTATCTCAGGTACAACAACTGTAAATGTTAAACCTGAATTTTCTGACATTGCAGATGTACAACCTCCACCTTCTTTCACTTATAACCCAAACCCAATGCCCGCAACAATTCCATCTATCTTACAGTCACTTGCCATCACACCCTACAAACCTCCCTCATTCTCCAAGAAAGTTGCCACCAAATTTGCCAATCCCAAGTACAGAACATATAATTTTACTCCCATTGTTCCCCTCAAGAAAAAGCCTCCACCTACCATGGATTTCTCTGATATCTTCCCACCTACTCCACCTTCAAGCCCTACACCAGAAGCTAATAGACCACCAACACAAACTTCCCTACCTCCACTCACCATCATTGAACCTTCTACCACCATCACCAAACCTACTGTAGCCCAAACTGGCCCTTCTTCATCTGACAGAGGCAAGAGACCTGTTGTGCCAGAATCTACAATTGATTCTGATGAAGAAAGGTTGGTAAGAAAAAGGAAACTAATGCATGCAAAGAACAAAAGAGATCAAAGGCAGAAGAGAAAAGCTCCACCCAGAAAGAGACAAATTGTGGGTTGGACAGTGGATGAAGCCACCTTTGATTTCACTTTCACAATGGCAAATGGCTCAACCCAAGTGGTAAACGTTCACAAGACCACTACATATCTTACTTTGCTGCAAATGACTGACATCATTCTGAAGCTTCGAGAAATTCTGAATCCCTCAAAAGCTGAGCACATGCTGAGGCTTGTCATCGAGCCAACTGTGCTGGAATGCGGAATGTTTTACAGAAGCAGCTTAGATGATGATTCAGCAGAAGAAGAAGATGAAGTGCCTGCAAGTGAAATAAAGTTTATCATCTGGGAAGAGGAGGAGAAGCTCTTTTATATTCACAGAGCTGATGACACCTTCACAATTCATGAGTCCATTTTCGTTCAAGAAGAATGGAGCGAAATGGACTGGGAATCGTTCAAACATGTGAAGGTGACCAAAACGAACTCAATAGAGCTGTCTCAGGACCTTGATGCCAACATCAGAACCACATACAAGTAGGTCAAGGAGAAGAAAATTTTTGGGTACAAGTCAATTTTTGAAGATAAACATTGGAATTTGACAGCATCAGCTTAGTGGAAATTGTAAAGAATATTGCGCTTGGAAGATATCCGGCTGAATGCCAATTTTGTATAGTTACGGTTGAAGTTGAAGTTGAAGCGGAATTCTCACTTCAAGCGGAACTGGCAGTTCAAGCGGAAAGAAGCAGTTTTGTCTTCTAGCGAATATTCCGGGTGAACTCAATTATCCACCAGATAATGAGTTCAACCGGACTTTTCCTGAGATGTCTTTTCAGCAAGTCCAATCCTGCAAAAGCTTCTCGTATGCTTCTATATCTGATTCAATCCGCTCTCCTAAAGTAGTATGTTGCTTCAAACACGCAAGATATTCCAATTGCCGATGTTTATTCTTTTGGTAGCTTGTATTTGACTTCCTAGTTTACGGTCTAGATTAGATCGCATGAGATCAATGGCTGTCATTGATCTCATCAGCACTATATATAGCATAGTTAGCTCTTAGTTTACACATCATCATCACGATTATCATTGTTGTTATCAGTTCTTGAACAACTTGTAATAGTGTAGCTTCGAGTTAATGCAAATAGTGCCGAGTATTTAATACTTTGTTGTTACTATATTTTTGCAAATCAAGCTTTTACATTATACACAAGAACTTAATATTGCTTGAGTAAAGTGAAATATAACTTTAATTCCGCAGGCTTATATTTGCAAGTAAAGCGCTTTCTTTAGTTTAACTCTAACTAATAACGATCCTACACCATCGCGCGATGCGGCGACAGTCAACCAACGACGTATTTGTTTTCAGTTACTTTATTAATCCCCGCCCCCTCCCCGTCCTAATAATGGCCCCAAGAATAAGTTTTCATGTGTATCACTTCAATATTTGTGAACAATTTGTATCATTAATATTTTTGTCTCATGCTATTATAAACTCTGCAATATGAATATTCATGTAAAACGAGAATTGTCAATAAAATTTACCGAAACGATGAAAGATTTAAAGCTTCTAATGATGAAAGGAAAAATAATATATATATATATATATATACACGCATAAAGAATAATCAAATATCTAAAATCCCATCGATGCCTTTTATATATCTAATGATGTTTAGGAGACTTATTTTTATGTGAAGTATAAAGGAGCTAATTAAAACACAAATACAAACATTAAAGTTGTTTACTTGCATAAGGAGCATATGTACATTCTACTAAAAGAAGTTTAAGTCCAGCTATGGTGAGTACCAATTTAATCGATGATACGAGCTCAATTAAACCCATCCATCAGCCCATGATGTCTCCACTTGAGGTTCTTGTGTGACTGTTGTCAAAGCTATTATCTCCACCTGTCCTAACTGCTCAAGATTATAAAAATGTTAATTACACAATTGACAATTCAAATACAAAATCTGCTGCTATTAATCACAGGTTGTCAAATATGATTTACATTCTATATAGTTATGAGAGGACGGAAAAGATCATTACCCCTCATGCTTTCAGGGATATGTTTGACAGCCTAAACTTTCATAATCAACAACAATTAAGCCTAATTTAATAGAAAATATATATATAATAACAAAAACTCCAGAAATCATGAAAGAAACTAACCTTTGGATGAACAAAGACATTAAAGGAGAACAAAATTCAAACCTAAAATTAAAGCGAAAAATGTAATGAGCCAGGGTGTTGCAACTGAGCAAAAAAGAAAAAAAAAACTCCTGAATAACAACAGACAACATAAAACATGAGATCAGAAACCAAAAAAGGCAGATTTATTAGAATAATGCAGAAATTAAAACGATTTGAAGCCAATTTATGCAAATTTATCTTGTAGCTAAGAACAATAACCCAAATCCAACACCATAGGAAAACAACCTAACACAAAATACAAATTGATCCCTATAATGATTTGGTGACAAATGAAATAACATAATCTGCTAAATCGAGGTAATTGTACAATTTTCTTAGCAATTAGAGACTTAAAAATCATACCTTTTGGTTAGCGAAAATTAAACCTTTTCTAGGGGGAATGGCAGACTTATTTATCGGTGACATTCTTGCCGAAGTTTAGATGGCAGAGCAATGGCGGACTGAGAATCACAGACTTTAGGAAAGGATGAAGTAGATTCTCGGTGAGGGAGCTTAGAAAGAAAATCGTATAACATAAATCGGGGTACACCTTCATATCAAAATCATATAACAACGAAATTTGGTGACTAAATTCAATACAGATTCATAGAAATCAGTTTGTAAAATGAAGAATCGATTACCTTAAACAACGCTCTGTTGATATAAGAGAAACCCTAGAATTGATAACCTGAAACAAATATGTGTTAATCTCAGAAAAACCATAGAATCGATGATGAAGAATAACAAAAATTCAGAAGAACAGGATGAAATTGGATCAAACCGTAGAATAGATTGTGTGCTCCATCATCGTAGAATGCCTTTTCTGCTCCGACAACGCGAAGGAAACTGTGCGGGAATTTCAAGGGCGTTTAAGTGGTTTTGAATTTCAAATTTGAAGAAGAAAAGCGTAGTCTCTGGTTATCAATCCTAGGGTTCTATGTGAAACATGGTCTAATTAAGAGTCTGTGTAAAAGAGATGGGAGAAAGGTCTCTAAAATCTTACCCGAGATGCCGTGGGGAGCAAATTCTAATTTAACCTACCCAAAACTCCTTTTCTAAGGGTTTGCGTGAATCAGAGAAGATGGAAAAGAAACCTGCAAACATACCTGAAATAAAGAAACTGAAATAGAGAAGGGAAGGGCATCAAATTTTATTGACAGTCCCCGCCCCCTCCCCGTCCTAATAATGGCCCCAAGAATAAGTTTTCATGTGTATCACTTCAACATTTTGAATCATTAATATTTTTGTCTCATGCTATTATAAACTTTGCAATATGAATATTCATGTAAAACGAGAATTGTCAATAAAATTTACCGAAACGATGAAAGATGTAAAGCTTCTAATGATGAAAGGAAAAATCAAATATATATATATATATATATATATATATATATATATATATATATATATATATATATACGCATAAAGAATAACCAAATATCTAAAATCCCATCGATGCCTTTTATATATCTAATGATAATTAGGAGACTTATTTTTATGTGAAGTATAAAGGAGCTAATTAAAACACAAAGACAAACATTAAAGTTGTTTACTTGCACAAGGAGCATATGCACATCCTGTTAAAAGAAGTTTAAGTCCAGCTATGGTGAGTACCAATTCAATCAATGATACGAGCTCAATTAAACACATCCATCAGCCCATGATGTCTCCACTTGAGGTTCTTGTGTGACTGTTGTCAAAGCTTTTATCTCCACCTGTCTTAACTGCTCAAGATTATAAAAATGTTAATTACACAATTAACAATTCAAATACAAAATCCGCTGCTATTAATCACAGGTTGTCAAATATGATTTACATTGTTATATAGTTATGAGAGGACGGAAAATATCATTACCCCTCATGCTTTCAGGGATATGTTTGACAGCCTAAACCTTCACAATCAACAAGAAGTAAGCCTAATTTAATAGAAAATATATATATAATAACAAAAACTCCATAAATCATGAAAGAAACTAACCTTTGGATGAACAAAGACATTAAAGGAGAACAAAATTCAAACCTAAAATTAAAGCGAAAAATGTAATGAGCCAGGGTGTTGCAACTGCACAAAAAACGAGAAAAAAAACTCCTGAATAACAACAGACAACATAAAACATGAGATCACAAACCCAAAAAGGCAGATTTATCAGAATAATGTAGAAATTAAAAAGATTTGAAGCCAATTTTTGCAAATTTATCTTGTAGCTAAGAACAATAACCTAAATCCAACACCATAGGAAAACAACCTAACACAAAATACAAATTAATCCCCTTAATGATTTGGTGACAAATGAAATAACATAATCTGCTAAATCGGGGTAATTGTGCCATTTGCTTAGCAATTAGAGACTTAAAAATCATACCTTTTGGTTAGCGAAAATCAAACCTTTTCTAAGGGGAATGGCGAACTTATTTATCGGTGACATTCTTGCCAAAGTTTAGATTGCGGAGCAATGGCGGACTGAGAATCACAGACTTTAGGAAAGGATGAAGTAGATTCTCGGTGAGGGAGGTTAGAAACAAAATCGTATAACATAAATCAGGGTACACCTTCATATCACAATCATATAACAACGAAATTTGGTGACTAAATTCAATACAGATTCATCGAAATCAGGTTGTAAGATGAAGAATCGATTACCTCAAACAACGCTCTGTTGATATAAGAGAAACCCTAGAATTGATAACATGAAACAAATATGTGTTAATCTCAGAAAAACAATAGAATCGATGATGAAGAATAACAAAAATTAAGGAGAAATTGATGAAATTGGATCAAACCGTAGAATCGATTGTGTGCTCCATCGTTGTAGAATGCCTTTTCTGCTCCGGCAACGCGAAGGAAACTGTGCAGGAATTTCAAGGGCGTTTAAGTGGTTTTGAATTTCAAATTTGAAGAAGAAAAGCGTAGTCTCTGGTTATCAATCCTAGGGTTCTATGTGAAAGATGGTCTAATTAAGAGTATGTGTAAAAGAGATGGGAGAAAGGTCTCTGAAATCTTACCCGAGATGCCGTGGGGAGCAAATTCGAATTTAACCTACCCAAAACTCCTTTTCTAAGGGTTTGCGTGAATCAGAGAAGATGGAAAAGAAACCTACAACCATACCTGAAATAAAGAAACTGAAATAGAGAAGGGAAGGGCATCAAGTTTTTTAGGCGGTGAGATCGGTTTGGGCGGGCACGCACCGAGTTTTTTAGGGGTGAGATTGATTGGTTTGTACATTATGCATAAAGACTTGTATATTTCTTAATTTTTAAACTTTCAACACTCTCTCTCTAATATACATATTAAAATATTATATATATATTAACTTGTTTATTATTTAATTTTATTTTTTATTTTCGGTTATTATAGTAAGGATCCTGTGAAAACTCATCTTATTGTGAAAACCTAAAAACTAACACTAAAACCTTTATAACTTCTTCATATGCTTAATATATTTTTTAAAAAAAATTCACACAAAAATATTAGAATTCTTTTTTCTTTAATTCTGGAAAAAAAATTAAACAACTGACATTTCGTGATTTTTTTAATAGTGCACATGTGCATTATAAGTATTAGTTATGTTAGGACCTGATTTGAGCACAATGTTCTCATTCGATTCATCACACAGGTGCGGAAAACAAGTGTGATGATCAATCTTGGTTGATTTCACCCCATAGATCTCTGAAACTCAAGAACACACACTAAATACACCAAGAACACACACACAAAGGCTCTTTTATAGAAATAACCTGGAGGAACACGTATTAGGGTTTTCACTTTAGTATTTATACTACAAGAGAGCCTGGGACAAATAGAATGTTTGACACAAACCAATCATTGCCTAGAATTCAGCAAAATATTCTAACAGAATATGAAGTACGCTAAGACTATAAAGAAGTACGCTAAGCATTAACATGTTCGCTAACAAGTTCGCTAGGCACAAACAAGTCCGCTAACAAGTACGCTAGGCACAGATTAAGTACGCTAGGATCAAGTCAAGTTCGCTAGGAACAAATCAAGTTCGCTAGTAGCAAAACAAGTTCGCTAGGACTTATATCAGGCAAGTTCGCTAAGTATAACAAGTACGCTAAGAGATAAATGACAAGTCCGCTAAGAGTTAATCAAGTCCGCTAAGTTCAATATACAAGAAGTTCGCTAAGGAGAAACACAAGTACGCTAACACTTGGATAAATAAGATCACATATAACATAATCAAAGATAATATTACAGATAAATACCAAAAAGGTAAACAGTTTGTGTTGCCAACATAATAAGTTCTAACAATTTCCACCCATGTTGGCAATGCAAAACTCTCGAGCTTCAACCATCTTGACCGACTAACTTGAGCAGGAACCTCCAGTTTTCTCTAGCAGCTTCTCTGTGTCTGTCTGAATGGACATGAATTCCCAGATCATACAGCCTCCAGAGGTCTTGCCATACCAGTTTCTTCAGATCATTATAGTTGTTTAGCTCGACTAACCTTTTTGCCTTGTCAAGAACCACACTCGAACCATTTTCTTCCATCAACCAGCAGTTTGCATACCTCAACATCTCTTCGTCAAGCTTGAACCTACCAATACCAGCAAGCTGATTGCACCACCAGTTCAGAAACATCAAGAAGTAGTTGGCATCGTAGCACTCGTATGGTCTTAGCTGAGTAGGGATGGTCCGCATCTTCTGGTAATAGATGAGCTTGATGTATGATCTTGACAGCATTCTTAACTCAATAGCAGCAAATAATCTGATAGACTCAGCACCTTCCCTTTCGATTACCAATTCATGTGTCATCCCGTTGTAATACCAGCTGATTATTGGGAATTTCTTCTGATTCCCTGGGATCCATTTGACATTGACTTTATCACCGATGTTCTTGAAGATTCCTTTATGTGGTGCACGGAGTCGCTTCTTTTCTTCGGCTATCAGAGCTCTTGTTTCTTCTTCAGGATTCAGATTGAACCTTTTGTCATCATAGGCTGATTTGATCAGATGTTCAGCTCTAATACCTTTACTGTGTTTTGTATGATTCACCAAGTCCAAGTATTTGAGCTGCTTCAATTCCCATGAGAAGAGGCTTGTAAGAGCTTTGAAGTCAGCAAAGAATTGAACGTATCCATTCCGTCTCTTCACAATAAAAGCATCGAAGGCTTCATCATATTTCCAACCCAGAATCTTCATTCCATGATTAACATTGGGGTTGGCTGGCATCTTTCTCAAATTTTTGGCAGTGAATCTCAGCATTGCCTTAGAATTCGGAGCCATTCTCACCCAGTCATCATAAATGGGTGGATTTTTATTCCTGTTTATCGCTTCAGCTCTCTCCTGTTCCTTTAATCTGATCTGCTCCAACTTGGCGAGCCTCTCAGTCTTCCTATACTCAATAACAAATTTGCGAAGGCTAGTCATCTTCTTACGAATCCAAGACTTTCTCTCCACATTTTTGAATTTGAGATAATTATGGAGCTCTTCGAAGGTCATCCGGTTGGTGGTAGCAATGATGTACTCAACAGAGTCTGGATCAGGTAGATCATCAGCAGGATCTTCAGGAATGAAGGATTTACCCATGTCAAGAACAAGATCAGAAAGACGATCTCGGATCGGTGCAAAGTCAAATGTTTTGTCAGTATCAGCAAATGGATCTGACAGAGGATCAACCAGTGATTCAGGAATCTTCTCAGCTTCATCAGCACGAGGGAGATTAGAATTCAATCTCTCCTCGTCAGTATACAACTTAGTCAGCTCAAGATCGGTAAGTCTAAGAAGATATTCCAGAGGAATTCTGTCTTTCATAAGAGACCTCACCATCTGAGCAGTTTCTGACACATCATCCACATCAACGTCTGTTCCTTCAAGATTAGTGACGATGCGGATGGTTGGCTCATCGTCCTTGGATGGTGCAGATTTTTCAGGTAACGAACTTGAACCCTTTCCAAAAACAACAGCTGGAGGATGATCTGATTCATACCTCTTCAAAGCTTGCTCTCTTTCTCTGACCAATCTATTTTCCTCAGCAAGTGTTTCTGCAATGAGAGCTCTACGTGATCGGTCTCTTTCAGCTTCTCTTTTTAGCTCTTCAGCTTCAACTTCTTCTTGAGTAAGAATTCTTTTTCCTTTGTCTGTGGTTGAGGGACCAGGTTGTTCAGAAACAGCAGGTTCCTGAGTAATTGTAACCTCAGCATCACCAGTCACATTTTCATCAGGAAAAATAGGAAGGAAGGAAGGATGGAAAGGAGCTAAGTGGATCAGAACTCTCGGAGCTTGATTTGTAGAAACATCAGGATTAGCTTGAGAAATGGTTGGAGTAGCAGCTTCTTCAAGATTGATAATTTCAGCATCTTCAGGAATAGAACCGGTAACATGTGGAGAAGAATCAAGAGCAGGAGTTTCATCAGTTGGCACACCAGTTGGCAGAGAGACATTCACAAACACTCCATCATCTACCTCCATTTTGACTTGAATTGGAGTAGGAATAGGAAGTTCTTCTTCTTCATCTTCACTTTCAATCAAATCCAAATCAATGTAGTTCAGTGGGTTAGCTTGATTAACTAGAACATTTAGTCTTTGTTCCAGCTCATTCATATCTTCCTCATCACTGAAATCTACCGTGTAAGGATGCTCTTCATAGGTTGCTTCACTATCATCTTCAACGGTTTCAATGAGTATCCCACATGAATTTCTTCTTGTGTATATCTTTTCAGCATAATACTCCCGAAAGTCTGCCATGGAGAAGTCCAAGAAGGTCGAGTCGACGTAAAATCTACGGACACCTTCATTTGCAGGAACAATAGCAGATGATGGAAGAGTGGTAGCTTGACCAGAAGGGACGATTGCAAGTTGAAGAGAGTCATCTATCTCTGATTCTACTGGTTCCAAACTAGATGATTCTTCAATGGCCTTGAGTGCCGGTGCAAACCTTGGCAGCTTCAAGTTCTCTGGCAAAGGAGCCAGCTTTTTGAGTGAGTCCAGGATTTCATCAACTGGCTCATCATGAAGTAGACTATTCACAAATGATTCTTCATCATCAGTCATGCTAGGCTCATCTCCTTCAATTACTGTATCAGCATCAACATCAAAGTCACCGTCGTTTAAGGAGCTTGAGGAGTCAAGATCTCCTTTAGATTCTTTACCAGATGGAAAATTAGCACTTTCTTTTCCTTGATGAGTTGACGGTTGTTCTTCTGGGAGCTCAAAATCTTTATCACCTGCATCACCACTGACTGGTTTGTCACCGAGCTGGGTTTCTTCATTTGATTTGGCCAGCAGCTCCTTAAGCCTTTGGATCTCAGCAGCCTGTTCAGCAATTACATGTGACTGCTCAGAGATTTTCTGGTTGGCCACTTGTAGAGAACAATTAAGATGGTCATTCTGACTCTGCAGATTTGACACTTCTGCTTGGAGTTCCAACACTCTTTCAGATTCGGAAGTTGTCGGGCTTGAAGAGACAGCACCAGTGGCTTCAAAGGTGGCAACAGCAGCTTCTGCAATAACTTCTAGAGGTCTCAGATCCAAATCAATCCTTTCAGTTTGAACCATAGGAGATGGAGAGACAGAAGTAGTTGCTAAGGTTGTTTCAGGTTGAGCTCCAGATGAACCAACAATTTCATACTCATTGGAGGAGCCTGGCTTTCTTCTAACTTGAAGTTTTTCAGTGCAGGACTTGCTTCTCTTAGCTCTAATAGTAATAAATTCAGAGGATTGATTGCCTTCATCAGCTGTCCTTGTCATCTTATGAGATAAAAAGGTAGGAGGAGACTTTGGTGGGCTTTCAGGTTCATCTTGTAGATCATATGAGAGATCTGCTTGATCAAGAGACACTGAAGTCTCATCTTCATCAATATCATCCCCTGAAGGTTTGTAGCTGTCATCCGACGATGATGGTTGTGTCATAGAGGCCCTGGAAGATTCTCAAGTCCTCTGTATTTTCCTTGGATGCATCAGTTTAGATGGTGATGGACTGTCATCAGAGCATGAAGAGTCTGACTCTTCATCATCTTTGGCAGATTCAGATGATATCACATTCACCGGACTCACAACTGGTTCAATGTGCTCTTCTGCTTCAACATTTTCACCCTGGAGATTCCCAAGGTCTTCTTCTTCAGCAGCAGGTTCTGGATTGACTGGGGCATTCAAGTCCAATTCATGATGTACTTGAGCTGCTTCAGTAGGATCAACCTCAGTTTCAACCGCGGCTTCACCCATTGGGATATCTCCTCCAGCATGAACAGGAGCAAGACGAGCTAGCATCGCCGGAAAGAATGGTACAGGAGCACCTTGGTACTTACCTTGCTGAAATTTGCTGTATGAACCGGAGTTCATTGAGCTAGTTTTGATCTTTTCACCTTGCTTAGGCAAATCTGGATAAAATCTATTTAGAATAGTCTGAATAAACCTCAGGTACAAATAAACTTGACTGCCCTTCCAGTTGGGTGTAGGTTAGCAATCATCCATCTCAGGAGTTGATGAGAGAGATTGAAACCCTCTCCTGAGATAAACCCGTGCAGAGCACATGCAGTTTCTTCAACGAAATCATCAGGAGCTGCCTTTCTGTGAGAGAATGCAGCAGTAAAGAAATTGATAAAAAACCTCCAGTTTGCCGGAAACAGAGTCTTCTTGATTTTGTTGCTGACATTAGGGAGTAAGACGCCAGAATAACCCATGTTGGTAATGGTTGTTTGCCATTCATTCCTGGGAAAGGATTTAGGCATATCAGCATCCTGCAAAACCAGAGCTGTTCTGATTTTGTCTTCTGTTATCTCCACATCAGTATTCAAAATCCGGGCCCTGATCACACTGGATCCATCAGCAAGATCAACAGACTGAGCAGTATGCCAGAATGCTTCAATGTGGCTCTTGTAGATGGTAGGGTTGATCATCATTGCTGTAGCCCAGGTTGATTGCAAAATGAGATCAATAGCTTGCTCATCAGCATCTTCCCAGAATTTGTTGAAAACACATATTCCGTTGGGTAATCTACCATATGTTAACTCTTGTCTGGGAGGCATCTGCACATATAGATCAACAGGATTATATCAATTTGACACTTAATGAATGTCATACTAGACTCGTGATAGTGACTGAGCTTTTCATTTGAATATCAAAGTTACAAAGATGAATCACACAGTGCATTTGCCTCATAATGGATAGATACAACATGAATTTATGTTAACAATGATAAACACCAGGGGACCTTGAATATTAACAAGTGTGTGTAATGAAAATCTGGAAAACAAGGAGCCAGATCTAAATCTCCATTATAATATAAAAGAATAGCATGTTAATTGAAAAGTGACCCAGAGTTTTAGTCTAAGTTAATTAAAGTCTAGGATGTTGAAGAAACAAGGAGAAATTCTTTTAGAATTCTTCAACTTGGTCTCAATAACAGTCAAAGATATCAAGGAAGGTTTTGGCAATCTGGGATCAACAACCAATGATTTTAAGTAAAATATGTGGTTTTGTGATCCCAGTTTGTCAAGACAGTTCAGGGAATGTCACATTGGACATGATTCCACCCGAGCTTGTGAGCTCCTTGAAATGATGCACAAAGACAAGAGACAACTCAGTTTAAAACAATACATGCAAATAAGTGTATCTTAGTCATGTCAAGCAAAGAGAACAATCCAAGTATGATGAAATCAAATTTACTGATCTATAGATGTTATGTATTAACTCAAAATCTTCTAAGTACAACAACAAGTCCGCTAAAGCTCATCAAGTTCGCTAAGGTTAGAACAAGTGCGCTAGGAACAACAAGTTCGCTAAATAATGGCACAAGTTCGCTAAGCACAAATGAAGTTCGCTAAGCAGACAAAGAAGTTCGCTAAGGACTGAAACAAGTCCGCTAAGACCAGTTTGATCTAAAATGCAGACTTACATCACTTAGAGTTGAACACAAGGTGTATAGATCATATATCAACATCAACAAGGTTTGTTTGGATGCAACAAGATTAAATTTACACTCATAAGCAAGTAGGATGTCCTAATGGGTCAAAAGATCAAGTTTGACTAATTAAAGGACAACATGTGATCACTTAAGCTTAACAGATTAGTTGGAAATATTACATGTCAAATTCAATCCTATCATGCAACTATAAGCATATAAGAATCAAACAACACATACTCAAATCACCAAATTCATGTCTAAGCAAGGATAGTCGCATTTGTCACAAAAGAACAAGTTTAAGTATAATTTCAACAATTTAAAGTCAAAATGACCAAATGAGTGTTTATCCAGAGCATAAATTCCTAAGACAGTTCATAAGAACCTTAGAGGTGTCCTAGATCACATCCTATGTATTCATGCTCTCAATTAGTCACAAAGAAGGTCAAATTAACTTAGATATGTCAAAGTATGCAAGTATATCTATTTTAGAGTTAATAAAGTCCAAGATCCTTTTACCTGAGTTATTGACAACTTACAGACCCATGTGGATCATAACCAGTCTAAACCACCAGTATTAAGCTCAATTGGAAGTTAATTTACTCAAGGTAAGACATATAAGCACATTGAAATAAAACAAGATGAAGCACTACCTGATTAAATAACATAAATGCTTATATTGAGAAACACATACCTTTCTGAAGATCTAAGGTTGACTAAGATCTAATATAAGATGTAGTAAAATCTCAATTCACTCAGTGAATTATCTAGTGGGATCAAGCAACTTATATTAGGAATCAAGTGAGCTTCATTTAAACAGAATAAAGTAAAGAATTTGCCCCTGAGTAGCCAAGTTTGAGTTTTGACTCAAAATGCTAAAGTTTAGAACAACATACCTCTTAAGGATCTAATTTGAGCTAAGATCACAAAGAAGAGATGAAATGATCTTGATCAAAATCACAACAGTAACAGTTTCTGTTTATGAGATCAGACAAGATAAGTTAAACTCAAGGTATGATTAAACCCAGAAAATATAGGCAAATTGAATTTTAGAGACACAAATGAGAAACTTTAAACTTAATCTAAGTCTCATCAATTTTGTCTCAAACAATAAAGATCAACATTTTCTGATTGGAGACTATATAGTTTCAACCCATATGTGGAATTCACCAAGTCAATCCAATCATTAAGATGAAACAAATTGAAACTTCAAAGTTGACAAATAGAAACTCATAGGCATATTTTCACCATCTAATATAAGATAGCAGTAGTCACAGTGAGTTTCAAATGAGTAACCAAAGTTCCAAAAAGTTAATAATTCAAGTAAAAACTCCTAAGTGTTCAAATAACAGAGATCACAAATTTTAGGTTCATAGATTATCAATTCAAACAAATTTCATGGTTCAAACTAATCATCTCGAACAAAAACACCCATCTGTTATAGAATACACAAAGAATTTTTTATCTTCAAATACTTCACCCGAGCCCCCTGTACCAAACTTCTCGGATTCACAATGAAAATTTGAGAGATTTAAGTCACATACCTTTAACTCGATCACAAGTGAATTAGAATCAAGTAAGATGATAACAAATCTGAGATAACATCAATAAAAATCATTGAAACCCTAGAAATTCTACAACTCACACCTACGGCTCAAGATTATCACCGAAACCAAAAATCGACCCAATAAAAGCATAAATCAAACATGTGAATGCAACGAGAGTGAGCAAATCAACCCTAATCGCAAGATAGATCACAGATTCAAGAGAGAGAGGGGTGATTTTCGATCAAACAGTGGGAGAGAGCAATCGTCGGTTCGTGAATTTGAGAGCGGGTGAGGGATTTTGAAAGCGTGAACATAAACATGACCGAGTCCCCCTTTTATAGTGTAGGGGTTAGCGCACTTGAGAAATATCTAAAATTAAACAAGTTCGCTAAGAGATTTCTCTAAGTCCGCTAAGTATAAGCAGACTTAAACAAGTACGCTAAAGGGAGTATAGTTAAAACAAGTTCGCTAAGGCCAAAGACAAGTACGCTAAGCCTAAAGAAGTTCGCTAAGCTAGGAAGTTCGCTAAGGCTAAATTAAGTACGCTAAGGCCAAAAATGAACTTGTAACATGGAAATTTTCTAAGTAATACAAGAAGTCCGCTAAGGCTTAAACAAGTTCGCTAAGAACAGTTTAGCCTCATAAGACTTTAAATGAAAGTGGAGAAGTTCGCTAAGGCAAAAACCCTTCTTAGCGTACTTCATCAACACTTAACCAAGAATTAAGAAAAAATTCAGGAGAAGTTCGCTAAGGATAAGTTCAACTTAGCGGACTTCTCACCCAAAGGAGAATACCTTAACAAAAACAAGTTCGCTAAGAATATCTTGTTCTTAGCGGACTTCAAGAAAAACTTAAAGAAAAATTACAAGATTTCCAAACAAGTTCGCTAAGAGCAAACCTGTTATCAACCTTGTGGATTGATCTTAGCGGACTTGCCTTAGGATTAAGTTCGCTTAGGCAAAAAAAACAAGTTCGCTAAGACCAGAACCATGTAAAAACACAAGAAAAAATTCTAAGTCTTAAGTGTTTATCAAAAATTTAGAACTTGAAAGTTTGCAACAAAACAAAATACATAAATGCATGCCTGCCACCAGTAACCTACCAGGAAGATAAATTTTGAACTTATAAGACAAGTACTTGTTAATTTCAACAAATTTGATAATGACACTCATAGTACCTAAATTTGACTTTTATTGGTTCAAAACTCATCCAAACTCAAAAAAATTTCATTTTCAACCGAGTTGGGTCAATTTTCCACCCGAACTCAAGATTTCCAATTTTAACCGAATTGGGTCAATTTTCCACCCAAACTCAGAAATTCACTTTCTTTCAAGTTGGTTTATTTCAAACCAAATCCAAGATTCATTCTAGCACAAGTTGGTCAATTTTTCACCAAACTTGGAAATTTTAAGCACATTGGCTTTTGAATATTCACATATTTTTGAATGGTCGAGGTCAGAAATGTTTAGAATCAAACCGATCATTTACGTGATCAATAACACTTATAATTCAAATCACCTTTCCTATCAGGTAACCTAAGTCAGATTGTCGGTATTGTTATCCACTTAAGCTCAAACATGGTAATTTTCAACTTTTCTCATGTGATGTGATTTTATCATGTTTTGGTCTGATTCAGAGAAATATTTTGTGGGGTCCTTATTTGGTTGGAAGTTAACAGTATTCTACCTATCGTCAAGTAGCTTTTCAGATTCAATCACACATTTAAAAGTAATCTTTCCCCCTTTTCTTTAGTGTTAAGTGACTCATTTCATGGATATAGTCATGAAATCATGTTAACCCTTCTTTCATGACTATAAAAAGTGATGTTTTGCGGAGTGAGAGCGTCAAGGTCAGAGTTTCCTCAGCAGATGACCTCTCACTTTATTTGATGGAATGAATGCGTAAGAACACAAGGTCAGAGTTTCCTCAGCAGATGTGTCTTAGCATTTATTATTTGGCGGATGAGAACTCAAGGTCAGAGTTTCCTCAGCAGATGAGTCTCATTGAGCGCCATCAAATGTCCTTGGTATTTATAATACATTTAGGAATTTGGACAGATGATGTGCTCGGTTTTGAAATAAGTCAACTTAAATACTGAAGAAACAAAGGATGTGTGATTAGAGTTTTCTTACTAAGACTACTGAGTCGGGCTAATTTAAAGAATATGCGACTGTTTAAACTTCCGTGGTCCACATTTCTCAGTGAAATTAGTGTGTAATCACAGAGAGCTATTTACTTCTCAGTATGTTGAGCCTACCGACACATCAAATTATAGAATTACCGATCGATTGGATCATATCTTATGGTTAGATCGACAAGACCAGAATTATATCATGTTCATAACATATTGTCCGACCACAGACCAAAAATTTTGATTTTTCATTGTTTTTGCCAATCCTCAAAAGTCTTGTTGACTTGAGTTCAAAAACACTTATTTGAAGACAGAAATAACACTATTTTTAATTTTTGATAATTTTTTTTTCAATGTTTTTGGTTTATCTTCCACAATGCAGGAACGACAGACAGTCACAAAACATAAGTAAACAAGAAAAATCTTTTTGATCTTTTAAGACAGACAAAATTGACACTTGACAACCACAAACAAAAAGTTTAGGTCAAATCAGGGTCAAATGATAATATAAGTAAAAAAAAAAGCAGATAAATGTAAAATTTGTAACTAAAGAAATCAGAGATAACACTTCTAAGCAGCTAAACCTATAAAGTTAAGATACTAACATACTAGAGAATGGAGAAAGCTTATTCATAGTTTATCATGCCTACTGCACTAACCAGAAAGTTAAACCTAGACATATCAAAGGGTTTTGTGAATAGATCTGCTAACTGGTCCTCGGAGCTAACATGGACTAAAGTGACTAGCTTCTTCTCGGCACAATCCCTAATGAAATGGTATCTAATCTCTATGTGCTTAGTTTTAGAATGCTGAATAGGATTTTTAACAATAGAAACATCAGCAGTATTATCTATATGAATAGGGGTACCCATGAAGTTCAAACCGTAATCCAGAAGCTGATTCTGAATCCATAGCACTTGAGAGCAGCACGATGCTGCAGCAATGTATTCCGCTTCAGCCGTTGAGACTGACACTGTTGTCTGCTTCTTGCATTGCCATGAAACTAACCGGTTACCCAAGAACTGAGCTCCTCCCGTTGTAGACTTACGATTGAGTTCACAACCAGCATAGTCACTATCTGAGAAGGCTCGAAGATCAAAGGATGGGTCTTTAGGATACCAGAGTCCTCTGTTTGAATTGGACCTCAAGTATCGAAAAATCCTTTTCACAGCTAGTAAGTGCGATTCTTTCGGCTTGCTTTGGAATCGGGAACATAGACAGACTCCAAACATGATGTCGGGACGGCTGGCTGTCAGATACATGAGAGAACCAATCATTGACCTGTAGAGATACTCATCCACACAAATACCTTCCGGATCCTGATTGAGTCTATGACGCGTAACGACGGGTGTAGAAAAGCCCTTAGAATCATTGAAACCAAATTTCTTCAGGATTTCTTTAACATACTTCCCTTGGCTGATTAAGATACCATCTGGTGTCTGTTTCACTTGAATTCACAGAAAGAATGTTAGTTCACCCATAGCACTCATCTCAAACAACTTTTTCATCAGTTCCTCAAATTCGTGACAGAGAGCAACATCTGTTGAGGCAAAAATGATGTCGTCAACGTACACTTGTACTAATAGCTTGTCTTCACCAACATGACGAATGAAAAGAGTCTGATCAATGACACCCCTCTTGTAACCATTTGACAGCAGATATGTTGATAATGTCTCGTACCATTTTCTCGGGGCTTGGTGTAGACCATAAAGAGCCTTATCCAGCTTGAACATTTCTTGGGAAAAGATTTGTTCACAAACCCCGGAGGTTGGTCTACGTACACGTCTTCGTCAAGCTCACCATAGAGAAAGGCGGTTTTCACGTCCAACTGATAGACGGTGATGTTCATTGACGCAGCATACACCAAGAAAATCCGAATTGCCTCTAGACGAGCGACAGGAGCATAGACATCGTCATAATCAATGCCATCAATTTGCTTATACCCTTTTATAACTAATCGGGCTTTATTCCTTATAATGATTCCACGATCATCTCTTTTGTTCTTGAAAATCCATTTGACAGGAATGGGTTCTAAACCTTCTGGCGGGTCCACCAAGTGCCAGACATTGAGCAGTTTGAACTGAAGAAGCTCTGTTTGCATAGCATCAATCCAATTTTCATCCAGAAGGGCAGCAGCAACAGTAGTAGGCTCTTCTTGTGATATGAAACACGAAAACAGACAAGTATGCAGATCCTTTGTTTTACTCCTAGTGAGACGCACATCAACAGGACCGATGATCTGACTAGTGGGATGATTCTTATGAATTCGAGTCTCTTCAACAGCAGGTGCTGGAATAGACGAGTCAAGATTCCCAATTTGAAGATCGTCGCCTGGGGTCTCTCCAGTTTCAATTTCAGATATGTCATCTGAATCTGACTCATGAGCTTCAGCTTCATTTCCAACTAAGTTTTCTGCCTCAGTTGTTGCTTGTGCTGGTTCTATCTCCACAATTACAGGCTCGAAAATCTGAACTGAAGGCTGATCAGGTAAAGAAGTTGTTGTTGTCGCTTCAGTGACATCAGTTGATGGTTTTAACTGTTCTCCCCTTGATATCGTCGAAGTATCAACCGAATAGATGGAATCTAGGATAGACGAAGTAATTGGAGCAAACATATCAATAGAAGGAAGAACTTCTTCATTTACTTGTTCAGCTTGATTTAACAAATTACCTGCAACATCAGACTCAAGCATGTTAAAAGTAGAAGAAAAAGTCTCAAGGTCATACATGCTATCAGGAGCAGGATCTCTAGTATTCTGAGCATGCTCGTTAAAAGTAATGTTGCACGATTCAAGAATAACTTGAGTTCTTCTGTTAAACACTCGAAATGCTGGAGAGCTCATCGAGTATCCAACAAAATAGCCTTCATCCGCCCGAGGGGCAAATTTAGCTAACTGTTCCGACTGGATTAAAACAGTACAAGCGCATCCAAACGGTTTTAATCGTTTTAAGTTTGGTTTTTCTTTTGAAAACAGCTCGAAAGGCGTCTTGTTAGCATGTTTAACCAAGAGAGTTCTATTTAGAACATAGCAGGCTGTATTCACAGCTTCTGCCCAAAAAGACAATTTAAGGTTGGAATCAGCAAGTAGAGTTCTGGCACACTCAATGATTGTTCTATTCTTCCATTCTGCAACGCCATTTTGTTGAGGCGTGTACGGTGAACTGAACTGTCGAAATATGCCCTTTTCATTGCAGAAAGCTTCAAATGTCTGATTCTTGAACTCTGACCCATTGTCTGATCTGATGACTTTAACTCGCTCTTTGCACCGATTCTCAATCCGCGTTACAAAATCCTTCAGGATTTCAGCTGTCTCAGACTTCTCTCTCAGGAAGAACACCCACGAGTATCTGGAGTAATCGTCGGTAATAACCAAGCAGTACGACTTTCCCCCTAAACTGTAGACGTTCACTGGCCCGAAAAGGCCGAGATGGAGTTGTTAAAGAATTGCCGTCGTTCTTCCAGGTGGCTTTGGCTTGTGAGATGTCTTGCGCTGCTTTCCTTTCAAACACGCCACACAGTTATCGGTATGGATGAATTCCTTCTCCGGCACACCGACCACGTGTTTTCCTCTTACAAGGCGGTTCATGTTTCGAAAGTTCACATGTCCCATTCGCCTATGCCATAAAGTTGAGTCATCTTCCGAAGCCTTCGCCAAGAAACACGCCACTGAACCAGTCGGCCTTGCAGCAGACATATCTAAGGCGTACATATTCCCGTTTCGTTTTGCACGAAATAGAATTTGATCTTCGGGAACCTTGAATCCCGGCTTCAGGATATAACACTCCTTATCATCGAATAACATCGGCATTTTGTTGTCGCAAACCTGCGATACACTGAGCAAGTTGAACTTCAGATTAGAGACCATATTCACTTTATCAAACGAAATTTCTCCATTAGATAAAAGACCGTTTCCAATTATTCTACCACCACGAACTTCACTCCCAAAGGCAACAGAACCGCCATGAGTTATCGATTTGACATCAGATAGCAGGTCCTTGTTCCCTGTCATGTGCCTAGAGCAGCTGCTGTCCAAGTACCATGTGTTCATAGCACTCCGGGTCGTTCCCTGCACATGAAAAAGAAAGTGATTAGTTCAAGGATGGACCCTGGCCAAATTGACCAGGAGCCCTCTTCTTAGGTGCTTTTTGTGACACCCGTCACTTTAATTTTAGATTAGAAATGATAATTTAGGATTTATTTGGATTTATTTAGAATTAATTTTGATTATGTGAATTATTTGAGTAATATAATATTCGATAAAGTCTCGTAAATATGAACCGATCGACGAAACGAATAAAATAATTCGTTTGGTTTTAAAGTATGATTATATTTGAGTTAGAGCCTTTAGAAAAGGTTATACGTTCGATTGGTGATAAATTAGAGAAAATTACGCAATAATGAATTCGAATCGTATAAGAACGTCACTACTTTTGGTCTCCGACCAAGTACGACGAAACTGAAAAATAATTATACGGTTCTGAGCGTAATTTAAAATCATGAATTTTGGTATAAATATTGGAATTTATTGGATTCGGAAAAATACCCGTAAACCACGACATACACTATGTGTAGCTAGAAAGTTTATAAAAATTAAAAGAGAAGTATGTGTGTGCATATGTGTGTCGTAAAATATATATATATATAAGGAGATGGAGTGTAAAAATAAATCACATTTATGTGATGTGTTGTGCATGTAATGATAAATAGATAAGCTATCATTACTAGATTTTTTATAAAATCTTTACACACACATACACTTAAACAATTTATAAATTTTTTTTTCACTCTTCCCCCTCTCCCTCCTATTTACGGCCGAACCCACACACCCCCCTCTCACTCACTTCTCATTTCTACTCTTTCTCTAAAACACACACATACACTCCTTTGAATCTTCAAACATTCATCCAACCTCAAGAACATTCAAGAACATCTTCAAATCTTCATCCTTCAAAATCAAGAACACTTACTCTTTCTCTAGCTTCAAAGTAAGCAAACATCATCTCATCTTCTTCTACATCTCAAAACCCACTTCCAAATCCAAGAACCAACATCAAATCTTGATAAGTTATGGTGGATTTGAAAGGATTAAGCTTCAAAACACCAAGATTATGTGAAAAGCTCCACTCACACACACAAAATCGTGGTGTGTGTGTGTTAGTGTGTGTTTTTGTGTGTTAAGCTTAATACTTGGATTTGATCATCTTAAAGCTCACATGCATGTTGAATCTAGATCACAAACTTGAAGTTTTATGAAAGATTTCATGAATACTTAAGATGAAACATAAAGTTTTTGAAGGAAATCACCAATTAAAGAGTTAGATGATACATGCATGAAGAAAAATCTATGATTTTATGCATTTTTATGTGATTTGATGAGATTTCATGAATATATGATTATGTGATGTTATGCATTAATCTTGGAATATTAATAAAGATATAGAATACATGAAATAAGGGTATGAAACCCTTGGATTTTTAAATAAAAATCCGAATATATATATATATATATATGTATACTTGAAGATTGTAACAAAAAGGTTAAATAAAAACAAAATCTAGTGTCACAATTGTAGTAAATCCGCCTCATGGCCGTCAATGACGCCTACACGGTCGGTAACGATTGTCACTAAGATAAACTCCGTGACTATTTCTCATGGTAATCCCGCCTATAATGGTCGGTTATGAGGAAACACGAGTGGTACACTAAAAATATGTAATATTTGGAAAATATAAGAATAAATAATAAATATAAAAATTAAAATGTGGTCAGAATATTTATGTTGAAAAGAGACCAAATCTAAGTAATAAAAACATGGAGTGAAGGAATGAGAATAAAGTAATGATTAGGAGAAGACTTTTTAAAGCTTTAAATGCATTAAATGGGTGGAAAATGTAAAAATAGGCCAAAAATCCGAAAATTCTAGTTGGGTCAGTAGAAGAACATTATTTATCAGTAGATATGAGCTATAAAAGTTTTCTAGAATTTTTGGAATTTATTTAATAATTAAAATGGAATTTATATGCTTAATATTAGCTAAAAATGCTTAAAAATAGAATAAATTGGAGAAATAATATAGAAAAATTTGAGAACCTATTTTGAACAGTAGGCAACTCATATAAGTGAAAATAATTGGAAACTTAGGTGAAAACGTCACCCGAACCCTCAAAACGATGAAAATAATGCAATAAAACATATAAAATTAGTAAAATAAGGCATAAGTTAGGAAAAAATAATTGAGAACAGTAGCTTAAAGGCTTAAAACAGGTTAAAAATGTTGAGAAACATATAAAAATAATGTGAAGTTGAAACCTAAAGTATTGGAAGAAATTTGAGTAAAAACCACTACCGAAAAGACGTAAAAATGAGGAATTTAGCATAAAACTTAGAAAAATTAAGAAATTAATACTAAAATGTTTGAAATAATGTTAAATAAGTGTAATCACTTATATTAGGCCTTAACACAAAATCCGTAAGTTAAGGTTAGATTCTCTTGGATTTTAATTATTGGATTTAATCGAATAAGGGCAAAATCGTCATTTTTGCTCGAATAGCTTGAAAGTCCAAATTTGCTACATTAGTTAAGTAGAAAGACCTAAACTAATTTGATATTACTGGAATAGGACCTAGGCACCCGAATCACACAAATAACGACACAATCGCACAAGAAAGCAAAGGTGAGTTTACTAACTTAAAGCCCCAATTTTGAATTGATGCATTTTTGTTAAATGTTTTGGGCTTAATATTGGAATATGTATTTTGGAATGAATTATTGAGAATATTATGGGTACGAAGTTATTCGTGAGTGTCGGCGCACCGCTCATAACAAGATGAGCTAGGCCTACATTTGGAATTTGGATAATTAGAACAATGCCTTCTAGATCATTAAAGTAGCGTGAGATGTATTAGTAGATTCTACTGGGGTTGACCACCCGCTCTCACTGATCAGTCGCTCTGGTCGTGAAACATGGTGAGAAATACGATCGAACATGGGTCTAGCGTTGATTTAGAGCTTGCGTATAATTTGTACATCGTAAACCTAGCTAGTTTACGAAACCATGATATATTCTCCATTTGGATTCACTCTTTGATTCAAAAATTGAATGAAAGGGATTAAATGATAAAGTGGGAACGAAATGTTTTGTTAGTGGACTCACCAACCTCGTGTTGACTTGTGGTTTAATCTATTTTTCAGGTAACTAATGGGGTTTGTGGAGATCTGGATTTGGTTGTATGAAGACGACTACGTGACTTGCTATCGCATCTATCTTATGTTTTAGTTTGTGGTGGAATGTAATAGGGACCTACCAATGGGATGATAGTTCATCCCTAATCTTTTGTAAAAACACCCTAAGGGATAGGTAGGCTATCCCAATTTTGTAAACGATGGTGTTATAATATAAATTACGTTCCGCTTAACACGGCTAAAACTATGGGTTAAATTGAATTACTACCACGTAAGTCTTCCGCTATACAATTAAAAATTTTGGGATGTTACAGTAAAAGTGGTCTCAGAGCCTCAGGTTATAGGGAACCCAAAAATATTTTTATAAATTTTAAACTATAACCTAAGGAATAAGAAGTAAGATAAAGGATAGCACGTGCAACGAAAGTACACCAATCCAAATCTCCAAACACCCTACGGTAAAGTTATTATTTATTTTAATCATTTGTTTAATTATTGCTAATTATGTGATTACTTATTTAATTTCAGATGTCGCCTTCTCGAAGAGCTATTTTCGTGGTTGACAGTGACTCTGAGGACGTGCCTCAGAATGCTGTTATTGAACCGAAGCAGCCAGTATCACCATGCTTCGACTCGTTTGGAATCGAAATAGATTCGAAATGGGCTTATTCTGGAAACGGATGGCTCGACGAATCTGAAAGTGAACCAGACGAGGAAACGGATGAAGCAGGGGAAGATATGACAAAAAGGTGGGAGGTGCTGCCATCTTTACCTGAGTTACCTTCATGGAAAGAGAAGGGGTTACCCCTTCAGACATATTCACGCCGTGGTAAGGGGAAGTTAACTCGGGAAGAGAAAGGCAAGGCTCCAATGGTGGAAGAATCCCAACCTTTAGCCACGGTTCAGGAAAGCGAAAATACTCCTCGCAGTTTGACTGATCGCCGAATCGAGAAAATCAATGAAGAACTCATTGGTTTAAAAAGGAAGGTTAATCGAGCGATTGGACAACTGCTACTCATTGAAGAGATATGCCTCTTGGACAAGGGATCCTTGGACCAGATGCATTATCGGATCAATGATCTCGAGGAGAGTGGCAAGAAGATGAAGGAGGCGATGGGTCTCCTGTAGTTGTGATTGTTTGTTATGTTGAATTTGGTTTGTTTAAGACAATTTGAATTTATGTTTGTTGAAGTATTTGGATGTGGATGTGATTCCACATAAGACAATTTGGTTTTATTAATGAATGATTGGTAGTATTTTAATCTCCCCTTAGTTACTAAACATGTGTATGCATTTCCTTATTTCCGCCGTGAGCGACCATTTGATCTAAATTGTTATCATTAAAATGATAGATAACAAATGGCAACTGAAGCTGATCTAGGTGCGCATGATTTAGAAGCCGGATTCCCAACGACTCAAGAGGAACTGACAAGGATCATTTCCCAAAGAGTAGAAGCGGCACTAGCAGACCGCAATGCGAATGCCGGGCAAGAACATGTACCACGAGATCGAGGCTCAGGTGGCCAAACAAATGGTTGTTCCTATAAAACATTCCAAGGATGTAATCCACGTTCGTTCACCGGTTTGGAAGGACCGCTTGATATTATACGTTGGATTGAGAAAATGGAATCTGTCATGGCGATTAGTGGTTGCAATGCCAACCAGAAGGTGATGTATGCTACTTGCTCATTTCATGATGAAGCCCTCACATGGTGGAACGCCCAGGTGAAAGCACTAGGAGAAGAAATGGCAAATAAACTCTCTTGGGAAGAATTGAAAGAGATGCTGCTGCGAGAATATTGCCCGCGACAGGAAATCCAGAAACTTGAGACTGAATTCTGGAATCACAAGATGATAGATGCTGGGATTAGAGAGTACACCACTCGATTCATGGATTTAGCTAGATTGGTGCCACGTATGGTCACTCCGGAATATGCGCGTATAGAAAGGTACATTTGGGGATTAGTTCCTCAAATCAGGAGCATGGTTACGTCGGCTAACCCTAGCACAATCCAGGATGCGATATCCCTAGCCAAGTCTCTCACAGATGATGCAGTGCGAGAAGGTATTCTGGGGAAGAAAGGTGAGTCTTCCAAGACGCTTGACCCAGAATCTCGTAGAAAGAGAAGATTCAGAAGGCAAGGCAAGAATGAGAGAAATAAGAGAAATAAGGAATCAGGCCAAGTGTTTGCGGCTACTGTGGATAAGAAAGCCGAGGAAGTGAATCCGAAACCTCCATGCAAGACGTGCGGAAGGAATCACGGCGGAGTGTGCAAGAAATGCACAAGATGTCACCGCTTCGGGCATCTGCTCCAGGATTGTTTTGCTAAGATTCCAACAGAAGAGGATCGGAGGAGTGGTAAATGCTTTAATTGCGGGGAAGTTGGACATCTCAGTAGGGATTGCACCAAACCCAGAGGCCAAAATAACAGGGGTAGAGCATTTGAGATGGGTACAGGAGCTGCCAGGGAAGACCCTACAGTTGTTACCGGTACGTTCCTAGTTAATAATCACTATGCTTATGTACTCTTCGACACTGGCGCTGATCTTAGTTTTGTTTCTAAGAAGTTTAGACCCTTGTTAGGAATTAAAGCTAGTAAATTAAATAAGAAGTATTCGATAGAATTGACCAATGGAGATTTAATAGAAACTAATGAGGTTCTCCGAAAGTGTAGCATGACTTTAGGAGATAGAAGTTTCGATATCGATCTATTGCCCGTTAACCTAGGAAGTTTCGACATCGTGGTCGGAATGGATTGGTTATCAAAGAACGGTGCAGAGATTATATGTTCTGATAAATTGATACGTATACCACTTTCAGAAGGCAAAATGCTAACAATTCAAGGTGACAAAGGAGGAGCTAAAGCTCAGGTCATAAGCGTTATGAAAATGCGGAAGATGTTAAGAAAGAACTATCCCGCATTTTTAGTTAACGTCATGGACACAAAGGCTAAGACACGTAAGTTAGAGGAAATCCCTGTAGTTCGGGAATACTCCGATGTATTTCCTGAAGATCTACCTGGACTACCTCCAAATAGGCAGATAGAATTTAAGATTGATCTTATTCCTGGTTCTGCACCTATAGCCAAATCTCCTTATCGTTTAGCACCCTCCGAAATGCAAGAATTGTCGACTCAACTTCAGGAGCTATTGGATAAAGGATTTATTCGACCAAGTTATTCACCTTGGGGAGCTCCAGTATTGTTCGTGAAGAAGAAAGATGGCTCATTCAGAATGTGCATAGATTACAGAGAGTTGAACAAGCTTACCATCAAGAATCGGTACCCATTACCAAGGATTGATGATTTGTTCGACCAACTGCAAGGATCCACGTATTACTCTAAGATTGACTTAAGATCCGGATATCATCAACTCAGAGTCGCAGACGAAGACATTCCTAAGACAGCATTTAGGACGCGTTATGGTCATTACGAATTCTTAGTGATGCCATTCGGATTAACAAATGCACTAGCAATATTAATGGATCTTATGAATAGGGTTTTCAAGTCCTATCTAGATAAGTTCGTGATAGTCTTTATAGATGATATTCTCATTTATTCGCGAACTAAAGAAGATCATGAAAAGCATTTGGGAGTAGTCTTAGACATATTAAGGCAAGAGAAGCTTTATGCTAAGTTTTCGAAATGTGACTTTTGGATGCGAGAAGTTCATTTTCTTGGCCATGTCATAAATGAGAAAGGCATACATGTGGACCCGTCAAAAATCGAAGCAGTGAAGAATTGGGAGACGCCAAAATCTCCAACGGAAGTACGCCAATTCTTGGGATTGGCAGGATATTATAGGAGATTTATTGAGAATTTCTCCAAGATAGCTCAACCGTTGACATTGCTCACTCAGAAGGATCGGAAATATGAATGGACGCGAAAACAAGAAGACGCTTTTCAATTGTTAAAGCAAAAATTGTGTAGTGCACCCATTTTGTCCTTACCAGAAGGAACAGATGGTTTTGTAGTTTATTGTGATGCGTCTAAACTAGGTCTTGGTTGTGTGCTTATGCAACATGACAAAGTTATAGCATACGCGTCGCGACAACTTAAAGTGCATGAAAAGAACTACACAACACATGATTTGGAACTTGGAGCTGTAGTGTTTGCTCTAAAGATTTGGAGGCATTATTTGTATGGCACCAAGTGTATGATTTTCACAGATCATAAAAGCCTACAACATATATTCAATCAAAAGGAGCTTAATATGAGACAGCGACGTTGGATGGAATTACTCAATGATTATGATTGTGAGATTAAGTATCACCCCGGGAAAGCCAATGTAGTGGCAGATGCACTTAGC
Source organism: Deinandra increscens subsp. villosa (assembly GCA_039602395.1). Taxonomy (NCBI): domain Eukaryota; kingdom Viridiplantae; phylum Streptophyta; class Magnoliopsida; order Asterales; family Asteraceae; genus Deinandra; species Deinandra increscens. The sequence continues at coordinate 15,502,510 of JBCNJP010000008.1, forward strand.
AGGAAGGAATGGGCCAAACCATTGCGTGTACGTGCTCTAGGACTAACAATACAAACGAATCTATCAGAACAGATTCGAATTGCTCAACAAGAAGCCTTAAAGGAGCATCAATTGAGGAATGAAGGACTTCGAGGCTTAGAGTGCGAGTTGGAGTATAAAGTGGACGGTATTGGCTACTTATGAATAGAATATGGGTCCCAAAGTATAAAAATCTTCGTAGCTTAATCCTGGATGAAGCGCATAAGTCGAAATATTCGATTCATCCTGGTGCTACAAAAATGTACAAGGATCTTCGAGAATATTATTGGTGGCCCAATATGAAAGGTGATATTGCAATATACGTAAGTAAATGTCTCACTTGTTCCAAGGTAAAGGCAGAGCATAAGAAGCCACCTGGCTTATTACAACAACCTGAGATACCCGTTTAGAAATGGGAGAATATTGCAATGGATTTTATGACAAAATTGCCCCGTACAACAGCAGGAAATGACACTGTTTGGGTGATTGTCGATAGATTGACCAAGTCAGCTCATTTTATACCCATAAAAGAGAAAACTGATGCTGAAACATTAGCCAAATTATATCTGAAGGAGATCGTAGCTGTGACAACCGGCAATTTCCCAGGTTAAACCCGTTAATAACTTGTGTTATATTTCGATAACGTCCGTTACTTCGGTTAACTAGAATAGTTACACGAACATTGCACATGAGTCTAGACGTCGGTTAATTTATTTGAATAAGTATAATTTATAATTTTATGTAAATTATATTCTATGATTTCACGAAAATGTTTTATCATTTTATGTGGCAATTATATTCATTATCACATGGTATATATGTATATCTATATATATATACGCATGTCGTTTTATGATTTTATGTGACGGTGTGTCGCGTAATCGTTCGAGACATTTCTATGATTTTATAGAGATCTAACAATATTAGTTATGGGGTGTAACCATGATTTTATGTGAAATGTATATATGTTATACTTCTATAAAATTTTGTTCGTTAAATATGTTTGACGTACACTCGAATAATCATCGCCAAGTTACTCTTCGTTAAACCTTGTTAGTGTCCGTTAGACGTTTCTAAACCGAAAGGGGGCCTAACTTGTAGTTTTCTATATCTGAATTCTGGTTAAACAAACCTTGAGGGCCAACTCTGTAATTTCTGGATTATACTAGCCTTCTTGTAAAGTTCTGAGGGACTAGTTTCGCCATTTAGCAAAGTTGGGTAAATGAAAAGAATGAAAGAACAAAATGAAGAAGAACCACCGGCGCAATGTTACGGATTCTCAACCGGCATCCATTTAATGTCCGATTTAACTCTTCGGTTATTCATTTTAATGATCTAACTCTGTCAATTGAACAAAAGCCTCGTCCTTGATCATTCTTTCATCACTATCAAATCTCCCTTACGTGAACCACTGCAAGTAGCGACCGAGAACCACCGTGTGCCGCCGCAAAAGAAAAGAAAAAAAAAATCCGGTCACCACTGTTAGCGCTTGTTCACGGCTGCCGGACCTGCCTCACCATCGGAGTCGCATCACGAATCAGCCACGATCACAGCAGCGATTAAAGCATCGAGGTTACTTCCGGTGATAGATTTCCGCGTTCGATCGTGTTTATCTCCAGGACTTGTTTTTTTTTCCGGTGTTTGTATTCATCCGAGGTAACTCCCAATACCTTTTAATTACGATTTTCCAGCATTAGAGTTCGTTACTCGTCGGTTGCTAGGTTCTGTAAAACGTCTTTTTTTTTACAAATGGCCGACAGGTGCATTAGAGTTTGTTATGTAGAAGATGATGTCTGGGCAGAATATATTAAATATTTAATCTCCTGAGTTAAAACTCAATCGGCCCCCCAGTCCAATTGGTTAACGCATTCGTTGGGGACTTCGAGGTCCCGGGTTCGAACCCCACTTAACCCCAAACCTTTTTGTTTTGATCCCTAAAATTCCGGTTCTGTATTTCACGTGAATAAAATCAGTGGGGCGTGAACATGTTATCAAACGAACCACTGCCCTAGTGGTTAGCGTCCAGCGTTACCAACCTGAGGTCACAGGTTCGAGTCCTGTGACCCTCCTTTTTGGCTGTTTATTTATTAACAACGATTTTTGAACATTATTTGGCCTAAAACCCAAAACTACTATAACACGACTACTAAATCTCGACCCGCAAAGTTCCCAACTTCCCATAGACCGAACACTTATATTTTTAAAACGTTAAGATGTAAATAAATTTAAAATTTAATGATTTTGTTATTATTAATAAAAGTTTTTTTAAATATAGAAATATATATTTGATTTATTGTCATACGAACGTTTTAAAGATGTTCTTTAAACTCTTGAATTTTGACAAACATATAAATATATATAGTGACATTTTATTCTTCACACTTTTGACTACGCCTCGATATTTATATTTATGAATACATATATATATATATATATATATATATATATATATATATATATATATTTACCCGATGACCCTTACATTATTATTTCAAATAACATACGCACAATGGTTTTTGTAAATCTTCGTGTCCTCATTTAAGTATCATTTTTGACTACTTTCGAACAAACAATTTTTATCGCGAATTGAAATTGTCACCTCCGTCATATTTGGAACTACTTGTAAAATACCGTCGTCTAGGCTATGTTACGCATGTTCGAACACACACTTACGTATGTAAATTCGTTAGGTGCTCGGTAAACTACGCAAGACTCGAAGTCTTACTAAATTGTAGCAGCGCACCCTAAGGTGAGTTTCACAACCTTTACGTTACGTCCGGTTTTGGACGATAACACACGCAAACACGTTACACCCGGGTTAGGGTGATAACACGACAACGTTTATGTATGATTAAAGTAGAAATCCAACATATATCACATGTTCACGTAAAATGCTTATCTTTGAAAGTCCTTACTTATCGAACCGTTAATAGTTTATAGCGAGGGGATATTGGGTAGTACTACTGGGGTCTGACAAACCCCACTCAGCGGGCACGAGATGCACCACCCGACTGGCAGTCGGACTGAGGACAATGTCAGCCTAAACTTACCGTGATCGAGTAGACACGGGGAAGGCAAACCGCGTAAGGAATTATTCCTACAACTTATTGGTCAGCTTCGGTTGCGAACGTTTTAGTGACATGAACTTAGGCTCGCTACCTACGATATGGATTGTACTGTTAATATACATGCTTATATACGAATAAAAACTGTTGTATTCGTACTGCATAAGTATACTAGTTATACTTATGTGAACTCACCAACATTAGTTGACACTTGCTCTTATGCATGCTTTGCAGGACGCTAGGAGAATCTGATTATTGGGCACGTACGTTGGCTAAAACCTTTTATTTTGGGAATTGGTTTTCAAAATCTTTTCAACTTGAACTGGTATTTACTTATCGGGCGCTTGCTTGCGCAACTTGACTTTTATGAGCTTCCGCTTAACTTTAACTCTGGTTTGATATTTCCCGTTTGGAAATATATTTACAATTTGAACCCTTAACTTGTGTTTGATGTAACTAATGACTCGGGTCCTGGTCTGGTTCACACCCCACACGGTAAAACTCCGTTAGTGGAAATTGGGGGTGTGACAGATTGGTATCAGAGCCCTTGGTTGCAGAGAACTAGAATTTTTAAAAATTCTAAACTGTAACTGTTTTTTAACATTAGTTATAACAATTCCCAAAAACATTTTCTTTTTGCGTGCCAAAAATCGATTACTCACATTAGATTGTTTTCCTTTTGTTTGTGTCTGTCTGGGTTTGATAGTATGGCACCACACGATAACACGAGGGGTAAGGGAAAGAAAATTGCCAACGAACAGTCATCATCCTCCAACCAGCAAGGCCGCGAGCCTGAGCAGCCTGAGTACACGATAATGGACTTCCTTCGGGATCAGCATATACGTCCTGATAGACGTGCACGACGATTACAGCTGGCTGAATCCGACAACATATCGGTTGCTTGATATTTATCATGTACCAGACAGGGTTGACTTACCCTTTGATTTGCAACGGGTCGTTGCGGGATTGATTGCAGCGTATGACAACACTCTTGGAGAAACCAGACAAAATTCCATCAGCAATCGCACACGCGATAGAGAAATTGAGCGATTGCGGGCCGATCAAAGGGAGCAGGAAACCTACCACTACAACTTGTCCCAGGGGGTAATGGGTATCCGTAATAGGGTCACCGAGCTTGAGTCACGACCCAATCCAGCAGGTTTGGAGCATGAACTGCATCTAGCACAACATCAGATTGCTGAACTCCAACATTCCAATGCAATGCTTCACCACTCCAACGCGACACTTGCGGCGCAGGTCGCCACCCTCCAAGCTCAAATGGCAGCCCTGCAGATTCAAGGTGCTCCTGCTCAGGAAGAAGAGGAGGAACCCTTCGAAGAAGAATCTTTTGAGGAGGAGCCTTAGGAGGACATAGGAGGAAGAACCAGATGTTATTGATCCATGATCTAATCTGTCTTCTTTTCTTCTATTTTGTTACTTCGAATAAAATTGACTGGGTGTTCATTTTATTTTGAATGTTTCAAATACTAAGATGCATTATGGTTGGATTTTAAATTTTGTAATGGATATTACATCTTTATTTTCCAATGTGTTTCTAAAGAATATGTCATGTGATGGATGGATGCATGAATAATTGTTTAGTGCTTAATGAAATTAATATTGGATATATTAATTATTTGATTGTATGCGTGCTAACGTATATAATGAAATTAATATTGGGTATATTAATCAATGGAATGTCTTTCATGACAAACGGAATCATGGTTGAACACCACACAGCAGCCCAGATCCAAGCGTTGATAAATGAAAACGTTGCGGCAGCACTCGCCGCGGCTCAAGTGCAAGGAAACAATAACGGTGATAAGTAAAACAGACGAAAAATTGACTACATTTTTTTTTATTCTCTCACTTTCCAAAATTATTCTCTGAAATAATTTCGTGAACAATTCCAAGCCCAGCTCAGTGCACCTTCATAACTTACATGGATTGTAAGCTGCTCACATTCAAGGGCGATGAAGGAGCCGTGGGTCTGCTGCGGTGGCTCGAGGAGTCAGAAAAGGTATTCTCGATGTGCAACTGCCCGGTTGCGACTCGGGTCAATTTTGCAACCGCTACACTCGAGGGAGTTGCCCTCACTTGGTGGAACGCGCAAATCCAAATGTTAGGGCTCGATGCAACGAATGCTATGACTTGGCAGGAATTTAAGGATGCCATTAAGGAACTTTGCCACCCATGAGGGTCCCCAAAGCTGCCCTAGATGGGAAAAGAAAGAGAGAGGACGACTCCAGTAACAACAACAACAACAATGGTAGTGGAAACTACAATGGGAGATCCTCTAACTCTTACAAACAAAACAAGAGGTACAACAACTCCAGAAGTAACTACGGCAATAGTAACACCAACAATGGGGGTGGTAATCAGAACCGCCAAGGTGGTAGTAATCAGAATCACAATGGGTACAAGGGACACACATCTTTCTGCAATCGGTGCAACCAACACCACAATGGGGCATGCAAGAAGCTCACTTGTGAGCATTGTGGTAAAGGGGCCATGAGGCTAAGAACTGCTGGGGTGAACTATAAAACCGTCCCAATCAAAATCAGAATCAGAACCAGAACCAGAGGCAGAATAATGAAGGCCCTAGGGGGTGTTATGAATGTGGAAAACCAGGGCACTTGAAAAGGGATTGCCCGCAGCTCCGAGAGAACAATAACAATGCTGGAAACAGCAACAACCACCGTAACAACAATAACAACGGTAGGGATGGTGGTAGAAATGGTGGAGATGGCGCCAAAGGGCGAGCTTTCGTTATAGGTTCTGGTGTAGCAAGAAACGATGCCAACGTCATTACCGGTAAGTTCCTTTTAAACAACTACTTCGCAAATGTCTTATTTGATACTGGTGCTGAGAAAAGTTTTATCTCGACTAAGTTCTGTAAGTTGATTAAGGCTACTCAAACTCCACTAAAAGCTAGGTATACGGTTGAATTAGCAAATGGTAAGCTTATGGACACCACTCACTTGGTTGAGAACTGCACATTAGAACTATCTGGTCATAAACTAAGTATAGACCTTATGCCTTTTACCATCGGTAGTTTCGACGTGATAGTAGGCATGGACTGGCTATCCAAACATCAGGCGGAAATTGTCTGCCAAGAAAAAGTCATTCGAATACCCGTCGCCGGTGGAGAAGTAATCTCGATTCAGGGTGAAAAGGGAGGTGATGTCTTCGGAATCATATCATACCTTAAAGCGCAGAAGTGTCTTCGAAAAGGGCACGTGGCAATTCTGGCCACCGTTACGGGCCAAACTAGGGTGGAGAGAAAAATTGAAGACTTTCCGATCGTACGTGATTACCCAAAGGTATTTCCTGAGGAATTACCTTGCCTTCCTCCGCATCGGCAAGTAGAATTTGGGATTGACCTCGCTCCAGGAGCACCTCCGATCGCGCGTGCACCATATCGTCTAGCGGTGAACGAATTGAATGAGCTATCCACACAACTACATGAGTTGCTAGATAAAGGTTTCATTAGACCTAGCTCGTCACCTTGGGGAGCACCAATATTATTCGTCAAGAAGAAGGATGGCACATTTAGGATGTGCATTGATTACCGCGAACTCAACAAGATCATTATCAAGAATCGATACACTCTTCCACGAATAGACGATCTCTTTGACCAGCTTCAAGGATCCAATTACTATTCCAAGATCGATTTAAGGTCTGGCTACCATCAACTTCGAGTCCGTGAGGAGGACATAGAAAAGACAGCCTTCAGAACGCGCTACGGCCATTATGGATTCTTGGTCATGCCTTTCGGGCTGACAAATGCACCAGCTGTTTTCATGGATCTCATGAACCATGTGTGCAAGCCCTACCTAGATAAATTCGTCATAGTATTTATTGACGACATCCTCATCTACTCCAAGACAAAACAAGAACACGAGGAACATCTACGGTTAATCTTAGAATTGTTAAAGAAAGAACAACTCTATGCGAAATTTTCTAAGTGCGATTTTTGGATCCGAGAGGTTCAATTTCTGGGTCACATCGTCAACGAGCAAGGTATCCACGTTGACCCAGCCAAGGTTGAGGCTATTAAAAATTGGTCTACCGCTAGAGCTCCTACGGAAATTCGTCAATTCCTAGGGTTAGCGGGTTACTACCGTCGTTTTATAAAGGGATTTTCTCAGTTAGCTCAACCATTGATCGCTCTTACGCACAAAGGGGTTCAATATAGATGGGGTGAGAAGAAAGAGGCAGCCTTCCAAGCTTTGAAAGAGAAACTTTGTACTGCACCCATATTATCTTTACCTGATGGGATTGACGACTTCAAGGTCTACTATGACGCGTCAATCCAGGGACTCGGATGTGTTTTAATGCAAAGAGGTAAAGTCATCGCATACGGATCAAGGCAATTAAAGCCTCATGAGAAGAATTACACAATTCACGACCTAGAGTTGGGCGCAATTGTTTTTGCCTTGAAATTTTGGAGGCACTACTTATACGGTACCAAGTGTACGATATTCACTGATCACAAGAGCCTCCAGCACATATTCGACTAGAAGGAACTCAACATGAGGCAATGTAGGTGGGTCGAATTACTAAAAGATTACGATCTTGCGATAAAGTATCATCCAGGAAAGGCCAACGTGGTGGCCGATGCCTTGTGTAGAAAGGAGCATGTCAAGCCAAGAAGGGTTCGAGTTCTCCAATTAACGATCCATATGGGGCTACCAGATAGACTCCGGGATGCTCAGAAAGAGGCCCTAGGGGAAGAAAATTTTGGGTCTGAATCATTACGTGACATATATGGAACTTCTGAAGTTAAGTCTGATGGACTTCGTTATTATAATGACCGTATATGGGTACCTCTCCATGGAAATCTTAGAGAACTGGTGATGGATGAGGCCCATAAGTCCCGTTATTCGATCCATCCGGGTTCAGACAAAATGTATCAAGACCTAAAGGGGCTATATTGGTGGCCCAATATGAAAGCTGACATCGCTAGATATGTTAGCAAGTGCTTGACGTGCGCAATGGTCAAAACGGAACATCAAAAGCCAGCAGGATTACTGCAACAACCTAAAATTCCTGAATGGAAATGGGAAGAAATCTCGATGGATTTCATCACGGGATTGCCCCGTTCTTCTGGCGGTAACGATATGATTTGGGTTATCGTTGACCGATTAACAAAATCCGCTCATTTCCTAGCTATCAAGGAAAGTGACAAAACAGAGAAACTTGCAAAGATATACCTCAAGGAGATTGTCAAGCTTCACGGAGTGCCTTTGTCTATTATCTCCGACCGAGACCCTAGGTTTGCTTCAAAATTTTGGAGATCCTTACAAGCAGCGATGGGCACTCGCTTAGATATGAGTACTGCGTATCATCCTCAAACAGATGGACAGACTGAACGTACCATTCAAACTCTCGAGGATATGCTTAGAGCATGTGTGCTCGATTTTGGCAAGAATTGGGAAACGCATTTACCACTGGTAGAATTCTCCTATAACAACAACTACCATACCAGTATTGGATCCGCTCCATTTGAGGCTCTTCATTGACGAAAATGCAGATCGCCGGTTTGTTGGGCCGAGGTCGGTGAGAGTCAACTCACTGGACCTGAACTAGTGCACGAGACCACTGAGAGAATCGTGCAGATTAGAAACCGCATGAAAGCGACAAGAGATAGACAAAAGAGTTACGCAGATAAACGCCAAAGGCCGTTAGAATTTGAAGTCGGCGACAAAGTACTATTGAAAGTCTCGCCTTGGAAAGACGTCGTACGCTTTGGAAAGCGTGGGAAGTTGAATCCCTGCTATGTAGGACCATTCGAGATCACCGAAACCATTAGCCCGGTGGCTTACCGTTTAAATTTACCTCCTGAATTAGATGGAGTGCACAACGTGTTTCACGTTTCGAACCTGAGAAAGTGTTTAGCAGACGACACTCTCGTAGTTCCAGTAGAAGAACTGCAAATCGATGAACAACTACGATTTATCGAACAACCCGTGGAAATCATGGGACGGGAGGAGAAAACCTTGAAACGAAGTAAAATTCCCATCGTCAAAGTGAGATGGCAATCTAAGCGTGGACCAGAGTTCACGTGGGAACGAGAAGATCAGATGAGAAAGAAAAATCCTCACCTATTTGATCAAGCGTAAACATCTAATTAAGGTATGAGTTAAATTTTGGGACAAAATTTCCTTAACAAGGGGATGATGTAGCGACCCTAAAATTTTCATTTTCCTTCCACAGAAACTGTAGCAACTTAAGGCAATTTTCGGGACGAAAATTCCTTAACAAGGGGATGATGTGACAACCGGAAATTTCCCAGGTTAAACCCGTTAATAACTTGTGTTATATTTCGATAACGTCCGTTACTTCGGTTAACTAGAATAGTTACACGAACATTGCACATGAGTCTAGACGTCGGTTAATTTACTTGAATAAGTATAATTTATAATTTTATGTAAATTATATTCTATGATTTCACGAAAATGTTTTATCATTTTATGTGGCAATTATATTCATTATCACATGGTATATATGTATATCTATATATATACGCATGTCGTTTTATGATTTTATGTGACGGTGTGTCGCGTAATCGTTCGAGACATTTCTATGATTTTATAGAGATCTAACAATATTAGTTATGGGGTGTAACCATGATTTTATGTGAAATGTATATATGTTATACTTCTATAAAATTTTGTTCGTTAAATATGTTTGACGTACACTCGAATAATCATCGCCAAGTTACTCTTCGTTAAACCTTGTTAGTGTCCGTTAGACGTTTCTAAACCGAAAGGGGGCCTAACTTGTAGTTTTCTATATCTGAATTCTGGTTAAACAAACCTTGAGGGCCAACTCTGTAATTTCTGGATTATACTAGCCTTCTTGTAAAGTTCTGAGGGACTAGTTTCGCCATTTAGCAAAGTTGGGTAGATGAAAAGAATGAAAGAACAAAATGAAGAAGAACCACCGGCGCAATGTTACGGATTCTCAACCGGCATCCATTTAATGTCCGATTTAACTCTTCGGTTATTCATATTAATGATCTAACTCTGTCAATTGAACAAAAGCCTCGTCCTTGATCATTCTTTCATCACTATCAAATCTCCCTTACGTGAACCACCGCAAGTAGCGACCGAGAACCACCGTGTGCCACCGCAAAAGAAAAGAAAAAAAAAATCCGGTCACCACTGTTAGCGCTTGTTCACGGCTGCCGGACCTGCCTCACCATCGGAGTCGCATCACGAATCAGCCACGATCACAGCAGCGATTAAAGCATCGAGGTTACTTCCGGTGATAGATTTCCGTGTTCGATCGTGCTTATCTCCAGGACTTGTTTTTTTTTCCGGTGTTTGTATTCATCCGAGGTAACTCCCAATACCTTTCAATTACGATTTTCCAGCATTAGAGTTCGTTACTCGTCGGTTGCTAGGTTCTGTAAAACGTCTTTTTTTTTTTTACAAATGGCCGACAGGTGCATTAGGGTTTGTTATGTAGAAGATGATGTCTGGGCAGAATAGATTAAATATTTAATCTCCTGAGTTAAAACTCAATCGGCCCCCAGTCCAATTGGTTAACGCATTCGTTGGGGACTTCGAGGTCCCGGGTTCGAACCCCACTCAACCCCAAACCTTTTTGTTTTGATCCCTAAAATTCCGGTTCTGTATTTCACGTGAATAAAATCAGTGGGGCGTGAACATGTTACCAAACGAACCACTGCCCTAGTGGTTAGCGTCCAGCGTTACCAACCTGAGGTCACAGGTTCGAGTCCTGTGACCCTCCTTTTTGGCTGTTTATTTATTAACAACGATTTTTGAACATTATTTGGCCTAAAACCCAAAACTACTATAACACGACTACTAAATCTCGACCCGCAAAGTTCCCAACTTCCCATAGACCGAACACTTATATTTTTAAAACGTTAAGATGTAAATAAATTTAAAATTTAATGATTTTGTTATTATTAATAAAAGTTGTTTTAAATATAGAAATATATATTTGATTTATTGTCATACGAACGTTTTAAAGATGTTCTTTAAACTCTTGAATTTTGACAAAACATATAAATATATATAGTGACATTTTATTCTTCACACTTTTGACTACGCCTCGATATTTATATTTATGAATACATATATATATATATATATATATATATATATATATATATATATATATATTTACCCGATGACCCTTACATTATTATTTCAAATAACATACGCACAATGGTTTTTGTAAATCTTCGTGTCCTCATTTAAGTATCATTTTTTACTACTTTCGAACAAACAATTTTTATCGCGAATTGAAATTGTCACCTCCGTCATATTTGGAACTACTTGTAAAATACCGTCGTCTAGGCTATGTTACGCATGTTCGAACACACACTTACGTATGTAAATTCGTTAGGTGCTCGGTAAACTACGCAAGACTCGAAGTCTTACTAAATTGTAGCAGCGCACCCTAAGGTGAGTTTCACAACCTTTACGTTACGTCCGGTTTTGGACGATAACACACGCAAACACGTTACACCCGGGTTAGGGTGATAACACGACAACGTTTATGTATGATTAAAGTAGAAATCCAACATATATCACATGTTCACGTAAAATGCTTATCTTTGAAAGTCCTTACTTATCGAACCGTTAATAGTTTATAGCGAGGGGATATTGGGTAGTACTACTGGGGTCTGACAAACCCCACTCAGCGGGCATGAGATGCACCACCCGACTGGCGGTCGGACTGAGGACAATGTCAGCCTAAACTTACCGTGATCGAGTAGACACGGGGAAGGCAAACCACGTAAGGAATTATTCCTACAACTTATTGGTCAGCTTCGGTTGCGAACGTTTTAGTGACATGAACTTAGGCTCGCTACCTACGATATGGATTGTACTGTTAATATACATGCTTATATACGAATAAAAACTGTTGTATTCGTACTGCATAACTATACTAGTTATACTTATGTGCTTATGTGAACTCACCAACATTAGTTGACACTTGCTCTTATGCATGCTTTGCAGGACGCTAGGAGAATCTGATTATTGGGCACGTACGTTGGCTAAAACCTTTTATTTTGGGAATTGGTTTTCAAAATCTTTTCAACTTGAACTGGTATTTACTTATCGGGCGCTTGCTTGCGCAACTTGACTTTTATGAGCTTCCGCTAAACTTTAACTCTGGTTTGATATTTCCCGTTTGGAAATATATTTACAATTTGAACCCTTAACTTGTGTTTGATGTAACTAATGACTCGGGTCCTGGTCTGGTTCACACCCCACACGGTAAAACTCCGTTAGTGGAAATTGGGGGTGTGACAGTAGCTCGCCATGGAGTTCCGATATCTATTATTTCAGATAGGGACGGTCGATTCACCGCTCGTTTTTGGCAATCATTTCAAGAGAAAATGGGTACTCGTCTAGATATGAGCACAGCATATCATCCCCAAACTGATGGTCAAAGCGAAAGGACGATTCAAACTCTTGAGGACATGTTAAGAGCTTGTGCTATTGATTTCGGTGGTAATTGGGATACTCACCTACCGTTGGCAGAGTTTTCCTATAATAACAGTTACCACTCTAGCATCAAAGCGGCACCATTTGAAGCTTTATTCGGAAGAAAGTGTAGATCTCCTCTGTGTTGGGCTGAAATTGGTGAAAAGCAATTGACAGGCCCAGAGGTTATTCAAGAAACGACCGATCAAATAGTATTAATTCGAGAAAGATTGAAAGCGGCGGCCGACAGGCAAAAGAGTTATGCGAATAACAGACGTCGACCTTTAGTTTTTAATAAAGGAGATCGTGTCATGTTAAAAGTTTCTCCCTGGAAAGGTATCATTAGATTTGGGAAAAGGGGAAAGTTGAGCCCACGTTACATTGGACCTTTTGAGATAATAGCTCGTATAGGTTCCGTGGCATACAAATTATTACTTCCTCCTGAGTTGGAAGGAGTACATGATGTATTCCACGTGTCCAACTTAAAGAAATGTTTGTCCGATGAAACATTAATCATACCTACAGGAGAAGTTCAAATTGATAATAAACTTAGATTCAGCGAGGAACCTGTAGAAGTTTTAGATTGGAAGGTCCAGAAGCTTCGACGAAGTCGTATCAAGCTGGTAAAAGTACGCTGGAATTCTAAGTATGGTCCAGAATTCACATGGGAAAGATTAGATCAAATGGAAAAGAAATATCCCAAGCTGTTTCGTCAAAAGCAGAAAGGTACGTTCCATTGAAATTTCGGGACGAAATTTCTTAAACCAGGGGAGACTGTGACACCCGTCACTTTAATTTTAGATTAGAAATGATAATTTAGGATTTATTTGGATTTATTTAGAATTAATTTTGATTATGTGAATTATTTGAGTAATATAATATTCGATAAAGTCTCGTAAATATGAACCGATCGACGAAACGAATAAAATAATTCGTTTGGTTTTAAAGTATGATTATATTTGAGTTAGAGCCTTTAGAAAAGGTTATACGTTCGATTGGTGATAAATTAGAGAAAATTACGCAATAATGAATTCGAATCGTATAAGAACGTCACTACTTTTGGTCTCCGACCAAGTACGACGAAACTGAAAAATAATTATACGGTTCTGAGCGTAATTTAAAATCATGAATTTTGGTATAAATATTGGAATTTATTGGATTCGGAAAAATACCCGTAAAACACGACATACACTGTGTGTAGCTAGAAAGTTTATAAAAATTAAAAGAGAAGTATGTGTGTGCATATGTGTGTCGTAAAATATATATATATATAAGGAGATGGAGTGTAAAAATAAATCACATTTATGTGATGTGTTGTGCATGTAATGATAAATAGATAAGCTATCATTACTAGATTTTTTATAAAATCTTTACACACACATACACTTAAACAATTTATAAAAAAAAATTTCACTCTTCCCCCTCTCCCTCCTATTTACGGCCGAACCCACACACCCCCCTCTCACTCACTTCTCATTTCTACTCTTTCTCTAAAACACACACATACACTCCTTTGAATCTTCAAACATTCATCCAACCTCAAGAACATTCAAGAACATCTTCAAATCTTCATCCTTCAAAATCAAGAACACTTACTCTTTCTCTAGCTTCAAAGTAAGCAAACATCATCTCATCTTCTTCTACATCTCAAAACCCACTTCCAAATCCAAGAACCAACATCAAATCTTGATAAGTTATGGTGGATTTGGAAGGATTAAGCTTCAAAACATCAAGATTATGTGAAAAGCTCCACTCACACACACAAAATCGTGGTGTGTGTGTGTTAGTGTGTGTTTTTGTGTGTTAAGCTTAATACTTGGATTTGATCATCTTAAAGCTCACATGCATGTTGAATCTAGATCACAAACTTGAAGTTTTATGAAAGATTTCATGAATACTTAAGATGAAACATAAAGTTTTTGAAGGAAATCACCAATTAAAGAGTTAGATGATACATGCATGAAGAAAAATCTATGATTTTATGCATTTTTATGTGATTTGATGAGATTTCATGAATATATGATTATGTGATGTTATGCATTGATCTTGGAATATTAATAAAGATATAGAATACATGAAATAAGGGTATGAAACCCTTGTATTTTTAAATAAAAATCCGAATATATATATATATATATAGGGAGAGGATCATTTGAGAACTAATTGGGTTTGAGAACTAAAAAGAACTAATCTTAGCCACTAGTTTATATATATGGAAACCCCCCCCCCCCCCATGAATTTGAATGCTCCCCCCTTGAAAATTAGTGGCCCAAATTGGTTTTCAAAAGTTCTCAAAAGAAAAAGTTCTCATTTGAACCTAACCCTATATATATATATATATATATATATATATATATATATATATGTATACTTGAAGATTGTAACAAAAAGGTTAAATAAAAACAAAATCTAGTGTCACAATTGTAGTAAATCCGCCTCATGGCCGTCAATGACGCCTACACGGTCGGTAACGATTGTCACTAAGATAAACCCGTGACTATTTCTCATGGTAATCCCGCCTATAATGGTCGGTTATGAGGAAACACGAGTGGTACACTAAAAATATGTAATACTTGGAAAATATAAGAATAAATAATAAATATAAAAATTAAAATGTGGTCAGAATATTTATGTTGAAATGAGACCAAATCTAAGTAATAAAAACATGGAGTGAAGGAATGAGAATAAAGTAATGATTAGGAGAAGACTTTTTAAAGCTTTAAATGCATTAAATGGGTGGAAAATGTAAAAATAGGCCAAAAATCCGAAAATTCTAGTTGGGTCAGTAGAAGAACATTAGTTATCAGTAGATATGAGCTATAAAAGTTTTCTAGAATTTTTGGAATTTATTTAATAATTAAAATGGAATTTATATGCTTAATATTAGCTAAAAATGCTTAAAAATAGAATAAATTGGAGAAATAATATAGAAAAATTTGAGAACCTATTTTGAACAGTAGGCAACTCATATAAGTGAAAATAATTGGAAACTTAGGTGAAAACGTCACCCGAACCCTCAAAACGATGAAAATAATGCAATAAAACATATAAAATTAGTAAAATAAGGCATAAGTTAGGAAAAATAATTGAGAACAGTAGCTTAAAGGCTTAAAACAGGTTAAAAATGTTGAGAAACATATAAAAATAATGTGAAGTTGAAACCTAAAGTATTGGAAGAAATTTGAGTAAAAACCACTACCGAAAAGACGTAAAAATGAGGAATTTAGCATAAAACTTAGAAAAATTAAGAAATTAATACTAAAATGTTTGAAATAATGTTAAATAAGTGTAATCACTTATATTAGGCCTTAACACAAAATCCGTAAGTTAAGGTTAGTTTCTCTTGGATTTTAATTATTGGATTTAATCGAATAAGGGCAAAATCGTCATTTTTGCTCGAATAGCTTGAAAGTCCAAATTTGCTACATTAGTTAAGTAGAAAGACCTAAACTAATTTGATATTACTGGAATAGGACCAAGGAACCCGAATCACACAAATAACGACACAATCGCACAAGAAAGCAAAGGTGAGTTTACTAACTTAAAGCCCCAATTTTGAATTGATGCATTTTTGTTAAATGTTTTGGGCTTAATATTGGAATATGTATTTTGGAATGAATTATTGATTGAGAATATTATGGGTACGAAGTTATTCGTGAGTGTCGGCGCACCGCTCATAACAAGATGAGCTAGGCCTACATTTGGAATTTGGATAATTAGAACAATGCCTTCTAGATCATTAAAGTAGCGTGAGATGTATTAGTAGATTCTACTGGGGTTGACCACCCGCTATCACTGATCAGTCGCTCTGGTCGTGAAACATGGTGAGAAATATGATCGAACATGGTTCTAGCGTTGATTTAGAGCTTGCGTATAATTTGTACATCGTAAACCTAGCTAGTTTACGAAACCATGATATATTCTCCATTTGGATTCACTCTTTGATTCAAAAATTGAATGAAAGGGATTAAATGATAAAGTGGGAACGAAATGTTTTGTTAGTGGACTCACCAACCTCGTGTTGACTTGTGGTTTAATCTATTTTTCAGGTAACTAATGGGGTTTGTGGAGATCTGGATTTGGTTGTATGAAAACGACTACGTGACTTGCTATCGCATCTATCTTATGTTTTAGTTTGTGGTGGAATGTAATAGGGACCTACCAATGGGATGATAGTTCATCCCTAATCTTTTGTAAAAACACCCTAAGGGATAGTTAGGCTATCCCAATTTTGTAAACGATGGTGTTATAATATAAATTACGTTCCGCTTAACACGGCTAAAACTATGGGTTAAATTGAATTACTACCACGTAAGTCTTCCGCTATACAATTAAAAATTTTGGGATGTTACACTTTTGTGGTGTAGGGAGCAGTTGGTGCGTTCACAACAGCAGGAGAGGCAGATGGAGCAGCCTTGAATGTAGCAGATGGTCGAGGAGCCGTGACAGGTTGTTGAACCATGAGAGGCCTTGGAATGAATCCCGGCCTAGGTCGAGGCGTCCAAGACCTAACAGGAAGAGTGTTTGGTGCAGCCATTCTCATTTGTTATTGAACGTTTGGCCTGAACATATTCACACTCCTACCGAGACCACGTGGCACATACGGGGCCTGATTTGGAATGTAGGGCTGATTTGGGTAGGACTGTTGAAACATGGTGTCAAGACGCTGATCCACGTAATCTTCCCCATAATTCCCATAATACATTGGAGCCAATTGGTTTCCTTGCGAACCTACTTGCTGCTGTTGGTAGTAATGAGCAGGAGGCACTGGAGCATTGTTGAAGTCAGAGTATCCCGTATTGTAGACACAAACCCTGGCATCATGATGCGGGTTTCCACAGACAGAACACCCTCCATTCTCGACAGTACCCTTAGCAGGAATTGCAGCAGATTGTTCAACAGACTGAGGAGCCATTTGTTGAGGCTCATTTGAGGTAACACCTTCACCCTTTTCATTTTCAGCAACTGGCTTCTTCTTCCGTCTCCTTGTCTGTTTCTTCTTCTTTGGTGTAGTTTCATTTTCAGAAATGTTCAAAACAAACTCACTTTGCTCAACCGACTGATACTGATCTTCATTATCATGTGGAAAAGTGATAACTGAATCACTTTGATGTCTTTTGTTCTTTGGATTTCCAGTCTTCACAAAAATCACAGATGAATTACCAGCTTCATCGGGAGCAGCATGAACAGATGATTCCTTTTGCTTAAGAAATAATGGCTGAGGTAAAGCTTGTGCAGCTGGAGATGTTGCGATTGGAACAGAAGCAGGAGGCCTTTTCTGAACAGATGTCACCTTACCATCGGTGATTGTAAGACCGGCTTGTGTGTGCATGACAGTCTTACCATGTTTCAAAGCCATTTCTGCGAATGCCTTCGCAAAAGCATCATCATCTACAACTTGCTGCGAATCGAGTTTCACATTTTCAACACTCATTTTGGGCTTACGCCTCCGAACAGTTTTTGTCCTTTTAGGAGCTTCATTAGTTTTGAAAACAT
The DNA here is from genome assembly GCA_039602395.1 of Deinandra increscens subsp. villosa. Classification (NCBI taxonomy): domain Eukaryota; kingdom Viridiplantae; phylum Streptophyta; class Magnoliopsida; order Asterales; family Asteraceae; genus Deinandra; species Deinandra increscens. The sequence continues at coordinate 15,520,562 of JBCNJP010000008.1, forward strand.
CAAAATTTTCATTAAACAGAAATGATTGACCATTTGAGGCATTTTGAGTACAAACTTTTAGAAACTCAGATTCAGCAGCCTTTTGCACACACGCTTCAGAAACAAGCGTGTCAACAGAACTAACAGAGAAAGACTCAAAGTCACCAAACTTCAAAGTTTCATCAATCGGCGGGAGCCCAGAGCCAGTTTCAGTGGCTGAGAGTTGGGCTTCCATCGATTGGATATCAGAAGCACTCGGAATCATGCTTGGATCAATGAACTTAATATGACTTTTGGGGTTGATTTTAGTTAACTCAGGGATTGTCAAATAGTTATGATTAAGTGGATGTTCAGCTGCACTATCACAAATTTCCCTTAAGAAACCCAAACCAGTTCTTAGCCGTGCCATGATGTCTTTAGCAACAGCATTACCCAAGTGACCAGGATTAAGTTTCATTAAATCAATAGCTTCACGAGCTTTAGCATATTCATTTCTCAAAGAGGTTTGATTTTTCAAAAGATCCTCAATTTGAATTTTTAAAGTTGATTCTGTGTGCTTCATGATTTCAATGTCATCTTGAAGTGACTTGATTTTCACAAGGAATTTTTCCTCATTTGCCTTGAGGATTTCAACCTGACTTTCGCTTTCAGCCGCCTTAGCATGCAATTCTAGATTGTATGTGCGGTATCTAGCGACAGTTTCAAGGCAATTTTCAGAACATAAACTTTCTTTTACCTCATCGGGAATGGATCCACGTTGGAGCTCAAGAAGTCTTTTGCTAGCTTCAGACTCGACCTCAGAATGACTTACAGCAGTGGCTGAACCAGCAGAGGGAGAAGATCCATCAAAATCTTCATCAATACCCGCCATTAGACAGAAGTTGGTGGGGAAAAGAGGGTCAAAAACAACAGACTCAGAGTTCTCTTTTCCGTCAGAATCCACCACAAGAGCGTAATCAGGCTGGTTTGCAGAATGAGATGGTGCTGAAGACGTCCAATTGTAGTTCCCATCCTCGAGAGATACCAAAGCTTTTCCAGTGCTATCAACTCTTTGTGCAGACGATGAGCTTGACGATCCTTGATGAGAGACATTAGAAGTGGTATGCTGTGGCTTCTGGTAGGAAGAGTTGCCAGTTTTCTGGTATGACTGGTTACTATTTCCACTCTGCTTCTGATAAGTGTGATTGCTTCCACCCGAGTTGACAGGAACATTCCAAGTTTTGGGCTTAGGACATTCACGGGCGAAGTGACCAAGCTCCTGACAGTTGAAACACTGAGCTTTAGACTTATCAAAGCCGATGTTAGCATTGGAGGCAGGTTGAAACAGCTTCCTTCCAGTCTTTCTGAAGAACTTTCTTGTCCTGGCAGCAATCATTCCCATCTGCCACTTAATATCGATCTCTTCAAGATCATCGGCAGAAATCTGGTCAAGATCTTCTTGACACACAGTCATAGTCTCAATGTTGCCTGACATCTGAGAGTTCATGCAAGCAAGGAAAGCATTACACAGATCTTGATCCATGTTAGTGGAGTTTGAAGAAACAGGAGCTGACGATTGACCATAATACCCAGAAGGTGGAGCTTGAACAAATGACACACTTGATGGTTGATGAGTTGCATGAGATACTTGAACTTCAGGCTGATTTGGAGTCGGAGTTGGAGTAGAGGCAGGAACAGGTACACTGGGACCAGAAGATTGAGAAAACTGATGACTATCCTCATACATGGCAGCAGCAAACGCAGCATTAGGAGCATTGGATGACGAACCCTTTGATGTCACATTGCCCATTAGTGACTTTCCTGTGCGTTCAACTGCTCTAACCTCATAATCACGAACTTTATCAATCATGTCCATGTAATCAGCGTTGAGGAGATCAGTGCTGTCAATCAGATAGATAACATAGGAGGCAAACTCTTGAGGAAAAGAGTGCAGAATCTTCCTTATGATGTCACCAGTATCTGGACGAATCTTCTTAGTGGTCATCTCAGTGATGATCCTGCAGAATCGTGTGACATGTGTCTCAAACGACTCTCCAGGCCTGTGAGCAAAAGTATTGAAGGCGAGTTTGAGTTTCTCTAGCCTTCTCTCCTTGGTTGCTGGATTGCCCTCATACTTCTTCTCTAGACCTTCCCAAATCTCATGTGCAGAAGTAGCATCCCGAAACTGATGCAACAGATCATCATTAATGGCCATCTTAATACAACCCAATGCACGCCTATCAATTTTCAGCTGAGCATGTTCAGCTGGAGTCAGCTTGTCCAAGGGCTTTGGGAGCATCCTCTTCTTGGGGTTAGGTGGGTCAGCAACAGTAGCAACTGTAACACCAGCAGCAGGTGTTGTAGCTTCTTCAACTTCAAACACAGCTGGACCAGTGAGAACTGAAGTGAGTAGGTCAAAATCCAAATATTCCAAGAAACAGTATGAACTTCCCCTTCCAGTCATCAAAGTCACTAGCACCCATGAGTCCTGGAGGGCGGTTGTTTCCTTGCATGACCGGAGTGAAATGATTTCCTTCAGACATCTCAGATGAGACAAATGCAGAATTTCAGCAAGAGTTGCTAAAACGAGCCGAACGAAGAACAAGAGCTCCAAATTGCTTGTAAACACGAAGATTGCTTGAATTCACACAAATCCTGCAATCATAAACATTTATGGAGTAATTAAACACTAATATTTAGGTGTAAACAACAAAAATTGAAAAATTCAAATTTTGGACTTAGTCAAAATTTTGAACAGCTTGTTCTTGAGCAAGTTCAAATCACCAAAAATCAAAGTTCATAAAAATGATGTTTGAAGGCATCATGTGACATCCGGGAATTTCAAGGTTAACTTCCGTTAGACAATCTCCGTTAGTTACGTCATAAGTGTTAACTTAAGTAACTAATGCATAACTAGGCCGAATGCGTCCACGTCCTTTTGTTGATCACCGAACCCGCCCATATGTGCTATGTGTTCATTTATTGTTGTCATTATGTGCAATGTGATTTAAATACATGATTTAATATTATGAATAGCATGACAAATTGTAAATCCTTGATTACGTGAAAATTTGCCTAAGTTGTGCAGCCAGCGAAACTACCGGGCGAAACTGTAGTGTCGCCCGGTAGCCAGCTAAGCTAATCAGTTAAAACGTGACCAGAGCTAGTTTCGCCTGGCCAGCGAAACTGCCAGCGAAACTAGCCTCTGATATAAATAAACTTAATAAACCCTAGTTTCTCCATTTGCCTCATTTCATCACAAACACACACGCACTCCTCTCTGGAACCTGGTCAGCCGAGAAAGTCACCCAAGGACCAAGATCTCAGCCTCTAGGCCATCATCTCATCTCATCTATCGATTCTTGATATCAAACGTGAGTCCCAAAACTATGTTTTATGCTTTTCTATGTGTTTTCTTCTTAAAAGCATGATCAAACCTTCATGAAAACTTGTATGCTTCTGAGATAATGCTTAGGAATGCTAGATCTATCATAAAGTTAGCAACTTTGCGTATGAAATCCAGCCATGATAGAGATTTATGCTATTTTAGCCATTTTAGGGTTTTATATGTATTTTGGGTGATTTGATGACAAAATGCATGTTTAAGGTGTTAAAGCTTGCTGATTTATGTTGGTAAATGCCTATGTATGCTAAATAATGGATTGCATGTAAGATCAGAAGCTGTTAGGTTGATTTTTAGGCAAATCCGTATGTTTTTCGCGACCAGCGAAACTGTGTGTTCTCTGGGCGAAATTATCCAGCGAATTTACTTGTTCATTCAGCGACACTGTCGAGCGAAACTATAGTGTCGCTAGCGAAACTGACCCGACCAGCCCGAACGAAACTACCGAGCGAAATACCTGAACGAAAGTTCAAACCAGTTTCCCTGCGAAACTAGGCTAGCGAAACTGCGTCAGCAGTTTCGGGCGAAACTAGCCTAGCGAAACTGTGTCACCGGGCATTGCCTAGCGAAAGTGCTGCCCGTGCACCCGGCGAAACTGCCTAGCGAAACTGTGCTAGCGAAACTAAGACCTGACCTGAAAACCAAACTTGTGAAATTTGCTTAAGTGTTATGCCATGACTTACATGATTATGCCATGATGAAACATGCTTGATATCTGAATTACATGAACCCTTGTTTATGATCAACCATCGGTGTCGTGTGTCGATATGTCGTGTCTTAGCTTAACGTGCTATGTTATGGGCCATAGTGAACGTTGTTTGAAATGAATTAGACACAAGACTAATATATAAGACCTAAATGAATTATAGGTCTTCATTAAGAAATCAATCCAAGGATAATTAAGCAAGTCTAGCCGAGCAACCAAAGGTGAGTGTCACTAACCCGCAAGATACGATCCCGTTAGGGACGGAAAGAACAACTTAGAAACAATGCTGACAAAACTTACGAGTGCTGAGCACCGGACGAATAAAATCGACTGTTTTTCACCAAAGTGTTTATGGGAACACTTGGGGGAATCCAAGCCGCTGTTTACGAAAAATAAAACTGATAAATGATTTTGGGTTCGAAGGAAACCCTAAGTGAAATGTTTTAATATGGCTAGCATAGGTTAAAGGCTTTAAACCAAATGATATCACATGATTTCTAAGGAATGTTTTGTTTAAATAAGAAGTCCTCATAATTAATTGTGCCATTAATTCGTGGAAGCGAGGGGATGTTGGGTAGATCTACTGGAGTTTGACAAACTCCGCTCCGGGGCACTGGAGGTGCACGGGGAACAATATCAGCCTATTTGACACCGTGATCCCAAGAGGAGGACGCGGGGGAGGCAAAAAGAGCAGTGACGAAAGTCCGCAAATAAAAATAAATGCCGGTGGAACACCGCAAAATAAATAGTCAGCTTGGTACAATCTTCCTTAGTGCATGAAACGACGGATTAGCTACCCGCGATATCGGTTGAGTTCTTTAATTCTTACAAGACTAAGCGCATATTAAATAATCGGTAATTGACGTTTAAAAGCATCGTCTTTCATAAAATAAATATTACGTATGTATATGTTGACAAAGTAAATGATTATGAGACCGGGCCAATGCATGACAAGCCCACCGTGAACTCACCAGCCTTTTGGTTGACACTTGCGTGGTTTTGACTTTTGCAGATCGCTGAGGAGTATCCGGAGCAGGTTGACATGGCTCAAGAAAATGTTTACTTTTATTTGAACTAACTTGGGAATTTATATAACAATTTATGTTTTGTAATTAAAGCACGCGGTTAGTGCTAAGATATTTATGTTTACATTCCGCTGCGTAACTTTTGAAACTGTTATATTTATAAACATTTGGACTTTACTCTGATTCGTTTAGTATTTGTAACTAATGGTTGTGGTCCTGGTCTAGTCGCGCCCCTTAACGGTATAAACTCCGTTAGTGGTTAATTGGGGGTGTGACACATCAATAGATGCGAAATGATGTTAGGATCAAATGTTTCAACTAGCACAAACCTCAAAAATCACTCTAAGTGACCGAAATTTGATCAAACAATAGATTATGTGAAAAAGTTTAAGAATCTCGAAAAATTGCTTAACAAATCTTCAATACTTGATGTTAGAGAGCGAAATCAGTGTCAATGATTTCGGTTTTAGTATACAAAACCTCGATAATCATCAATTTTAGCAAAGGATCATCATAAAAACGATTTTGAAAAAATTTACTCAAGAACAGTGAAGTTTCGGTCCGAACCAAAAACTCACAGAATTCAAAAATTGACAATTATAACATGAAATAAACAGAAATGTAAGCATGTTTTTGAGTTCTTAGAGTGATTTCTACCAAGAATCAACTCTTAGATCTAGCAAAAACAACCAAAATTGATAACTCAAATGAGATTTCTTCATTTTGAGAAAAACTTCAAAAATGAAGAACAAGGCTCTGATACCAATTGTTAGGACCTGATTTGAGCACAATGTTCTCATTCGATTCATCACACAGGTGCGGAAAACAAGTGTGATGATCAATCTTGGTTGATTTCACCCCATAGATCTCTGAAACTCAAGAACACACACTAAATACACCAAGAACACACACACAAAGGCTCTCTTATAGAAATAACCTGGAGGAACACATATTAGGGTTTTCACTTTAGTATTTATACTACAAGAGAGCCTGGGACAAATAGAATGTTTGACACAAACCAACCATTGCCTAGAATTCAGCAAAATATTCTAACAGAATATGAAGTACGCTAAGACTATAAAGAAGTACGCTAAGCATTAACATGTTCGCTAACAAGTTCGCTAGGCACAAACAAGTCCGCTAACAAGTACGCTAGGCACAGATTAAGTACGCTAGGATCAAGTCAAGTTCGCTAGGAACAAATCAAGTTCGCTAGTAGCAAAACAAGTTCGCTAGGACTTATATCAGGCAAGTTCGCTAAGTATAACAAGTACGCTAAGAGATAAATGACAAGTCCGCTAAGAGTTAATCAAGTCCGCTAAGTTCAATATACAAGAAGTTCGCTAAGGAGAAACACAAGTACGCTAACACTTGGATAAATAAGATCACATATAACATAATCAAAGATAATATTACAGATAAATACCAAAAAGGTAAACAGTTTGTGTTGCCAACATAATAAGTTCTAACAAGTTATACTACACATGTGCAACATTATCATTAGTACTACGCAAATGGAGGTATCATGCGAAAAAACACTTTTTATGTTAAAAATATTAAAAAGCTACTAAAACATATATAGTAGTAATGATAATGATACGTATGCTACACATGTGTATCTTTGTACTAAAAAAAATATAACACGTTAAATCTTTTTTCAAAATTAAAGATAAACGAATTATAAGATTTAAGGTACAATTTTCTTTTTTAAAATATTAATGATAGCTCATGTATGAATTTTTTAATGGTATACATGTGCATTATTAGAAACACCACGAAAATAACAAAGACGAAATGTTAAAAGTTTTTTTTTTAATTTTAACATGTACTATAATTATGAATTATTATAATAGTGCACATGTGCACTATTAAAAAAAGAATAAGTGTTAAAAGTTTTGTTAAATTTTTTTCTAGGATTAAACATAACATAATTCTAAGATTTTTGGTGCAAATTTTATAAAAAAATATTAACTTATGAAGAAATTATAAAGGTCTTAGTATTAGTTTTTAGGTTTTCGCAAAAAGATGTTATTTTTACAGGATCATTCTCTTAGATAAAGATAAATATATATATATATATATATATATATATATATATATATATATATATAGGGTAAAGTTCATGTGAAAACAACTTTTATTGCGAAAACACGAAAACAAATATTAAAACCTCTATAACTTTTTAATACGTTAATATTTAAATAAAAAACAAATATGCACCAAAATCCTTAGAATTATGTTATCTTTAGTTCTGGAAAAAAATTAAAAATAAAGTCAAGTTTTTTTTTTTATTATTGCACATCTGCAATAATTTTTTTTATTATTATTATTGCACATATGCAATAATACTAAAACCTTTATAAGTTTTTTCGTATGTAATTTTTTTTTATATAAAATTGCACCATAAATCTTATAATTTTGTGACGCCCACTCCCAGACTTGGCTCTAGAAGGGGTCACGCATTAGATTTACTCATGAACACAAGGTATTAACAGAGATAACTAAGAAGCGGAAATTTAAAACTTTTATTTACTTGCCAAGTACTACAAGTGAGATAATTTACATAAAATAACTCTAACCATTACTACGTTTTAACTATATCTAAGCCAGCTCGCCAAAACACTTCCCCTGATAGCTTGCCCGTCTAATCCCTTATCACAAGGGCCTTCTCCTTTCTACCTGAAGTATCACCTTGACCTGACATACATACATATTTTTGGAAAGGTCAGCTTACGCTGGTGAGTTCTATGTTCTAAAAACTTTACCTCGTTATGAGGTTAAAACCCTTGGACCTGCAAAATCCCCTTTTTTACAAACATTTATCAAGTATATATATAACACAATTATACATCACGTAATATTCCTTAACAAGAAATATCCTCTATAAAACCATTTGTCCCGTTATCCCCTCTATTCCTTTCTATAACCCCAACATTTATATCAATCTAAATCCTGCTAACATAATCAGAGATACCATTGATGCTGACTGCCGAGTTTACTCTTATGCCCCCATTTCGGTGATCCCTATAACGGACAGTCGCACCGTTTTCCCCTCTTTGCTAACTGCCGAGTTCATCCTTCGTTGGAAGATCCTTATAACGGACAGTCACCCCATATCTCCCTATTCACTAACTGCCGAGTTTACCCTTTTAGAGTATTCCTTATAACGGACAGTTGCCCCATATCCCCATATTTGCTAACTGCCGAGTTTACCCTTCTAGAGTATTCCCTATAACAGATAGTTGCCCCATATCCCCTATTTTCTAACTACCGAGTTTCTCCTTCTAGAGTATTCTCTATAACGGACACTCGCTTTCTCCCCTTTCTATTGGTAGTGATCTCTAACCCCATTGATTAACACTACTTCCTAACTCCCCCTGTACTACTACCCGACCCTAGTTAAATACCTAAGTGACTTAGGGTTACTAGTAGACAGCAATAATGTCTTCATATACTGCCAAAAGTGGACATCCTCCAATTTACCATTGGTGTATGTATACAGGATGTACCAACAGCGTATCCTCCACACTCCTGATATACCGGGTAACTAATATTATTATGTATATATATAGGAAGTACCAGCGGCGTATCCACCACATAATAATAAAGCGAATGCATCACATGTTCTCATATAATCATACATATTTACTATAGCGTCTACTAACAATTCCTTTTATCATTTGACTATTTAAGTTCAAAGCAAATATAGCACATACCGTGTCACAGTCATTATAATTATGTTATAACACACATAAATGATTTAACATCATTTTTCATAACATATCATATATATATATATATATATATATATATATATATATATATATATATATTTATCCCGAAAGCTTTTCTAACAATTTATCATTTCAAGATATTTCACGTATATGCATTTGTTGAGGGTGTATTTTCAGGATGCTCGCAGGAAGCTCACGTAGTGTAGGAATCCTATTATCGTCTGGGAATCCCATTTATCCAGGTATCCTGATTTATATATTTTTAACTAACCCTCATATTTGCCACGTGTTTATTTGACCAGGTTTCGACGAAGTCACCAACTACCTCCGAAACTTACGCTCCAGCTAATGAAGATCGTGGACTTAGTGAACGAAGAGGCCCTTAACAGTCGAATTAGTTGGATAGTAGGATCCCGGGAATCCCGGAAAGTTTGTTACCATTGTATTCGTTATATAAATCGGGGAATCGATAAATAGGAACACACAACTCCTTCACACTTTAGCTCTGATAGCATACGATCTCTGTAACACTTAGCTTGATCGATTACACCTCCAAAATACTTGTAATTTTCAGTTTCTTATCAATAAAATTGTGAGGAAGCAGGCTCTTCAGGCCGACTCCCGAGGTTTTTTTTGCTAGGATTCCTAGAGGCAACTCGAAGAATCCTGAATTTTCCCTCGTTACATCCTTGTGTTCAGTTTTACATTTCAAGCATATTGACAAGCACACTACCTCACATTCTAAGTTTAGAATACGAAATTCCGTTGTGAACTTTTTACCAAAACAGTTTGGCGCCCACCGTGGGGCAAGTGGTGCTTAATCTTGTCAAAATCCCATACCTTATTCACTTCATTTGATCTCCAATCTCAAAAATGTCAAACCAACAAAAGACTGTTTCGGCCTCTACATCGTCCTCCATTCCTCCTCTTTCTTCCTTTCCAGGAAGCCAGAAGAAGACTAATGACCGTCAGAAGAAAGTGGACGAGCAGCCGAGAAAAACTGATCATCATGTCTTCTCAGGATCCCAGGTACAATCTGTTGATCCTGTTATTACTAACAATGATTTGTTTGCCTTGATTAAGCAGGTGAAAAATCAAATGGATCAGCAAGAAAAAACCAATCAAACGGTGATGAAGGATATTGAAGAGCTAAAGAAATCTAGGAAGCCCATGGAGGAGCAAAGTCCTCTGTTTCCCAGGCATCTTGATTTCAATGCTTCAGGATCCTCAGATCCGTCTCGCTACAATTACAAATCAGCATCAGGCTTTACTACAGCCCCTACAATGACTTCTCAGGCCGCTGGATATGTAGAAAGTACTGCTGGATTCTCAGGAGCTGTCCCACCAGAATCCTCACAGTCACGCTACAAGGGTCCTTGGGTTCCACCATTGTCGGGATCTTCAGCCTCGCCGTCTCAAGGATATCCTTTTTCTGCTGGAAATCCAATCCAGAATCCCCAAGGATATCAATACACTAACCTTTCTGTTTCTGCAGGAATCTTCAAGACCAGCTCCTCAGAAGTGAATGATGGAGACGTCATCCCCATGCAAACAGCAGCCACCACTGAGCCAAGCATCCCAGCGAACTATGGTTACAGTCCCAGGATCCCAGTCCAGAATCCTGGCGCAGGTAATGTGTCCAATTCAATCCCTATCGTTTCTAACCAGGGTGTTCCTTATGATGCATGTATTCATCCAAGTATCGCCAGGGAGCTCCAGAAGTTGAAAGAAATGATATCAAATGTTCCAGGGATCCTGAAACCTATTCCTAAGGTTCCTTTGGAAAGCCACAAGATCTCTAGATTTACTTGGCCAATATCCCGAGTAGAGATCCCGAAGCGTTTCCAGACTCCAAGCATGAAGCTTTATGATGGGACCACAGATCCTGAGGAACACGTGGCGCACTACCAAGCAAGGATCCTGGAAAGACAAGACCAAGTGGTGTGCCTTCCATGAAGATTTTGGCCACCTAACAGATGAATGTATAGCACTCCGAAAGGAAATCAGCTATCTACTCAACAAGGGGCATCTTAAAGAATTGATAGGCAGAAAGAAAGTCAAGACTCAGGAAACCGACAAGGTGCCTTAGAGAGCAGCTTCTCCACCCCAAGATGCCCAGATAATCAACTTCATCTTAGGAGGCTCAGACATCTGCGGCACTTCGTATTCCTCAGCCAAGAAGCATGCTAAGGAATCCAAATCTGAACAGGGTGACAGACCTATCTGGACGTCCACCATAACTCAAGACAAACTCATATCCTTTGATGAGAGTGACCGTTCTCATGTTCAGGATCCTCATCATGATAGTCTTGTGGTTACTTTATATATTGCTAACCATTTTGTTCGCAGGATCCTAATTGATAACGGAAGCTCAGTAAACATAATTCGTCTTGATGTGCTCAAAAAGATGGGGATCCCAGAAACTGAAATAGTTGCAAGATCCTCAGTCCTGGTTGGCTTCAGCGGTGAAACTAAGAGCACCGTTGGGGATATCAGATTACCGGTATACATAGAGGGGGTAAACTCTATGAAAAAATTATGTGTTATAGATTCTCTCTCTTGTTGCAACATTATTCTTGGTAGGCCATGGATTCACGAGATGAAGGCAGTCCCTTCAACCTATCACCAGTGTATCAAGCTTCCTACACCCTGGGAGTTGTAAGAATTGAAAGCGACCAGCAGGAAGCCAAAAACTGTTATTCAACTTCGATGAAGAACACCACTAAGGTGACGAAGGGATAGCAATTATAGAAAAAGGCACCTGAAGTACAGGAGAACAGGGAGCTGGATGTCAAAGAAGTGCCCCTAGACCCTGGGAATCCTGAAATTAAGGTGCTCGTGGGAACAAGAATCCCAACAAATGTTGAGCAGGAATTATTCCGGCTTCTCAAAGCCAGAACTTCAACTTTCGCCTGGAAGCATGAAGATATGACAGGTATCCCTAAACACGTAATTACTCATAAACTTGGTTTAGATCCTTCTTTCAGGCCTATACAGCAAAAAAGGAGGAAGTTCGCTCCAGAGAAGAATATAATCATCCAAGAGGAAGTTGACAAGCTTCTCAAAACAAAGATGATCAGAGAAGTCAAATATCCTAGGTGGCTAGCAAATGTGGTGGTGGTCCAGAAGAAGAATGGAAAGTGGAGAGTTTGTGTTGATTACACAGACTTGAACAAAGCCTAACCTAAGGATCCATTTCCACTTCCCCATATTGATGCTATGGTGGATGCCACGGCTAGTCACGAGATGCTCACCTTCATGGATGCCTCGGCAGGATTCCAACAAATTCAAATGGAACCATGTGATCAGGAGCATACGGCTTTTATGACTCCAACAGGTATATATTGTTACACTACTATGCCCTTTGGTTTAAGAAATGCAAGTGCCACCTACCAGAGGCTCGTCAATATGATGTTCAAAGAGCAACTGGGGGACACGATGGAAGTCTACATAGATGACATGGTGGTGAAATCCAAAAAAGCTGAAGATCACGTTAGGGATCTCCAAACGGCCTTCGACATAATTGATTAGTACAATATGAAGCTCAACCCCTCCAAATGCCACTTTGGGGTGCGAGCTGGAAAATTCTTAGGATATATGGTTACCGAGAGAGGGATCGAAGCGAGCCCAGAGCAGATCAAGGCAATCCTAAATTTGAAGTCCCCATCGAATGTAAAAGAGGTACAAAGGTTGACAAGAAGAATCGCAGCACTCAACAAGTTCATTTCAAGATCCTCAGAAAAGAGTAAGGATTTCTACGATATCCTGAGGAAAAATAAGAAATTCGAATGGACTGAGAAGCATGAAAAAGCCCTGAAGTGCCTGAAAGACTACCTGTCAACAGCCCCGTTGCTAATGAAACCAGAAGATGGGGAGCCACTATATTCATATCTCGCAGTTTCTGGAAGCTCAATCAGTGCAGTCCTGGTAAAAGACCATCAAGGTCAGCAGCATCCGGTATATTATGTAAGTAAAACTCTGCTAGACGCAGAATCCAGGTACTCTCACCTTGAAAAATTAATTCTAGCTCTTATAATGACTTCCACTAAACTTAGACATTATTTTGAAACCCATACTATAATTGTGATGTCTAACTATCCTATCAAGGCAGTTCTCAAGAAACCGGAAATGTCAGGAAGGATGGCTAAGTGGGCAGTCAAACTGAGTGCATACGACATCAAATATGAACCAAGAACGGAAATCAAGTCCCAAGCATTAGCTGACTTTGTGGTGGATTTCAGCAGTGACATTGAACCCGAAGTTGAAAAGGAAGTCCAGCAACTCGAGAAGCTCAAGGAAGACTGGATCCTTTACACTGACGGCTCCTCAAATATCATAGGAACAGGGCTGGGAATCCTGCTAAAATCGCCACAGGGGGACATAATACCTCTATCCATATCCTGTGAATTCCAAGCTACCAACAATGAAGCTGAATACGAGGCTTTAATTGTTGGATTACAGCTGGCTAGGGATATGGGGATCCTATCTATACAATTGTTTGTTGATTCTCTCTTATTGACTAACCAATTTAATGGCTCTTATGCACTGAGAGGGGAGAACCTGATCAAATATCTTGAAATTGTTAAAAACTTGTCTCTATTTTTCAAAAATTTTAGCATTTCGCAGGTACCAGAGATAATGCAGAAGCCAATGCCTTGGCAAACTTGGCTTCATCGCTCAGGATCCCTGATGATGTCAAGATTCCAATAACTCACGTCCTGACGCCAGCGATAGCTCAACAGGAAGCTCAGGCTGTCGACAATAATGCAGGTGCAGATGTTGAGAAACCTGAAGATGCTCACCAATCCTGGACTTACCCGTTCAGGAAGTATATCCAAGATGGGGAGATTCCCAAGGGCGAAAATCCCAGGGCCTTTCGCACAAAGGTAGTACCCTATACTATTATTAACAATATCCTATATTGAAGATCTCTTGCAGGTGTCTACTTAAGGTGCCTAGAAAAACCAGAAGCTCTTGAGGTGCTTGAAGACATTCACAGTGGAGATTGTGGGAACCATACCGGGGGCAGGGCCCTGTTCTCTAAAATTCTCAGATTCGGGTATTATTGGCCAACCATGAAGAAGGATGCTGCGAGCTTCTCATAGGAAATGCGATGCTTGTCAAAGGCATGGCAATATCCTCCATCAACTCGCTGAGCATCTGCATCCTATAGTTTCCCCATGGCCATTCATGAAATGGGGTATGGATATTGCGGGGAAGCTACCAAAGGCTCCTGGAGGAAAGGTGTTTATGCTTGCTCTTAGGGCTGATAATCCGGGATCCTGGCCGGAAGCTCAAATGGTTCAATATCCTTACGCAAGTTCAGGATCCTGGCAGGTTCGAGCATCCTGAATTACAGTTATCAACTAACCCGTTTGTTTTTCCCATGTGTCTTATTAATTGCAGGGTCAAAGAAATGTGTAGACAAGCCTAAAGACTCGGACAAATGATATAGAACGTGGACTAAGTGGTCCACAACGTTCATATTGGCTCAGTTGGGAAAATCCCTAAAATATAGGACAGTTGGTTATATTATTTCAGGATGCTCGCCAGAAGCTCAAAGGATCCTGAACTACAGTTATCGATTAACCGTTACAATTGTCCACGTGTCTTAATTGATTGCAGGTATTAAGGGACGTGTAAATGATGGCTAAAGACTCGGTCAAGGCTTTATGGGACGTGTTGTAACTGACTCCAACGTTCACAAAGACTTGAAGACTCAATCCCTAGTTTTTAGCCTAGTTAGTTAATGTATTTTTGACTATTTAAACGAGCTCTAGGTCATTCATTCAACACACACACAACACACGATACTCGCTATCAAAACTCTCTGTAACACTTAGATTACGAGCTCATTTCCTTTGTACTAAGAACGTTCATTATATAAAAGTTTTAGGAGGCAGGTACTTTGAACCGGCCCCCGAGGTTTTTTGCTAGGCTCCTTGAGGATACTCAAGGATTCCTGGATTTTCCCTCGTTACATCCTCGTGTCAACCTTTACATTTGCATTTTCATCTTTATTTTACATCAAACACGCTACCTCACATACAAAGTTTGATCAACTAATTGCTTAGGCAGTTTTTGACCAAAACACTTGCCATGACGGATTACTTATCCAAGTGGATTGAAGCAGAAGCCTATGTTCAAGTGAGAGAAAAAGAAGTAATATCCTTCATCAAAAGGAACATCCTCACCAGATTTGGGATTCCGGCAGAAATCATATGCGACAATGGCTCCCAGTTTA
>JBCNJP010000008.1:15536131-15632231 GCA_039602395.1 Deinandra increscens subsp. villosa
CAGAGTTTTGGAGGTTTGATCGATTGACACTAAGTGTTTACAATGATCGTAAGCTAACAGAGCTATTGTGCGTCGGGTGTGTGTGTGTTCTAAGTCAATCGAATCCTCATTTATATAAGATCGAATTACATTAATAACAAACTTTCCGGGATACCCGTCATCCCATCGTCCAACTAACTTGACCGTTGCAAGCCTCTCCGTTCAACTCTGGTCCACGATCTTCTTTAACTGGAACTTGTATTTCAGAAGTAGTTGGTGACTTCAAAGGTACCTGGTCAAATAGGCACGTGGCAAATATAAGGGTTAGTTAAATAAAACAAATCAGGATACCTGAACAAGTGGGATTCCCAGACGATAATAGGATTCCGTGCATTTAAATCACGTTGCACATAATTCCACATAGTGGTAATAAATAAATAAATAAATAAACACATATGGACTTCGGTGATCAACCAAAGGTCGTGGACGTATTCGGCCTAGTTAAGCATTAGTTACTAAGTTAACACTCATAACGTAACTAACGGAGATTGTCTAACGGAAGTTAACCTTGGAATTCTCGGATGTCACACCTCACATTGTGTCTTTACAAAATACCATATCAATTTTGCTTTTTGATACTTCCTGATTGGATTTTTAAAATTTATAGGCAAAGCCAACAAAAGAAGTGCAACAGCCTTTTCATTTTGATCATACGATTTCCTTTCTTAACTTGAAAAATTATGCATCTCCTTAAAATGACCATCACTATAAGTTGGATACTAAAATTCATTCATAACCGGTAACCACAAATTTTTATCCACATCAACAATATAAGCTCTAAAATTTGTTGCCCAACCATGATAATCTTCAAGATTTATCAAATTTGGCACATTCTGGCGATGACTCTCAATGAATACCTCAATTTTATACATTTCGGAAATGTAGAAATTCGATATCAAAAATTGAAACTTGAAAATGAAGGTCTTCCAAGCGGATTTTGGGTACCAAAACGGAGGGTACTGGCCGTTAGGCAAGTAAAGTGTAGATAATATCGAGACGGAAGTTTTGTCATATATCGTGTTGAATGATTACATAAACCGAATGAGTATACAAACGTTTAAGGTCCGGGGGAGGTTGGACAGAATCTCCCCTCTCAACACATTGAACTGGACAGACACTGGACAGAAACTTGCAATGAAATACAATGATGAAACTATTTATACTATTCATTCTGTCCGAACTAGGCACCTCCGAACCCTCTCCGAACTCCCTCCGAACATGGAGTTCGGACCACCATCGGACACAGCCAAACACAGAGTTCGGCTGAGGTTCGGACCACAGTTCATGTTTAAGTCAACTCAGTCTGTTTGACAATTCGAACAGTAACGGCCACACAAGGTTCATGTATCAACAAATTCCCCTTTGGACGTTACTGTCGAATCCAGACTTTGATCTTCTAGCAATCTTCAGTCAGCTTGCTGCAGACGCCTCTATCTTTAGCAAACTCCCCTTGACCGAATCATCAGGTATGCAGGAAACAGCTTGCAATCTTGTACAATCATGACAATCAATAAAATTCCCCCTTTCTTCAAGCATATCCACGGTGAGAACTTATCAGACACATAGAGGGATACTTCAAACCACCGGTCATGACATCAAGATGCAGGATCATTTCATTTAATCGTCATGAATAAAAAACAAAATCCACAAACATCAATGTATTTGACATAAATCTTCAATCCTCACCGAATTGTAATACATTCTGATCTTGATGAAAACAAACACAATCAGCATCTTCAATCATAGAAATTCCCCCTCAGAATGAAATCCATCCCAATATATCAACAATCAAAGGCTATAACATCAACTTCATGACTTAACATTGTATCGGGCATTTGATTAGAGAGTTCCAAACCATAACCGAAATCTTTGACATATCAGTTCACACGAACATCAGAAAACGCCACCTTTCCATGAAGATCAATAATTACCATCATCCCTGAATTGATTGCTTTTGAATATTCACTTTTTCAATTATGAAACTTTGAAAGTTTTAGGGTCCCCAAATTCCCCCTAAACAAGTGAAATATTCAAATCTTCAATATTCTTCAGTTTGTGTAGACAAATAAACTCTGTGAAACGCAATCACAAAGATCTAATTTCTCAGAATTCAAATAATCGCCTCAAAGTAATCATATCCATGTCTCCGAATCTCTGTCCATCATCAGAAACACCCGTTCATGAATCTCTGTCCATCATCAAGAACAATGACTACCCACAAACTCATTTCTTGAAATTCGTTAACTAACTTGTAACAAATACCGTGATCTGGATTTTCTTCAAACATAACACCCCTCAGCTACCGAATTAAGGGTAAACCCGATACCTGAACCACTTCTTTGAAAATTCCCACCTAACGAGGGTTCAGGGGCAGTGCCCCTGAGAAGCGGGGTCCAAGGGGCGGCAGCCCTGGCGGGGTCTAAGGGGCAGCAATTTTTTCTTGAACAAAATTGCTTCATTAAAAATGCATCCGAGCTCGTCCGAACCTTGTCCGAACTACCTCCGAACCTGATATTCCGAACCTCATCTGAACTTGACCTTCGGACGTCCGAACATCCCCGAATTCTGTCCGAACCTAGAGTTCGGAGCGGTTATTTTTCAGATATGTTCTTCTGCCGAACTCTATCCGAACTTCATTGGAAATTTTTAAAATCGCACCAGATTGACAATTTGATCGAATTTCGACATCCAGATGCTTCTGTTAGGTAAAAACATGACTCAGAAAGACTCGATTGATTAAAAATCAATCAGACTCACTTTCAATCGCCCCTAACTGAAGGTTTAACATCCCAAACTTAAGAAAAACGATGAATTAGGACCATAGAAAGAGCCAACAGCTCTGATACCAACTGAAATTGCGTAAGACGGATCTTACTAGAGGTTTGCTTGATCGTAGAGTGAACACGAGACGTATATAAAGTTTGTTTTCATTGGAATCAACAAAGACTTAATACAAACTCTCAAATGAGCTCTCTAGAGAAACACTCTTAAAAACACAGAGTTAAGAACTAGTCTCTCTCTCTTCGTATCACCCCCACTTTCATTACAAGACCAAGTTCCTATATATATATATATATATATATATATATATATATATATATATATATATATATATATATACGACTGGGCCGAACTCCATCCGAAATCTGAGTTCGGCCGGTCCGAACCTCAGGTTCGGACCAGGTTCGGCCGGCAGCAACCTTGTCTTGAATCTTCACATCGTCTCGTTCAGATACTTCACATGACGCACAGATTATGTATTAACAGTACTTTCTCCGCATATCGAAAGATCAACTAGATTGTTGTTCGTTTAACATTCGCTTTATTTTCTTTGGTGTTTCGTATAACTCATCGGACTTTCTCTGCGTGTACGGGAGTACCGACCTGATTATTGTTGGTTTATACAATTTCAATTTGTTTTTATTTTCTTATTTTGTTAAATCTGATGTCCTATCTGCGTATCAAAAGATCGACCTTAAGGTAGACGATTTAACATTCTTATTTCTTTTTGCATGGAACTCAGTTAACGATATCATGAATTTAATCACTATGTGTTAAATCATAAGTGAAATCACAAAGTGTCATATAAAAGCATATCTGAGTATGTCTGATAGTGTGGGGTACACTGGTCAAGGCAAACCTGATCAATACAATAACATATCCAGATGTTATGAGTATGATTGTGCTTGAGTTTAAGATGGACAAATTATACCAGTAGTCGACATGACTTGTGTGCTGAAGTAATTAAATTGAAGTGTAGTTCACATGATATGTTCATTATGATCCCAAGTTGTGATCTTTCTCGCAAAAGACAAAAATAGTGTCTGATTCGGTATTGCATTTATGTTTCATATATGACAAAATCCAAAAAGATTTTTGGTATGTTTTTATTTAAAGTTTCAAAAAGCAAAAAGGATTTTGTTTCTTATTTGTTTTCGACCGATCGATACAAGATACAAAATTATGATTTCAAAACTATATCTTGGATTCTCGAAGAGAAGTTTTGCGCCAAGATTAAATTAATTTTCAAAAAGAAAAGAAAGTCATGTTTCTGTCTTCTGAAATTGCAGGTTCTGTGTGACAAGACTCGAACATGGTGAAAGGGGGAGTTTGTAGTATCTTTCACAAATGGATCTTGAAGTTCAAAGATTGTTCAAGTTTTGATCCAGCCATGCAAGTTCAATTTCTGACTATATTTCAGTTGAAGATCAAATACAGTGATACTGAAGATTAAAGATTGAAGTTTAGTTAGAATAGATACACTACACGTTAAGGGGGCGTTTGTTAGAGCATATTCCTATGCTACACTGTGTCTCGTATGTATTGTATCTAGATTAGAGCGTCTTTGTGAGTCGGAGAGTCAACATATCATGGTGGCCATACCATTAGTCCGCCGTACCATTGGTACGCCCGTACCAAGTGGTCCGCCAGTTGGTACGCCTGCCAGTGTGTTGTTACTATAAATATTTCGTGTTAGAGAGAGCTGGGTTAGTTCTGTCATTTCTATCATCTTAAGTGTGTGTAACTCA
Organism: Deinandra increscens subsp. villosa; assembly: GCA_039602395.1. Lineage (NCBI taxonomy): Eukaryota > Viridiplantae > Streptophyta > Magnoliopsida > Asterales > Asteraceae > Deinandra > Deinandra increscens. The sequence continues at coordinate 15,540,700 of JBCNJP010000008.1, forward strand.
GTGTGCTCTCTCTCTATAGAGTTTGCGTAATCATCTAAGTGAATCAATAAAGCAAAGCTTTATTTGCGTTCTTGTTCATCGATTAACCGAATCATGCAGTAGTAAGATCCTTCTAGGTACTTAGAGTTGCCACTTGAAATAATTCGTTGACTTTTTTCTCCGCCTCGTGGAAAAGAAATAAGTATCGCCGTCATATTGTCGTTGGTAGCCGTCATCCATTGAGCTCCACTATGTCTTCAAAAATCTTCATTATATCCATCTTCATTACCTTGGTCCTCATTTGCTATTTACTCCATCTGTCTCCTCATAGCCAATCCCGCTAAAAGTTTCCAATTGGACTATACCGCTCACTTTAGATAAAATTACCTGAGAAGAGCTCATTTAGTTTTCTTTGATTTGGAGCGTGCAATAAGAGATTTAACACTTAAGTCCGAATAACAACGCCATTATATATCAACACCGCGTATCCTTATGACCCACAGCTTAGCCTCTCGAGAGACAACACAATTCTTGCAAATTCGATCACCTCTATGTTTTTGTTAGGACCAGATTTGAGCAACATTGTTCTCATATGATTCATCACACAAGTGCGGAAATCGTGTGTGATGGTCGATTCCGGATGGATCGGCATCAATGCTCACCCATTGATGATTCCTAAAGCTCAAGAACACACACTAACACCAAGAACACACACACAAAGGCTCTCTGTAGGAATAATACTCCTTCAAGCGTTGCCAATAGGGTTTTCTCAATGGTATTTATACTACTAGAGAGCCTGGGACAAAAGGAATGTTTGACACAACACAATCATTGCCTAGAATTCAGCAAAATATTCTAACAGGAGAACAAGTTCGCTAAGACTTAAATGAAGTTCGCTAGCACTTAACAAGTTCGCTAACAAGTACGCTAAGCATTATCAAGTTCGCTAACAAGTACGCTAAGTAGCAACAAGTCCGCTAACAAGTACGCTAAGCATTATCAAGTTCGCTAACATGAACAAGTACGCTAACAAGTTCGTTAAGAACAAATCAAGTACGCTAGGAACAAAACAAGTCTGCTAAGTAAACAAGTTCGCTAGGAATAAACAAGTCCGCTAAGATAACATTCAAACAAGTACGCTAAGTGTAAATCAAGTCCGCTAAGAGCATAAGTCACAAGTCCGCTAAGAAGCATAACAAGTATGCTAACATATACACAAAGTTTACCAAGTACATATCAAAAGACAATTACAAAATAAAGTATCAATTACAAGATAAGAAAACAATAAGTTTGTGTTGCTAACAAATAGGTTCTAACAATTCCACCCTTGTTGGCAATGCAAACTCTCGAGCTTCAAGCATCTTGACCGGTCAGCTTTAGCAGAAATCTCCAGTTCTCTCTAGCTGCGGGTTTGTCTTTATCAGAAAGTACGTGAATACCCATATCATACAGCCTAAAGAGATCTTGCCAAACGAGCTTCTTCAGGTCATTATAATTGTTCAGCTCGACCAAATCGTCTTGACTTATCCAAAATGACACTTGAACCATGTTCTTCAATCAACCAACAAGTTGCTGTTCTCAGAAGTTCTGAATCAAGAGTGAGTCTACCTAATTCTGCTAGCCTTTTACACCACCAGTTTAAGAATATCAAAAAATAGTTGGCATCGTAGCATTCATAAGGTCTCATCTGAACAGGTATGGTCCGCATCTTCTCATAATACATTATCTTCAAGTAAGATCGAGAGAGAAGACGGAGTTCTATAGCAGCAAATATTCTGATAGCGTCAGCACCATCTCTTTCGATTACCAACTCATGAGTCATCCCGTTATAGTACCAACTGATCATAGGAGCATTCTTCTGGTTTCCAGGGATAGTCTTTTCTTTCACTTCCTTTCCTATATCCTTGAACATACCTCGGTGAGGAGCACGAAGTCTTATTTTCTCTTCTGCCAACTGAGCTTTTCTCTCTGCTTCTGGATTTTGACTGAATCTTTTATCATTATAAACAGACTGGATCAACGCAGCAGCCCTTATACCCTTTGGATGAGTAGTGTGGTTCACCAAGTCCAGGTACTTGAGCTGTTTGAGTTCCCAAGAGAATAAGCTAGTGAGAGCTTTGAAGTCTCCAAATATTTGGACATAGCCATTTCTCCTCTTCACCATGAAAGCATCAAAGGCTTCATCATATTTCCAACCCAAGATCTTCATCCCATGATTGACATTAGGGTTGCTAGGCATTTTCCTTAAGTTCTTGGTAGCAAATAATTGCATGGCCTTCAGGTTAGGAGTTAGCTTATCCCATTCGTCATAGATTTGGGGATTATCTTTTCTCTTGAGAGCCTCAGCCCGTTCCTCTTCATTGATTCTGATTTGTTCCAACTTTGCCAACCGCTCTGTCTTCCGATACTCACACACAAACTTCCGGAGACCAGTAAGTCTCTTCTTGTAGTATGCCTTCTTATCAATGTTCTTGAATTTACAGAAGTTGCGGAGTGCTTCAGAGTTCATACTGTTGGTGGTGGATCAATGTATGCTTCAGAGTCAGGAGGGTCAATGGACGAATTCTCTGGAGGAGGAATGTATGTGTTGCCGATGTCAAGGGTAAGATCCGAGAGATGATCACGGATGGGAAGGAAGTCCACAGTCTTGGTTGTGTCGGCAAAGATATCAGCTAGGAAATCAGATTGTGCTTCAACAGTTTGATTTTGAGGTAGGTGAGAATTCAACCTCTCCTCATCGGTGTATAACTTGGTTAACTCAGTGTTAGTGAGACTCATCAGATATTTCAATGAGAAGTTGTCTTTCATCGGAGTTCTAACCATGTTGGCTGTAACAGAGTTGTCATCAGCATCCACATCGGTGCCCCTCTAAGTTTGTGACAATGCGGATCAAAGGTTCATCTGTTCTGATTGATTCTGAACGTTCTGGCAAAGTGCTCGACCCTTTTGCATACATGACAGCAGGAGGATGGTTAGATTCATATATCTTGAGTGCTTCAGCCTTTTCCTCAAGAAGTCTATTTTGTTCCCGGTGAGTTTCATCAATAAGCGCTCTACGGGATCTTTCTTTCTCAGCTTCTCTTTTATGATGCTCTTCACCAATTTCTTCAGGAGTTAAAATCCTTTTTCCTCTGTGCTCAGTAGAAGGACCAGGTTGTTCTGTAACCGCATGCTCTTGAGTTGCAGTCACATTTGGTTCATCTTCAGTGTCAGACTCAGAGGAGAAGTGCATAAAGGAGGCTTCAAAGTTTTGATCCAGCCATGCAAGTTCAATTTCTGACTATATTTCAGTTGAAGAACAAATACAGTGATACTGAAGATTAAAGATTGAAGTTTAGTTAGAATAGATACACTACACGTTAAGGGGGCGTTTGTTAGAGCATATTCCTATGCTACACTGTGTCTCGTATGTATTGTATCTAGATTAGAGCGTCTTTGTGAGTCGGAGAGTCAACATATCATGGTGGCCATACCATTAGTCCGCCGTACCATTGGTACGCCCGTACCAAGTGGTCCGCCAGTTGGTACGCCGGCCAGTGTGTTGTTACTATAAATATTTCGTGTTAGAGAGAGCTGGGTTAGTTCTGTCATTTCTATCATCTTAAGTGTGTGTAACTCAGTGTGCTCTCTCTCTATAGAGTTTGCGTAATCATCTAAGTGAATCAATAAAGCAAAGCTTTATTTGCGTTCTTGTTCATCGATTAACCGAATCATGCAGTAGTAAGATCCTTCTAGGTACTTAGAGTTGCCACTTGAAATAATTCGTTGACTTTTTTCTCCGCCTCGTGGAAAAGAAATAAGTATCGCCGTCATATTGTCGTTGGTAGCCGTCATCCATTGAGCTCCACTATGTCTTCAAAAATCTTCATTATATCCATCTTCATTACCTTGGTCCTCATTTGCTATTTACTCCATATGTCTCCTCATAGCCAATCCCGCTAAAAGTTTCCAATTGGACTATACCGCTCACTTTAGATAAAATTACCTGAGAAGAGCTCATTTAGTTTTCTTTGATTTGGAGCGTGCAATAAGAGATTTAACACTTAAGTCCGAATAACAACGCCATTATATCTCAACACCGCGTATCCTTATGACCCACAGCTTAGCCTCTCGAGAGACAACACAATTCTTGCAAATTCGATCACCTCTATGTTTTTGTTAGGACCAGATTTGAGCAACATTGTTCTCATATGATTCATCACACAAGTGCGGAAATCGTGTGTGATGGTCGATTCCGGATGGATCGGCATCAATGCTCACCCATTGATGATTCCTAAAGCTCAAGAACACACACTAACACCAAGAACACACACACAAAGGCTCTCTGTAGGAATAATACTCCTTCAAGCGTTGCCAATAGGGTTTTCTCAATGGTATTTATACTACTAGAGAGCCTGGGACAAAAGGAATGTTTGACACAACACAATCATTGCCTAGAATTCAGCAAAATATTCTAACAGGAGAACAAGTTCGCTAAGACTTAAATGAAGTTCGCTAGCACTTAACAAGTTCGCTAACAAGTACGCTAAGCATTATCAAGTTCGCTAACAAGTACGCTAAGTAGCAACAAGTCCGCTAACAAGTACGCTAAGCATTATCAAGTTCGCTAACATGAACAAGTACGCTAACAAGTTCGTTAAGAACAAATCAAGTACGCTAGGAACAAAACAAGTCTGCTAAGTAAACAAGTTCGCTAGGAATAAACAAGTCCGCTAAGATAACATTCAAACAAGTACGCTAAGTGTAAATCAAGTCCGCTAAGAGCATAAGTCACAAGTCCGCTAAGAAGCATAACAAGTATGCTAACATATACACAAAGTTTACCAAGTACATATCAAAAGACAATTACAAAATAAAGTATCAATTACAAGATAAGAAAACAATAAGTTTGTGTTGCTAACAAATAGGTTCTAACAATTCCACCCTTGTTGGCAATGCAAACTCTCGAGCTTCAAGCATCTTGACCGGTCAGCTTTAGCAGAAATCTCCAGTTCTCTCTAGCTGCGGGTTTGTCTTTATCAGAAAGTACGTGAATACCCATATCATACAGCCTAAAGAGATCTTGCCAAACGAGCTTCTTCAGGTCATTATAATTGTTCAGCTCGACCAAATCGTCTTGACTTATCCAAAATGACACTTGAACCATGTTCTTCAATCAACCAACAAGTTGCTGTTCTCAGAAGTTCTGAATCAAGAGTGAGTCTACCTAATTCTGCTAGCCTTTTACACCACCAGTTTAAGAATATCAAAAAATAGTTGGCATCGTAGCATTCATAAGGTCTCATCTGAACAGGTATGGTCCGCATCTTCTCATAATACATTATCTTCAAGTAAGATCGAGAGAGAAGACGGAGTTCTATAGCAGCAAATATTCTGATAGCGTCAGCACCATCTCTTTCGATTACCAACTCATGAGTCATCCCGTTATAGTACCAACTGATCATAGGAGCATTCTTCTGGTTTCCAGGGATAGTCTTTTCTTTCACTTCCTTTCCTATATCCTTGAACATACCTCGGTGAGGAGCACGAAGTCTTATTTTCTCTTCTGCCAACTGAGCTTTTCTCTCTGCTTCTGGATTTTGACTGAATCTTTTATCATTATAAACAGACTGGATCAACGCAGCAGCCCTTATACCCTTTGGATGAGTAGTGTGGTTCACCAAGTCCAGGTACTTGAGCTGTTTGAGTTCCCAAGAGAATAAGCTAGTGAGAGCTTTGAAGTCTCCAAATATTTGGACATAGCCATTTCTCCTCTTCACCATGAAAGCATCAAAGGCTTCATCATATTTCCAACCCAAGATCTTCATCCCATGATTGACATTAGGGTTGCTAGGCATTTTCCTTAAGTTCTTGGTAGCAAATAATTGCATGGCCTTCAGGTTAGGAGTTAGCTTATCCCATTCGTCATAGATTTGGGGATTATCTTTTCTCTTGAGAGCCTCAGCCCGTTCCTCTTCATTGATTCTGATTTGTTCCAACTTTGCCAACCGCTCTGTCTTCCGATACTCACACACAAACTTCCGGAGACCAGTAAGTCTCTTCTTGTAGTATGCCTTCTTATCAATGTTCTTGAATTTACAGAAGTTGCGGAGTGCTTCAGAGTTCATACTGTTGGTGGTGGATCAATGTATGCTTCAGAGTCAGGAGGGTCAATGGACGAATTCTCTGGAGGAGGAATGTATGTGTTGCCGATGTCAAGGGTAAGATCCGAGAGATGATCACGGATGGGAAGGAAGTCCACAGTCTTGGTTGTGTCGGCAAAGATATCAGCTAGGAAATCAGATTGTGCTTCAACAGTTTGATTTTGAGGTAGGTGAGAATTCAACCTCTCCTCATCGGTGTATAACTTGGTTAACTCAGTGTTAGTGAGACTCATCAGATATTTCAATGAGAAGTTGTCTTTCATCGGAGTTCTAACCATGTTGGCTGTAACAGAGTTGTCATCAGCATCCACATCGGTGCCCCCTCTAAGTTTGTGACAATGCGGATCAAAGGTTCATCTGTTCTGATTGATTCTGAACGTTCTGGCAAAGTGCTCGACCCTTTTGCATACATGACAGCAGGAGGATGGTTAGATTCATATATCTTGAGTGCTTCAGCCTTTTCCTCAAGAAGTCTATTTTGTTCCCGGTGAGTTTCATCAATAAGCGCTCTACGGGATCTTTCTTTCTCAGCTTCTCTTTTATGATGCTCTTCACCAATTTCTTCAGGAGTTAAAATCCTTTTTCCTCTGTGCTCAGTAGAAGGACCAGGTTGTTCTGTAACCGCATGCTCTTGAGTTGCAGTCACATTTGGTTCATCTTCAGTGTCAGACTCAGAGGAGAAGTGCATAAAGGAGGCTTCAAAGTTTTGATCCAGCCATGCAAGTTCAATTTCTGACTATATTTCAGTTGAAGAACAAATACAGTGATACTGAAGATTAAAGATTGAAGTTTAGTTAGAATAGATACACTACACGTTAAGGGGGCGTTTGTTAGAGCATATTCCTATGCTACACTGTGTCTCGTATGTATTGTATCTAGATTAGAGCGTCTTTGTGAGTCGGAGAGTCAACATATCATGGTGGCCATACCATTAGTCCGCCGTACCATTGGTACGCCCGTACCAAGTGGTCCGCCAGTTGGTACGCCGGCCAGTGTGTTGTTACTATAAATATTTCGTGTTAGAGAGAGCTGGGTTAGTTCTGTCATTTCTATCATCTTAAGTGTGTGTAACTCAGTGTGCTCTCTCTCTCTATAGAGTTTGCGTAATCATCTAAGTGAATCAATAAAGCAAAGCTTTATTTGCGTTCTTGTTCATCGATTAACCGAATCATGCAGTAGTAAGATCCTTCTAGGTAATTAGAGTTGCCACTTGAAATAATTCGTTGACTTTTTTCTCCGCCTCGTGGAAAAGAAATAAGTATCGCCGTCATATTGTCGTTGGTAGCCGTCATCCATTGAGCTCCACTATGTCTTCAAAAATCTTCATTATATCCATCTTCATTACCTTGGTCCTCATTTGCTATTTACTCCATATGTCTCCTCATAGCCAATCCCGCTAAAAGTTTCCAATTGGACTATACCGCTCACTTTAGATAAAATTACCTGAGAAGAGCTCATTTAGTTTTCTTTGATTTGGAGCGTGCAATAAGAGATTTAACACTTAAGTCCGAATAACAACGCCATTATATCTCAACACCGCGTATCCTTATGACCCACAGCTTAGCCTCTCGAGAGACAACACAATTCTTGCAAATTCGATCACCTCTATGTTTTTGTTAGGACCAGATTTGAGCAACATTGTTCTCATATGATTCATCACACAAGTGCGGAAATCGTGTGTGATGGTCGATTCCGGATGGATCGGCATCAATGCTCACCCATTGATGATTCCTAAAGCTCAAGAACACACACTAACACCAAGAACACACACACAAAGGCTCTCTGTAGGAATAATACTCCTTCAAGCGTTGCCAATAGGGTTTTCTCAATGGTATTTATACTACTAGAGAGCCTGGGACAAAAGGAATGTTTGACACAACACAATCATTGCCTAGAATTCAGCAAAATATTCTAACAGGAGAACAAGTTCGCTAAGACTTAAATGAAGTTCGCTAGCACTTAACAAGTTCGCTAACAAGTACGCTAAGCATTATCAAGTTCGCTAACAAGTACGCTAAGTAGCAACAAGTCCGCTAACAAGTACGCTAAGCATTATCAAGTTCGCTAACATGAACAAGTACGCTAACAAGTTCGTTAAGAACAAATCAAGTACGCTAGGAACAAAACAAGTCTGCTAAGTAAACAAGTTCGCTAGGAATAAACAAGTCCGCTAAGATAACATTCAAACAAGTACGCTAAGTGTAAATCAAGTCCGCTAAGAGCATAAGTCACAAGTCCGCTAAGAAGCATAACAAGTATGCTAACATATACACAAAGTTTACCAAGTACATATCAAAAGACAATTACAAAATAAAGTATCAATTACAAGATAAGAAAACAATAAGTTTGTGTTGCTAACAAATAGGTTCTAACAATTCCACCCTTGTTGGCAATGCAAACTCTCGAGCTTCAAGCATCTTGACCGGTCAGCTTTAGCAGAAATCTCCAGTTCTCTCTAGCTGCGGGTTTGTCTTTATCAGAAAGTACGTGAATACCCATATCATACAGCCTAAAGAGATCTTGCCAAACGAGCTTCTTCAGGTCATTATAATTGTTCAGCTCGACCAAATCGTCTTGACTTATCCAAAATGACACTTGAACCATGTTCTTCAATCAACCAACAAGTTGCTGTTCTCAGAAGTTCTGAATCAAGAGTGAGTCTACCTAATTCTACTAGCCTTTTACACCACCAGTTTAAGAATATCAAAAAATAGTTGGCATCGTAGCATTCATAAGGTCTCATCTGAACAGGTATGGTCCGCATCTTCTCATAATACATTATCTTCAAGTAAGATCGAGAGAGAAGACGGAGTTCTATAGCAGCAAATATTCTGATAGCGTCAGCACCATCTCTTTCGATTACCAACTCATGAGTCATCCCGTTATAGTACCAACTGATCATAGGAGCATTCTTCTGGTTTCCAGGGATAGTCTTTTCTTTCACTTCCTTTCCTATATCCTTGAACATACCTCGGTGAGGAGCACGAAGTCTTATTTTCTCTTCTGCCAACTGAGCTTTTCTCTCTGCTTCTGGATTTTGACTGAATCTTTTATCATTATAAACAGACTGGATCAACGCAGCAGCCCTTATACCCTTTGGATGAGTAGTGTGGTTCACCAAGTCCAGGTACTTGAGCTGTTTGAGTTCCCAAGAGAATAAGCTAGTGAGAGCTTTGAAGTCTCCAAATATTTGGACATAGCCATTTCTCCTCTTCACCATGAAAGCATCAAAGGCTTCATCATATTTCCAACCCAAGATCTTCATCCCATGATTGACATTAGGGTTGCTAGGCATTTTCCTTAAGTTCTTGGTAGCAAATAATTGCATGGCCTTCAGGTTAGGAGTTAGCTTATCCCATTCGTCATAGATTTGGGGATTATCTTTTCTCTTGAGAGCCTCAGCCCGTTCCTCTTCATTGATTCTGATTTGTTCCAACTTTGCCAACCGCTCTGTCTTCCGATACTCACACACAAACTTCCGGAGACCAGTAAGTCTCTTCTTGTAGTATGCCTTCTTATCAATGTTCTTGAATTTACAGAAGTTGCGGAGTGCTTCAGAGTTCATACTGTTGGTGGTGGATCAATGTATGCTTCAGAGTCAGGAGGGTCAATGGACGAATTCTCTGGAGGAGGAATGTATGTGTTGCCGATGTCAAGGGTAAGATCCGAGAGATGATCACGGATGGGAAGGAAGTCCACAGTCTTGGTTGTATCGGCAAAGATATCAGCTAGGAAATCAGATTGTGCTTCAACAGTGTCACACCCCCAAATTAACCACTAACGGAGTTTATACCGTTAAGGGGTGCGAGCAAACCAGGAACACAACCATTAGTTACAAATACTAATCGAATCAGAGTAAAGTCCAAATGTTCATTGATAAAAACAGTCTTAAAAGTACGCAGCGGAATAAAACATAAGTATCTTAGCACTAACCACGTGCTTTGATTACAGAACATAAATAGTTGTTTAATTCCCAAATTAAGTTTAGAATAAAATTAAGAAACTTCAAGCGCCATGCCAACCTCCGGTGGATACTCCTCAACGATCTGCAAAAGTGAAAACCACACAAGTGTCAACCTAACGGCTGGTGAGTTCACGGTGGGCGTGACATGCATTGGCCCGGTCTCATAATCGTATGTAACAACATATACATAAGTAATAGTTTTGCAAGGCAATTGCCAAATGTTGAATTTTTGAATATGCACTAGTCAAGTAAAGGATTAAAGTGGTCAACCGATATCGCGGGTAGCTAATCCGGTTTCCATGCACTAAGGAAGTTCGTACCAAAGCTGACGTAACAGAGTTCGGCATTTGCCGATGGTTTGTGCCTCCAGTTGTGTTCCTCATGGGACCCACAACTAAAATAGGCTGATATTGCACTCCGTTCGGCCTCCAACCGGTTGGCTACACATTTGTGTATCGCGGAGCAGGGTTTGTCAAACCCCAGTAGATCTACCCAACATCCCCTCGCTTCACAAATTAATGGTACTAAATTGTTGAGGACTTTTAAGTTTCAAGGCATCCTTAGAAATCATGTGATATCATTTGGTTTAGACTTTAACCTACACTAGTCATATTAAAATCGTTTATACTGGATTCCATTTGAAATCCTAAAAAGAGTTTAAGTATTAAATGGTTGTTCTGGGTTTCCTTTGAAATCCCAGATGAGTTCAAATATTCAATAATTGGTGGCAGAGTTCATTTGAAACCCCCTAAGGATGGACAGTTGCAAGTGTTTCCCATAAAACACTCCAACTTCCATAACAGATATCCCATTTGGCGATACCTAAAAATGTCAGCGTTGTTTTCCGTTTAGTAAATTCGTTGTGACCCAAACGGGCTCACAATTAAAGGGTTTGTGAAACTCACCTTAGGTTGCTCAGCTACACTGATATTTAATCCAAGTATTGCTTAATGAAGACCTATGAACACGTTTAGGTCTTAAGTATTAGTTTTGTGTCTAATCTTGACGTCACTATGGCCCATAACATAGCACGTTGGAACTACGACACGACATAACGACACACGACACCGATGGTTGATCATAAACAAGGGTTCACATACATCAGAAATCAAAGCATGTATCATCATAGCAAAATCATGTAAGTCTTGGCATAGTATTCAAGTAAATTGCACAAGTTTGGATTCTGGTCACAATTTCGCTAGCAGTTTCGCTAGGCAGTTTCGCTGTGTGCACGGGCAGCACTTTCGCTAGGCAATACCCGATGACACAGTTTCGCTAGGCTAGTTTCGCTCGAAACTGTTGGCACAGTTTCGCTAGCCTAGTTTCGCCCGAAACTGGTTTGAACTTTCGTTCAGGGAATTTCGCTCGGTAGTTTCGTTCGGACAGGTCTGGTTGGTTTACCCGGCGACACTATAGTTTCGCTGTATAGTGTCGCCTGAAGGAGATGTACATAATTTCGCTATTCAGTTTCGCCCAGAGAACTTCACAGTTTCGCTGGTCGCGAAAAACCTACGGATCAGCCTAAAAATCCATCTAACAGTCCCCATACCTCATGTAATTCAGTATATAGCATGCATAGTCAATTACCAACATCATAGAAGCAGTTTTGACACCTTATTCATGTATTTTTATCATCAAATCACCAAAATGCATTTAAAACCCTAAATGACCTAATCTAGCATGAATTTTCATTATGGATGGATTTCACACGTAAAGTTATAAACTTTATAACAGATCTAGCAATCCTAAGCAACATATCAGAAGATCAAGTGATTCCATGGAGGTTTGGTCATGCTTTAAAGTAAAACACCAAGAAAACACATATAAATGCATAAAGGATGGTTTTGGGGACTCACGATTCGATCTAGGGTCGAATGGATGAGATGAGATGATGGTTCCTTGATGGTTCTTGGCTGGAATCAGCTGGTCCAGAATATCTCAGGAGAGTGTGTGTGTGTTTTGTATGAAATGAGGCAAGAATGTGATATCTAGGGTTTTATGTCATTATATATCAGGGCCTAGTTTCGCTGGATAGTTTCGCTGGCCAAGCGAAACTGGCTCTGGTAGTCAGAGGGTAGACTAGCCGGGCGACACTATAGTTTCGCCCGGTAGTTTCGCTGGAAACCCAAAAGTGACCAGTTTACATTTTAAGCAAGATAAGTACAGTTCATGGGTTGTCATGCTATTCACAATACTAAATCATGTATTTAAATCACATTGCACATAATAACTATAAGTAATTGAACACATAACACATATGGGCGGGTTTGGTGATCAACCAAAGGTCGTGGACGTATTCGGCCTAGTTAAGCATTAGTTACTAAGTTAACACTTATAACGTAACTAACGGAATTGTCTAACGGAAGTAAACCTTGAAATTCTCGGATGTCACATCATCCCCTTGAAATTGGAATTTTCGTCCCGAAAATTATTCTTGCGTCGTAGCGCTTGCAGCCTCGGCTGTCGTTGCTGGGGAAAGAAAGCAAAAGTTTTAGGGTCGCCACATCCTCCTCCTGTTAAAGGAATTTTGGTCCCCAAAATTAAATCATACCTTGAGTTTCCGTGGACGTTTGCTCGAACAAGTGAGGATACTTTTTCTTCATCTGATCCTCTCGTTCCCAAGTATATTCTGGTCCACGCTTTGAGTTCCATCGAACCTTGACGATCGGAATCTTGCTACGTTTGAGGGTTTTCTCCTCGCGTCCCATGATTTCTACCGGTTGCTCGATAAATCTCAGATGCTCATCGATTTCCAATTCCTCCAAAGGAATTATTTCAGTGTTGTCAGTCAGGCATTTCTTCAGATTCGAGACGTGAAACACGTTGTGAACTCCATCGAGTTCGGCAGGGAGTTGTAATCGGTAGGCCACCGGGCCTACTTCCCCAATGATTTCAAACGGACCGATGTAGCGAGGATTCAGCTTTCCACGCTTTCCGAAGCGTATCACTCCCTTCCAGGGAGATACCTTCAATAGTACTTTGTTAACTCAGTGTTAGTGAGACTCATCAGATATTTCAATGAGAAGTTGTCTTTCATCAGAGTTCTAACCATGTTGGCTGTAACAGAGTTGTCATCAGCATCCACATCGGTGCCCTCTAAGTTTGTGACAATGCGGATCAAAGGTTCATCTGTTCTGATTGATTCTGAACGTTCTGGCAAAGTGCTCGACCCTTTTGCATACATGACAGCAGGAGGATGGTTAGATTCATATCTCTTGAGTGCTTTAGCCTTTTCCTCGAGAAGTCTATTTTGTTCCCGGTGAGTTTCATCAATAAGCGCTCTACGGGATCTTTCTTTCTCAGCTTCTCTTTTACGATGCTCTTCAGCAATTTCTTCAGGAGTTAAAATCCTTTTTCCTCTATCCTCAGTAGAAGGACCAGGTTGTTCTGTAATCGCAGGCTCTTGAGTTGCAGTCACATTTGGTTCATCTTCAGTGTCAGACTCAGAGGAGAAGTGCATAAAGGAGGCTTCAAAGATTTGATCACGAAAGCTTTGCTCAGTCGATACTGTAGGAACAGATTGACTCTCAGATTCTCGGGCAGCACTTGATTCAAGGTTGATGATATTTGCATCTGCAGGAATAGAACCTGGAACATGGGGAGCAATATCCAAAGCAGAAGCCTTAGTTGAGGTCTGCATAAGCTCAGAAAGTGAAACCTGTACATATATATCGTCCACCTCCTTCTTCACTTGAATAGGAGTGGGAAACAGAGGTTCCATTTCTTCATCTTCACTCTCGATCAGATCCAAATCAATGTAATTCAGTGGATTGGCATCATTCATGAGCACATGCATACGTTCTTCTAGCTCATTCATGTCTTCTTCATCACCGAAATCTACAGAATATGGATGTTCCTCATATGAGACTTCACTAGTGTCATCTTCGATTGACTCGATCAATATACCACAAGAGTTTCTTCTTGAGTATATCTTTTCTGCATAGTATTCCCTGAAGTTGGCCATAGCAAAATCTAGGAAGGCCGGGTCAACGTGCATGTGACGGACTCCTTCAGTCAAGGGAACTAAGGCAGTGGATGTGTCAGTTGAAGTCTGAAAGGAGGGTACAAGAGAGAGTTGAAGATTTAAACCAGATGCATCAGCAGCTTCCTCATTTGAAGTTCCCTCAATAGCAAGTGCCTTGGCTGCCTGTGAAAATCTTGGAAGTTTCAGATTCTCTGGCACAGGAGCAAGCTTCTTGATTGAATCCAGAGTTTCATCTACAGGCTCGTCATGAAGGAGACTGTTGACGAAAGATTCATCGTCGTCTGAGGAGTTCAGCCCATCTCCTTCTGTGAACGTATCTTCATCAAACTCGAAATCACTGTCATGCATGGGGCTTGAGGAGTCTTGAGCACCTGTAGAATCTTTACTAGCAGGCATGGTTGTTGAAGAATTAGGATCTTGAGAGTTGTCGCCATCAGTTCCTTGATTAGTTTGAGGTTGGTCTTCATGCAACTCACTTTCTTTATCACCAACATCATCACCATCTGGTTTGTCACTATGTTGTTTGTCTTCACCTGATTTGCTTAACAAATCCTTGAGTCTTTGAATTTCAGCTGCCTGTTCAGCAATTACAAGTGACTGGTCACTGATCTTCTGATTTGCCACTTGTAGAGAACAATTGAGGTAGAGAACAATTGAGGTGATCGTTCTGACTTTGAAGATTAACAACTTCAGCTTGTAGTTCCATCATCTTCTCAGATTCAGAAACTGTTGGGCTTGTAGTCACAGTACCAGAGGGGTCAGTGGTAACAACATCATCTTCAGCTATGATCTTCAGAGGTCTCATATCCATATCAATCCTATCACTCTGATTAGTAGGAGATGGAGAAACAGGTGTTGTAGCCAAAGTTGTATCCAGTTGAGTGCTAGATGAACCAACAACTTCATACTCATCATGTGGAACCGGGTTTTCTTCTGACTTGGAGTTTCTCTGTGCAGGACTTGCTCTTACAGCTCTTACCGTGAGTAACTCAGACGATTGATTACGATCATCAGCAGTAATTGTAAGTTTGCTTAAGGTTAACTTAGGAGGACTTTCAGTCTCAGCTGCAAGATCATGTGTAGAATCCTCTTGATCAAGAGACACCGAAGAGTCGTCTTCATCTAAGTCATCCTTGGACGGTTTGTAGCTTTCATCTGACGATGATTGTTGTGTCAGATTTGTCGAGGCCCTGGAAGATTCTCCAGTCCTTTGCCTTTTCCGAGGGTGAACATCTGCAGTTTGAGCAGGGCTGTCATCTGAGCTTGAGGAGTTAGATTCATCATCATTGGTGTCATCACCTTCCTCAACTTCTAAAGAGATCACATTCACTGGACTTAACGAGTGTTCAACATGCTCAGATGCTTCATCATTTTCACCTTGGAGATTCCCAAGGTCTTCAGCAACAGTAGCAGGATCTGAGATAACTGGGGCATTCAAGTCCAATTCATGGTGGACTTGAGCCGCATCAGTGGGTTCAGTTTGTGCTTCATCTGCATCTTCATCCATGTGAACATCTCCTTCAGCATCAACGGGAGCTAGTCGAGCTATCATCTCGGGAAAGAAAGGCACATCATTCCCTTGATACTTACCTTTGTGGTACTTGCTATACGAGCCAGTATTCATAGAACTTGTGGACAATGTGTCTCCTTGCTTCACCAAAGTTGGGTAGTAATGGTCCAGGATGGCTTGAACAAAGCGAGGGTACATCAGAAACTTCTTTTGCCTTCCGGTGGGGTGCAGGTTGGAAATCCTCCACTTCAGTAGTTGGTGGGAAAGATTGAAACCATCACCTGAGACGAACCCATGGATAGCACATGCAGTATCATCAATGAAATCATCTGGAGCTGCCTTTCGGTGTCCAAACGCCGCAATGAAGAAACTGATAATGAATTTCCAATTTGTCGTGAATAAAGTCTTCTGAACTTTGTTGCTGACATCAGGAAGAAAGACACCTGAATATCCCATTCTTGTGATAGTTGACTGCCACACAGCCTTAGTGAAAGTCTTGGGCTTGTCAGCATCTTGTAGATCCAGGACAGTTCTGATCTTTTCTTCAGTAATCTCAACTTCAATATTATGAATTCTAGATCTTATCACGCTTGTTCCATCATCCAGTTCTGCAGATTCAGCATTGTACCAGAATGCTTCAATAATACCCTTGTAGATAACAGGGTTAATCTGCATGGTCGTTGCCCAGTTTGATTGTAGCATAAGATCAAGGGCTTGCTCGTTAGCACCTTCCCAGTTTTTGTTAAATATGCACCTTCCGTTATGCAGGCGACCATACTCTAAAGCTTCTGCAGCTTGTTTGGGAGGCATCTGCACATATAGAATTAAAAGATTACATCTAATTCAACACTAGATGAATGTCATGTCACACTAAACCCGTGATAGTGACAGAGCTTTTCATTTGAGTATTAATGACATAAACTAACTCATATAGTGCATATACTTCAAAATGATCACAAGCAACCGGAATGTCATGATTAACAAATGTAAGTATTTCAGGAAAAATAACAGTTGTGTGTGAAGTAATAAAATCTAGAAAACAAGGAGCCAGATCTAAATCTCCATTAACATTGACTTAATTGAATGTTTTGCATGAAAATTGAAAAATGACCCAAATGAAGATTAAGTTAACTAAATTCTGATTTGTTAGAGGGTCAAGGAGAGTTTCAATGAGAATTCT
Organism: Deinandra increscens subsp. villosa; assembly: GCA_039602395.1. NCBI lineage: Eukaryota > Viridiplantae > Streptophyta > Magnoliopsida > Asterales > Asteraceae > Deinandra > Deinandra increscens. The sequence continues at coordinate 15,557,461 of JBCNJP010000008.1, forward strand.
ACTACTTGGTCTCAACAACAGTCACAGATATCAAGCAAAGGAGGGCTTGGCACACTGGGATCAACACCTGGAAGTTTAGGTTGTCCCAGTTTGTCAAGTCAGTTCAGGGAAAGTCACATTGGGACTTTGTTCCACCCGAGCTTGTGAACTCCTTGATTTGATATCATATGATTATTACAAGAAAGAACTTAGTTAAAAAGCAGTGCTTTAAATGTAAGACAGGAAAGTTGGAATATAAACAAACTAAAATTCAAAGATCAATTAGATGCAGGTAATAAGTGTAACACTTGTAGGCAAGTAAGAGATCCTAACGGGTCAATTGTTCCAATTAGATCATTTAAAGGACAAGATGTGATTATGTCACACCCCCAAATTTCCACTAACGGAGTATAACCGTGTGGAGGTGTGATCCAGACCAGGATCCAAGACTTTAGTTACAACCAAGCCATAACAGTAAATTGATAAAAGTTAAAGCACGTTTTACAAAACGAAATAATGTTTAGTTAAAACAGTTCAGCGGAAGCACAACAATAGGGTTACAAGTTTAGTTTAGACAAAATAACATGTTGAAATGTTTGAAAGACATTTTCCCCCAAGGTTGCATAGTATGTGTACTGCCGCCATCCGTGCCATCCATGAAACCACCTAACGACCTGAAAAGTGATCAACAATCAAGTGTCAGCTAAAAGGCTGGTGAGTTCACTAAAACAGGCTACACAACAGTATGTAGACTAAAAATGCATACGAATAGTAAGGAAACAATTCGTAATCTAGTAATGCAAGTATTATCCGTATCAATAGGTAGCTAGCCTATGCTTATGCTCACCTGAACGTTCGAAACCAAAGCTGACGAATGTATCATAGGCATAACCTATGTAGTTGCCTTCCCCGTGTCTTTCCCGATCATGGTAGTCCTAGGCTAATATTGGTCTCAGTCCGACCGCCAGTCGGGAGGGTGCATCCTGTGCACCGCTGAGCGGGGGTGTCAATCCCCAGTAGTACTACTCAACATTACCTCGCTATTCTATATTAATGGCCCGATAAAGTAAGGACTTTTGATATTAAAAGCAATTCAGTGAAACATGTGATATATGGTGGATAACTACTTAAGTAAAGAAATACCTTTACCGTGTTGTTGCCATCCTTTACCGGATGCAACTACAATAGTAAGTGAAACTCACCTTAGGGTGCACTGGTACGCGGCACTTGGTTCTACAGGTTGGTCAAGATCGACCTAATTTGGTAAATATGGCCTAACCGGATTAGAAGTTATCACTAGGATGAATAATAACACATAAACCCCTAAACATATTTCACGCATTCATGCAAGTCATACAATACACATAGAAGTCCCAACTTGGGAGAAAATCATGCAATTGCAACTTAAGTCAAAGCTGACCCAGAAAAGTCAAACATCAAGCACCTATCTAGTGACATAGCTAAAACCCACAATACTTGGAATTAACTCTTTAAATTTTACAGGAATATACTAAATATCATTTAGGACTTGTTGCAAAAAGAATCAAGTAAAAATGTTAAGAAATGAGAAAGTTATGCACCTCGGAAGTTGACACTTTTTAACATTTAGTAAACTAGTTAAAGGAAATGAAAATTTGCATAACTCATTCAAAATTTGGAATTTAAACATAAAACTTTCCAGATCTTACTTTCAATATATATACCTCATTTACAAATGGTAAACTCGTCAATAAAACAAGGTTTACATGCCCAACCATTTTGAAAAGTCCACTTTTCACAGAAAATGACAGCTTTGAGTACCCAACTTGCAGCTGTGTTTTGGATGACCAAACGGAGGTTTTAGAAGGCGTGCGAGTAGCCGATTTAAAGCTAAGACATAATACTTTACTAGGGAAAAAGAATCAACTGATTTCGATAAAAATTGAGCAAGTTATGGCTGCTGCAAGTTGACCAAAAATTCTGGTCAAAGCTGTTAGAAATGTTTAAGTTTGCAAACGTTTAGAGTTTCAATTCTATGCTAACATTTGATCAATCAAACACCTACTAACAACTTTATAATCATAATAACATGCAATTTCTGGTCCTAACAAGTTCATATCAAAGTCATAGCAAAAGTTGAACATGTAGCTAGCATACAAGAGCATAAACACCCAAATTTCATAACCAACACCCAACATTCATACAAGAACATTCATAGCAGAAATTTAACTCAATTCCCAGCCCTAAACCCGAGTTCAAATCTGTCCCAAATTAACATCTAGCATAACTCAGCCTAAAACATGAAATATGAGCATAACAACACTCCATTTAGCATATAGACACACAAAAACACACATGCAACCAACAAATTTCGGATTTAAGAAGTTAGGGCTTACTAGATTTGGGTAAAAATCGCAGATTTGAGAGAGAAGAGGAGATGATGAAGCTTCCTTGATGTTATTTGAGCTTGTAGGAACTCGAATCTACCTCCTAGAGCTCGATTTCACGAAAAATTTAAGTGTAGGTGTGTGTGTGTGTGTGTGGTGTGGAACCGTGAAGAGAGGGAGAGATGGAGAAGATGAAGTCTCGCAAATGAGGGAGAGGGGGAGGAAAATGCAGATTTTTGTTTAATTAAAAGTTACACTTTTGGCCCCTCAAGTTTCTTTTAAGCACATAAGGCATAAAAACTCATTTAAGTGGGTTTTTAACTAAAAGTTGTAAAGTAAAAATTCTAGAAATGTTTCCAAGTGTTTTTAAATCATTTAACATGTAAGATTTGGTCGGGTTATATAAATTTATCATTTGTACCTAAAAATCCGATTTCACACACAAAGCCCGGTTTCGCATAAAAATGCAAATTTTCGTAATTAACACATAAAGTCACGAAACGAATTTACAAACCAAGTTACTAAAGTCAACTAACAAGTAAACATAAATAAATACGAAACCATTCAAATAACGGGTCTCGGGTTCGCTAACGGAACTAACGGGACTAACGGAAAAAGTTAACGGAGTTAACTTGGGAAGTTGTGGTTGTCACAGCCTCCCCACGTTAAGGAATTTTCGTCCCGGAAATTAGCTAGTACCTTGGGTTGATGCGGAGGCTTAATCGAACAGGTGGGGATACTTCTTTCTCATCTGGTCTTCCCGTTCCCACGTGAACTCCGGTCCACGCTTTAGAATGCCATCTGACTTTGACGATTGGAATCTTACTTCTTTTCAATGTCTTTTCTTCGCGTCCCATTATCTCAACAGGTTGTTCTATAAACCGAAGTTGTTCGTCAACATGAAGTTCCTCTAATGGAACTATCAAAGTTTCATCGGCCAGACACTTCTTTAGGTTTGAAACGTGGAACACATTATGTACCCCGTCTAGCTCAGATGGCAAGTCCAAACGATACGCCACCGTTCCAATCTTTTCTGTTATCAGGAAGGGTCCTATATAGCGGGGATTCAACTTCCCGCGCTTTCCAAAACGCACGACACCTTTCCAAGGTGAGACTTTCAACAGTACACGGTCGCCGACCTCAAATTCTAAGGGCCTTCTACGTTTGTCTGCATAACTCTTTTGACGGTCTCTGGCGGCTTTCATACGGTTTCTGATTTGCATAATTCTTTCTGTCGTGTCATATACTAGTTCCGGTCCAGTGAGTTGACTGTCACCAACCTCGGCCCAACAGACCGATGATCTACACTTCCGTCCATAGAGGGCCTCAAAGGGAGCGGCTCCAATACTGGAATGGTAGTTGTTGTTGTAGGAAAACTCGACCAGTGCCAAGTGAGTTTCCCAATTCTTCCCGAATCCATTACACATGCTCGGAGCATATCCTCAAGGGTTTGGATTGTGCGTTCAGTTTGGCCGTCTGTCTGCGGATGGTATGCGGTAATCATATCCAAACGAGTGCCTAAGGCTGATTGTAATGATCTCCAAAAATGTGAAGCAAATCTGGGGTCTCGATCGGAGATAATAGACAAGGGCACTCCGTGGAGCTTGACAATCTCTTCAATGTAGATTTGTGCTAACTTATCAGTCTTGTCGTTTTCCTTGAGGGCTATGAAGTGGGCGGATTTCGTTAGTCTATCGACAATGACCTAAATCATGTCATTGCCACGGGGAGTACGGGGCAGTCCCGTGATGAAATCTATGGATATTTCCTCCCATTTCCATTCAGGAATCGTCGGTTGCTGCAATAATCATGGAGGCTTTCGATGTTCTGCTTTGACCTTTGAGCATGTCAAACACTTGCCGACATATGTAGCAATATCCGCCTTCATCTTAGGCCACCAGTAGAGTCCTTTTAAGTCTTGGTACATTTTGTCCGAACCAGGATGGACCGAGTATCGAGACTTGTGAGCCTCGTCCATCACCAACTCTCGAAGGTTTCCATGTAGAGGTACCCAAATTCGATCCTTATAGTAAAGGATTCTATCCGACTTAACCTTCGAAGTTCCATCTATGCCATTTAGGGATTCAGACTCGAAATTTTCCTCTTTCAGGTCCTCCTTCTGGGCATCCCGGATTCTATCCGGTAATCCTGCATGAATCGTGAGTTGCAAAGCTCGAACCCTTCTAGGTTTTGCATGTTCTTTTCTGCTCAGAGCATCGGCCACGACATTGGCCTTTCCTGGATGATACTTTATCGCCAAGTCGTAATCATTTAGCAGCTCGACCCACCTACGCTGCCTCATGTTGAGTTCCTTCTGCTCCATTATATGCTGGAGGCTTTTATGATCGGTGAATATCGTGCACTTGGTACCGTACAGGTAGTGTCTCCAAAATTTTAAGGCAAATACGACAGCTCCTAACTCCAGATCATGTGTTGTGTAATTCTTTTCGTGAGACTTTAGCTGCCTTGACCCATAAGCGATAACTTTACCTCTTTGTATTAAAACACATCCAAGTCCTTGGATTGAAGCGTCACAATAGACCTCGAAGTCGTCGACACCTTCAGGTAGAGATAGTATGGGTGCGGTACAAAGTTTCTCTTTCAAAGTTTGGAATGCTGCCTCTTCCTTGTCACCCCATCGGTATTGAACGCCTTTGTGCATGAGAGCGGTTAACGGTTGAGCTATTTGAGAGAATCCTTTAATAAAACGATGGTAGTAACCCGCTAACCCTAGAAATTGCCGAATTTCTGTTGGTGCTCGTGGTGTAGACCAATTCTTGATTGCCTCTACCTTAGCTGGATCAACATGAATACCTTGCTCGTTGACGATGTGACCCAGAAATTGAACTTCTCGAATCCAAAAGTCGCATTTGGAGAATTTGGCGTAGAGTTGCTCCTTCCTTAATAACTCTAAGATTAACCGTAGATGTTCCTCGTGTTCTTCTTTCGTCCTTGAATAAACGAGGATGTCGTCGATGAAACAATTAGAAACTGGTCTAGGTAAGGCTTGCACACGCGGTTCATGAGGTCTATGAACACCGCTGGTGCATTTGTTAAGCCGAAAGGCATAACCAGGAACTCATAATGACCGTAGCGCGTTCTGAAAGCTGTCTTCGAGATGTCCTCCTCGCGGACCCTGAGTTGATGATACCCGGACCTTAAGTCGATTTTTGAGTAGTAGCTGGATCCTTGCAATTGATCGAAGAGGTCGTCAATCCGAGGGAGAGGATATCGGTTCTTGATAGTGACTTTGTTGAGCTCACGGTAATCTATGCACATCCTGAACGTCCCGTCTTTCTTCTTGACGAATAAAACTGGCGCGCCCCATGACGATGAGCTAGGTCTGATAAAACCTTTATCTAACAGCTCTTGTAGTTGAATGGATAACTCATGTAATTCGTTCACCGCTAAACGGTACGGAGCTCGGGCAACCGGAGCTGCACCGGGGACAAGATCGATTCCAAACTCAACTTGTCGATGTGGAGGTAGACCGGGTAATTCTTCCGGGAATACATCGGGGAACTCGCGAACTATCGGAAAATCTTCAATTTTCTTCTCTACGAGGTTTTGATCCGTAACCGTCGCCAGAACGGCCACGTGCCCTTTCCGAAGATACTTCTGTGCCTTGAGGTAGGATATGATCCCGGAGACAGTACCTCCCTTCTCACCCTGAATCGAGAGTACTTCTCCGTTTGCGGAGGGTATACGTATGACTTTTTCTCGACAGACGAGTTCTGCGTGGTGCATGGACAACCAGTCCATACCAATTATTACGTCGAAGCTACCGATTGTAAAAGGCATCAAATCTATGTCGAACTTATGACCTGAGAGTTCTAAGGTACAATACTTGACTATATGCGTTGCATCTATAAGTTTACCGTTAGCTAGTTCAACAGTGTACCTAGCTTCTAAAGGTTTCATATTGGCCTTTATCAACTTGCAGAACTTAGTTGAAATAAAACTTTTCTCAGCACCGGAATCAAAGAGCACATTCGCAAAGTAATTGTTGAGAAGAAACTTACAAGTTATCACGTTAGCATCATTCTTCGCTTCACCTGATCCCATGACGAACGCTCGTCCTCTAGCACCGTTTCCCCCGTTTCCACCACCACCTCCACCGTTGTTGTTATTGTGGTGGTTGTTGTTGTTTCCTGTTTTCTTGAGTTGGGGGCAATCCTTTTTCACATGACCCGCTTTCCCACACTCAAAACATCCCCTGGGGCCATCACCGTTTAGCCTCTGTCGGTTAGGTAGATCATTCCAGCAATTCTTGGCCGGATGCCCCATTTTTCCACATCGGTCATAGGGAGGTTTGTTGCAATCACCAGTGTGATGTATGCTGCACCTGTTGCAATAGGGTGCCTTCCCCTTGTATCTGTTTGAACTCTGACCACTACTACCTTGACGGTTCTGATTACCGCCTCCACTGTTATTGAAACCACCCTTGGAGTTGTTAAACCTTTTGTTCTGGTTTTGGGAGCCAGAAAACCTTCCAAAGTTGTTACCAGCATTGTTGTTGTTACTTGGTTCTTCTTCTCTCTTCCTTTTTCCATCAAGAGCAGTTTTGGGAGATTTCTTTGGCGGTAGAGTCCCTTGGGCCACCGCCTGGTCTGTCAGTTTGTGCGCTAGCCTGATTGCTTGTCGCACATTGAGCGGGTTTGAGAAGGTTACCATCCCCTGAATCTGTGGGACCAGCCCGTCCACATACCTTTCAATCTTTTTGTAATCAACATCGACCATTGAGGGACACAGTATTGAATACTCGTGGTACCTAGCAGTGTACTCCTCCACCTCTGAGCCTACCATCTTGGAATTTACAAATTCGAGTTCTAACCTCTTGACCTGATCGCGGGGGCAGTACTCCTCCATGATCGCATCTTTAAACTCTTGCCACGTCATGGCATTTGCAGCATCTATTCCCAACATCTGAATCTGGGCATTCCACCAAGTCAGTGCGGAACTCTCAAGTGTACCCGTAGCATACTTTACCCGATCCCCCACCGGGCAGTTACACATAACAAATACCTTCTCTGACTTTTCGAGCCATCTTAGTAGGCCCACAGCACCTTCATCGCCCTTAAACACCAGGGGCTTACAATCCATGAATGTCTTGAATGTGCACTGATGATGATTCTGTCCTTGAAACTGGAGCTTAGCAGCTACCAAGGCTGCAGCAACTCCTTGGTTGATCATATCCTGAACTTGAGCAGCAGTAAAGTTTCCCGGGTTGTGCTCGTTATTTCTCCGAGGAGGCATGATTTCTAGCAATCAATGCAAATCTTCCAAAGGTTAGTATACCCAATACTAGGAAGTCATAGAATACTAAGGGATGTCTCACACGGGCACAATTTACATAAAACATTCATTTATACGAGCCACACATTCCAAGTTATAACAAGGTAGTAACAATGTAATCACATAACACAAGTTATATTTGTACCACGAATTAGAAGTAACAATGTAACAGTCAAACAAGTTCGCTAAGAACAGCCTGAAGTTCGCTAAGCATATAACAAGTTCACTAAAATCGTAACAAGTTCGCTAAGCTCATGACAAGTCCGCTAAACACCTCATCAAGTTCGCTAAGGTGGGATGAAGTTCGCTAAGGCCTCAACAAGTCCGCTAGATGCATCATCAAGTTCGCTAAGGCTATCAAGTTCGCTAGGAATCATAATCAAGTTCGCTAGCTGGAAGTCCGCTAAGACCAATACAAGTTCGCTAAGAGAAAAAGTTTCAAGTCCGCTAAGGAAGTTCGCTAAGAAGAGTTCAAGTTCGCTAAGGACAAAATTAAGTCCGCTAAGCACAAGGACTAAGTACGCTAACATCCAGTCCGCTAAGAGCAATTCTAGTCCGCTAAAGGCAAAATGAAGTTCGCTAAACAAGTGCGCTAAGCTTTATACTTAGAAAATTTTTCTAACTTCAGAAATTTCTAAGCCTCGGGAAAGAAAAATTTCCTACCCAAAATCCAATTCCTATTCTGACACAAGACAGGAATTCTTAAATGTAGATCATCTTCGGCACGCGGGGTAGTACTCTTGAGGAATGGGTTGTAACAAAATCTTTTAAAAAGACGGTTACAATTCAGAAATCTTATTTTTAAAATGTTCTGGTTCGCTGTAACCAGTGGCTCTGATACCAATCTGTCACACCCCCAATTTCCACTAACGGAGTATAACCGTGTGGGGTGTGAACCAGACTAGGATCCAAGACTTTAGTTACAATCAAGCCATAACAGTAAATTAATAGAAGATAAAGCACGTTTTACAAAATAGAGTAATGTTTAGTTTAAACAATTCAGCAGAAGCACAACCATATGTTACAAGTTTAGTTTAGACAAAATAACATGTTGAAATGTTTGAAAAATGTTTTCCCCAAAAGTTGCGTAGTTGAGTACTGCCGCTATCCATGCCATCCATGAATCCACCTAACGACCTGAAAAGTGATCAACAATCAAGTGTCAGCTAAAAGGCTGGTGAGTTCACTAAAACAGTCTACACAACACCATGTAGACCAAAAATGCACATGAATAGTAAGGAGACAATTCATACTCTAGTTATACAAGTTGCAAGTATTATCCGTATCAATAGGTAGCTAGCCTATGCTTATGCTCACCTGAACGTTCGAAACCAAAGCTGACAATGTATTTGATAGGTATTCACCTATGTAATTTGCCTTCCCCGTGTCTTTCCTAATCACGGTAGTCCTAGGCTAATATTGTTCTCAGTCCGACCACCAGTCGGGAGGGTGCATCCTGTGCACCGCTGAGCGGGGGCGTCAATCCTTAGTAGATCTACTCAACATTACCTCGCTATTCATTATTAATGGTCCGATAAGTAAGGACTTTTGATATTAAAGCAATTCAGTGAAACATATGATCTATGGTGGATAACTACTCAAGTAAAGAAATACCTTTACCGTGTTGTTGCCATCCTTAACCGGATGCAACTAAAATAGTAAGTGAAACTCACCTTAGGGTGCACTGGTACGCGGCACTTGGTTCTACAGGTTGGTTAAGATCGACCTAATTTGGTAAATATGGCCTAACCGGATTAGACATTGTCACTAAGGCTAATAATCACACATAAGCACCTAAACATGTTTCATGCATTCATACAAGCCATACAATTCACATAGAAGTCCCAACTCGGGAGAAAATCATGAAATTGCAACTTAAGTCAAAGCTGACCCAGAAAAGTCAAACATCAAGCACCTATCTAGTGACATAGCTAAAATCCACAATACTTGGAATTAACTCTTTAAATTTTACAGGCATATACCACATATCAAATAGAACTTGTTGCAAAAAAATCAAGTAAAAAGGTTAGGAAATGAGAAAGTTATGCACGTCGAAAGTTAGCATTTTCAGCACTTTGTAAAATAGTCGAAGTAAACTTAAAATTTGCATAACTTATTCAAAACTTAGAATTTTTTGTACCAAGCCTTCCAGATCATACACTTAATATAGAAACATCATTTACCAATAGCAAACTCATCAATAAAACAAGATTAGCATGCTCAACCAAATTTAAAAGTCTACTTTTCACTGAAAAAGACAGCTTTGAGTACCCAACTTGCAGCAGTGTTTTGAGTGACCAATTGAAGGTTTTAGAAAGTGTGCGAGTAGCCGTTGTAAAGCTAAGACATAATACTTTACTAGGGAAAAATAATCAATCAGTTTCGATCAAAATTGAGTAAGTTATAGCTGCAGTAAGTTGACCCAAAATTCTGGTCAAAGCTGTTAGAAATTTGGTGTTTGCAAAAGTTATGGTTTTTGAGTTTTAGCATACAATGGATCATTCAACATCTACAAACAAGTTCATAATCACATTAACATGTAATTTCTGTCCTAAACACGTTCATATTAAAGTCATGCCAAGATCATAGCAAAATGTGAACATGTAACTAGCATACAAGGGCATAAACACCCAAATTTCATAACCAACACCCAATATTCATACATGAACCCACATAGCAGATTTTGAACTCAAATTCCAGCCCTAAACCTGAACTCAAATCTGTCCCAATTTAACATATAGCATATCTCAACCTAAAACATGAAATATGAGCATAATAGCTCGCCATTTAGCATGTAAACACCGAAAAACACACATGCAACCACAAATTCGGATTCTCAAAAAGTTAGGGCTTACTAGATTTGGGGAGAAATCGCAGATTAGAAAGAGAAGAGGAGATGATGAAGCTTCCTTGATGTTCTTGGAGCTTGATTGAGCTTCCAAACTCCGAATTTTGCTCCTAGATGCTTGATTTCGTGAGTGTGTGTGTGTGCGTGAACGTGAAGAAGAGAGGGAGAGAATGGGCTGATGAAATCGTGAAGAATGAGGGGGGAGGAGGAAGGAATATGCAGATTTCTTTTTAATTTAATGTTACACCTTGGCCCCTCAAGTTTCTTTTAAGCATATAAGGCATAAAAACTCATTTAAGTGGGTTTTTAACTAAAAGTTGTAAAGTAAAAATTCTAAAAATGTTTCCAAGTGTTTTTAAATCATTTAACATGTAAGATTTAGTCGGGTTACATAAATTTATCATTTATACATAAAAAACCAAATTTACCCACAAAGCCCGGTTTCGCATAAAAATGCAATTTTTCACAATTAACACATAAAGTCACGAAACGAATTTACAAACCAAGTTACTAGCATCAATTAGCAAATACATGAACAAACATACAATCATTCAAATAATGGGTCTCGGGTTCACTAACGGAACTAAAGGGACTAACGGAAAAAGTTAACGGAGTTAACTTGGGAAGTTGTGGTTGTCACATGGATAATGTTGAGTTTGAGTCTTAATGGGTTTAGTTGTTGACTCTGTTCATGTGTGTAGATAAAAAGAATGTTCAGGGGCAAGGGGAAGGAACCATCAGGGTCCTCTAGCAAACCAGAACCTGAGGCTCAACGACAGAGAAGAGAAACTCAAGAAAAAGAAACAGCAGAAGAAGACAGGGGATTGATAACATACAAATGGAAATCTGGATCATTGTCTCAACAACCCTCAGAGTTGAGAGAACAATTCTTCAGGGACAAGATGAGTACATTGAAGGATAAAACCACCAGGTTTATTTGCAAGAAAGATGTACCAGAAGGTGAATTTAAGCCCTTTGGTGTTATTTAGAAGTTCAAAGCATTAGGTTGGGAAGCAGCTTTGAAGACTTATGATAGAGAGAGTAAGCGCTTGTATATGGATGAAATTGAGGATTGGGTGGCTACGCTAACACTACATATGGGGAACTCCCCATCGAAGGTGAAATTGGAAGGATGGGTGAACGATGTCAAGGTGACGATGTCTTTCGATACACTGAACGAAATTACCAAGTTTGATAGCAAAACGTCCAAGAAATATGTGTATCCCGATTTAGACGATCTTTATTTTCACCCGGAGAAACGCTCAACTTGGAGTATGATGCTTGATGAGCTATTTCTGGCTGGTGCAGATAGGGCGAAGCTTCACCGGGAAGAGTTGAAGTTGAAGCCAAAGTTGTTGCATTTAATCATGCAACACAATATCATTCCCCGCCGAGGGGATAAGGCTGAAGTGCGTTTCTTTGAGGTCCCAATTTTATATGCAATGATGCACGGAAAACCGTTGGTGTCATTTAGATATTTGGTGATTTACAACATCTGGTTAAGCCGGGACAACATTGACCGGAAGATTGTCCCCCATTGCCGACTGATCACGACACTACTTAAGAAAGCGGGTGTTATAACAAGTGAATCAGTGGAAATACCAAAGAGGTTTACACCGTTCAATGTGAAGAATTTGGGGGTTAATTGGACTTATGTGGATGGTGACACGCACCATGTGTTGAAGACGGCAAGAGGCAATCGAAAATGGTCAGTGTTGAAGGAGAGTACTCAGGAATATTCCGGGGAGGAGGAAGTTGAAGAGGAAGAAACAGAAGTTGGTGATGCATTGGAGGAAGATAATGAAGATGAAGATCAACCAGCACCGAATGTTGGTGCTTTCACTGCTACAGCCGGAGCAGCAAGTTCTAGCCGGGCTCCTAGATCCAACAGACCCTTTGAGTACGACATGATGAACTTGGATCCGGATTAGGAATTTAGTTGTAGCATGCAAGACACTATTCGAAACGCCCAACCAACTCAATACTACCATTGGCCGGAGCTGACACGTGTCATGTTTGATCACAACACTCGATTTGGGGCGAGTCAAGAGCGTGCAACTAAACAGCTACACGATCGACAGGAGACATGGCACCGCGCTCATGCTTACGCGTTCCAACAGGAAATCAACCACCGATATGAGGATGACCGGCAGAGGCGGATGCACGATCAGTGGCACGCTGGTCAGGAGGTGGTACCGGACCCACCTATGATTGATTACATTACCTTGCCACCATATGAAGGGAGTACTACATATTCCACTCCACCGGTGCATCATTCAGCATGGGTCGACCCGCAACAACAGCAAGGAGGTGAAGCAGGCGCCTTCGGATTTGGAGAGTTCAATGACATGTTCACACAGATTTTTGGCCCACCTCAACCGCGCTATCATTAAGGTCGTCTCTCTCCTTATCTTTTTCAGTTTTTTTAGTGTTAGTTTGTAGTTTGTTTTTTTATATGTTTTGGTATGTGGATTTGAAGATTGGTGGAGTCTTAGTTGTGTGTGCTTCTGTCACACCCCAACCAACGGCGGAATACGTTGGGGCATGAGGATTGTCCAGATGCTCATGACAACTAGATAGTTACCAAGTTTAAACATGCCATTCATTATTGATATACAAATAATGTCATAAAATACAATCCAAATAAGTACAAACAAATCATGATACTAATTATAAATTTTAAGGTCACTCTAGGTCCATAAGCAAGCCCTAAGTGTCATCACTGCAACTTCAGTCATTTCCTGCAACATGTACAACATATAAAGTCAACTACTAGAGTTGGTGAGTAAACATAGGTTTAATATAGAATGAGAGTGTGACACATGCGATCTAACGTTACATGGTAATGCACAAGTATGAAAGAACATGTAATGTAATAAAGCAAGTACTAGAGTGGTGCATAAACCAATCCTGACGTTTAGGTTACCAATCACTCGACACCAAAACCGGTCAAGTCAAGTGGGACGTCACCCCGCTTTTTACAGTTAATGTTACGCGAATGATCATGAAACATAATGAAAGAACAACATGCAATATGCCATACAGTTCACATACAAGCAAAACACACAATAACGAAGAAGAATCGCATTTGAGTTGAATGAAAAACATATAGTATGAAAGTTCGATAAGTGTACATGTTACACCCCAAAACATAAAATAAAAATGGGGCTATGAATACTAACATGATAGCAAAGCAAGAAGGCGAGAAGATCACGAACGCGAGGAACGAAGCTAACCCTGATGCAAACCTAACGATTCGAAAGACCGAATAATTGACTAAAATGATCGAAAGTTGATTTAAATGATTAATTGATTAATTGGGGAATTTATTAACTATTTATTAAAAAATACTTTATTTAATGATTAATATTACCAAAAGACCCGTTCGTGAACAAAATACCACTTGACAACTATGCAATGTTTAGGGTTAAATTGCAAATTTGATAAACTTAGGGGCCCAAAAAGTCATGAGAATATAAATTTTCAGAATTTAAGATTCAATTTATAATTATTAAAAATTTAATTCAAAACAGAAAATATCACATCCTTGTTCTATTTACACTTTTTACCCTTAACTTTCAAAAATTACATAAATGGCCTAAAAGTTGCAAAAGTGCACATCGATCAAACTTAAACTTATCCAACCCTTATTATATGTTCATTAGTATCCCAAAAACATGTTGGTATGTTATTTTTATTTAAAAAGTAGTAGAATAGCAAGTGATGCACGAAAACACTTACTTTAACGGGTCAAAAGGCGTATCTTTTAGGTTTTTGATAAAAATCTAATTTTGATAGTTTAGAAACATCATAATATACTTATAGGACTTATCAAAGTAGATTAGAACCATTGATTACATGTATTGGTGATTTTTAGTAGTTTTCCCTAATTAAAACGCGTATGTAAAGGTTGACTTTTAACATAGACGAGATTTGGTCAAATCCAGCAATGGGATATTAATATACATATAAAAAAAAGAAAATACTATGAAGAAACTTACGTGTGAAAGTCAAAGGAGGCTGGTCAATTTGGAAGGTCAAACTGTTGGACTTTTGACTTTTGAAAACACAATCGGGAAGGCTTGACACGAAATCTGTGGTTGCAGAAAGTAGAGGAACGTTTGTTATGATCAAAACAACTGATATTTATAGAGTGGAGGGTTTAATTAGGGTTTTATGAGCATAATGGCAAGTCTTGGAGAGAAAGTCAAGGAATCAAGTATGGAAACGATCTAAATTGATTAAGGAAATCAATTTAATCGTTGAATTTTCTTGTAGAACAAGATAGTAAACTTTAAGACGAATCCACAGGCGAAAACGGGGCCTAAAACGGGCTTGAAACGAGGAAGTTATGGCCAAAACAGTTCAGCCCGTAGGCTTAATCGAAACCAGATATAGATAACAAAAGCAGCGCTGCCACAATGGTTAGGTGGCTGTACACCACACCCAGAGGTCGCCTGTTCGAATCCAGGTTGCTACATTTATTTTTTAATTATTGTTTTCTTTCTTTTTTCTCTTTTTCTTTCTTTTTTTTCATTTTGCTCTAGCTTTGTAGTTTCTTAACGGAATGAGCTAAAATTTAAAACATAAGTTCATGAGACTCATTAGAACATTATGAAATTACAAAAATATAAGTTTTGAAATTTACAAGCCTTCCGGTTATGACGTTTCGCGAACCGAAACGCGATTTGATCGAAATTATCGTTTTAACTCGAAATGACCCCAAATTTTACGAGGAGCTATATTAGTCATATAAAAACATCATGTAATATAAAAATATGATTTTTGAGATTCACGGGTCGTCCGGTTAATACCGAAGTTGCGCGAAAACCGAAATATTGTTTTACTTGTATTGTTTGTCTAAAAATCAAACGGTTAATTCATTTAACTTGGAAAATGATCATGAGCATTTAAAATCCTCATTTGAACTTGTAAGCTAATAAATGTATGAACTTCCTTTGTTTATCGATAAAATGAATCCCAAACTTGCGTTTAATTTCGAAATAAATTTATTCATTTGCTTGAAAGCAATCCTAATTATTTAACCATCTTGATAACGTAAAAAAATGATTTTTGGATTATGAAAAATGTTGCCAAAAGTTTAATCCCATGTTTGAAATGTTTTGATGGGCTTCCAATCCAGACGATGAACTTGAAACGGGTCAGGTTTTGCTAACGGGTCGGAGGCGGATGTTACAGTCTCCCCTACTTTAGGAAATTTCGTCCCGAAATTAGTAGAGACTTACAAGTCCTTAAGGATTTTGTCGAAAGTAGGGACATTTCTAATAGTTGAAACAAAAGGATGAGTCTTGACGTAAAAGATTTCACCAAAAATTATACATGTTCACTTATTGAATCATTTATGTCGTCGCCAATTCTTCACTTAATGACAAGGCCAAGCGAATCACTGGTGACATTGAAACTTGACATAACATGCGATTTTGACACACCGAATTAAGCCAGTTCCTAGTCCGACACTCAATGCACCTTGAGAGTATCATAAATGTTTATATATAGGGTGTACCGCAGCTAACCCACCACATTTCTAATACTCCTACAATGTACTGGTTGCCTACGAAGAACCACCCAACACACACATCAACGAACGAGTTTTGATAGAGAATCAGAGATTGCGATTACGAGATATAGTTTGAAAGACCCAGGTGATTTGATGGCACGAGTTGGAAAAAAGCTGAGAATTAACAAAACATAGACCGAACCAAAAATCAAGATTGTTTAATTGACCAAAACAATTTGACCATGATGAAAACCACATTCTCCCATACTTTAGGAGCGAGCCTGGAGAAGACAAAACACGAGAGGGGTGGATGTAACATGTATCCTTTGAAAATCGCAAAATGATAACTTTATCTAAGGATAATGAATTTATTCCATGAGATGAAAATAAAAATAAATAAATAAATAAATAATTTTCGGATTCCTTATAAGAGAACACGTCCGCTTCAGGAGAACTTAGATGTGTCGCGATTCACACCTAATCCTCCTATCACGAGACGCGAGGTCTATATAGATTCCAAAAGATTCTTGCCAAATCAAAAGACCAGTGTCTACGTTCCCAACCCGATTGCATGCTAGAGCTAGCATCACACACAATCATTGGTTACCGTATGGGTGGTCCCGTTTTCGCAAGGATGATTGAGATATGCGATCTTGAAAACATAATTGATTGCAAATGATAAATGATCAAAGTGTGACGTAGTGTTATCATAGAGTATTAAATGATTTAGAGTGTGTATGATACCAAGCTTTCGATAGGATAAATGATAAAACCTTTAGAACTTGATGTAGAACACCCATAGATTTAAATCATTAAACACCAACAAAACCGAGTATCATAATTTGAGTTAGTTACCATGCGGCAAACTACATGAGTCGAATGGCATGATTCGGTTTCCATGTCTACATGGCCGAACACACGACTCGAGCAACATGAGTCCCATGGGTTAGAAAAACGCACTTCGAATATAACTTGATTTCAATTGAGTAGCGTGTTACAGTAATCGAAAAACATAAATAAATTAGTGGGTCCAAAATCGAGTAAATCGATCATAGGAATATACGTGTCTAAAACCATAAATCGAGTATTAAATTTCGAATTTCATAATTTGAACAAAAGCGGCAATCATGAAACGAACAAAGGTCACATTCATGATGCATTTGTTGTTTTAACAAAAATCAGATCCACGAGAGTAGAATTTGAGTACATGCATTTTAACAATGAAAGATGGATTCGACTTATTGAATTAACAAAAGTTCGAGCCCGTGAATTAGACAACCAAAGGTGGAACACAAATATGAATATCAAATTAATAAAACGAATTCATGAGTTTAAACCTCAAGAGTCAAATTCATGAACCGATCATTGAATCACCAAAAATCGAGTTCATGGATTTAAATACCAATGATGAGTTTCATGCATCGACCGTTGAATCACCAAGGTCGAGTCATGCGTTTAGATGACAACTGGAATTCATGGACCGTCTATTGAATCACCAATAATCGTATCCATGAATTGGAATGACAAAAGTGTGATTCACGGATCGACTATTGAACCACTAATAATCGCATCCATGAATTTAACCAACTGAAAGAGAAATTAGTGGAATTAAGGAATTTAAATAACAGAAATCGAGTTCATGAAACACTTGTTGAGTTGAAATTCGTAAATGAACAACACGAATTTTCCCCATGAGCTTATCATTTAGGTGGCACGAGTCCCACGATCCAAAAATCAAATATAGATTTAGAGTAAATTCGAATACCACTGATGAGGCGATCCCGAATTTGGGGGTGTAGATGACTATACGTGAGTTCTATGGAACATTGGCTTGTTGGTTTAACATGTGGTAGCATCCGGGTCGTGGTTGTGATGATTGGAAAACATGTATTTGAAATCACGTGGGTGGTGTGCGAAGAAATGAAAGATGCGAAATGCAAATCAAGAATAAGTTTGTGACGTCATGGCACTCATGGTGCCAATAAAATGCAAAGTGAAAACATATGAAATCGTAAACTTGGTAAAATAGATCTGTAATTGTGTAATGTAAATCATGATATAACATGCAAAACAATACAAGGGTTGTATGAAATCTTAAATTTTTCAAATCAAGCACCAAAGAAACGTAGTTGTCAATGAAACCATATAAATAGTATGACATTCAAAGTGTAAATTGATTGAATAAAAAAACGCATGTGAGAGAATGTGTAAATCATGAAAGTAGGTGTCCAATAATGAAAGTCATGAGAAAAATGTGTCACGAAATTGAAGAATTGTGGAATACGAGGAATCATTATGTAAAACATGCATGTTGATAATCACGAGGTTGTAAAACACAAAACATCAAGGTCGTTGAAAACATAATAATTGACAATAGCACGCAAAACACGAAATTATGTTGACTTAAATAAAACATAATGGAATGGTTCTCGTAACCCGATTGGGAAACTACAACCGTGACTAATCAGAGTTATTTGGTGGTTTCTAGCAGACATGCTTTGGCCTAATAGGTTCAAAGACTCTCATCAGGGCGTCCCAGGCAGGCATCCGGGTCCGTCGGTTGATTCGAATTTATACGCAACACCTGCCTGATGGAGACCCTAAATCACGGTGTTTTTCCCCCTTCCAGTTACTACATGTCTATTGCTAGAAACCTAACCCTAATGAGAGTACAAAATCAAGAAACCAAATTCCTAAATGGTACGTAAGGCACCATTACTAAGGAAAGAGGCTAGGAAGCCTCGAGTGTTAGTGCATAAGTGTGTGTGTTGTGTGTGAGTTCGAGAAGGCATGTTTAGGAAGCATCCAAGAACAAATAGAAAAGTAAGGCATTCTAACATGAGCAAGTCATGTGGGACACCTAAGGTATAGTCTAGGTCATCCATTTCTAATAACCTAAATCCCTATAGCCAAGGCTCTGATACCAATCTGTCACACCCCAACCAACGGCGGAATACGTTGGGGCATGAGGATTGTCCAGATGCTCATGACAACTAGATAGTTACCAAGTTTAAACATGCCATTCATTATTGATATACAAATAATGTCATAAAATACAATCCAAATAAGTACAAACAAATCATGATACTAATTATAAATTTTAAGGTCACTCTAGGTCCATAAGCAAGCCCTAAGTGTCATCACTGCAACTTCAGTCATTTCCTGCAACATGTACAACATATAAAGTCAACTACTAGAGTTGGTGAGTAAACATAGGTTTAATATAGAATGAGAGTGTGACACATGCGATCTAACGTTACGTGGTAATGCACAAGTATGAAAGAACATGTAATGTAATAAAGCAAGTACTAGAGTGGTGCATAAACCAATCCTGACGTTTAGGTTACCAATCACTCGACGCCAAAACCGGTCAAGTCAAGTGGGACGTCACCCCAATAGATCTATTATTGGAACCCAGGCTTTTTACAGTTAATGTTATACGAATGATCATGAAACATAATGAAAGAACAACATGCAATATGCCATACAGTTCACATACAAGCAAAACACACAATAACGAACAAGAATCGCATTTGAGTTGAATGAAAAACATATAGTATGAAAGTTCGATAAGTGTACATGTTACACCCCAAAACATAAAATAAAAATGGGGCTATGAATACTAACATGATAGCAAAGCAAGAAGGCGAGAAGATCACGAACGCGAGGAACGAAGCTAACCCTGATGCAAACCTAACGATTCGAAAGACCGAATAATTGACTAAAATGATCGAAAGTTGATTTAAATGATTAATTGATTAATTGGGGAATTTATTAACTATTTATTAAATAATACTTTATTTAATGATTAATATTACCAAAAGACCCGTTCGTGAACAAAATACCACTTGACAACTATGCAATGTTTAGGGTTAAATTGCAAATTTGATAAACTTAGGGGCCCAAAAAGTCATGAGAATATAAATTTTCAGAATTTAAGATTCAATTTATAATTATTAAAAATTTAATTCAAAACAGAAAATATCACATCCTTGTTCTATTTACACTTTTTACCCTTAACTTTCAAAAATTACATAAATGGCCTAAAAGTTGCAAAAGTGCACATCGATCAAACTTAAACTTATCCAACCATTATTATATGTTCATTAGTATCCCAAAAACATGTTGGTATGTTATTTTTATTTAAAAAGTAGTAGAATAGCAAGTGATGCACGAAAACACTTACTTTAACGGGTCAAAAGGCGTATCTTTTAGGTTTTTGATAAAAATCTAATTTTGATAGTTTAGAAACATCATAATATACTTATAGGACTTATCAAAGTAGATTAGAACCATCGATTACATGTATTGGTGATTTTTAGTAGTTTTCCCTAATTAAAACGCGTATGTAAAGGTTGACTTTTAACATAGACGAGATTTGGTCAAATCCAGCAATGGGATATTAATATACATATAAAAATAAGAAAATACTATGAAGAAACTTACGTGTGAAAGTCAAAGGAGGCTGGTCAATTTGGAAGGTCAAACTGTTGGACTTTTGACTTTTGAAAACACAATCGGGAAGGCTTGACACGAAATCAGTGGTTGCAGAAAGTAGAGGAACGTTTGTTATGATCAAAACAACTGATATTTATAGAGTGGAGGGTTTAATTAGGGTTTTATGAGCATAATGGCAAGTCTTGGAGAGAAAGTCAAGGAATCAAGTATGGAAACGATCTAAATTGATTAAGGAAATCAGTTTAATCGTTGAATTTTCTTGTAGAACAAGATAGTAAACTTTAAGACGAATCCACAGGCGAAAACGGGGCCTAAAACGGGCTTGAAACGAGGAAGTTATGGCCAAAACAGTTCAGCCCGTAGGCTTAGTCGCGATCAGGTGCAAACTGGAAGGGTTATGATCATCGAAACCAGATATAGATAACAAAAGCAGCGCTGCCACAATGGTTAGGTGGCTGAACACCACACCCAGAGGTCGCCTGTTCGAATCGAGGTTTCTACATTTATTTTTTAATTATTGTTTTCTTTCTTTTTTCTCTCTTTTTTTTTTTCATTTTGCTCTAGCTTTTTAGTTTCTTAACGGAATGAGCTAAAATTTAAAACATAAGTTCATGAGACTCATTAGACCATTATGAAATTACAAAAATATAAGTTTTGAAATTTACAAGCCTTCCGGTTATGACGTTTCGCGAACCGAAACGCGATTTGATCGAAATTATCGTTTTAACTCGAAATGACCCCAAATTTTACGAGGAGCTATATTAGTCATATAAAAACATCATGTAATATAAAAATATGATTTTTGAGATTCACGGGTCGTCCGGTTAATACCGAAGTTGCGCGAAAACCGAAATATTGTTTTACTTGTATTGTTTGTCTAAAAATCAAACGGTTAATTCATTTAACTTGGAAAATGATCATGAGCATTTAAAATCCTCATTTGAACTTGTAAGTTAATAAATGTATGAACTTTCTTTGTTTATCGATAGAATGAATCCCGAACTTGCGTTTAATTGCGAAATAAATTTATTCATTTGCTTGAAAGCAATCCTAATTATTTAACCATCTTGATAACGTAAAAAAATGATTTTTGGATTATGAAAAATGTTGCCAAAAGTTTAATCCCATGTTTGAAATGTTTTGATGGGCTTCCAATCCAGACGATGAACTTGAAACGGGTCAGGTTTTGCTAACGGGTCGGAGGCGGATGTTACAGTCTCCCCTACTTTAGGAAATTTCGTCCCGAAATTAGTAGAGACTTACAAGTCCTTAATGATTTTGTCGAAAGTAGGGACATTTCTAATAGTTGAAACAAAAGGATGAGTCTTGACGTAAAAGATTTCACCAAAAATAATACATTTTCACTTATTGAATCATTTATGTCGTCGCCAATTCTTCACTTAATGACAAGGCCAAGCGAATCACTGGTGACATTGAAACTTGATATAACATGCGATTTTGACACACCGAATTAAGCCAGTTCCTAGTCCGACACCCAATGCACCTTGAGAGTATCATAAATGTTTATATATAAGGTGTACCGCAGCTAACCCACCACATTTCTAATACTCCTACAATGTACTGGTTGCCTACGAAGAACCACCCAACACACACATCAACGACCGAGTTTTGATAGAGATTCAGAGATTGCGATTACGAGATATAGTTTGAAAGACCCAGGTGATTTGATGGCATGAGTAACGAGTTGGAAAAAAGCTGAGAATTAACAAAACGTAGACCGAACCAAAAATCAAGATTGTTTAATTGACCAAAACAATTTGACCATGATGAAAACCACATTCTCCCATACTTTAGGAGCGAGCCTGGAGAAGACAAAACACGAGAGGGGTAAGTGTAACATGTATCCTTTGAAAATCGGAAAATGATAACTTTATCCAAGGATAATGAATTTATTCCATGAGATGAAAATAAAAATAAATAAATAAATAAATAATTTTCGGATTCCTTACAAGAGAACACGTCCGCTTCAGGAGAACTTAGATGTGTCGCGATTCACACCTAATCCTCCTATCACGACGCGAGTGTTGGACTCGGTCTGCCCAAGACACATACTAGATTGATGTGGCTAGTACGTTATGATCCAAGACGGGTCATACCCAATAACGAGCTAGACAAACACCCAATGGATATTTATTTAGATATGATCAATTAAATAAATGCCACTTATAGAAGATAATTAGAAATCGGTTTCTAATTAATTGAACTTGTATTAAATCATGTGGATGATTTAAATTATAGAAGCAAGATAAAAATGTTATTTAATTGGTTAAATAACATGTTACACAACATATAAAAGGTTATATGTTATACTTCATTTTAGTACACAACATGTAATGTGTTACATGACTTAAGCATAGTGTCTAAATGAACAAAGACTAGAAAATGGACTAGGTTCATTGGAGGGTTTTAAAAGATTTCAAAAACCATTTTCCCCCTCCTTTTTCCCCCTCTAGAGCCGGCCTCCCACCCTCTTTATGAGGGTGGTTGAGCCTTTTTATTTAAACAAGACATATGGTCTTGAGATTGGGACTAGTCATTGATAGCATTTTGCCTTCTCCAATACTCAAGTTCTTTCTCTCTCTTCTTCCATTGCAAGAACACTTTTCTTGCTAGAAAATCTGGAAATTGATTCCAAGATCTTGTTGGTTTCGGATTCAACAAGAGAGGAAGGAAGAGTTAGTCTTCAAGAAATCCTAGCAACAAGGGTGGTTGTTGCTTGAGCTCGTGGGTATCATCACTTGAGGCTTTCAAGTTAGATAGCAAGCCGGTTCATCCACATCATCTTCTTCACAATCTTGAGCTTGGAAGAAGGTATATCTAAAACCCCCTATGGTTGGTTTTAGTTTTGATAGTATGCATACATATTTGGATCCTTGGTTTTGGGTTTTATAATCAAGTGTTAAAATCGGTTTTAACATCAACTAATCAAACTATAGTTTTGAATTTCCGCTGCGTTTTACATTTTAAGGAGTTAGAAATGGCTTTGATAAAGTTCTTAAAACCCAACAATGGCATCTAGAGCCGCTTATATGGATGCATGCTTCAAAGAGCTAGTTGGTTAGCTCCACAAAGCTCTTGGTTTTGGTTCCTTCATACCACAAACCGAAAGTTTTGTTCATGGTTTCCCTTTGTCTTTCAAGATGCTTCACTAACATGCATGTGGTTATCTTGAAAGATTAAAGCATTTTATCATTTTGTTGTTTTTGTTGTTTGGACAACAAACCCACGTTTTCGGTTTTGTGTTGGACCGAAAAGGGAAATGGGTTAAAAGGGAACCATTTGTACATATGGATGTAATTTTAGATATATGTTTGGTGCATAAAGCCTAGCCAAAAGACCTTGTGATTGATTGTGGTGAATGTTTGTGCTTGTTGTAATTATTCAAAAGTTGTAATAATTTCAAGTTCCTCATTTTGGGCATGTAATCTATTTATTTCATTTGGTATGTAATGTAATAGATTAGGTGCATTTTGTTTTACTAGAAAAATGTATTAGGATCCATATTTTGTAAAAGGGAAGAATGCACAAGATGGAGGATCTTGGATGCCCAAAAGGAGTCAAGCAAAACACAACCAAAGGAGGTCACTTGAAGCATTTGGATGCGGGGTCAAGTGGGAGTTCACAACACATCACTTGTGTTTTGTCCCTTAGGAGAGACCGAGACACTCCTTTTAAATAGCAGGAGTGCTTCTGCACCCCTGCTACAGGTAACAGGTGTTGTCCCAGAAACACCCCTGTTACTGCTAAAAGGTGTTGTCCATGACACACTCCTGTTACGGCTAGCAGGTGTTGTCAATAGTTGGCTATGGCTATGCACCTATTTTATTATGCTTGTGTGGTTGTTTATTTTCATGTTTGGATGATATTTGGATATGCATGCTAAAACAAACTAATAAACATTAACAAGCTAAAACCGGTTCTTAAAATATCATTAACAAAGACTAATAAAATGGGTTTTATTAAGTTGATGATGATTTATCAATAAAATGGGTTTTATTAAAAGAACCATGAAATATGGATTTCAAACAACACTAGGGTACCATACATTTGAATGCATGTGAATTGTATGGTACATAGAGTTTTCTACACTAGAATTATGAAAACTAAAAACGACCCTTTTGAAAACAAGTTTAAACGCCATCCTTTTGTACAACACTCAATTTGCTTGTAAACTCTTTATGGGATAAAGGTCACCTAACCGTATTTGAGGGAACTTGTATATTTGAGGTAGGTTTACCATGTATGTGGGATAAAGGTCACCTAACCACTTACATATGTAAATTTACACGTGTGTATAAGTAGGACAACTTGATTTGGGGACCATGTGAATAGGGTCACCGAAGCATGGGGAACCAAAGGCATTGATGGGATTAAACATGCCAACTAAACATAAGATGTTTAATCGATCCCATACTACTAGAAGTTGCAAAGAGTTGCAATTGTCAAACGTTGACTACCTTGTTAATTTAAGTCATGGGATAAAGGTCACCTAACCACAACTTAAATGTAACGTTGGATTCTAGGTTTTAATTTATTAATTGTCTATGAGACATAAAAGGGTATTAAATAAATTAAAAGGTTAATATTGATATCAAAGATACTTAATAGAACTTTGTTAAATTTTGTAGATGGCCAATAATAACGAAATCATCCCCGCCACAAACGTCCATAACCTATCGCTAAGATCCATCTTAGACAAGAATCGTCTCAACCAAGACAACTTTGTGGATTGGTACCGCAACTTGAGAATTGTTCTCAAACAAGAAAAGAAGTCTTATGTGTTGGACGATCCTATCCCCGACGAACCCGATGTCGAAGACGTCGAGGCTTATGCCGATTGGGTGAAGTACACCGAGGACTCCGTCCAAGTTTCATGCCTCATGCTAGCAAGTATGATCCCCGAGCTACAAAAGGATTTAGAGAATCATGGGGCATACGACATGATATGCCAATTGAAGGAAATGTTCCAACAAAAGGCAAGAACCGAGCGCTTCGAAACGGTTCGAGCACTCCATGCATGTCGTATGGACGAGTCACAAACGGTTTCATCCTATGTTCTTAAGATGAAGAGCCTCATTGATCGTCTTGAAAGGCTCAATTGTCCTGTTTCAAAAGAGTTGGCTACGGATTTGATCCTTAACTCTTTGTCAAAGAAGTTTGACACTTTTGTATTGAATTACAATATGAATGGTTGGGAGAAGACCATTCCCGAACTTCATGGGATGCTCAAAACGGCCGAGCAAGGGATGGGCAAAAGTGTTGTGCCCGTTCTAACGATCAATGAAGGTAGTAGCAAGAAAAGGTCTCGCTCTACCTCTAGTTCCTCAAAGGCAAAGGTTGCCAAAGGAAAGGGATTCGTCAAGGGGAAGGGCAAGAAAGAAAACCCCAAACCGAAGGAGAAGAAGCAAAAGATTGCTTCAAATGATCCATGCTTTGAGTGTGATGAGGTGGGACATTGGAAGAGGAATTGTCCAACCTATCTCAAAGGGTTGAAAGAAAAGAAAAATGAAGGTCAAACCTCGGGTAAGACCTTTATGATTTATATTGAGCTTAATGCCATTTCTTCTAACACATGGGTATTGGATACCGGATGTGGAACTCATATATGTAATATGTTGCAGGGGTTCAAAAGAAATAGGCAATTGAAGGCGGGAGAAGTTAGTCTCTTCATGGGCAATGGAGCGAAAGTTCAAGTTGAAGCCCAAGGAGACTACATTTTGGAACTTCCAAGTGGTTTGGAAGTAATTTTGAATAATGTATTATATGCTCCTAGTTTGACTAGGAACATAATTTCCGTTTCCCGTTTAAGACATTTTGGATATGATTTTAAATTTGTTAACAATGATATCCATGTTTCAATGAATGACGTGTTTTATTTTAAAGCTAGCCCTTTAAATGGTATTTATGAATTGGTTCATGAAAACACATCATACAATAGCTCAATGTATCAAACTAACACCAAGAGACTCAAAAGAGATTTGAGTGACACCTACATTTGGCATTGCCGCCTTGGTCACATAAATAAGAACCGCATACTAGCGTTACAAAAGAGTGGTCTTTTGAAAACAAATGATAATGATTCCTATGAAGTATGCGAATCTTGCCTACAAGGCAAGATGACTAAGGCACCTTTTAGTGGCACCACCGAAAGAGCAAAAGATTTTCTAGGGATCATACATTCGGATGTATGTGGACCTTTTAAGCCAACATCTAGGAATGGTGAAAGATACTTCATCACCTTTACCGACGACTATAGTCGCTATGGGTATGTGTACTTGTTAGCACACAAGGATGAAGCTTTTGAAATGTTCAAAATCTTCAAGAATGAAGTAGAAAATCAACTCAACAAGACAATAAAGATCCTTCGTTCGGATAGAGGAGGTGAATACCTAAGCAATGAATTTCAAAACTATCTTCGGAGTTGTGGGATTGTCTCACAACTTAGTCCACCTCGAACACCACAACATAATGGTGTATCGGAGAGGAGGAATCGAACCCTATTGGATATGGTTCGATCTATGATGAGTAGAAGTTCCTTACCTCTATCATTTTGGGGTTATGCCCTACTCTCAGCGGCCCGTATTTTGAATATGGCCCCAACCAAGAAAGTGGAAAGGACACCTTTTGAGTTATGGCATGGAAGGGTTCCATCCTTATCTTATCTAAAGGTGTGGGGTTGTGAAGCTTATGTAAAGCATGATGCTTCAAACAAGCTAGATCCCCGGTCCACTAAGTGTATATTTGTAGGATATCCTAGAGATTCTATAGGATATTACTTCTACAATCCAACAGAGCAAAAGGTATTTATTGCTAGAAAGGCCGAGTTTTTGGAAACTAAGTTCCTTATGGAAGGAACTAGTGCAAGAACGGTGGAACTTGAGGAGGATCAAGAACCACAAGCCGATACACGTTTGGTTGAAACTAGCCCTCAACAAGAAATTGTTGAAGATGATCAAATGGTTGATCAAAACACAAACAACGTTCGTAGATCCAGTAGAACTAGTAGTCCACCCGAAAGATATGGATTTTTCATGGAGGGATGCTATGTGGTAGATTCGGATGAACCAACCACTTATCGTGATGCAATGTCCGATTCCGAATCGGAAAAATGGTTGAAAGCCATGAACGTTGAGATGCAATCCATGCATGATAACCAAGTATGGGACTTGGTAGAGCGACCTCCTAACTCCAAGGTAGTTGGAAGTAAGTGGGTTTTCAAGAAGAAAACCGACATGCATGGAAACTTAGACACATTTAAAGCTCGACTTGTAGCAAAAGGTTTCACTCAAACTCAAGGGGTTGATTATGATGAAACTTTCTCGCCTGTAGCAATGCTAAAGTCGATAAGGATATTATTTGCCATAGCCGCCCATTATGATTATGAGATATGGCAATTGGATGTCAAAACGGCTTTCCTAAATGGATATCTTGAGGAAGATGTCTATATGGCTCAGCCCGAGGGTTTTGTCGATCCAAAACATCCTAACAAAGTGTGTAAGTTAAAGAAATCAATCTATGGATTGAAACAAGCATCAAGGAGTTGGAATCAGCGTTTTGATGAAGAAATAAAGAAATTTGGCTTCATCAAGAACGAGGATGAGGCTTGTGTGTATAAGAAGGCTAGTGGGAGTATAATAACTTTTCTAGTATTGTATGTAGATGACATACTACTATTTGGGAATAACATTCCAACCTTGGAAGGTGTAAAAACCTGGCTTGGAAGTTGCTTTTCCATCAAGGATCTTGGTGAAGCCACCTATATTTTGGGAATAAAGATCTATAGGGATAGATCAAGGCGCCTGATAGGTTTGAATCAAAGTGCATACATTGACAAAGTCTTGAAAAGGTTCAAGATGGAGAACTCTAAGAAAGGTTTGGTACCTATTCAAAAGGGGACTATATTGAGTAGGACTCAATGTCCAAGCTCAAAGGTTGAGCAAGACAAAATGAAAGGAATCCCATATGCGTCTGCTATTGGATCGATTATGTATGCTATGATATGCACTAGACCGGACGTGTCATGCGCCTTAAGCATGACAAGTAGATACCAACAAAATCCAGGAAATAGCCATTGGATGGCTGTCAAAAGTATATTAAAATATCTTAGAAGGTCTAAGGATATGTTCTTAATATATGGATCCGATGAGAAGGAACTCGTTGTAAGGGGTTACACGGATGCGAGTTTCCAAACGGATCGAGATGATTCTCGTTCACAATCGGGGTATATCTTCATTATGAATGGAGGGGCGGTCTCTTGGAAGAGCTCAAAGCAAGATGTGGTTGCGTTGTCCACTACGGAATCAGAATACATCGCCGCATCTTTGGCCGCGCAAGAAGCCGCATGGTTGAAGAAATTTATTGCCGAACTAGGGGTTGTTCCTACCATTCAAGGACCCCTAGAGATCCTTTGTGATAACGAGGGAGCGATTGCTCAAATCAAGGAACCTCGTGATCATCAAAAGGTAAGGCACATCGAGCGGAGATTCAACTACATAAGGGATGAAGTTGCAAAGGGAAAGATATGTATTCGCAAAGTTCACACCAATGACAATGTCGCTGATCCACTCACGAAGCTCCTAGAACGCCCAAAGCATGAGGGTCATGTTTGTGCTATGGGACTTCGACATTCTAGTGATTGGATATGATTTATATTTTGTATTTCGATATCGGAACAATGTTTATTTTGACACTTTTATATGAATGTGGGATTTCATTTAAATTGTGTAGTGTTCCATTTTTGCATGTTTAAATCCGTGAATAAGTTACTTATTCTAAATGTCCGTAGTCGATCATATTTGTGGGAACGAATATGAAGGTAAGACTATTATGAACTTGGATTGGTGGATATTCATAAGGTATGAATATGGAGCAATGGGTTGCTACCAAGGTTCATAGATATTTGTGGCAGACAAATATTGGACGACCCGCTCTCAAGTCTTACCCCATGGAATCTTAATTGATTGATCATAAGTAAGCTTGAGTAAAGGAGAATATCATTTGTATCCTCTGACCTGAGATACATATTGGGTCTTGATATTCACCAAGCATTATGCTTTGACTTAGTTCTTCGCTGTTCTGAAACATGGCAGTACATAAGGCTAAGCTCAGGCATAGTACTAGGTGTTTGTGAGAGACGTATGTAGTCAAGATGGAATTTGTCCCTCTTATTCGTTGAGAGTTAAATGTCTAAGGCCTGAATTAAGTTAAATCTAATAGAGAGTGATCACTCTATGTCTCTAGGATTTAAC
Organism: Deinandra increscens subsp. villosa; assembly: GCA_039602395.1. Classification (NCBI taxonomy): domain Eukaryota; kingdom Viridiplantae; phylum Streptophyta; class Magnoliopsida; order Asterales; family Asteraceae; genus Deinandra; species Deinandra increscens. The sequence goes on from JBCNJP010000008.1 coordinate 15,587,194, forward strand.
ATGACATTTGTGACAAAAGGATAAATGATCGTTTCACCTAAAACATTTCAAGTGGTGACTTGAAGGAGATGATGTTATTGAATGGCACTAAGTCATACGTATTAGGGGTAACAAACCGTTGTTAGGCGGTATTTGTTGCTTGCATCAATCTTCTATGAATCTTGTGCAAGTGGGAGATTGTTGGACTCGGTCTGCCCAAGACACATACTAGATTGATGTGGCTAGTACGTTATGATCCAAGACGGGTCATACCCAATAACGAGCTAGACAAACACCCAATGGATATTTATTTAGATATGATCAATTAAATAAATGCCACTTATAGAAGATAATTAGAAATCGGTTTCTAATTAATTGAACTTGTATTAAATCATGTGGATGATTTAAATTATAGAAGCAAGATAAAAATGTTATTTAATTGGTTAAATAACATGTTACACAACATATAAAAGGTTATATGTTATACTTCATTTTAGTACACAACATGTAATGTGTTACATGACTTAAGCATAGTGTCTAAATGAACAAAGACTAGAAAATGGACTAGGTTCATTGGAGGGTTTTAAAAGATTTCAAAAACCATTTTCCCCCTCCTTTTTCCCCCTCTAGAGCCGGCCTCCCACCCTCTTTATGAGGGTGGTTGAGCCTTTTTATTTAAACAAGACATATGGTCTTGAGATTGGGACTAGTCATTGATAGCATTTTGCCTTCTCCAATACTCAAGTTCTTTCTCTCTCTTCTTCCATTGCAAGAACACTTTTCTTGCTAGAAAATCTGGAAATTGATTCCAAGATCTTGTTGGTTTCGGATTCAACAAGAGAGGAAGGAAGAGTTAGTCTTCAAGAAATCCTAGCAACAAGGGTGGTTGTTGCTTGAGCTCGTGGGTATCATCACTTGAGGCTTTCAAGTTAGATAGCAAGCCGGTTCATCCACATCATCTTCTTCACAATCTTGAGCTTGGAAGAAGGTATATCTAAAACCCCCTATGGTTGGTTTTAGTTTTGATAGTATGCATACATATTTGGATCCTTGGTTTTGGGTTTTATAATCAAGTGTTAAAATCGGTTTTAACATCAACTAATCAAACTATAGTTTTGAATTTCCGCTGCGTTTTACATTTTAAGGAGTTAGAAATGGCTTTGATAAAGTTCTTAAAACCCAACAGCGAGGTCTATATAGATTCCAAAAGATTCTTGCCAAATCACAAGACCAGTGTCTACGTTCCCAACCCGATTCCATGCTGGAGCTAGCATCACACACAATCGTTGGTTACCGTATGGGTGGTCCCGTTTTCGCAAGGATGATTGAGATATGCGATCTTGAAAACATAATTGATTGCAAATGATAAATGATCAAAGTGTGACGTAGTGTTATCATAGAGTATGAAATGATTTAGAGTGTGTATGATACCAAGCTTTCGATAGGATAAATGATAAAACCTTTAGAACTTGATGTAGAACACCCATAGATTTAAATCATTAAACACCAACAAAACCGAGTATCATAATTTGAGTTAGTTACCATGCGGCAAACTACATGAGTCGAATTGCATGATTCGGTTTCCATGTCTACATGGCCGAACACACGACTCGAGCAACATGAGTCCCATGGGTTAGAAAAACGCACTTCGAATATAACTTGATTTCAATTGAGTAGCGTGTTACAGTAATCGAAAAACATAAATAAATTAGTGGGTCCAAAATCGAGTAAATCGATCATAGGAATATACGTGTCTAAAACCATAAATCGAGTATTAAATTTCGAATTTCATAATTTGAACAAAAGCGGCAATCATGAAACGAACAAAGGTCACATTCATGATGCGTTTGTTGTTTTAACAAAAATCAGATCCACGAGAGTAGAATTTGAGTACATGCATTTTAACAATGAAAGATGGATTCGACTTATTGAATTAACAAAAGTTCGAGCCCGTGAATTAGACAACCAAAGGTGGAACACAAATATGAATATCAAATTAATAAAACGAATTCATGAGTTTAAACCTCAAGAGTCAAATTCATGAACCGATCATTGAATCACCAAAAATCGAGTTCATGGATTTAAATACCAATGATGAGTTTCATGCATCGACCGTTGAATCACCAAGGTCGAGTCATGCGTTTAGATGACAGCTGGAATTCATGGACCGTCTATTGAATCACCAATAATCGTATCCATGAATTGGAATGACAAAAGTGTGATTCACGGATCGACTGTTGAATCACTAATAATCGCATCCATGAATTTAACCAACTGAAAGAGAAATCAGTGGAATTAAGGAATTTAAATAACAGAAATCGAGTTCATGAAACACTTGTTGAGTTGAAATTCGTAAATGAACAACACGAATTTTCCCCATGAGCTTATCATTTAGGTGGCACGAGTCCCACGATCCAAAAATCAAATATAGATTTAGAGTAAATTCGAATACCACTGATGAGACGATCCCGAATTTGGGGGTGTAGACGACTATACGTGAGTTCTATGGAACATTGGCTTGTCGGTTTAACATGTGGTAGCATCCGGGTCGTGGTTGTGATGATTGGAAAACATGTATTTGAAATCACGTGGGTGGTGTGCGAAGAAATGAAAGATGCGAAATGCAAATCAAGAATAAGTTTGTGACGTCATGGCACTCATGGTGCCAATAAAATGCAAAGTGAAAACATATGAAATCGTAAACTTGGTAAAATAGATCTGTAATTGTGTAATGTAAATCATGATATAACATGCAAAACAATACAAGGGTTGTATGAAATCTTAAAATTTTCAAATCAAGCACCAAAGAAACGTAGTTGTCAATGAAACCATATAAATAGTATGACATTCGAAGTGTAAATTGATTGAATAAAAAAACGCATGTGAGAGAATGTGTAAATCATGAAAGTAGGTGTCCAATAATGAAAGTCATGAGAAAAATGTGTCACGAAATTGAAGAATTGTGGAATACGAGGAATCATTATGTAAAACATGCATGTTGATAATCACGAGGTTGTAAAACACAAAACATCAAGGTCGTTGAAAACATAATAATTGACAATAGCACGCAAAACACGAAATTATGTTGACTTAAATAAAACATAATGGAATGGTTCTCGTAACCCGATTGGGAAACTACAACCGTGACTAATCAGAGTTATTTGGTGGTTTCTAGCAGACATGCTTTGGCCTAATAGGTTCAAACACTCTCATCAGGGCGTCCCAGGCAGGCATCCGGGTCCGTCGGTTGATTCGAGTTTATACGCAACACCTGCCTGATGGAGACCCCAAATCACGGTGTTTTTCCCCCTTCCAGTTACTACATGTCTATTGCTAGAAACCTAACCCTGATGAGAGTACAAAATCAAGAAACCAATTTCCTAAATGGTACGTAAGGCACCATTACTAAGGAAAGAGGCTAGGAAGCCTCGAGTGTTAGTGCATAAGTGTGTGTGTTGTGTGTGAGTTCGAGAAGGCATGTTTAGGAAGCATCCAAGAACAAATAGAAAAGTAAGGCATTCTAACATGAGCAAGTCATGTGGGACACCTAAGGTATAGTCTAGGTCATCCATTTCTAATAACCTAAATCCCTATAGCCAAGGCTCTGATACCAATCTGTCACACCCCAACCAACGGCGGTATACGTTGGGGCATGAGGATTGTCCAGATGCTCATGACAACTAGATAGTTACCAAGTTTAAACATGCCATTCATTATTGATATACAAATAATGTCATAAAATACAATCCAAATAAGTACAAACAAATCATGATACTAATTATAAATTTTAAGGTCACTCTAGGTCCATAAGCAAGCCCTAAGTGTCATCACTGCAACTTCAGTCATTTCCTGCAACATGTACAACATATAAAGTCAACTACTAGAGTTGGTGAGTAAACATAGGTTTAATATAGAATGAGAGTGTGACACATGCGATCTAACGTTACGTGGTAATGCACAAGTATGAAAGAACATGTAATGTAATAAAGCAAGTACTAGAGTGGTGCATAAACCAATCCTGACGTTTAGGTTACCAATCACTCGACGCCAAAACCGGTCAAGTCAAGTGGGACGTCACCCCAATAGATCTATTATTGGAACCCAGGCTTTTTACAGTTAATGTTACGCGAATGATCATGAAACATAATGAAAGAACAACATGCAATATGCCATACAGTTCACATACAAGCAAAACACACAATAACGATCAAGAATCGCATTTGAGTTGAATGAAAAACATATAGTATGAAAGTTCGATAAGTGTACATGTTACACCCCAAAACATAAAATAAAAATGGGGCTATGAATACTAACATGATAGCAAAGCAAGAAGGCGAGAAGATCACGAACACGAGGAACGAAGCTAACCCTGATGCAAACCTAACGATTTGAAAGACCGAATAATTGACTAAAATGATCGAAAGTTGATTTAAATGATTAATTGATTAATTGGGGAATTTATTAACTATTTATTAAAAAATACTTTATTTAATGATTAATATTACCAAAAGACCCGTTCGTGAACAAAATACCACTTGACAACTATGCAATGTTTAGGGTTAAATTGCAAATTTGATAAACTTAGGGGCCCAAAAAGTCATGAGAATATAAATTTTCAGAATTTAAGATTCAATTTATAATTATTAAAAATTTAATTCAAAACAGAAAATATCACATCCTTGTTCTATTTACACTTTTTACCCTTAACTTTCAAAAATTACATAAATGGCCTAAAAGTTGCAAAAGTGCACATCGATCAAACTTAAACTTATCCAACCCTTATTATATGTTCATTAGTATCCCAAAAACATGTTGGTATGTTATTTTTATTTAAAAAGTAGTAGAATAGCAAGTGATGCACGAAAACACTTACTTTAACGGGTCAAAAGGCGTATCTTTTAAGTTTTTGATAAAAATCTAATTTTGATAGTTTAGAAACATCATAATATACTTATAGGACTTATCAAAGTAGATTAGAACCATTGATTACATGTATTGGTGAATTTTAGTAGTTTTCCCTAATTAAAACGCGTATGTAAAGGTTGACTTTTAACATAGACGAGATTTGGTCAAATCCAGCAATGGGATATTAATATACATATAAAAACAAGAAAATACTATGAAGAAACTTACGTGTGAAAGTCAAAGGAGGCTGGTCAATTTGGAAGGTCAAATTGTTGGACTTTTGACTTTTGAAAACACAATCGGGAAGGCTTGACACGAAATCGGTGGTTGCAGAAAGTAGAGGAACGTTTGTTATGATCAAAACAACTGATATTTATAGAGTGGAGGGTTTAATTAGGGTTTTATGAGCATAATGGCAAGTCTTGGAGAGACAGTCAAGGTATCAAGTATGGAAACGATCTAAATTGATTAAGGAAATCAGTTTAATCGTTGAATTTTCTTGTAGAACAAGATAGTAAACTTTAAGGCGAATCCACAGGCGAAAACGGGGCCTAAAACGGGCTTGAAACGAGGAAGTTATGGCCAAAACAGTTCAGCCCGTAGGCTTAGTCGCGATCAGGTGCAAACTGGAAGGGTTATGATCATCGAAACCAGATACAAATAACAAAAGCAGCGCTGCCACAATGGTTAGGTGGCTGTACACCACACCCAGAGGTCGCCTGTTCGAATCCAGGTTGCTACATTTATTTTTTAATTATTGTTTTCTTTCTTTTTTCTCTTTTTCTTTCTTTTTTTTTCATTTTGCTCTAGCTTTTTAGTTTCTTAACGGAATGAGCTAAAATTTAAAACATAAGTTCATGAGACTCATTAGAACATTATGAAAATACAAAAATATAAGTTTTGAAATTTCCAAGCCTTCCGGTTATGACGTTTCGCGAACCGAAAAGCGATTTGATCGAAATTATCGTTTTAACTCGAAATGACCCCAAATTTTACGAGGAGCTATATTAGTCATATAAAAACATCATGTAATATAAAAATATGATTTTTGAGATTCACGGGTCGTCCGGTTAATACCGAAGTTACGCAAAAACCGAAATATTGTTTTACTTGTATTGTTTGTCTAAAAATCAAACGGTTAATTCATTTAACTTGGAAAATGATCATGAGCATTTAAAATCCTCATTTGAACTTGTAAGCTAATAAATGTATGAACTTCCTTTGTTTATCGATAAAATGAATCCCGAACTTGCGTTTAATTGCGAAATAAATTTATTCATTTGCTTGAAAGCAATCCTAATTATTTAACCTTCTTGATAACGTAAGAAAATGATTTTTGGATTATGAAAAATGTTGCCAAAAGTTTAATCCCATGTTTGAAATGTTTTGATGGGCTTCCAATCCAGACGATGAACTTGAAACAGGTCAGGTTTTGCTAACGGGTCGGAGGCGGATGCACGATCAGTGGCACGCTGGTCAGGAGGTGGTACCGGACCCACCTATGATTGATTACATTACCTTGCCACCATATGAAGGGAGTACTACATATTCCACTGCACCGGTGCATCATTCAGCATGGGTCGACCCACAACAACAGCAAGGAGGTGAAGCAGGCGCCTTCGGATTTGGAGAGTTCAACGACATGTTCACACAGATTTTCGGCCCACCTCAGCCGCGCTATCATTAAGGTCGTCTCTCTCCTTATCTTTTTCAGTTTTTTTTAGTGTTAGTTTGTAGTTTGTTTTTTTATATGTTTTGGTATGTGGATTTGAAGATTGGTGGAGTCTTAGTTGTGTGTGCTTCCAGTAGTTTGTTTAGTTGTTTTGGGTTGGGAGGTATGATGGTGGAGTTTTAATAAAGTGTTATGTTAAAATTTTTGCAACCGAGAAGAAAAACTATGATGACTTTTGATTGATACATTTTGATGAAAGAAGTTTTTGACAAATGATAATGAATAGTGTTTACGTCCATCCTTACAAAAGCCCTAAAACCATACATCGGGGCCAATGTATCCCAAGTGTGGGGATAGGGGAAATTTTTTGGACAAGTCTTGACCCCAAAATTTTAAGAAAACTTTTGTTGATTGGTTTGTGGGCTGATTGGTGGAGTTGATGTCTTGGTTCCTTGTCATGGTCATAATTCCTCCTATATGTTCAAAGTGCTTAGCCAAGTTGGTAGGATTTTAGTTAAGGGTATCATGCTTCTGATTGAATAATTTATGCAACAAGTCGGCAACCCAATTCCACAATGTTGTGAGTTTTGAGCCTTATACTCTTGACTAACATAGAAATATTTATTCTTTGAGTGTGGCTATGTGTTTATCACTTTAGAACATGTGCAACTGGTACGTTCCGAGATCTTGGCTGACATGTGTATGCAAAAAAAAATGATTTAGGCAATTCGGTGAAGCCTCATGTAGGATCGTTAGAAGTTATAATTCAGCTAAAACAATAACCCTCTACTTGTAAATATAACCCTGCGGAATTAAGTTATACTTCACTTTACTCTATCAGATTTAGTTCCCTTGTATTAGGTAGTGTTTGATTTGCATAAGTATAGTGACAACAAAGTAAGAAATACTCGACACTATTTGCATTAGCTCAAAGTTACACTATTACAAGGTGATCGAGAACCGTGTGTAAAACTAAGAGCTAACTATGCTATATATAGTGCAGATGAGATCAATGACAGCCATTGATCTCAAACGATCTAATCTAAACCGTTTAATACAAAGTCAAATACAAACTACCAAAAGCATAAACTTTGACAATTAGAATAACTTGCGTGTGATCAGCATTATACTACTTTTGGAGAGCGGCTTGGGTAGATTTAGAAGCAAACGAGAAGCTATTGTAGGATTGGACTTGCTAAAAAGACATCTCAGGAAAAGTCCGGTTGAACTCATTATCTGGTGGATAATCGAGTTCACCCGGAATATTCGCTAGCTGACAAAATTGCTTCTTCCGCTTGAACTCCCAGTTCCGCTTGAAGTTGAGAATTCCGCTTCAACTTCAACTTCATCTGGAACTTAATAAAACAGGATTTCAGCCGGAAATCTCCTAAGAGAAATATTCCTTACAATCTCCCCCTAAGCTGATGCTGTCAAATTATCCTTTACTTCAAAGTCTGTCTTCAAAAAATTGACTTGTACCCAAAAATTCTTCTCCTCAACCTACTTGTCTGATGTTCTGATGTAGGCATCCAGACTTTGAGAAAGCTCCTTTGAGTTTGTTTTGGTCACCTTCACATATCTGAACGATTCCTAATCTTTTTCATTCCATTCAGACTGTACTGAAATGGATTCATGAGCAGTGAAGGTGCCATTAGCTCTGTGCACATAAAACAGCTTCTCTTCTTCTTCCCAAATAATAAATTTGATCTCACTAACAGGCTCTTCTTCTTCTTCTTCTTCAGCTGAGTCATCATCTAAACTGCTTCTGTAGAGCATTCCATAATCTAGCACAGTTGGTTCAATTAGAAGCCTTAACATGTGTTCAGCTCTTGAAGGACTCAGAATTTATCTAAGTTTCAGAATGATGTCAGTCATTTAAAGTCTAGAAAGATGTGAGGTAGCCTTGTGAGCATTCACCACTTTGGTTGTGCCATTTTCCAATTGAAAGGAGAAGTCAAAGTTTTCTTCATTTACTATCCACCCAATGATTTTATTCTTTCTGGGTGGCCCTTTTCTTCTTTTTCTTTGATCTTTCTTTATTTTGGCATGTAACATCTTCCTCTTTTTCAGTTTCCTCTCTTCATCAGAATCACTTGCTGAATCTTCCACAATAGGTGCTTTACCTTTTCCAGTGGATGAAGAGGGGCCAGGTTGAACTTTAGTAGGTTTGGCAGGAGGGGTAAGAGCACTGGCTGATTGTTCTCTGTTGGTGAGTGGAGGTAGGGAAGTTTCGGATGGTGGTTTAATGGCTTCTGGTGTAGGGATTGAAGGTGGAGTAGGTGGGAAACTATCAAAAAAGTCAATGGTAGGTGTAGGCTTCTTCTTGAGAGGGACAATGGGTGTAAAATTGTCTGTTCTGTATTTAGGGTTGGCAAGTTTGGTGGAGCCACCTTTTTAGAGATTGAAGGAGGTTTGTAGGGTATGATGGCAAATGACTGTGGTAATGATGGAACAGTTGTTTTCATGGGGTTTGGGTTGTAAATGAAAGAAGGTGGAGGTTGTACATCTGTAACATCATCAAGCTCAGGTTTAACATTCAAGTTAAATGATGTACTTGAAGTGAATTCTGAGAGTGCATGCATCACTAGCTTTGGATTCACAGTAGCAGTATTTCTTTTAAGCTCATGAAAAATTTCGTCAATCAAGTTGCAAAGTTCCCTGACTTTCAACCGAGCTACTTCTTCTTCTGATTTCAAATTTCTAACCACAAGAACCCTTTTTATCTTCTTCAACAGCAGGTAATTCTCATCATTCCTTATCAATTTGGTAGGCATCTGAGGGGCAATTGATATCAGCCTTTGGCTTTCAGCATCAGTCATTGCATCCAGGTTGTAGTCCTTCATTCTCCAATTAAAAGATCATGTTTTAGCTTCTTCCAGCAAACTTTCAACAAACTTTCTACAACCTTAGTTTGTGAATACAAATCAATTTCCTCTTGAAGTTCATGGGCTAGCCTTTCATCTTCTGCTACCCTTCTGGCATCTTCCACCATTTTCTGCACAGCTTCAGCTTCAGGAGTTTGAACAAACTGTTGAATGCTTCTAAGAGTTTCAGTTTGAACAGGTTCTTCAGCTTGAACTGGCATGGTACTCCCCATAGCTATTAAAGTTGCAGCTACATCTTCAGCCTCTTGTTCTTCCGGTTGAACTTCTGGTTGAACTACCAGTTGAGCTTCCGCTTGAATTTCCGGTTGAACAAGGTTAAGACCTTCAGTCACCACCTGAGGTTGGATAACTTCAGGTTCTTTATCAGTTAATTCCAAAACTTCTGTGCCTTCTTCTTCACCAATAAGATTCTCATCACCTCCTTCAGTTAGAGAAGCAAATGCAACAGTTGCAGTGCTTTCTTCAAGATCATTTACTGCCTTACTGGTGGAGGTAGTGTTCCTCTCCCCTTGATCACTAGCTCTTTTAGCCGGAAAGATAACATCCTTTAATAATCTTGTGATCATATTGATGTGCTCAGGGAGAGCACCAGCAATCAGCATTGAAGATTGTACAAGCTCAGTGAGGTTGGGGTCTTCAAATGGAGATATAGCAATCAGTTGACCGCTCTTCATATTTACCCAACTTTCTTCCACTGTGAAGGGGTTAATGCCAAGCTTTCTGTAGGCTGTGGCTCGAACTTCAGTCGGTATTCTTTCAGTTTCTTCAATTTCGATTATAGCAGGTGTTGAAGTCATCTTCTCCCCTAATTTGACAGTATCAGCTTCAATACCTTCATTAGCTTCTCTGTTTGGGTTTGAAGGACCTGCCTCAGCTATAGTGGGAGCAGCCTTGACCAACGTAGCGATAGTTGAATTTAGTTGATCAACCTGTGCTTGGAGACTTAGGTACAGATTCATCAATTCAGGTAGTGTATAGCTGTCCTCAACTGGCATTTTACCAGTATCCCTGGACAAAACCAAGTTATCAATCCGAGATTGATCAACTTTGGTACCCATGGCTTCTTGGCACCTGGGATTCTCTTCAACTGCCTCAGCAACTCTTGGTTCCAATGAAGGACCCATGGGTGCTGATTCAGAGAAGATTGTCGTAGATTGGGTTTTATTGATGTTACTACTAGCACCAAGATCCAGTGGGATCCTTGGGCAGCAGCAGCCTTTTCTGCATGAACCTCTTCAGAACTCCTGAGATTCACCTCCAGTGAGGAGTGGGGGTTCAGTGCTCCAGTGTCTTGGTCCATCAGTATGTTCTCATGTAATGGGGTTGGTGAGTTAATAACACCCTTATTTGGACCAAGAATGGGTGCACTGTTACTCCTAGGTGATAGGGGTTGCCGGGGTAAAAACTGTTCAGATGGGGAGTGTACATCTGCTTCTAATGACTTCCCCTCAAATGAAGGTTCATCCCTAAGAGTCAATCCTAAATTTACTAGTTTCCGTTTAGGCTTTTTGCCTTGAACGTGGTTTGAAGCTTCAGGTTGGTTGGTAGGACTAGATGGAGGAGACCTAGTCACCATATTTCTCTGTTTTTTGAATATGACAGGAGAAGATATGGAGGAGGAAGTGGCAGTGGTAGTAGTTTTAGTGGGAGCTTTCCTCTTTTTGGATTTGTAAAATTGAAGAGTAGAGGAAGCTGGGACAGATGTGGGATCAGGAGCTATTGGGTTGATAGTCCTGTCATCTTGAGCAGGGTGCTCAGTTGCTGTCACATTTTCCGTTTGAACCTCAGCCTGAGCAGGTTCATCTGGAAACTACCTTGGAATTGGCAGGGGATAGTCAGTATCCCTTCCATGAAAAACAGTCTTATTTAAAGCTAAATTTGAAAAGGTTTTCTCATTTAGGTGTTTTGGTTCCAAAATTGTACCACCCAAGACAATTTGGGGGTATTCCTCTTTGAGAATACAGGTTAAAAATCTAGGGTACAGATAGACATAATCTAGTGAAAGGTTTGTTTTGAGACCCTTGAAAATTAGTTTGGAGAAATTGAAATTTTAACCTTTGACCACAACATAAAATGTTGAGGCCTGTTCAGCAGCAAGTTCGTCAAACCCGCCTTTCTTGGGAGTCAGGCAAACTAGAAGGGTGTGGGCTAGGAATCTCCACTTGTATGGCAATTTCCCCTTCCTTATAGTTTTTCTTCCCATTGAACCGCCGTAGCCAATATCTTTAAACAGCTTCAAATATACTGATGAGTCAACAAACACATACCCATCTTCGTCCCTCAGCTTTAACACCTTTCGTATCTTAGCTTCATCGATTTCCACCAATATGTCCTGGATTCTGGACACAATCTTTTCACTACCGCCATTAGTCTTGGTAACCCTAGCGTTTGACCAGAACTCTTCCATGATTTCTTCAAAGATAACCGCTTCAACTGTCAGAGCATAGTGAAGATGACAGTTTTTGAGGAAGTTAATCATACCATTGTATATGTCGGTCTTGCTTGGTTCTTCGAGATATGCCACTAGGTTATGTTCGACCGAGAACCTAGAGTCACTGACTGGCTTCTTGCCACTAGAACTCCCCTTAGGAGCCATTGTTGATTACAGATTCAAGAGAAGTTGACGGTTGTTTGGAAGTTATGGAGAAGGATTGGGAGAAATTTTGGGAGTAAATTATGGGTGGGGTTTGAGAGAAATGGGGAAAGTGACGCTAAATTAGGGCTTTTACCCTTTTCTTTGATGACGTGGAGGAGAGAAGTTTTAAACCGTGGGTTCAGTAACTGATGTGACTGATGCTTTATGGGTTATACAGTACAACTTGGTAAAGCATGCCATTATCCAAAAGAATTTTACGGAAACCTCGGACATTTAAAGGTTAAAAACTCAATGGGTAATTAAATGTGTATCCACCTAAAAAGTTGTGCCTTCCGGGTAAGTTAATGAAAAGTAACTTTTGACTTGTTGACCCGGAAGTTCAGGTGGAACCCATTTTCTCCTTTGTTATGAAAACCAAATTTCTTCCGTTTAATCTTCAAGCGGAAGATGTTTCCACTTGAAAGAATTGTTTTCAAAAACGTTTCCCACATGGTTTACAAAGCATTTTCCGGTTGAAGTTCACCTGGAGATTTTCATAAGTTTTCTTTTCTCAGGTTGAACCTAACTTGAATCGGAAAACCAAAACACATAAATTTTGAAAATTTGTGCTAAATTGTTCACAGCTTAGCAGCAGTTACTGACTATGAACTGAAATGTCTTCTAATTTACACAAGAAAATTTCATTTTTCAATTCTTTTTGTATCAAGAGACGGGCTCTTAGGCACATGCCTCTCTTTTATTAAAAATTGTGAAAAGTTTGTTAGTCAAAGTTCATCATGCCAATTGCTGTGATGAGATAAAAGAATCTTGCCTCATCAAAAGCTTTGGTAAACAGGTCAGCCAATTGGTGATCTGTATGAACTTTGAACAACTTAATTAAATTCTTTTCTGCACAATCTCTAATAAAGTGATACCTGATATCAATATGCTTTGTTTTGGAGTGTTTGACTGGATTGTTGGTGATGGATATGGCACTGTTGTTATCTGCAAAGATAGGAGTTTCCATGAAGGTGATCCCATAATCAAGCATTTGATTTTGGATCCAGAGGATTTGACTACACCAGCTTGATGCAGCAATGTATTCAGCTTCAGCTGTTGATGTAGAAACACAAGTTTGTTTCTTACATTGCCAAGATACAAGCCTTTCACCCAAGAATTGACATCCTCCTGATGTTGATTTCTTGTCAATGTCACACCCTCCATAGTCACTGTCTGTAAATGCCTTGAAGGAGAAATCAGAATTCTTAGGATACCACAACCCCAACTTAGGTTGACCCTTCAAATATCTGAAAATTCTTTTGACTGCTACCATGTGTGATTCCTTTGGTGAGGATTGATATCTTGCACATAAGAAAACACTGAACATGATGTCAGGTCTACTTGCTGTGAGATACATTAGTGATCCTATCATGGCTCTATACATGTGTACATCCACTGACTTGCCACTTAAGTCACTTGTTAACTTGTGAAAAGTAGATGTAGGAGTTTTAGCACTAGAGCATGTCAGCATGTCAAATCTCTTCAGCATATCTTGGATGTACTTTGACTGATTCAGAAAAATCCCAACTGCAGTTTGCTTCACTTGTAAGCCCAAGAAGAAGATTAGTTCTTCCATGGAGCTCATTTCAAATTTAGACTGCATCAAAGTTTCAAACTCTTTGCACAAACCAAAACTAATATCATCTACATAAATTTGAACCATCATCATATCTTTACCAACACATTTAACAAAGAGATTTTTATCAATTGCCCCTCTCCTGTAGCCATTCTCTAGAAGATAGTTAGAAAGAGTTTCATACCAGGTTCTAGGAGCTTGTTTGAGACCATACAGGGCTTTGATCAACTTGCATACCCTGTTTGGATGATGAGGGTCCTCAAAACCAGGAGGTTGTTTGACGAAAACTTCTTGTTCCAGCAGACCATACAGGAAGGCACTTTTAAAATCCATCTGAAATACTTAGAAGCTTTGAAGGCAGCATAAGCTAGAAAAATTCTAATGGCTTCCAATCTAGCTACACGTGCAAACACTTCATCATAATCTATGCCTTCTTCCTGTGCATAGCCTTGCACAACTAGCCTTGCTTTGTTTTTGACAACTATTCCCCTGTCACCTTTCTTGTTTCTGAATACCCACTTTGTGCCAATTGGTTCTGCTCCATCAGGCAGATCTACTAAGTGCATGTTTGGCTAACCATTACAAACCAACTTATTGACTTATTGGCTTTTCAAAAAGCCAATAAGTTAAAAAAAAATGTTTGGATAGTGCAAAAGCACTTTTTAAAACAACTTTTGAAGAAGGAGGTTTCTTTATTAACCCAAAAGCCAAGAAATCTTGGCTTTTAAAACTCCATTTGACTTTTGGATTAACAAATTACTTTTATACCCTCAAATAAACCCAAATATCTATAAAGGATGTCTATTTTGGTCATTTTACCTAAATAAGCTAATCCAAACATTTTTTAGAACACAACTTATTAACTTATTAGTTTTTCCCACCACAAAAGCTAATCCAAACATTTATTTACAAACTCCATTTGTAAAAGTTAAAAGTCAATAAGTCCTTTTGTCTAAAAGTCCTTTTACACCCAATAAGCACAACCAAACATACCCTAATTCCCAAATTTTCTGCTTGTTGATATGAAATAATTCTTCTTGCATTGCCTCTACCCAACTGCTATCTTCCAAAGCTTCAGCTACTTTCTTGGGTACTTCTTGAGACAAAAATGCAGCATGTAAACAAATGTTTGCATCAACAGATTTACTTCTTGTCAACACAGGTGCTTTCACATCTCCAATAACATTCTTCCTAGGATGATCCTTGTTGATTCTTCTATCTATGTGCATGGGGAACTCATGACTTCTTTCATTTGAGGGTATGTTGAGCCGAGGAAGTATGTGATCAAGCTCAAGCTCAACATTTCCAAATTGTGACATAGGATTTGAAACTCCAACTGAGTCATGAGAATGTGTATCTGAATTGTAGGTCAGATGCTCTAAATTAAGCTCATTTGATGTGCTATCATTTGAGTTTTCAGCCTCATTTGACCCTGATTCAGTATTCTCTTCAGTTTCTGAAATTTAGTTTTCCCGTTGAACTTGAACCGGAGAAACTGGTTCCGCTTGGATTTCAACCGGAACTATCTCTTCTTCAATTTGAATGATTTCAGATGGTTTCTTTCCATTGTCCGGCAAGAGAGGTTTGATGCTCATTGAAGAGAAGAAAATTGGCTTTTTGATTTCTGTTTGGTTGCTCTTCCAATGCTCATCAGCAGACTTGTAAAAATTATGTTCCTGCACTAAAGAACTCACAGGCTTATTAACATTTATGTTGAAAGCAGTAGTTAGTGCATCAATATCAAATAACCAACTGGGCTGAGACACAAAATTGTTGAGAGATTTTTCGTTGAAAGACACATTTATTGTTTCTTCAACAATTTTGGTTCTCTTGTTGTATACTCTGTATGCTTTTGACACACAAGAATATCTAACAAAATAACCTTCATCTGCCTTTTCTGCAAATTTAGGCAATAGCTCATTAGTTATTAAGATTGTAACAGGGCACCCAAATGGCTTAAAGAAATAAATGTTTGGCTTTCTTTTTTCCAAAGCTCATAAGGTGTTTTATTTTTGCCTTTGACAATTAAAATCCTATTTTGGATATAACATGCAGTGTTTACTGCTTCTGCCCAAAATATCACAGGGAGCTTGGAATCTGCTAACATAGATCTAGCAGCTTCATTCAATGTCCTATTTCTCCTTTCAGCAACACCGTTTTGCTGTGGATTTCTAGGAGCACTGAATTGCCTCACAATTCCCTTTTCCTCACAAAATGAATTCAAAACATGATTTTTTAATTCTATGCCATTGTCACACCTGATTTTTTTGACTTTAAGGTTGGATTGATTTTCTAAATTAATCACAAGTGTTTTCAACAATTCAGTAGTTTCATCTTTTGTTTTAAGAAAGATAACCCAAGTGTATCTAGAAAAATCATCAATTATTACAAAACAATATGACCCTTTCCCCAAACTCATTACTCTAGTTGGACCAAAAAGATCCATGTGCAGCAGCTCTAGAGGTTTTGAAATAAAAGACTCAACTTTTGGCTTAAAGGAGGTTCTGTGTTGCTTGCCCTTGAGACAATGTACACAGTTCTTAGAATATGCAAAATGCTTGTTAGGAAGGCCCTTAACCAGGCCAAGGATTTACAATTCTATTAATGTTCTGGTAATTCACATGACCTAACCTCCTGTGCCACAGATCAGATTCATCAATAGAGGCTTTGGATATGAAACAAGCAGTGCCACATGAGGGTGCAACAACTGACATATCCAAAATGTATAATCCATCTCTCCTGGGTGCCTTAAGCATAATTAATTCATCAGGAATTTTGACACCAGGTTTGAGAACTATAGCCTCTTTCTCATTAAACATTAAATTCAGATTCTTATCACACATTTGTGAGACACTGAGTAAATCGAAATTTAATGTATCAACAAAATTGACCTTATCAAATTTTACCAGTCCATTGGTCACATATCCTTGTGTTGAGATATGGCCTTTAGTGCTTCTAAAGGCAACTGGTCCTCCATTTATTCTTTTTGTATTTACCAGAATATGCTTATTCCCTGTCATATGGCAAGTGCATCCATTGTCAACTACCCATAGGCTATTTTGGCCTTTATTCTGCACCTGCACATATCAGAAATCATCAGTTTCTATAGGGGACCCAAGCCTGAGTGGTCTTGGGTCTGCCATAAGCATCATTATACTTGTACTCCTTCAGTACTAAGGTAATTACTACTGGAGCTTCAGTGAGCAGATCATCATTATCAAAACTTAAGTTTTCATACTGAGTACTTGTTTGACTAAATCTTTCACCTTTGGTGTTTTTCCTTTCAGCAATTTTTCTTTCCCTATATTCCTTGAATTTTCTTTTCTTGTTGGTTATTTTCTTAGACTTTTCATTACCTTGATTGACCAACTTAGTTCTTTCAGGTGATTTTGAAAATCTTTGAGGAAAGTATTTGTTTTGGTTTGAACTCTCCTCCTGAAGTGGAACAGTGTGACTTCCACTTGAACTAGTAGCAAATTCAAATTCAGATTGGTAGGGCTTTTGGCTTCTTAATTTTTTTTCTCTAGAGGTGGTCTTTCCTCTAAAGGGGTTTCTTCTCCCTTGAGCTTCAAAATGTCCAAACCCATCAGCAAAATGTATATGTGGTCTCTACTTAGAAGCAGTTGCTGATCTGGGTTGAATTTTGTTTTCCGGTTAAACTTGAGTTCGAGCGGAAGTGTTTTCCGCTTGAACTTCAGTCGGAAAACGATTTTGCTTCAGAACAGAAAAACTTCCATTTCTTTCGTTACCAATTAAAACCCTGTTGGATTCAGATCCAAAATGCTTCATTGTGTGGCTTTTCACAGGTGAGATTCTTCCTGTGAGTTTCTTTTGAAAATCAGCCTTTGGTTTCAAAACAGGTTTTGGTTTCAAGAATGGTTTGACTTTACTTAGAGGGTTTAACTGACACACAGCAGCTAGGTGACCTTGTTCACCACAGCACATACATTCAACAATCTTGGTTTCAAATTTCTTGGGAGACTCATGTTTAGTCACTTGTTTGAAAATGAGTAGACCAAGCCTTTGACTTTGACTTCCCTTTGGTTGCTCAAGTTGCTTTCCTCCAACTTTTGAATCTTTGGGTTCATAAATAGTTGGTGGTGGGACAGCAATTGAAGGTTTCAAAATGTTTAATTGGTCAGCTGATGCAGAAGTGCTTGCATCAGTGACTTCAGTTTTCTTTGACTCAACATTGTTTTCAAAACATGACTATGATGAAGTGTCATCAACAGTAAGACTAACTTTACAGTCTGTTTTTAAAGCTTCAATTGGTTTGATTGCTGGTGAGTATTAAATTGGTGGTTCAACATTGTTGTACCCAATACCAGTTTTACCATACATTCCACCCATCCATAACTTCTCAGCCTTTCTATTTGCAGTTTGAAATTTGTCACAAGTGAACAAAGAATCTTTTAACTTGATTTCAAGAACATCAACCTCAGCCTTAGCATCTTTGGTTTCATTTCTTGATTTCTCAAGTTTGAACAGCAAATCATCAAGCTGTGTTTCAAGAACTGAGTTGGTTTGTTTTAACTGTTCATACTCTTTGGTTAAATTTTCAATTTTTGAAATGTAGGAAGATTCAGTTTTCTTAAAACATTCCTTTAACTCATTTAGGATTGAAACTTCATCAATCAAATCAGTGTTGTGATTTCTGTATTTTGCCACTTGTCCAATGCAAGCAGGGCTGCATAGGTTTTCTAAAACCTTTTTAGGAATAGAATTTACCATATCTGAGGTGGAGTCTTGTTTGGCCATCAAAGCATGATTTATTGGCTCAAACTTAGCAATGAAATCTTCCCATTCAACACATGCGGTTTGATTGGCAACAGCAACAACCACATTCTGGTGGTTTTGATTTCCAGCTGGTTTTGGTGGGGGTGGGTTGATGATCTAAGTTGTGACCAGAATTGTTGTTGTTAGAATTGTTTCACCATGATTTTTCATTTGGACATGACCCTGGTTCTGTCCTTCTCTTCTTGGCTGTGGGTATTCTCTAGCAAAATGACTAAGTTGGTGATAGATGTAGCATCTCACCTTGCTCTTGTCTAGGCCTATGTGAGCACCTTTTGCTCCTTTGTAGGTTCTACCAGTTCTTTTGTAAAACCTTTGAGCCCTGACAGACACCATAGCAAGTTGAGTCAAAATATCCATTTCTTCCAAATCATCAGCACCTATACACTCAAGGTTTTCACGAATGAAACCTTGGTATGAGTCAGTTGCTACATGAGCATTATGAGAGTTGTCAAACATGTTTGAAAAACTCTCTTGACACCTTGGTGTCTCAGGGAAACTGACAATAGGTGAATGGTATGATGATGAGTTTGAAGATCTTTGATTATGAAAATTGGTAGTTACTAGTGCAGTTGAAAACAACTGAGTTGACTCAGAAGATGAGTTTTGTTTAAGGTTTAGTTCCATTTCATAAGCACTGAGTATGCCATGAAGTTCACTAAGTCTCATCTTTTTCAAAATTTTACATTCCCTGATGCTAACAGTGTAAACTGTCCATATAGAAGGCAGGGAACGTAGAAATTTTCTGTTTACATCTACTTGGTCTAGTTTTACATCTACCTTTTGCAGTTCATCATGTAGGGAAACAAATCTTAAGTACTGGTTTGTCATTGATTCACCACTTTTGAAAGTAAAGTTCTCATATTTCTGTTTGAAGACATCTTTCTTGTTTTCTCTTACTTCACTGGTTCCTTCATACATTTCACTTAAGGCATTCCACATGTCAAATGCAGTTTTGTATCCTTTAAACCCACTTAAAATGGAATTAGGAAGTGCAGCCTGTAGAGTCCAATATGCCTTATAGTCAAATTCGAAAGCAGCATAGTCAGAATCAACGTATTTTTCTAAAGGTTTAGGTATTTTGACTTTATGCATCATCAGCAGATGGAACCATGGGTGAGTAAGGTCCTTTAGTAAAAGATTTCCAAATACGACGGTCTAAAATCCTAACAAACCCTTCCATCTTGAGTTTCCAGGTACCAAAGTTATCATGAGTGAACATTGGTGGTTTGTTGGCACTGCCGTTTGAAGATCCTAAACTTAAGTCACTCAGTTTGAAAACTTTTTAGAAAAAAAATAACAACAAAGCTTCTAAAGTAGGCAAGTAGAGTATCGACTTTGAAGCACTGAGAGTCTTCAAAGTAGGAGCCAATGCTCTGATACCACTTGTAGGATCGTTAGAAGTTATAATTTAACTAAAACAATAACCCTCTACTTGTAAATATAACCCTGCGGAATTAAGTTATACTTCACTTTACTCTATCAGATTTAGTTCTCTTGTATTAGGTAGTGTTTGATTTGCATAAGTATAGTGACAACAAAGTAAGAAATACTCAGCACTATTTGCACTAACTCAAAGTTACACTATTACAAGGTGATCGAGAACCGTGTGTAAAACTAAGAGCTAATTATGCTATATATAGTGCAGATGAGATCAATGACAGCCATTGATCTCAAACGATCTAATCTAAATCGTTTATTACAAAGTCAAATACAAACTACCAAAAGCATAAATTTCGACAACTGGAATAACTTGCGTGTGATCAGCATCATACTACTTTTGGAGAGCGGCTTGGGTAGATTTAGAAGCAAACGAGAAGCTTTTGCAGGATTGGACTTGCTGAAAAGACATCTCAGGAAAAGTCCTGTTGAACTCATTATCTGGTGGATAATCGAGTTCACTCGGAATATTTGCTAGCTGACAAAATTGCTTCTTCCGCTTGAACTCCCAGTTCCGCTTGAAGTTGAGAATTCCGCTTCAACTTCAACTTCAGTCGGAACTTAATAAAACAGGATTTCAGCTAGAAATCTCCTAAGCGAAATATTCCTTACACCTCGTCTGGATGTGTGCGAGTGTGGGATTTGGGGGTTGGGACCTCATGCATTACATATATGAGCTTGGTTAAAGTGAGGGGCGGGGGTTTGGGTCCATTAGAAACCAAATTTTGTTCTTATTGCCTATAAATTTACCACCCGAGCCTAGTCCACTCATTTTATTACCCCTAGTGTTCAATCCGGTTTGTAGTTCGTTTTACATTCATAGAAAGATGTTGAATAGTGTAGTTTGGTAAAAGTGTTATATTCCCTTGTGTAATCTAAGCGTTCGACGCTTTTTACATTATTAAAAAAAGAGGAAAAAGAAAAAAAAAGCAAAATACGAAGATCAGTTGATTGAAATATGATGCTGCAAAAAGAATGTGAAGTTTGTTTTTGTTTGTTTAGCATAGTGTGTGAATTTTAGTTGTTTGTTTCTATTGTAATAAATAAGCCGGATTGAGTCACTCGAACCACTTTAAATATTCCCATTCCACACCCTACACCTAGCCCTATTACAACCCATTATAAGTCCTTTTGATTTGCATGCATGTTAAAGCAATAATGATGGAGGTTCGAGAGTTGTACAAGCTTATGATAGTGGGACTACACATTAGTCAATTGAGTGCATTCTAGCTCATTACGCTAGCCCTTTAAATGTAAACCGAGGGGAGCGTTTATTGTGAGGGGTTTGTTGCATGTTTGAAAAATCGAGAACATGTTAGGTTTGGCTAACATCCTTGAGATGTAATTGTTATATGTTGTGCGGCTAGACAATGATTAAATATGGGAATAGGGTATGACTTGGAACCTTGACCGAAACTGGGTTTGATTGGATTGATTGGAGGAATGACAAAGAAAATAGTTTTGAGTTGCTTGGGGTCAAGCAACAGTTAAGTGTGGGGATGTGACGGTTGCATTGTTGTTTGATGTTTAACTATGATAAATGTGAAGTTTTAGTGCTTATATATGTTTAACATGGGAATCTAGATGACTATGAGAATTTGTATGTTGGTAGGATAAAAATGGCTTAAACGAGCTAGCTAGAGTATGCATGAAGTTTGGAGCAAGTTGGTGCAAGCTGGAGTGAACACAAAACCAAAAAAAAAAATGAAGATGATACCTATGCCCAACGTAGCTTACGTCACCACCGTAGCTTACGGTGGTGGCCAATCATCAAAACCTCCACCGTAGGCCAGCACGAAGCTGACGTAAGATAATTCAGGGCCACCATAAGCTACGGTGGCAGCGTAGCTTATGATGGAGGTCGGTTACAAGTCTGTAAAAAATCGAAAAAAGGTTTTTGGGGGGCTTTTTAATATTGATTCGAACCGTGACGGTTGGGGACACACCAGAGACCATCTTGGGCGTTTTTGTAGCAAGGAAAGAGTGGAGAAACACAATTTTAACATTGGATTTGTAGGCGAATCATCTATAGCAATCATCATCATGATCGTTGCAATCAATTTCATCATGATCAGCTAATTTTCTTGTGTTCCTCTCGGATTTAAGGTTTGATTGTAAACAATGATATTTTATATTCTTGTATTTCTGGAATAGTGATTCACATACTCGTTGTTTTAATTTACTATGTTTATGAAATTGCTTGTAAACGTTTGATGATTGTGTGATCTTGTTCTTGAACCATACGTTTTTGGTGCCGCTGCCAACTGAGATTTAATGGGTATGGAATTGGGTTAACATTTGTTAGGTGATCATCGGGTGACAACCTCGCGTTAGCAACCCGAATACTTAGTCCCCTTTTATCACAACCGATTATATATACGCGAATCATGTCTATGTGATTCTTTCCAGTAGGAACACACATTCCACATTCTCCCTGTGTTCGACACTCTCTTACCGCTATCTAACTAGTGTATTTGGGATTATATTTGAGTGAGTCTTCGACCTCACGTCACTACGGCAGAAGAAAAGAATTCGCAAGAAGGCAGAAGCATACGTACGAAAGAGAAAACAATTTGAAGCAGCCAGGCACACAAGCACACACGTTAAAAAGTCAGAATAATTATTAAGCAGGCAGGCAGACTGTTGATTAATATTTCTTTCTTTTATAATGAACGGTATCTTTGATTACGTTTTTGTTTGTCTTTCTGTTTACACTATGTTTCTTGGCTGAATTTCTTGTACCACCTAGCCTTTATGATGAACACTTAATATTTACAATTTTACTGTGATGATTTGATTGATGTTCGTGATTCTTTAAATTCCACTAAATATCATAATTGTATGCATATGAGTATTAAGATTAGGGTTTTGATTTCCAGTTGGTAATTACCTTGCTTGCGAATGTCTTTCGGGTTGAGATAGGTTAATTGATAGTGTGACTATGTGTTTGTGTAAGGATCAAAATAACCCTCACGCGATATCTTGACTAGTGAAACCGTGCGGAATCCGGTTATCACTAGTTGATTCAAGAACATATAAGAATATAACAATCGAAAAGTGTAAAGCACAATAAAATAACAAACCGATTAGAGAATCACTTGATTGATCACTTGATTGCTTGAAACACCTTGATCGAAATTCTCAATGGAGAATTCGATGAACACCACAAGACACAAAAGACTAGCAACCCTAAAACATTCTAGGAGGGGACTATTTATAGTAGAGATTGACTTGGTGAACAAGTCAATCCCTTTACAATTTACGAAAACCCCTAGCCCACTTACATAATTCGGACCCAATACCCCTACACAATTAGCCCAATTACATTTTAACACTAGCCCAATACAACTAAACAAACCCAAAATAATCTAATGCAAAAGCCTCAAAATCCAGGTCCTTACAATCTTCCCCTAGGCTTTAGCATTAGACAGTCTTCACATTCTGAACTTCTTGGACAAATTCACAGTTGCTGGATCATACCAGAGCTCCTTGGCTACGATCTCAGCTACTGCCCGAGTGTAGCACTTAGCATACTCTTCAGTGTCTGGGCTACACTCAATCTGATGTTTAGATAAGACCAGGATGTCTTTCTTGTGGAACCGCATCAGATCATGAACTTCCATGACATTGATGGTCTGGGACTTGCAGAGAATCTTTGCTTCACCAGAATAATCGCTGTATGCCCATGTCTGAAAGTCATGCAGACAGTCTTCAGGATGTCTCATGGGAAGAGGAATAGTCTTTGTCTTGTCTGTGGGAGGATACAAGACATTTGTAAATTTCTTGAGCTTCTCATCTTCCTTCCCTGGGATACTCTTCTTACCATCCCATTTGAACACTTTCCTGTATTTCATCACATACGACTTCTTGTGAGGAAACTCCTCAAACTTCCTAAACTTGCTCCTCACTGCTTTCTCCAATTTCTTATAGAAATATGTAGCCTGATCATTGTTTGACGGGTTGGAGAATGGAGCCTGATACAGCATAGTCAAATCCACATTCGTCCAGGAGTAGAATTGGGTCCAGCTTTTGTAATACTCCAATGGATACTGACCCCTTCTTCGTACTACGAACATGTTCTTTTCACCATCAAACATCCACGTCTTGACTGGTGCAGTAATGCCTTGCCTATCATGATAATGCTCTCCTAGTTGAATGAGATACCTCTCAGGTGGATAGGCAAACGTTTGTGACTCCCAACCTCCATCAAAATCTGAAGCGGGAACAGTCATATAATCTCTATCTCTGGTATCTTTGGCTTCACTAGAGGCTTCTGGCAATACTGGTTGTGTATCCTCAGGAATATCAGCTTCAAAGTCAAACACTGGTGACTGGGAGGAATCACCTGCACCTGAATCTCTTTCAGTTTTATCTCCCTGCTTAGACTTCTCTGCATTTAGCTGCCTGATCAGCTTGTGAAGTTCTCTCAACTGCCTTGTGAACTCTCTGTTAACCTTCTTCTGATTCTCCAATTCAGTATTGTGCACCTTCTGAATATCTATCAAATCACCAATAATTTCACTCTGGGTATCATTCTGGGCTTTCAATTCGGCTATTTCAGCTCTGAGTTCCTTCTCTAACCTGAACTCCGGGGTCTCTACTGCCTTCCCCTTATCTTGAGCTGTGGGCTGTGAAGAAGATGGACCAGTACTTGAGCTTGTAACTGGTGGAACATATGAATTCAGTCTTCTTCTGATAGGGTCACTGGGGCCTTCGGTGTGGTGTAGTGTAGCAGCAGACTCAGTCTCGGTTTCATTTGTCTCATCAGTCTCTTCAAATGTAGCAGAAGCACTGAGGGGAGGATCCTCTGTGACTTTCCGCTTTCTGATCAATGGAGTCTCAGTTATCTCAGTCTCGTCTTCAGGAATGTCAACATCGTCCAGATACGTATCATAGTTGATTGACTCGTCACCTTCAAAGTTAAGTGCTCCAATCCGCACATCTTGCAAATCAAATTCTTCCCAATCTGAGTCATCTGGAAGATCAACCACCTTCTGTTGAGGAGGGGTCATATAATGTTCTTCATCTACCGTGGCATTTCTGTTAACAGGGACCTCCTCTCTCACAATTTCAGCAAACTCTCCAAACTTCTCGCCGAATGGCATCTGATCTGACAATTTCTTCTTCGGATTAATCATCGGGAACACTTCAATACCCATCGGCTTTGTGTCATGGGTGTTATTGGTCTTCCTCAGGTTTGGGTATCTTGAATCCAGAACTAGACTGGATAAACCTGGGAACTGCAGCAAATTTCTTGTCTCTGGACACAACTGCCCTTACATCTTCAAAAATCATTCGTGACCAGTTGAACCGAACACCTCGGATAAGTGACACCATTGCATGGGTGTGCACTTGGTTTAGCTGGTCTGTAGAACTCTTCTTAGCAATAACACATTTCTGCAAATAATGTGCCAGCATTCTCCAGTATGGTGGAATAAGAGCCTTCATCGTTGGTGGAGAAATAGTGATGTATCCCATCTCCCTTAAACACTGGGACACCATCTCTTTGTCAAGCTGAGTTGTATCAGTAGCTTTATCTTGTAGCCTGAGAGCTTGTCTGAAAGTTTCTTCGGTTAAGATTACATCAGTATTCTGAATCCTGGCAATAATCTTCTTGCCATCTTCTGACACACCTGCTGTCTTCCAGAATTCTTGCATCATCCGCTTGCAAATCACTGGATTGGTTGTGAGTGCAAAGCGTAAACAGCATTTCTTCAGCCCGGCTATCATTGATAAGTACTTCTCTTTGTATTCAGCAGGCGGGTCCAGCAAATACGCCACCTGATTGTGATCCTTCACAAACTCCAAGTCCCTGCGCTCACAAACACAGATAAACATCCAAAACACACATAAAGCTCATTAGTTATCAGGGATTTCTCGAAAAACGGACAGCATAACGGCTTAAAATTGAACGAAAACCATTGAAAATATCATCAGGTACCTTTCCGATCGAAAAACAGGGTTTCGATCGGAAAGCATCCGTCTGATCGAAAAGTTCCTTTGTTACCGAGAAGCCTGATCGAAAAGCCTATACTTCCCGATCGAAAAGTGGTAGCTGATCGAGAAGTCAGACTCTCGATCGAAAAGCCTTAGGGTCTGATCGAAAAGCCTTAGGGGCTGATCGAAAAGCCTTGGCTCCGATCGAGAAGTCTCAGGACCGGTCGAAAAGCCTCAAGGGGCTGATCGAGAAGTCCTTACATCGATCGAAAAGCCTCTTTCTCCTTTGTTTCAACCTGCAACTCAATCGAAAAGCACATATATGCTTGTTTTCAACATGATTTCAAAGATAACAAGCTCCCAAACAATTATCCCTTTCATACCCGACCCAAATGAACCAAAAATTAACCACATACTCGAGTCGATCAATCGGGGGTCGAGCCGCTCTCTTCAATCGAGGCGCCATAACTCAATCGACAGTGAAGGGGAAGTCGGTTATGGATTCCGAGCAAGAAGGTGGTGTGGGATGGTCTCAGCGGCGGTGGAGGGCGGCGGATTTGAAGAGGAGCAGTGGCGGCGGCACAGTGTTAGTGGAGGGGCAGTGGGGGTCGAGAGATGATGGGGATGGTGGTGGTTAGGTCGCAGGAGGTTGGTGAAGTTGGTGGTGGTGCGAGATGGTGGCGGAAGCAGATGGTGGTGGTGATCGGCAAAGGGGAGAAAGAGGTTAGGGTTTGGAGGCCGAAAAGAGGAGGAGAGGAAAAGTGAGAGAGGAGCCGGTGGCTCCTCATATTTTGTTTCAAAATTTTTAAAAAAAATTTTCTCTTAGCCCCCTCAAGTTTTTAAAAAACAATCACCCATCACCCAAAACTTTAAACAAACTACAAACTTATAAAAGTTAACAAAGTAATCAACCAAACCTTCAAACTTTCTCTTGAAAATTTAGACAACTTCCCCTGAAATCAAGCCCGAGAGATTTAATATCTGACAACATTTACTTAAAAACAAACCACACAAAATTAGAAGTTAAAAAAATAATAAAAAAAATTGAAAAAGACAAACATAATTAAAAAGAAAAAAACATAATTATCAAAACAACTTAACCAACTGGATTTTGAATGAAAAGGCGTTGTCAGGGATCATACCAGATTGTCTGTGACTGAGGAACCCTTTTTAGCTTCAGCTACTTCGCGTGTTCAGGTGATTGCCGGTATTTTGGTCCAATCTTTAAACTCATGCTGCTTTCGCTTACTCAAGCAGTTTCATCACATTATTTATCTTTTAAGGTTTATTAATTATGACAATCTATCCAGTTCACACACATAAGTCCTAGGTATATGTTGTACATTCTATCAAGCGCATCTGGTTTCCGTACAACCTTTTTCACGACACCTTTCCTTAAGCTCAACGTCATGCTCCAGAGGGGTTGAGAAAAGAAAAGAATAGATCACGGAGGTTTTGTTGGATAATATACAAAGTCAACTGAATTTTTGAAACATTTTTAACAACGTTCTCATCAGTGACAAAGGCTGAGGGTTTTGGACGCTTGAGGGTCTCTTTTGATTGTGCACTTGGCATCTTTTGGTTTATCATATATACAATGTGATCTTCAAACGTACGTGGATCAGGGTGGTTCCAGGTCTCCGCTTTCGCAGAACAGAGGAGTCCTGATTCACGTACAACATTCCCAGGTCATTGCTTACGCAAAGCAGAGGGAATGGGATTTTTGAGCATGACATCAATACTCAGAACCGGGCGTGTGTCTCAGGACACTTGATGCACAGTCAAATAGAAATTGTACTAACCTAGGTGTGTGATCCCTTTCAAGTATCATACGTTATCTTCAAGTGTTGTGATAAAACATACCTTTTGATTGATCGTCAGCAGAGCCTACCAAGCACATCAACCATGAATCACTGCTTTTCACTTCCACCTTACACGTGTCAGTCAGCAAACACCTGGAAATTTATATCACGTCCCACCTGATCACTCAAAACCAGAAAAAAATTTAAAAGCACACACTTTAGAGAAAATACTTGATATTTTCTTATATCTTCCCCTTGCTTTTAGATTTTTTTTAAATAACTAAAAGGACACTATTTTTTGTATTTTTATTTTTTTTTAAATTTTTAATTTTTTTTTTTTTTTTTTTTTTAAAAACTAATAAATACAGAAAATGATAAAGTCGCCAGACTACTCATCAAAGGCTATCATCCGGAGGCCCTTGAGACACATTTCAAAGTTTGCACTTGGGAGGGGTTTTGTGAACATGTCCGCCACATTGTCATCCGATGCCACCCTCTCCAAATGAATGAGCCGTCGGTCATAGCAATCCCGGATGAAGTGCGTTTTAATGTCTATGTGTTTGGTTTTTGAATGCTGCACGGGATTTTTCACAATCTGCAAAGCAGCATTATTATCACAAAAAATGGGAGTATCAAAGAAATTCAAACCGTAATCTCCCAATTGATGCTGCAACCAGACCACCTGAGAACAACAGGCAGATGCAGCAACATACTCTGCCTCGGCTGTCGACTGGGACACAGTGTGTTGTTTCTTACTCTGCCAAGACACCAGCCTATCGCCTAGAAATTGAGCTCCAGCAGACGTGGATTTCCTGTCTAGCTCATTGCCACCATAATCACTGTCAGAAAATGCATACAGGTTAAATCCAGACTCTTTAGGGTACCAGAGGCCTAGACGAGGCCGACCCTTTAAATATTTAAAAATACGTTTAACAGCTGAAAGATGAGAGAGTTTAGGATTAGCCTGGTAGCGTGCGCATTGGCACACTGCTAGCATGATGTCTGGACGACTGGCGGTTAAATACATCAAGGACCCAATCATGGACCGGTACATGTGTTCGCTCACTGGTTGCCCATCTGGATCCCTGGTAAGTGCAGGTCTTGCTGCCATGGGTGTGGAAACTGGCTTGGCATCCACCATTTTGTATTTCTCCAAAATTTCAGTAACATATTTAGCTTGATGGATCAGGATCCCACTGTCACTCTGCTTCACTTGCAATGCGAGGAAAAACTCCATCTCGCCCATCTGACTCATCTCGAATTTTGTGCGCATAACTTTCTCAAAATCTTTGCACAAGTCTTCATTTGTTGATCCGAAGATGATGTCATCAACATAGACTTGTACCATGATAATGTCTTGCCCAACCTCCTTTCTGAAAAGTGTCTGATCAACAATGCCCCGTGTGTAACCATGAGCAAGAAGATGATCAGTCAGAGTCTTGTACCATGACCGAGGAGCCTGATGCAACCCATATAAAGCCTTGTCAAGCTTGAAAACATGATACGGGTGCTCCTCATCAATAAACCCTGGAGGTTGAGTGACGTAAACTTCTTCATCCATCTCAGCATATAGGAAAGCAGTTTTCACGTCCAACTGGTAGACAGTGAAATTCATATATGAAGCATATGCTAAGAATACCCTTATGGCCTCTAAGCGGGCCACCGGTGCGTACACTTCATCATAATCCACACCTTGAATTTGCTTGTGGCCTTGAACCACCAATCTGGCCTTGTTTCTGACAATCACACCATTATCATCCTTTTTATTCTTATACAGCCACCGAGTAGTGATGACCTTCTTGTCAGTTGGCCTTTCTACTAACCTCCAAACTTGAAGCCGAGAAAATTGATTGAGTTCTTCATGCATAGCTTCCACCCAACTAGGATCAGTCAAGGCCATAGTAATGTTGGGTGGCTCAATCTGTGAGATGAAACAGGAGAACATACAATGATTGATGTCTCCTGACTGGCTTCTTGTGACCACCCCAGATGCTAAGGGGCCAATGATGTTATCTAAGGGGTGGTATTTCTGAATTCTGGTCTCCGCAGTAGCTTGAACAGGAATTTCCGGAGGCAGATTTGAGAGATCGGGTTCTTCATGAGTATCAGCTTCATTTTCAGGATCAGCTTCGAGTATTTGGGGAGAGTCGGAAGCTGGGTCACCTTCTGCATCTGTTTCTTGTGTGTGAAGCTCCACAGGATCCACAGACTCCTGTGCAGGTGTAGGATCTGTAACAGGAGCAGGGACTGGAGCCTTCGTGATGGAGTGTGAGACAGATGGTCCTGAAATTGTTTCTTCATAAAGTTCTTCTGCTAAAACGGGATCTAAACCCAACGGGCGGAAGAATTGATTGTAGTCGAAGGCTTGAGGAGGACCAATTCCGCCATCTGAAGGATTCTCTTCTAGCCAGTCCACATTTGTGGACTCCATCACAATCCCGGAAGTCTTGTTGAACACCCTGTAAGCGGAGCTGGCAGAGTAACCTACAAAATAGCATTCATCAGCCTTAGCAGCAAATTTAGGAACATCAGTATTAACCAAGACTGTGCATAAACACCCAAAAGCCCGAAGGTGACCAATTCTGGGCTTATCATTGTAGATTAGTTCATATGGCGTTTTCTGATGCCGCTTATTGATGAGCACCCTATTCTGGACATAACAGGCAGTGTTAACTGCTTCCGCCCAAAACATGGTTGGCAATTTAGAATCACACAACATGGTGCGAGCAGCTTCAATTAGGGTTCTGTTTCTCCTTTCTGCTACGCCATTCTGCTGGGGTGTGTAAGGAGCACTGTATTGATGCTCAATCCCCTTATCAGCACAGAAACTGTCAATCGTCTGATTCTTGAACTCCGTACCATTATCGCTCCTAATGGTCTTCACTTTGTGCTTCAGTTTATTCTCAATCAGCTTGATGACGGAAATAAGGATACCTGCAACATCACTTTTCTTGGACAAGAAAAACACCCAAGTGAAACGAGAAAAATCATCAGTAATAACCAAACAAAAAGCACATCGGTTAAGGCTTAACATACTGACGGGACCAAACAGGTCCATGTGAAGCAGCTCCAGCGGTGTTGAAATTCGACTGTAGATCTTCGGTTTATGTGGGCGTTTGTGCTGCTTCCCCTTAGCACAAGCCACACATTTCTCCTTTAGGATAAATTCATTAATTGGAAGATCTTTGACAAGCCCTCCTCTGGCAAGTCGATTCAGGTTCTTCAAATTCATGTGCCCCAATCGTCGATGCCACAGCTGAGCATGATTTTCAGCTGTCTTAGATATGAGACAGGCCACCTCAGATGTGGGGGGCTTCTGCATGTTTAGAACATAAGAGTTACCATATCTGGGTGTTCTCATAAGCACCCAATCATCGGGAATAGAATATCCAGGTTTAAGAATAAGACATTCTTTGTTATTGAATAAGACTGGATAATCCCGATCACATATCTGTGAAACACTCAGCAAACTGTACTTCAATTCCTCCACGAAATTGACATCATGGAAACTGAGACAACCATTTCGAACCGTTCCCTTCTGACTGATATAACCACCAACTCCTCCGGCGAACGACACATAACCTCCATCAAATTTCTCCAAGTCATGCAGAAGAGATATGTCGCCCGTCATGTGCCTGGAACAACCACTGTCAACATACCATAGGTTGCTGACAGGCCTCCTTGGCTGTTCCTGCATTCAGAGAAGATCAGTTAGATTTTGGTACCCAGGCCTTAACTGGTCTGGGTGAGACTGGTCTGTCCTTGATAGGACTGTGAATGTCTTTATTTTGGACATTACTGTGGTGATTTTCCTTCCCAAGCCCCTTTTGATTTTTCAGGTTTAATTTAGACTTTTTGACCTCCTGAAAAGACATTGAGTGTTTTTTGTACACTCCTTTAGGCTTAAATGACAAGTCAACAACCTTTGGAACATTCCACATTTCATCTTGTCTCTTTCTGATAGAATGAGGTATTGAGAAAAGTGGTGTTTCAGAAAGCCTTCTTACAGTAGGTTGAGGTGACACAGGTGACTTTTGAAAATTGTCCTGCTTAGGGCGAATGACAGGTTTTGAAGGTTTAGAAGCCCTTGCAGGTTTTGTGAACTTCTTTTTGTTATTCACCTTACGTTTCACTGTTAGAGGTGTCTGATTGGGTGACTTAGGCTTTGGGCCCTGTTTGTGGACCTGTGTTGGGCCTGGCTGCACCTTTTGGTTTGTCGATGCAGACTTAGCCTTTGGTCTAGAATGAGTTCCCGCCTGTGATGGTGGGAATGTGAACTTCTGCACCTTTTGATTTGAAGGTCCAACCTTGGGCTTTGTGCCAACGTGTGTTTGACTCAAAGGAGCAGTCTTTTGTTGGACCTTCTTGGGGTAGTAGGGCTCATAAGGTCGGTGCAGACAGTTTCTTGCCATGTGTCCTGGTTGGCCACACACATGGCAGGACTGTTTCTTTGGGTACATGGGAGCCTGTGGTTGGTTCCGCCCAGTGGATTTCCAAGTTGGCTTTGAAGCATTCTTGTGGATCCAAAGGGCTTTACCATGGGGCTTTGTGGTCAGAACATACTCCCGCTGTACAGGTTGAAATTGGTCATATGCAGAATTGACCTCGGGGTACGGGACAAAATCTTGTGGTTTTGCATCCCGTACTTTCTGCACATTTTTAATGGGACAGGTCACACTGTCCTCAGATTTCTTTACTTCACCTGTGGGTTTGGGACCATCAGCTTGTGGTCCCTTACCCCTTCTTAAGATTCTAACAGTTCTAAGGGGTTTCACAGGTTTCAAATCACCTTTACCAACATTAAACACACCACAAACAGAAAATTTAGCACAATCATTAGACTCCGACGACTTAGAGGTGTTTGACTCAGACATAACACAAGTTTCAGTTTTCTCAAAAACAGAATTTTGAACAGAAAAATCAACTTCAGACTTCAAGGGACTTTTAGTGGACTCCTGGCATTTTATTACCCCTGCTTCATGTTTACCTTTATCTGCACAAGAAGTAAAAGGGTTAGTCTGGTTAGAAACAGGTGCAGAAGTTTTAATTGGACAAGCTGCCAGTTTCTTTTCGATCTCAGCTTTAGCATCCAAGTTGGTCTTGGAAACCTCATAATCTGAGATCATATCATGCATCAATGGCATTGGTACTGTATGAGTGGATTTTTCATCTTTGATTTCAGTACCGAGTCCCAAACCAGAGTTGGCTTTTAAATGACGCATACGAGTGTCTGTGTTATAAAAAAGTGAGCTAGCCTTCATCATTTCAGACACAATCTTATCATTTCGCTCAACTTTGGTTTGAGATGTTTCTAATTGCCCTTTAAGTTGTTCAAGCTCAGTTTTTAATGTGGCAATTTCTTCATTAGCAACTGTCAGATATGTGTTTTTGTTACTTAAGTCTCTTTGGAGGTTTTTTATGTCAATTTTAGCAGCCTCAAGTTTCTCACTTAAGTTTTTACTTCTACCCTTATATTCTCTCAATTCTCTATCAACAAATTCACGATTTAGGGTTTCATTGAAAAACTTAGTTTGCCATTCTTCAGATTCAGTAAGAATGGTTTGACATTTGGAGTTGAGACATACCTCAGAGCTGCTTGCGGTGGATCCTGAAGTGATGTCTGCCATGAATGCATGTTGATATTCCTCTGCTTCTTCCTTTTGTGCTTCCTCTTTAGCTAGCAGGGCCACATGGTCAAGTGTAAGACTGAGGTCCTCCACCTGAGGTGTCCAGTCATATCCTGGAGTATGCTGAACCACCAGTGCCTTATCATTCTTTCCAGTCTCCTTCTTCATGTTCTCACTTCTGCTATCAGTCTTGCCTTCTCTATCCACTTTCGGTTTAGTGCACTCTCTTGCATAGTGCCCATACTCATTGCAGTTATAACACCTCAAGTTAGCCTTATTAAAGCTCAACTTGATTCCTTTTCCCCCATTCCAATCCTTCTGTCCCTTCTTTGCCATGAATTGTCTTGCACGGAGGGCAGACATTCCCATCTGATATGATATGTCCATATGCTCTAGATCATCAGGATTCACTTGATTCACATCATCAGGTGACAGATCCGTAGGAAGAAGTGAGCCTGCCACGAGTGCCTGATAGCAACTCATAATTCCCACTCCAAGAGCAAAGCTGGGATCTTTGGTTAGTGCGTTTACATCCAGTGAGACAATGTTTGATGCTCCGGACGAGCTTGAACCAGTAGCTTGAGCAATGAATCCCATTGGGGTTGTGGGTGGATTGGCTGGAGCGACAGCTGGCTGAGAGATAAAAGCTTGGTTTAATTGATTCATGAAAGCTCCATTACCAGACTTTCTGGCCCTCTTTTGTTTCTTCTCCTCATATGCTCTGATTGTGGACATAAGCTCATTTAGTGATGCGGTGGACATTTGAACAGTCTTCTCAATTAGCTCAATAGTGCTGTCCCAATTAGGTGGAAGAGAGTTAATGAGCTTTCTGTTGACTTCCACTTGAGTGTATGTTACTCCGGCATCCTTCATTCCAGTGACTATCTTGATAAACCGCTGAAGTAACGTCTCAATATTCTCTCCTGGGGCATAGTTGAACTCATTAAACATCTCCCTCAGACTCTCTTTGCGGGATTCCTTCATGTCATCATTTCCCTCATATGCCGCTATAAGGGCATCCCACAATGTCTTTGCCGAAGTGTATTCCTTGAAAGCTTCAGCAACTTCCGGGGATAGGGCCATGGTTAAGCCAGCTAGAGCCTTTCGATCTCGTTCAACCCTTTCCCAGTCCTCATCTATCCATTCTTGCTTGGGTTTAGGAACAGGAGGTTGACCCTGTGCCCCCGGAGTTGTTGGGACATAGTCTCCCACCTCGATTGATCGCATGATCTTAGCATCATGATAGTTGACATAGTTGACGAATCTGTACTTCCAGCTCATAAAATCTTTGCCAGACATCAGACGCGGCGGTCTGGCAGATGTCCCAATCTTAGAATCCATTTCCAAAGTTGCACTTGAGAGGCTTGACATATCGAAGGCCATAGCTTAAGGATCGAAAAGTGGGTTAACAAACAAAAGTCTTGATCGAAAAGTGGTTCTCGGCTGAAGGATGGACTGATCGAAAAGTACTTTTCGATCGAAATGGATTGGATCGAAAAGTATCTGCTGATCGAAAAGTGAAGTCTGGATCGAAAAGTCTCGAAGGGGGACTTTTCGATCAGGGAGCACACTGGATCGAAAAGTCTCAGGGGACTTTCCGATCAATGAAGACTGATCGAGAAGTCTCAAGGGGACTTCTCGATCGAAAGGGTCGGATCGAAAAGTCTCGGAAGGGACTTTTCGATCGATGAAACAGATCGAGAAGTCACAAGGGGACTTCTCGACTGGGCAGGCTTGGTCGAAAAGTCACTTAGGGGACTTTTCGAGCAAGGGCAGAGGATCGAAAAGCCACAAAGGGGGCTTTTCGATCAAGGGAAGCGGCTGAGGAGGCTTTTCGACCAGAAATTCTGATCGAGAAGTACTTGGATGAATCGAAAAGCTTCCAAAAACACTCCGAATCCTTCTGTCACGACTTGTAACCTGCACAAAACACCTCCGAAAGTGCTAAAAGCTGAAAATCACCAGAAAACTCAAATCGTTAGTACTCAAAACCTTGAATCTGATATCGCGAGAGCCTCGAAACTTACGTTTCTTGGCTCTGATACCAATTGTAAGGATCAAAATAACCCTCACGCGATATCTTGACTAGTGAAACCGTGCGGAATCCGGTTATCACTAGTTGATTCAAGAACATATAAGAATATAACAATCGAAAAGTGTAAAGCACAATAAAATAACAAACCGATTAGAGAATCACTTGATTGATCACTTGATTGCTTGAAACACCTTGATCGAAATTCTCAATGGAGAATTCGATGAACACCACAAGACACAAAAGACTAGCAACCCTAAAACATTCTAGGAGGGGACTATTTATAGTAGAGATTGACTTGGTGAACAAGTCAATCCCTTTACAATTTACGAAAACCCCTAGCCCACTTACATAATTCGGACCCAATACCCCTACACAATTAGCCCAATTACATTTTAACACTAGCCCAATACAACTAAACAAACCCAAAATAATCTAATGCAAAAGCCTCAAAATCCAGGTCTTTACAGTTTGCTGTTGATTTTGAATTACTAATTGAAAGTTGACTCCTTGAATTTAGTGTCCTGCTCTAGTTAGACAAGCCAGGAGGTGATAGCTAGGTCAGGTAGTCGGGTTAGTTTGTGAATTAGGATCACATTGCCTCGGGAGAGGGATGCCCTAGGAGATTAGTTAGCTTGCTATTCCGTGTCAGTTGTGGTGATTAGTGGTAGTTCCTGCTAGCCTAGGATGCCTTAGATTGTTTCGAGGGTGGTTAGGTCTAGTTGAGGTTGGATGTACCCACAAGGTGAACTCCTGTTCGAACGTTAGCTTCATTAGCTAAAAAAGACTTAAAAGGTGAATTAGCCTCCATCAGAATTGTCATAGCTAGGTCAAGTTATAGGTATTAATTAGGATTCTAGGTCAAGGTGGTTCTTCCGTCTCACTAATTGTTTCTTAAGGTTTCCTGCTTTCGTTTGTTAGTTGCGTTAATTAGTTATTTCAATTCCTAAAAACAAAAAATCACTCACTTTTCATTCCTTAGGTCCTAGGTTGAGTCTTGTTTTCATAGTGTCCTTAGGTTCGATATCCCGGTCTTCCTTAGCTATGCTGCAATCCGACAAGTACACTTTCTTTTAGGGTTCAGTTAAGTTTAGAATTTTCGATAAAATTAGGTGTGTCTAGGTCTAGGTTAGGTCTAGGTTTTAATTAGAATTTTTAGCGTACTTCCGAACACATCACTGATTCATGCCAATAGTGAATTACAAGGGATATCATTGAAGCCATTAATTGAAGCAAAGACATATATTACAGGTAAATAACATCAAAACTCTCATTTATGCCCCTTTGAAGTTTTAACAGTATAACATTTTTTGTTTGACAGCAGAACTAAAAAGTGGTAGTGAAGTGTTTCAACCTTATGTCTGGACTACAATAGGAGATAAATAAGAGTTGATCGTTCGATGACAACATCATCACTACAACGCAACTACAGGTTTCTAGGGTAACCCTTATTGAAATATATTATTATTAGGTATTATTATTATTAGATTGAGCCCATGAGCCTGGTTAGGTTTAAGGATTTCATGTGATCTTTATATATTTTAACCTGAATAACAATAATATCAATTCAATATTTCATAATCTTACAACCCTTTGGTGAGCCACAACACAACGTTCTCTTATAATCATGCATTCTCAGTTTTAGGCCTTATTCGGGTTTAGCAACTATCATAAGTGCCAATAATGCAATGACATATTGTTTAAGAAGATTCACAATTCGGGTTGTGTTTGTGTTGGTGTACGGGTCGACACATATAATTTCGTGTCAGTTCCATGTCAACCTATTCTGAATTTCTGGCGGGGCTTAAAATCACAAACTTAAAATATTCAAAGACTGATGCATTCATCACAAACTGTTGAACATCAACTAATACAATGCATTCATTAATAAGAAACCATAACTTGAAATCAACAAAACTTGACGGATCTGGAGAAGACAATAATAAGGCGCTTGATAAATCACCTGAACTCAACGATTGCTTGAACTGAAAGAACATCGATCACACGTTGGTTGTTTTATGCTTGACTATAGGCAGTTTATGCGTACATGAAATGCCTACTTTTCATTAATATTACTCAACCACCACTTTGAAGTTCATATCAAAGTAAGACAACTGATTTAGAGATTAGTAGAACACCTGTTAACACTTAACAATACTTGTTGGAATCATCGCTTTGAGGAGACTCCTGTTGTGAGTGCCTTTATATTTTTAATGTAGCAGGAGGCCATGTATCTTGAGAGTTCTTTAAAGGATGTAAAACCATATGACTCAAGCTGCCCGCTAGACGACACGATACATAGATCTTCCAATTGAAAAATGCTACGGAAGTTGATTTATGCTTGTACCTTCTATATTTAACTCTTCCAAGCATTTTAAACGTCCAAGTTCATCGGGCAGTTTTTCAACCAAAACACAATAGGAGAGATGTAAATATTTTAAACATTTCATGTTACAGATGCTGTTCGGAATATCTTGTAAGGATATACATGCAATCCGATGGGTGCAACTTCTCTAGAGACTCTAATTTGCCAAGATCCTTGGCTAATTGCTCAAGATGGAATAAGATTTAAGTTCAATAAGTGTTAGATGCTCCAACATACAAAGATAGCTCCTTTACACTTTCTAAGCTATTGAGATGTTGAGTCAGCCAAAGGTTAAGCTTACTTAACTAAGAACCACTGAGTTGGAGGTATTTGAGCTTTAGAGGCTAAACAGGCTTGTAATGCCATGAGATTTGGAGTCAGGCCAAGGTTAAGCTTACTTAACCTAGAACCACTCAGGAAGAATTATTTGAGCGTTTACATTCAAAAGGCAAAAGGATGTTAAAACTTTGGTGAACCCCACATGCCTGTTGAATGTCTAAACTTTAAATACCTTGACCTCCAGATATTGCTATGAGACATTTCAAGGTTAACCGAATTATTTGCTTGAAGCATTTCAGGTAGGTACCATATACATGATATGTTGGATGCTAATTAGCTTGACCCATTAAGTATTAGAAGCATATTTATCATGATTGTACATAAATAATCTTGTGTCACATGTGTATACCCTAAGCCCGATTACATGGCAGTTATTAGGTGGTTAGATAGGGTAGTTCTGTAACTGTTGATGTCGGTTGGCGCCAAATTCCAACTATAAATATGGCTGTAGATCTACATTTTATGAATATGATTTTCTGTTCTCTCTATCCAATTGTAAACACACACACGAGCATACAATCTGTGAAGGATGAACACGACAAAGGAAACTATGCAAATAAAGATATTGTAAAGCATTAGAAGCCGACATGATTATAGTTGGATGGAGACACGTATACATCAGTTTTATATCCATTATTCACGTAAAGAAATCTAAATTCATTCATCTTTCTAAGTCATTCCGTAATAATAGCTAGATGGATTTTATATATCTTGTTAGTTTTAATACCCTGTAAATAAAAAAACTGACATGAAATAGTTGTCATATTAAATAAAAATGTGCTAGTTTTTCACCTTACGAATAACACTGAACCATCCCAAGTCATTACATCTTCAATTTTCTCTTTAACCCATAACCAGTTATGTCTATTAGGCTCGTGAGGCTATCCGAAGGAACTGGAAACCATTAAGAAGGTTTCCAGAAAGGAAAAATCCACTGCCATTCAACAGTACCATCCATGATCTATGTGCCAAAGTCACAGAAACATGTCTCGAGGAAGAGCATGATGATGTAATTGACAATAACCCGGTCAAATTTCACAATATCGAATATCGTTTCTTACTGCTAAAGGCTCACTATAAGAGACGATTCGCAAAGAAAACAAGATTAAAAAACACCGTTGCTTCTGTTGCAAGGAATCTGGACATTACAGGGAAGTTTGCGAATCAATGATATATCTCAATGGGTTGCTCAGTGAAATGAAGTTTCTCGTCTACCTGAATTTCTTTTAGTGGGGTTATCAAAGTCTCATCGGCTAAGCATTTCCGCAGATATGAAACATGAAACACTTTATGAATACCACTAAGTTTTTCTGGTAATTCTAACTTGTAAGCAACACTTCCAACTGTTTCAAGAATTTTAAATTGACCAATATATCGTGGACTTGACTTTCCTCGTTTTCCGAATCGAGTGACTCCTTTCCAAGGAGATACTTTCAACATCACTTTGTCTCCCTTTTCAAATTTTATAGGCTTTCGGCATTTATCAGCGTAGCTCTTTTGCCTATCTTGAGTAGCCTTAAGCCTTTCACAAATCTGTTTAGTCTTTTCAGTTGTCTCTGCCACAATTTCAGGTCCCGTCAATTGACTTCCACCAACTTCTAACTAACATAGAGGCGTACGACATTCTCTTCCATATAATGCTTCAAACGGTGCTGCCTTTATACTTGCGTGGTAACCCTTGTTGTAAGAAAATTCCATTAAAGACAAATGTTTATCCCAGCTACCACCAAATTCAATAACGTACGCTCTCAACATATCTTCTAATGTCTGAATTATCCTCTCACTTTGTCCATCTATCTGGGGATGGTAGGCTGTACTAAAATTCAACTCCGTCCCCATAGTTTGCTGAAAGCTTCTCCAGAAGAGAAATGTATACCGGTTGTCTCTATCTGACACAATGGATAATGGCACTCCATGAAGAGAAACAAGTCTTTCCATGTACAACTTAGCCAATACATCCGTGGAATAGGTTTCCTTTATAGGTAGAAAGTGAGCAGACTTAGTTAGACGATCTACAAAGACCCATATGGAATCTTTATCATTACTCGTTTTAGGAAACTTGGTTACAAAATACATTGTAACTAATTCCCACTTCCACACTGGTAATTCTAACTTTTGTAGATATCCAGACAACTTC
Source organism: Deinandra increscens subsp. villosa (assembly GCA_039602395.1). Lineage (NCBI taxonomy): Eukaryota > Viridiplantae > Streptophyta > Magnoliopsida > Asterales > Asteraceae > Deinandra > Deinandra increscens. Next base: position 15,627,319 of record JBCNJP010000008.1, read on the forward strand.
TGGTGCTCAGCTTTTACCTGCAAACATGTGGAACACCTTTCTACATATTCAGCTATGGCTTTCTTCATAGCCAGCCACCAGTAATTGGCCTTCAAATTATGATACATCTTATCGGCTCCATATATTTTGATCTATGAGCTTCTTTGAGTATTATCTCCCTTAATCCTCCTTATTTAGGTACCCATATTCAGTTTCCTAACCGGAGTATACCATCAGATCCTTGTGTCAAACTTTTCTCAATCATGCTTCTCTCTTCTTTATCCAATTCCGGATTCTTTAACTGTTCCTTTTGGATCCTTAGAATATCATGAATCAAATCCACCTTTACATCCAACCTCATGGCACGTACTCGCAATGGTTGATATTTAATTTCACAATCATAGTTGCTCAACAACTCCATCCAACGCCTCTGCCTCATATTGAGTTCTTTCTGATTGAAGAGGTGTTGAAGACTCTTATGATTTGAATATACTGTAAATTTTGTCCCCTAAAGATAAAGCCTCCATATCGTTTGGGAAAATACCACTGCGCCTAACTCCAGGTCATGTGTGGTATAATTCTTTTCATGATTCTTCAATTACCGAGATGCATAAGCAATGGGATTGTTTCCTTGCATGAGTACACATCCTAAACCATACACGGATGCATCACAATAAACACTGAAGTCCTCTAACCCATTGGAAATACTAGAATAGGAGCAGAACTCAGTTTCTGTTGGTCCAAAAACAACAATCGTTCACGATATCGTAAACACAAACAAGTGCGGAAACCTTGTTAGTAAGTGATTCGAGAAGAAGATGATGAAAAAGACTTGATTTAAGATGAAGAACAAAGCAACACAATCAAATCTTGAATGTAGAACGATCAATCTTCTATTGATATGAGTTTGCGATCGGAAATGCAAGAGAGAATACTGAAAATCGTAATCACAAAACTACTAGAATCATAAACTAGATGGGTATTTATACTACCCTTACAAGAGCCCTAATCATAATCGTAAACCCACTAAAGAGAACCGGCCCATCAAGCCCATATCGTAATCACAACAGGCCCAATCCAATGTAAGCCCAAGTCTAATGTTCATGCCTCATAATGTATAGCCCAACAATCTTCCCCTACGCATGAACTATTAGACAGTCTACGGAAGAAGCAAATCAAATCGGAAGGTGTGAGACTCCTTCCTAGACCACCATTCACGTTCCACAATCCTGTTTGTTGTTCCATGAAAGATTCCCACCCTTATAGCGTTCTCAAAGTCAAGTTCATCACCTAGGATAGGTTAGGTGGCCAGGAGCTTGATATCACGTTCTCCAAACCTCAGCAAGTCAACTGGATCATAGAAGCGAAATTCTCACATCTTCTTGCAAACTACCACCACCTCATGAGTTGTTGGATCATAAAACCAATTTTCAAAATTCTTCACAAGCGTACCATCTTCAATCTCGTCCAACATGTTGATCACTCGAGTTCTTTTGGTGGGTGGTCGCCTCACTTCTCCTACAGGCTCATTCATGACAGGATCAGTTCCAGTTTGAACCCATCTTGTTTGCTTGAGGTCAAAGTGAGCAAAGTTGTCTTCAAGATGGCTCATCAGATTGTTACGAACAAGGTCTCCATGTGCATTCATCCATCTATTAATGAACGGAGCCCTCAGCAAATTCCTCATTTCTGTCTCAGTCCAGCAGTGAAATTGACCGCGAGTTCTCTAGTACTCCATTAGACTATAGACATCTCTGAGCACAGCAAACAGCTTCTTCTCAGCATCATTGTGCCAGCATAAAATAGGTTCACGACTCTCCCTTTTGTCAATTTCACTTTCTCCCACATTAATTGAGTACAGCTTAGGGGGAGGTCCCTGGAAGAAATCCTTGAACAAATTCTCATGACTTTCTGGTGCTTTCGAGATGAATCTTCCTCCTCGAACATAGTCAGACATCTCAATGGTGTCATCTCCTTCATCTTCATGCACTACATCAGCAGTTTGAGCACCTTGAGAAGAACTCTGAATGTTTGAACTATCAGCTTCCTTCAAATCTTCCAACTTCTTCCTCAGTTCAAGATATCCTGCATACAAAAATCCAATACTGGCTTCATTCTTGCTCTCCTTCTCCTTCAACCTCTTGTTTTCTTCCTCCAGTTCTTTAATCTCTCCCTCTCTCCTCCTGTTTTGAGATAGAAGGAAGTTGATTTGAGGATCAGCACTTATTTGAAGGTCTACAGGGAGATCACCAGTTTGAACACTCTCTCTGACAAGTGTTGGATAAGGACGAAAACTTGGTATGACGGGAGGCTGGCTTGATTCAGAAGAAAAGTTTACTCTCACTGGGCTTGACTCAACAAACGTGCTATCCACATCGAAGAATTGCCTTTCCTCATGAACTGGGCTGTGTTCATTCAGAATAGGACTTTCAGTATGAGTTGGAGTTGGCTCTTGAATATCAGCTTGATCATCACCCTGAAATGTGCTCTCAACATTTACAGGCTCAGACACTTCATCATCTTTAACATTTGCGCCTAATGATTCAAACACCATCAGGCTTGAGCTTGTCTTCTGGAATTTAAATCTGATAGTTCTTGGATCAGCTTTCTTTCTCGGTGAAGGTTCATGCACAGGAATAGGTTCTGTAAGCACATCATCAACAGCAAAATCAGCATCCAACTCTTGTGGAATTGAACCACTGCTTGAAGAAGAGTTCAAGTCATCCCTTGTTCTCTTGTGACTGATTGGCCCTAGATCCCCATAAATATCGTTTGTCAGATTCTCATTTTCCGGGAAAATGTCATCCATCACATTTTCTTCATCCGAAGGTATATTCTCAGGTTCTCCCTGAACATACACAGGAACATTTGCTGATACATCATGATCTTCAGCCACAAATACATTGACTGGAGGTACTTCAGGTTCGGATTCTGATTCTAGATCTTGTTCCCTTGCAACCTCGGGGAAAGCACCTCTTTTAGTCCACTCGAGTCTTCCTTGAAAAGTACTCTTTCCCTTTCTATCTTGTGTTTGCAGACCAAACACAATGTCATCCATAAACTTTATATCTAGCTTCTCAACCCTCTCTTGAATCATTGGATACTTCTTCAAAATCACCATGTGCACAAACCTTGGAGTCATGAGAAATTGCTCTCTTGCACTTAAATCATCAGTACCAACCCAATCCAATAGCATCATCTTCGAAAAATTAAACTCCCAGTCCAAGGCCAATGCAACAAATGTTGTGCCATGCACCTTGTTCAGCTAATCAAAATTTGTTCTTTTGCCCAAGAATGACTTCTGCAAGTAGTGTGCCAAACACCTCCAGTAGTGTGGCAGAAGCTTCTTGAAGATCGGTGGGAATTTTCCTTCATATCCCAAGAGACGTGCATCCTCTAACACTGCATTCTTTGAATATTCCATTGTGTCTTCAGCTTTATCATTAATATTCAACCCCTGGCGGATATCTTCTTCTACGATATCGATTCTGCGGTTTTGAACCGTGGCAGTGATTCTTGTTTTATCGAGATTTGCCCTTGCAGTTCCCCAAAATTCTCTGACAAGTTTTTCATCTATCAGCACGCTTGTCCTGAGAGCATAATTGATCTTGCATACATTCATCCCTGCAACCAGTGAGTAGAACAACTGCATGTGTCTCTCTGGAGGGTCATCAAGATAAGCAGGTATGTAGTGATCTCTTTCAAAGTGAATTTCCTCATCAATAATTTCTTCTGCCATCTGAGAAACCGAGACAAATGCATCAGGTTTAATCATATCAATGAGCAATTATGTTTGTTAAAACCATCTTGAAGTTCAATTGATTATCACATTATACCGTTAAGTTCAAAAATCTCAATTGAAATTTTTTTATTATTTTTTTTACAGAAAAGAATTGGATTTTGTTCCACATTTTTAACAACCCATACTTTCAAACCTAACTTGTTCCATTTTATCTTAAAACGATCAAGTTTGATGAGATTTTAAAAACATTTTGTGTTAATTTAAGAGTTTACGATTTTAAATCATAAAGGTAACAGGTTTACGATTCAAACTGTGGGTTCACGATCGGGTTAAACGAAGTTCAGCAAAGGTCCAATCGTAAACACGAAGCCCGATCAAAAACACCATTAGGTCGTAATCGCTGAGAATCATAAACCCGTCCGATCGTAAACGCCAATCGTAAACGACATCGCAAACACTGATCGCAAACGATGTCGCAAACATCGATCGTAAACACGAACAGTCATCTTCTTCCTTGCGATGATCGTAAACACAGACGACTGCCATTGGAGAACCTGCAAGCTTCAAGAAACTCATTAAACACCAACATTTATGCGGAATAAACACCTAGAACTACCTTTTAGGTACCACAGACACAGAAACGACTTCTAATCTCGAGTATTTGACGCGAAACACGAAGAAAAAGAAGATGATCACCAAGCACACCAAAACTCGGAGTAAACCGACCAAATGATGATGAAACAGTCGAATGAAAGGTGTTTTATGGTCGGAAAGTGAAGACGAATGCGATGATGTACTCGATTTCCACTGTAGATGGTCAGAGGTAGTCGGGATGAGGTTTTCCGGCGAAGGAGGAGCGGCGGTTAGGGTTTTTGGGCGGTGGATCGTAAACGCAGAGAGAGGAGGGAGAAGTGATCGTAAATGAGTGGTGGTTTGAGGGTTTTGTCAAAAATAATTTCCATAAAGCCCCCTCAAGTTTTTAAAAACATTTTAAATACACCCAAACCTCATTTAAATGAAAAATCTCTTGGAAAATTGTTAACTTTGAAAATTTTGAGAATTACAAAACTTCCCCTCAGACTCATACCCCGAGTACCTGCTCTTGATAAAAAAAAAATTTAAATTTTATACAGTTAGAGACTTAAATAATGATGAAAACATAAAACAAATCTAACCTTTTACCGAGACAAAA